>OY757917.1:97505020-97777520 GCA_963585895.1 Sepioteuthis lessoniana
ACACTGCTGGAGAAGCAGAGACGAGCTCATAAGTGATGTACTCCTATGGCCGAGCAATAGCAGGACGGCCAGCTCGAACATACATACAGCAGCTCTGTGAGGATACGGGATGAAGCCCTGAAGACTTGCCTGAGGCGATGAACGATAGGAAGAAGTGGCGAGAGAGGGTCAGGTATATCAGTGCTAGCGGCTCGACATGATGATGATGATGATGATGATGATGATGATGATGAAATATGTTTTAGAAGATGTTATTCTGTCTATTATAATGTTAATTGCATTATGAATTTGATAGAGGGTGGTTAGAATTAACTTTAATATATTTTGGTATAGTATTAGCCTTACTAAATGGTTTCTAAGAATTGCCATTCAAATAGAGAGTTACACCGAAAAATCAACTGGTTAGAATTAATTTCTATCTTCAACCCCATATATTCAAAAGCTATAATGACTTTCTTTTGTATTTTAGATGTTGGGGGTCCGCCAATGATCCGGGAGACATGGGTTCAATCCCAGGTCGTGTCATACCAAAGAGTTTAAAAATGGTCCTTCATACGTCTTTGCTTAACACTCAACAATATAAGGTACGTATCAAGGGTAAAGTGGAGCAATCCAGGCAAAGGAATAGCACCCTCTCCTACATCTCGGTATGGTATCTATTGAAAAGGGAGCCTTCTGGTCACCTTCGACAAAGGTCGCCAATTCTACTTTACTTTCTATTACAGATAGAAATAAAATTATTTTAATCAAAACATTTTAATTTAAAAAAAAGGAAACATGTTTTCAAATTCTATTCTCGCCTAAAAAATTTTATTTTGTTTATCATCCGATGAGGGTCATCATAGACCTGAACTAAATTTATAATGACACCAAAAAAGTGATATTTACTTTTTATTTCTATCAAAATAAAAAAAAAAATATATATAGTCATCTACATACAGATTGTTACTTTATATATATATATACTTTCTCTAAGAAAAAAAAACAAATATCGGTGACATTCAGATTATAAATTTATTTCCATCCTATTATGTGTTTCAGATGTAAACCAAAAACATGAAGAACAATATAACAGGACTTCTTCAGATCTTATGGATAAAATAAATCAGAATAGACACGGGGGTATGGAAGAGGGGTGAAGAGTTATCTCCTCGTTTTTTTCTCACTTCTGTTTTTTTATTTGTTTATTTTATTTATTTTTATTTATTTATTTTTACTCTCGGTTGGAATTATAGTAATTTAACTTTTTTATTTTTCTTCTATTTATTTTATTTATTTTCTTTTTTGCTAAGTTCGATAATTAACTTTTTTATGTTTTTTTTTATATAATAACTTTTTGTAAGGGAAATATTAATACTTATATTAATTTCGAGTCTATTTCCTCAGTTACCTATTTTTTGTCGTGTACGTATATCAGATGCGTTTTTTCTTTTCTTTAATTTTCTTTTATTGTATTTTTGTTCATTTACCTTATTTCTCAATTTATTTCTATGTTTTTAGGGACAACTTTTATCTATGATAGTTAGTCTATAGTTTAAATTTAGTCTTATGTCTACATCTTGCTATTAATTCACATCTCTTACGTAATAACTTTTCAGGCTCTGAATAAGTCATTATTTGAATCGTTTCGTCTAAGCACAGGTTACAACTACCGTCAAAACAGTTTGGAGTATTTGACTTTTTCAATATAGACCATTGAATCTCAGGGGTTAACCCTTTATTTTTTCAAACTCCAGAATTGCTTAGATAGTGCTGCTTGGTGTTTCAGATGTTCGTGGGAGAAGGAATATTTGTGATTTGCGTATCTTACTTTCCATTTCGTGAAGGAAATTCGGAAGTTTTCCTATCCATTATATTCGCTTTTGGGTAAATTGTTCCTTGATATACTACTTTATTTAAGTTACATAATCCATTCATAGGACAATTGTTTCGAGTTTTACGATTACATTCGTTTTTTATACCATTATTATTATTATTATTTGTTCGGTCCTGAAAGTCCTTAATTATCTCTTTATTATGATTATTGATTATTTGAAAGAGAGAAAAAGAGAGAGAGAAAGAGAGAGAGAGAGAGAGAGAGAGAGATACTGTTTCGAGATATATATATATATATATATATCGAAACAGTATCTCTCTCTCTCTCTCTCTCTCTCTCTCTCTCTCTCTCTCTGTATATATATATATGTGTGTGTATAGTGTGAGAGAGGGAGAAGGAGAGAGAGAGTGAGTGTGTAAATGTGAGGGAAAAGTATGTGTGTATGCATGATTATGTTTATGTGTCTGTGTGTGATGCGTATTCTGGTGGCATATTTTACACGAATTTCATAATATATGAGAGAAAAATCTTTTATAAAATTTTTTTTAATAGTTTTTTTCGTCTTGTAGCGAGTAATATACTCCAAATGAATAAATATTTTTTTATTTTAAATTTCCATTCGAACTTTGCGGACAAAGTTTTTGATTTTTCATGAATATATAATTTTAAGCATTTTTTCTTATCAAAGAAAATGTAACATTACAATTTCCACATTTTTCGAAAGAAAATTCCGTGAAAATTATATCTTGTCTACCCTTTTTTGGAATCTTATGCCACAATGTTTTGTACGAAAGCTTTACTTTTAACAAATTGATAGATAGATAGATAGATAGATAGATAGATAGATTCATGAATAAATGCATGCCCGTGGTGTATTGGTCATTGTTTTAGGATATGGAGACGGTGACACGAGTTCAAGTCCTAGACTAGCAGTACTACTCTTGGGAACAATATGAATCCAAATATTCTTCTTCTAGCTATGTGTAAATAGTGAAAAAGATTGGGCTCTTTAGCCTTTGTTTGGCAACCAGTCCAAGAGAACAGAATCTCTACATCATCATCATGGTGGTGTAGTCGTTATCGCCGTAGGAAATGAACACGGCGATACGAGTTCAAATCCTGGACGAGACTGATTGCATTTCACATACCACTAATACCCTTGGGAAAAATATGAATCCAATTATTCTCCCTCCAGCTATGGATAAATAGTAGGACAGACTAGTTTCTTCAGCCTTGGTTAGGCGACTAGTCTAGGAGAAGGAAAACTCTGAATTCAAACCTGTTAAACTCCGCTTAAAAATTGACCTTGTGTCATATCCTGCCCGAGCGGAGGGGTTGGTAAATAGTATCATCATCATCATCATGTCGTGCTGCCAGCACGGATATTCCTGACCATCTCTCGCTACTTCTCCCTATCATTCATCGCCTCAGGCAGGTCCTCTGGGTTACATCCCGTATCCTCACACAGCTGCTGTATGTAAGTTCGGGCTGGTCGTCCTGCTTTTGCTTGACCATATTAGGGGGTCCATAGTAGTACGTCACCTACGAGCTCGTCCTTGCTTCTCCAGCAGTGTCCAGCGTGTCTGGCTCGTCTAACCTGTATAGTTTTCGTGATGGGAGGCAAGTGGCCGTACAGTTGGCGTCTCGTGGGGTGTTGTCGCCAGGACTTGTTCAATATTGCTCTCAATATTCTTGTGTAGTTGCCGTCAAGTTTCTTCTCCAGCCGTTTAGTTAGCGTCTATGTAGTGCATCCATATAGCAGTATCGATACAACCGCTGCCTGGAAAAAACTGCGCTTAAACCTGATAAACTTCACTTCTCATCCTGCCAGTGTAGAGGGTTTGGTAAACAAATTCATGCATACATTTAAATCAAATACTTATAATCAAGAGAAATGATTTTAAAGAATAAAAAAAAATTCAGTAGTAGAAACAGACTGATAGATTCATACCAACATACACACATCTTAAAATTTACTAAATTTATGGATTAATCCACTGGTTGTAAAAGAAAAAAAGATATCCACACCTTCGACAGGAAGAAGACATGTAATTTTTCATCATTTATTCAATTTAATGAAAGTATTCTGGCGCCACAAGACATCGTGCTGATTCTGATATTTTTTTCCAAGACAGACAGTTATTTCCAAGGATAAAATAAGACAAGGATAGGAAAGCAATAGAGTTAGGTTAAGCGAATCATGTTTTCCTCATTAAAACATGTTTGTGGCGTGTAGACTGATCAGAGAAAATTACAATTGAAAACAATAGATTTGGGATTTTAAAAAATGAAAATAATTTAAAACACTACTTGCTATTTCGAATATATTACAATTTTGTAGAGGTGAATTTAAAAGAAAAGTAGAGAAAGAGAGAGAGAGAGAGAGAGAGAGAGAGAGAGAGAGAGAGATAGTCGGTTTTAGATTTCAGTATCGCGTGTATACGACCCTTGACGTTTTACATTTCAATTTCAATTGGATATGATAGATAAATAAACCAAGAATCTTTAAAGGCTTATTCATTCTGGTTTGGTTGGTTGTTTGGGTTTCATGGCATATCAACCTTTGCAGGTTATTTAATGCCAAGTCCATTTTTATGAAAATAGTTCTATTTCAAACAATTCAGTTTAGCATAAGTATTCAGTTTAATTGTAACTAAAGTTTAATTGTGAAAAACATTTCTTTTTTAAGCTATTCAGTTATGTCAAGCAGTTCTAATTCGGCTAATTCAGTTCATTATAAGTACAGATTTTGTTTACCCACAGTTAAATGTCAAAACATTTCTACATTAAACAATTCAGTTTAGTGTAAGTAGAGCTTCAATCTCAAGAAACAGTTCCATTTCAAATAATTCAGTTTAAGATAAGCACGCAGTTTAAACTTAAAGACACAGTTTATTTTTAAATCAAACATTTCTAATTCAGATAATTCAGTTTAGTATAAGCACAGGTTTTGTATGCATACAGTGAAATGTCAAAACAGTTCAATCTTAAACAAATCAGTCAAGTGTAATTAGAGTTTCAATGTCAAAAACAGTTCCATTTAAATTAATTCAGTTTAGCATAAGCACGCAGTTTAAATATAAGTACGGCTTAATTGTCAAAAACATTTCTATTTCAAGCTAATCAGTTTAGTCAAACTGTTTTAATTCAAATAATTCAGTTTAGCATAAGTATGTAGTTCTATTTAATCCATAGATAGGGCCCTATCAGGTGCAACCATTCCGGGCCAGAGTGGACCTGGGATCAATGACAATGAAGGGGTACTTAACATTCCCCAAATCTCCAGCATCACTGGAACCTCACCATCAGGTTGTTTAATGTCCTAATCAGGACACTCATTGAGGGGGGGGGGTCTTACCCATCTTCAAAAAAGCAGTCGACGTATTCTACAGCCCCAGCCGACTGTGCAATATTCATCGTGGGTGTATATATATATATATATATTTATATGTGTGTGTGTGTGTGCGCGCGCGTGTGTGTGTGTGTGTGTGTGTGTGGAGGTAGAAGAAGTTCCAGTCTAATGGCAATGCCTTGGTGAAAGCAAATCTTGAAGTTAACTCTAAAACCAAAATTATAGAACGCGATTCCAGCATGAAACTTCAGGTGAATTACAGGTACCCTTTATTGGCAATACCTAAAAAAATGTGCTCTTTAATAAAACATACTGTTCGCATTGTCACTAGTTATCTTGCTATGCTTGTTATTGTGCTGTAGCAAGTTAAACCTAAAGAATATTCTAAGTATCGTACAAGCATATATCACAAAACTTCAGTGACATACAGATGTCTAACTATTTTATCATCTTACCCATTTTGTATATTTTCACAAGTTGAATTTGTTAACCATTAGTATGTTTGGGTTTGGTTGGGGCAAACAGAATATTTGGTGGGTGGCAGGTTATACTTTTTGTGAATCTCTGGGGAGATCACCAATCACAATGATTTTTCCGTCAGGGTGTTTATTTTAATTTATACTTCAAAATTTTGTGAGGATATTTTTGGGTCGTTCGTCGTGGTCACTTTTTATTTAGTGTAATTTGGCCATATTTTTAGATGAAGCTTGATGATTTTTATCATTGACAGTATTTGGACTTTTTTCTTGGTCTGTATTATATTCAAAACCTTTCGGTAGATATGCCCTTCGGCTTTCTTCAGGTTTTTCTTGTCGAACACGAAAGCCTACATGAAACTTTAATTCGAAACCTTTATTTAATCCATGGAAGTGGATTCTTCTAATTTCGTTAACAATAACCGGATACGAGTCTTAAGCTATAGTAAGTATTCTTTAATATTTTAATCTGTAGTCAGGATTGAACTTGCAACCGCCTGATGATTTCACTTAGAAGAACAATAACCAAACGCTTATATCCTATGTCTCCTCTTTTTATTTTGTGGTTGTATTTCTGTTTGAGGTAAATATGGCTCGCTTAAAAGCAATGGTTTGTGAAATAGTCTCATAAACATTGATTTCAATTGTGAGATAAATATTAACCAAGATAGATAGATAGATAGATTATCATAAATCCGTGCTACTAATACGAATTTCCCTGACTCGGTCTATCTGTCTGTCTCTCTCTCTCTCTCGCTCTCTCTCTCCATCGTCCCATCATCCATCGCTTCCGGAAGGTCTACCAGATTACATCCTGCGTTCGCACAGAGCTGTGGTATGTGATTTCCTGTTGGTCAGCCAACACTGCCGAGTCTATGTAAAGGGTTTCATGGGAGAATGTCTCTTACGATTTCGTCCTTGCTTCTCCAGTAGTGTTTTGCATTTCTTGTTTATCTTTTCTGGATTGTTTTAGTGGTGGAAAGTAAGTGACTATACAGCTGTTGTTTTATCGGGTGTTGCTTACAGGATTCATTCAATATAGCTTATAGCTTTGGGGTCAGTTTCCTTCAAGCTTTTTTTCTAATACATATATAAATACATACATGCAGATGTTGTATAACCATGATAAAACTATATGTATACATATGCATGCGGAAACATAATCAACAATAATCACGAACGAACACACTTCTTTAGAAAAATATACCTCTCACACTTCATTTTCGAAAGGGTTGCGAAAGGGTTGATATCGGTTATGCGTGAGAGGTGAGTTGGAGACGGGCACAGACTGCAACATATTAACTCAAAGTTCTTCTCGCGACCATAGCATCACTGTTTCCTCAACCGGGGTCCTCAGGGCCCAAGCCCTTTGTCTGGCGCTGGCTCTCACTACGGCATCTTGTGGCGAGCTGCGACTGGAACTCGAACTGTGGCTGCAACTTGAACTGAACTCTGCCTGCCCTGAATTCCAACTCACCCAAGCCGTCTGTAGCACCTGATTATATAATTGTTTGACGTACACCTGCTTCATGTGGGCATACGTATCTGCACCGAATTCAACCACGTCCACAGGTCAAGGTGATATCTGTTTCTTCCGCTTATTTACACAGGTGCATCTCTTAATTAACGGCTCGGTCGTGGGTCAATGTTACACATACATATGAATGCTTTTAGCTTATGAAATATACCATGTGTATTATAAATATCGAGAATGAAACTGTATTTACCAAGACAGAAAATGACAATAAATGATGCGATCATTTTCTTCAAAATGGTTGGCTACGTATTCAACCTATTCCACCGAAGTTTTAATTGGTCAAAGTACCTTTGAATTTCTTCTTTATATGGTATATAGCTGCGCAGTAGAATTTTAATTTAATGTCCCTTATGTACTCAAATCTTGTTAGAAATTCTGTTTTGTATAGTCACAGGATGTAAGTAAAGTTGGCGACCTTAGTCGAGAGTGACCCGAAGTCTCCTTTTTCAATAGCAACGACACCAAGGTGTAGGGGGGCGCTTCTTCACTCCCTGGATAGCTCAATAGATCCTTATCTTATAATGCTGTGTCTTAAGCAAGGCAGCATCAAGTACCAATCCTGGTTGCTGCCACCTAAAAACAGCAGTATTTCGTCTATTTACCTTTCATTTTGTAAATGGTCCAAAATTACAGGAAAACACGTTGGACACTTCTGGTGAAATAATGAACTTCTGAGCGAATTTCTTCAAAGAAGTCTAAGAAATGGACAAACCAATGTGTCCAGATACCGAGTGATGTCTACAGGACGTAGCAAGTGCGATGGCCGATAGAAACCGAAGACTAAGAGAATTAAATTAATCCATGCTGTTGACACGTCTTAAAGATGATGATGATGATGATGATGATGATGATATATTTCTTAGCTACGCCGACGACTTCCTATATCTTGAATTTAAAGATTTTAAATTTTTAAAAAAGTAAACTTTAGTATCAATACTTCTTGAGTAAACTGGAGTATATCCACAATCACAGACATCAACTGACCGAGAACTCTATCCTAAATTAAAATAAATAAAATATTTGTTATTTAAGCTTCGAAAAGTTGTAGATTTCGGGTTGATATTGTTTTTTTTATTTAGTCTACGAGACTGCTGGAAAATAACTTGCTGTACGATTCCATTGCTTTCAACATCGAAAATAACACTTATAAGAAAGAAGGTTGTCTGCTTTAAACTCTAGAAGACTGATTTCTTGTAAGAAAAGAATTGATCTGTAAATGGCCATCATTCATTGGCTGACTGCCATCTTCTGACCCGTTTCGTACGCTCTGTCTCGTCGCTAGAAATAAAATCCACTCTCGCTAAAACTTCCAATTCCTTCAGTTGTTGTTGCTATTCACTGGTCGTATTTATGAGAATCAAATACAAGCCTTTTATTTTGATAAAGTCAGACGCGTTTTTAAGTGCGATACTCATCTTGGTCTTATTCCAGTTTGAAGAAAGAAAAAAAGAAGCAAAGAAAGAAAGAAAGAAAGAAAGAGAGAGAGAGAGGGAGAAAATGGTGGTAAAAATGAGTAAATAAATGAAAAGGAAGCAAACGGACAATACAAGGTACAAAAAATAATGCAAAATAATACAAAAAAATTGGAAAGATTGAAGGAAAGAAAGGACAAAAAGAATATACAAATCTAAAAAAGGAAAATTTCAAAAAGAAAGAAAGAACGAAAGAAAGAAAATTGAATAGAGGTAAGAACGAAATTGATTAAAACAGTAAGAAATAAGAAAAAGAAACAAGGAATCTGAAGGAAGAAAAACAAAATGGAATGGAAAGAAAGAAAGAAAGAAAGAAAGAAAGAAAGAAAGAAAGAAAGAAAGAAAGAAAATAGTGATAAAAAGAGAGTAAATAAATGAAAAAAAGAATCAAAAGGATAAAGATAATACAAAACAATTGGAAAGATTGATGGAAAGAAAGGACAAAAAAATATAGGAATGTAAAAAATGAAAATTTCAAAAAGAATGAAAGAAAGACAGAAAGAAAAAAAATTGAATCGAGGTAAGAACGAAATTAAATGAAACAGAAAGAAATAAGAAAAAGAAACAGGAATATGAAGGAAGAAAAACAAAAAGAAATTGAAAGAAAGAAAGAAAGAAAGAAAGAAAGAAAGAAAGAAAGAAAGAAAGAAAATGGTTGTAAAAAGAGAGCAAATAAATGAAAAAGAAGCAAACGGACAAAAATAATACAAAAAATTTGAAAGATTGAGGGAAAGATAGAACAAGAATATACGAATCTAAAAAAAGAAAAAAATTCAGAAAGAAAGAAAAAAAAATGGAATAAAGGTAGGAAGGAAATTAAATGAAACAAAAAGAAATAAGAAAAAGAAATGAGGAATATGAAAAACAAAATGGAATAGAAAGAAAGAAACAAACAAACAAGCAAAGATGGAATGTTAAGAATTAATGAGAATATCGATACGAAAAAGATAAACAATCGATCGATAAGAAACGAAAAGAAAATGAAAGAAACATAAAATAATGAAAGAAGTGAGAAAAATCTAATGAGAAATATCAAAAGTAACAAAAACAATGTCGATATAGAAAGAAAGAAAGAAAGAAAGAAAGAAAGAAAGAGAAAGAAAAAGAAAGAAAGAAAAAAGAAAGAAAGACAGAAAGAAAGAAAGAAAGAAAGAAAGAAATATGAGGAAAAGAAAGTAAAATAAGTTGAAAGAAAGAACATAAAAGTGAAAGTTCTGACAAATTTAAATTAATTGTGTCCTTGCGAGAAGTATTTTAAAATCCCTTAATCAGTAAAACTTCATTTATTTTTTTAAAAACAGAAACGAAACTTGAAAGAAGTCAATAAATAAAGGAAAGAAAATCTTAATCAGTCAAATCAGTAAAATGTCACACCTGTTACAAATGTTTGGCTGCTGGTATATAGAATGGATAGAATACTCCGACTGCACCTCCGCTGTGGGTTAAGACTCTACCCAACCCCAACAAGGTTACCCGTTAGCCGTGAGTGACGATCTATAATGCTAAAGAACAGGATCCTGCTGGATGAACAATCCGGCAGCCAAATTGGTCAGATGACCTGCAACAATCTATTTTGGCCCTTACAAAGCTTGAGGAGTAGATGGAGGAGCCCGAACCAATCAATCGGCTGCTCAGGTCAATCCCTAGCCCCTAAAAGATTGTAGCGACCATATTCTTCAAATTGCTCTAATAGCAAACAAATACCCAACCCTTTATGTTTTAAAGATTTTAAAAGACGACGGCTGAGGTTCAACCACGTTCAGAAAACCAAGACAGAGTCCTCTATCTATCACAATAAATTACCTCTGATGGTGCAGCTCTAGTCCTGAAGTTTAGTAATGTAGAGTATCACTTTATTACCAGTACTCTCAGGTCAACTCTGACATGGAGTGGTAGAACTTGTTTGGCTCATATCTACTTAACCGTTGAGTGATTTACTAAGGATTATTATAATTGGTCATTTGAGACCCTGTGGTAATTGTTCGTATTATTTGGAAATACTTGATAAATAGAATTGTCAATTTTAAATAACAATGCTTAAAACCATTCAACTATGCGAAAGCAAATAGATGATTAATATTAAATAGGATAATCAAAGTTAGATAACAATATTTAAGATTACATAAAATGTGTGCCAATAAATGTTCTCAAAGTGTTTGACCAATTGTTATCTCTTAGAATATTTGAACTATAGTCTTAATTGGTATATTTAAGATGTTTCAGCCAATTCATCCTTTGGCCTTCTTCAGGTGTTTTATGTAAAAAAAAATGATCAAACTTTATATCAAAAATTTAGACGAATACTTTTTGAATTGACCGAGAACGTAGAATCCTGAAATGAATACAGATGAACGTGTGCTACAGCTGCAATTATAAGCTGAGGCTCTCGCTGTGTACCAGAAATTGACAATGATCTGAGTTCAAACGCAGAGCTCATTAACCAGGCTCTTCAAACCGCGTATTCAGCAGATTCATTCAATGCATTCGACTAATTTGAGATTCAACAATTTCATCCAGCTGAAACAGTAAATGAGTTTTTGACAGAGATAAAAACGTTTAGCTCTGCTTGTTGGGGAGGTCTTCTATTGAAGCGACGGATAGTGTGCTAATGCTCATTCGTTCCTTGACTGTCACTACACATCAAGCAGTTTCTACAGCATGATCTAGATTTAGCATCATAACGTCTAACTCATGCTCGGAACAATATGACCTTTAAGAAAGAACCCGTGGATTCAATCACCGCATCCGCTTAACAAACACATAATGATACTAACGCGTTTAATAGTAGTATCATTAATTTTAGTGATTGGTCATAATCGTCTGGACAAAGCAAAGTTACTCAGATAGGATAGTTAACCGAGCACGAATATTCCACCACGAGATACGGTGTTTTCGGTGTTACAAGATTGAGCACAAGGATGTTTGCCCGAAAGTGAACGTAATAACGTAACTGGAATACGAACTCGCTTACTACGATTCCGCAGTCCATCGTTTTAACCATTACACCACGAAAACACCTCCGTGTAAGTTTTTGCCGCTTGACCAACATTGTTGTGTCCATATATAAGTTTTTATATGAGAATGTTGCTAATGAGTTGGTTTTTGCTTCTCTAGAAGTGACCAGACCATTTAGTCGGGTGGTTCTTAAGATAAGAAGTAAATGGTCGTAAAACTGCTGTTTTGAAGGTCGCTACTTTCAGGAGGTGTTAAATATTCGACGCAAAATCCTTTTGTAGTTCTCATTTTTTCTTCTTAAAACGTTAGATTCCACGTGTTACATACTTACAGAAGCACTGATTCGGTTTGAGATTTTAAGAACTCCCGTTCAATTTAATCAGAAAAATCAAATTTTCATATGTTCTTGAACATGTCAATAAAAGCCCATACTTTACTGATACGTATGTTGATATAATTTTCTGTTGATGAGATCTTACTACCAAGATATATAAACTGGTCTACTAATTTCAGCGTCATACTATTTTATGAGGTGATGGCACATATTGATTAAAATACGTGAACTCTATTTTTTTCTGAGTTCTCCGAGCGACCAATGTTTCTTGTTGCTTGCTCCAGGCTATCCAAAAAAGATTCGGCTTGAGTAGGTGTACTTGAAAAAAGCGCAAGATCCGCTCTGTATTCTGCATCAGTTATAGTTTCTTCAGTATATCGTCCACTCCTTACTTTTTTTTGTGAAAACAATTTTCTTTCATTAGATCTCTTAATATTCGTAGTACGTAATCTTATTATAAGTAACGCTACCTATTCTTTGTTGGAAAGCGTATTTTTCTTGCTTTTTTTTTGTTCACAACATTTCGGCTATCTACAATCTGTAGTATATATAATAATGATAATGCACTAAATAGTAAATGTGACAGCAGTATACGAAAAATGAAGATAATTAGAATAAGCACGTTATTCTATTATAACTCGGTTTCTGTGAATAATGGAAGTACTCAGGATTATTTCATATTTTTAAGTACGATATACCAATAGATATATGTTGCTATATTAACTGTTATTAAAATGCATTAATTGTCATGTAATTAACTATTGCACATCTCTACCTTGTCAGCTGAACTAAGAAAAAGCTGACTGTATCTCATCGTAATGGATAAAAAAAAATTGTAACGGTGTCCTGATCATGATACTAAATTTTAACTCGTGGTAATGATCCTTTCCTGGGTCTCTAAGGATTATAGAGCACAACTTCATTTCCATAATTCCCAGATCGACTCTTAGTCAGACTGGTAGTACCGGTTTCGAACTCGGCCCTATCGAATACTAATAATTTTTAAACCGATCTATTTGACCCATAAAAATTACGCTAACAGTTATCACCAAATCAACTCAGAGCGGGCAGGGGACTAATGGCAATAAAGGAGGGACTCCACTCTCCCCAGATCACAGGAACTGGAGCCTAACCATCAGATAGAGTTTAAAGTCAAATGTGGGACCCCTCTTTTCTGGGGATTCAGTTTAGCGTATTCTAAGCCCTGTACACAGCACCTTTTCAAAAGAATTTCTAAACAAAAAAAAGTATAGAAATATACATTTATCAGAAAAAAAAGCAACTAAAGTGTAACATCCTATTTATTTCCATGGAAACAACAGCAAATAGTTGAAGCTTAGAAACATCATTAATTTTTTGCAAGAAAATTATATTGTTTTTGCTATTTCGACACCATCATTTTCTATGCATTTTCGCTAGCAAGAGTCTCTATGTCACCTTCGTAAGAGGATTGGTTTTGAAGTAATAATTCCTATTTTATTATCTTGTCTCACAACGTCAGATAAGGATTTTGATAGTATGGCAGAGGAGGTTAAACTTTCCTGCAAGTAAACCTTGTAAATTACCTCTTTACAAATCGGGACGAAGTAGCAGTCTAATAAAAAGCCGGATTACATAAAAGCAGAAGTCTCATTAAATTTATAAATGTATTTACCCATCCCACCTGAACTTGCAAGGATAAAGGTCAGTTTTAAGCGGAGTTAAAAAGGTTTTAATTAATTTTTCTTCTCCTACATCAGTTGCTATACCAAGTTTAAAGACAGACTGCCCTACTATTTATCCATAGCTGGATGGAGAATAGTTCGATGAGTACCTTTCTTAAACTTTGTGAAATTCAAACAGTTTGAACTCGAGAAGCCGTATTCTAAGACAATAAAGGTTAAACTAAAAATACCACCTCATTTAATGCTTATAAGCGGGAATAATTTTCCCCATTTTAACCCTAATCAAAGCCTTCATATTTTTTACAGATGTTAAAGCAGTCATGATCACAGTGAGTATCACACCAGACTCGAACCTGTGAAGACGAAACCAGCAAATAATCACGTTAGAACTACAAGAGAAAACCAGCTAGAAACTTCAAGATCTGTGTCTGCTCTCCCTATCTTATCATGACGTTGTTTCTCTTTGTCCAGTTAACGCGCAAGACTCAGTTTTCATATGCTGTTTCTTTCTCCCGACAACTACTTAAAAAATGCAGTAGTGAATAAACATTTGTATCAGTGAACAAAGACAGAGTTTCTTATGTTCGTCACCTTTCCCACGGCGAGGTTAGAACAGGGTCCGACGACTACTTGTGACATAACTATACAGCCAATGACACGTTAGGGCATATGGTGGTACAAACGTCCATTGACTACCAATATAGTACAATCAGCCGATTAGATAGTATCAGGCAAAGTTGTGCATCAAAAATGACTTTTGGGGAAGAGTAAAGACGCTTATCAAAGAGTATAATTGCTATGGTTATAGAAAATTGATACAACGAACTGAGTTAAAAACCTTGATTCAGCTGTTTGCATTTTTACATAGCGCTAATACCATCACGAAGCGTATGAATTCATCAGTTCTATTTATAGCTATACGTAAATTGTTAGGTAGAATGGGTGCTTTAAACTTGGAATGGAAACCTGTCTTGGAGAAGAAATACTCTAATTTCAAATATGTTAAACTCCGATTAAAAGTTAACCCTGCGTCGCATCGTACACAAGGGTTGGTACATACACACACACACACACACACATACACACACACACATATATATATATATATATATATATTATATTAATATATATATATATTATATTATTTTAATACCGGACATTGGCCTAGGGGTTAGAGTGTTCGCCAATGGCCCGGGAGACCTGGGTTCAATCCCAGGTCGAGTCATACCAAAGACTCAAAAAATGGTACTTGATGCCTCCTTGCTTAGCACTCAGCATTATAAGGTACGGATCAAGGGTAAAGTAGAGCAATCCAGGGAAGGAGTAGCGCCCTCCCCTACACATTGGTGTAGTAGCTATCGAAAAGGGAACCTTCGGGTTACCCTCGACTATGGTCGCCAACTTTACTTTTTTTTTTACTATATATATACAAGGATCATTAAGTAAGTTTCCAGACTTTTTTCGTAGGGGTACTTTTATTGATAGTATACACATGAAACTCAAGTCCCCTTCGAAGTAATCTCCTCCGGCTGCAAGGCACCTGTTTTACCGTTCCAACAACTTCTGAAAGACCCAATGGACGTCCTCTTGAGTGAGCGTGTCAATGACCTTCGTCACAGCCTCTTTCATCTCCTCAATTGTCTCATAACGACAGCCTCTGAGCTTAGGGAATAAGCAAAAGTCAGAGGGAGCAAGTTCTGGACTATAGAGAGGGCGAGGGAACTGTCTCGATGCTCATCTTGGTCAAATAGTCGGTGATAAGGATGGAGTTGTTGACTGGTGCATTGTCCTACTGGAAATGCCGCTGACCCGATTTGAAAAGTGTTGGCCAATTCCTGAACTCCTTTATAACCTTAACATAGTAACCCTAACCCTAACCCTTTGGCCAATCAACTCTGGTATAATGACTTCCTTACTCCACCCAAACCTCTCATTATCCCTGACAGACTCCCTGCTTTCCGTGAATCTCTTATGCCACTCAAAAACTGATGCTCCATTCATGCAAGATGGTCGAAAAGCAGTCTGAAGCATTCCATACGTTTTTCTGGCATTTTTCCAAGTTTAAAACAGAATTTCATTGCATATCTTTCTTCTAAAGTGTCCTCACGTACAGATTGCATTTTTGGAATTCCCCAGCTGTATTACGGTGTATTCCAATTGCTGTTGTGGCTGTTCATTTGAACCTGAAATCCTAAAAATTGATCCGTCATCTCAGTAGACGTGTAGCAATAACATACTGAATTTTCAAGAGTCAACAACAATTTTAAATGTCTATTCAAAAAAGTGTGGGAACTTATTGAATGCACCACGTATATATATATATATATATATGTGTGTGTGTGTATGTGTGTGTGTGTGTATTGTGGAGGATAAACAGGTGTAACACTTTGATTCAATCATGAAGGTGGGAAAACCACTCTCAAAATCTATACTGAAGTGTCCATCAACGCTTAACAAATGTCGTATATTGATGGTAATTATGTTACAAAAAATTACTAAAATTTGTTTTTGAAATAAAAAAAGAAATTGCTTTAACTTCATTTAGCCGAAGAATTTTCTTTCTCCTCTTATAATTGAGATGGACATTTTTTAATTATGAAAAAATGTAATTATATTAAGAAAAAAAAAACGGTGGTGTAATTAGGAAGTGGCAAAAATCGTATTTATGATATAAAGTTTCAGTGCTTATGGTCATAACGAGGCGAATCTTTTCTAAAAATAATCCATGATAACATTGATACTCAGTTTAGGAAGAAGTGAAGGATTCTAATTAGCATTCTGCAGTTATCTCCGTCATGTCGGACAGCTGGTTGATTAAAAATGACACTCCTCGTGAAACTGGCACAACAGCATTACACTTCCATATAAAATTGTAATGGAAATTGTTATTCTCTAAGCAAGAGTGTTTGAAATATGTTTTTCTTATTCAAAATATTGCGATATCATGTCCCCTTTTTGCTAGCTCAAAGTTACCTATAAACATACTGAGAATTTCAAATTTAGATAGGTAAATATAAACAGAGATAGATAGATAGATAGTCTGAAATCGATCGATAGATAGATTAATGTTATCTACTGTTCCTACTATTCTTCCTAGCGGGTTGTACACTGTAGCTGGACTTGATAACAAGAAAAAAAATGACTAGAACATGTTTATAAAAAATATAACTGATTTTCTTTATTTCCCCGGCTTGATACGAGTGTGGAGTCTAATAGAGAGAATCGAAAAGTGCATACGGGGTCTTGACGGGAGATCTCTTAACTTCGATCGTCAACCGCGATTTTGCTCTGACATCTGAACATGGATGCTTTCATAAACACATCTACTTGAGGTTGACAACTCACATCCGGTCAAGGTCACCAGTATGTTCCTTCCGTGACACTAGAACTTTTTTTTCTGGGTTTTTGTCCGCTATTTCCGTAGTCAAGGTCATATCTTTTCTCATTTCAATGTGTCATGACCACCTAGTTAATTGACCTGACAACTGGTCACTCATTTCCTATTTCTGCTAGCCTGTGTCATCTTTATGCATTAAGCTTCTAACAGACTGAGATAGATATATAGATAGATAGATAGATAGATAGGGAGGGAGGTGCCCGTGGTGTAAATTTTATCGTCGTAGGAAATAGACACGGCGACACGAGTTCAAACCCTGGACGATGATGATTGCATTTCACATAGTACTAAAACCCTTGGGAAAGGTATAAATCCAATTATTCTCCCTCCGGCCTATGGGTAAATAGTAGGGCAGACTGATTCTTCAGCCTTGGTGAGGCAACTAGTCTAGGAGAAGGAAAACTTTGAATTCAAAATTGTTAAACTCCGCTTAAAAATTGACCTTGTGTCATTACCTGCCGGAGCGGAGGGGTTGGTAAATAGGATCGTCGCAGGATATGGACACGGCGACACGAGTTCAAACCCTGGACGATGATGATTGCATTTCACATAGTACTAAAACCCTTGGGAAAGGTATAAATCCAATTATTCTCCCTCCGGCTATGGGTAAATAGTAGGGCAGACTGATTCTTCAGCCTTGGTGAGGCAACTAGTCTAGGAGAAGGAAAACTTTGAATTCAAAATTGTTAAACTCTGCTTAAAAATTTACCTTGTGTCATTACCTGCCGGAGCGGAGGGGTTGGGTAAAAATAGAGAGGTAGAGACGGCAAAGAAAAAAAGAGAACCAAAAAAAGGATGATTTAGTTACAATTCGAATAGGAAATTAATTATATTATCAAATCGAAATGATTTACCAGTTTTGTTCGCTCGCAGATATATATATATATATATATATATATATATATATATATATATATATATATATATAATGATAATTTTTGTAATACTCAGATAAGCATTCAAGAGCCAAGATAGGACTTAATGATAATCTTAAGAGATATCGCAGACAAACTTGAAAAATGCAGCCATCGCATCTATGTAAACTCTTTATTCCATAGGAATTATTCCTGTCAAGTCAAACTTAATTCAGTTGAGATTTTGATCGCTTAGTCAAAACCAGACTCGAAACAAAGATTAACTTATATATTGTAAACTAATGGCATTTCGACTGTTTCCTGGAGGTTGAATAGAATGCTAACTGGAACAAAACTAAGTGAATCTACTAAGAACAAAACACGGCTTGCTTTAGAAAAAAATGCTTCGTAAACACACCTGAAATTAACTAGTCAGATTAACAATAAAACAATTTTTTGGCAGTTGTTGAAGGAAGGGCTGCAAACTAGGGCAGATAAATGACAATTCAGGAATAAAGCTTCGTAAAAGAATTTCTAAAATCCTGGAGTGACTTTCAATTCCTTTATACGTCATGTTTTACCAACAACTTAAAAAACTGCGAATAGTATCCATTTTTAAAACCGAGCCTTTTCATATCACCAACTAAACATCAAAAACGCATATTTTTCTATATTATTCGTATTGAATATATTGAATACTTTTCTTTAAAAGATTTAATGCACTTTTTCTTCTGATTGACCCATATATTTTCAATCGATTGGTTTTTTGATGGGTTGTTTTATTTTACGGCGTATCAATCCTTTTCGGGTCATTTAAAGCCGAATTAAAATTTAAACTATTCACTTTAGTATGAGTATAGTTTTTGTTTACCAACAGTTAAAAATCAAAATAGTTCTATTTCAAACAATTTAGTTCAGCATAAGTACACGGTTTAGTTCTATTTGACCCATAAAAAGGATTCAATCAGGTGCTACCACTCCGGTACAGAGTAAACCTGGGAGCGATGGCATTGAAGGGGTACTCCGCATTCCCCAAAGCTCCAGCATTGCTAGAACTTTACCATCAGATTGTTTAGTGTCATATACTGGACACTCGTGTGGGGTCATACCTCTCTGTAGAGATGCAGTCGGTGTATTCTGTAGCTCCAGCCAACTGAGCACATTTTCAATTGGGTTTAGATCAGTACATTTAGTGGGGTACACCAATACCTTAATTTTACAGACAGCTCAATATCTTAAAAAGATCGTGCCGTATGTTCTTGGTCCTTTTCATGTCCATCGACAAAGCTTTATAAACTTTCGAACACTTTACTTTATAATAATCAAATATTACTCTATCCATGATACCCAGTTCTTTTACAAATTATCAACCAGCAGTAGCAGCAGCAAAACAAACCTAATGCAAAAGAATCCCGCCACTGTGCTAAATTATAGGGAGGTATTTTTCAAATTTTGAACTTCACTCATTTCCTTCATACATACCTGAAGTTCGTGTGACCAAACAAATCTAGCTTGGTCTCATCTGACCATAAACCAGGTGTTTAGCTTCAAGCATGGTTTTTCTTGGACGACAAGCTCGAAGCCTTGCCTGAGGAAGGCTTCGTGTGACTGTCTCTGTCTATACATTCAACCCTGCTGTCATTATATCATTGATAATGCTCTTTGTCGATAAATGTGGATTCTTTGAGACATCTATATAATTATTCTTTCCATTCTCTCAGAAATCAACCATTTTCCAATCAGTTCTCAATTTAATCTCAACACAAGAGCTTTGTTGTAATTCCTGATTATGCTTCAAATTGTAGATCTAGGAAAATAAAAAGTGATGTACATCCATTAATTTCCTTGTACACGTCAGTCATTTAAATTCAAAGATTCTGATAAAGCTTTGTGTAATTTTGGTGAACAAACAAGTTATCGTTGTACTTGACAATCAGATATTTTTTAGTTTGGTTTGGATTCTTTGTTTAATGGCATATCAACCTTCGTGGGTTATTTAATGCCAAGGTCATTGTTCTACAAGAACAGTAGTGTTACTATTTTTCCCCGTACCAGGGAGGATAAGAGGGTTCATACCTTTCCCAAGGGTATTTGCCCGAAAGTGAACGTAATAGTGCGACTGGAGTTCGACCTCGCTTACTACGATTCCGCCGTCAAGCGCTTTAACCATTACACCACGAGGACACCCCCAGATATTTTTTAAAGATCAAGTTGATAATAAATATTTTCAAAAGGGTGCTTGGATTAAATCTCAAATTTAGAAAAAAATATTGCCGTTTAAAAATAGTCGTTTATGAATGTATAAAATGACTCCATGTCAAATCTGAAAAGGCATGAAATCGAATAAAATATATTATTTAATGATTACCATGAGGCTAGTGAATAATTTTGGACTTCACATCCTTTTAGAAAAATCTATAGATATGAATAAAATTAATATCATTTTTAATAACATCTTATTTTAAATTTATACAGAATAAACTACCCATGGTAAATTCAGTAATTGCTGAGAAATATTCGAAATCCTTTGGGAAATACAATAACATTCAACAAAGGCAAATAATTCTGCCTTTAACTAAATGGGTATCGTTAATCTTTCTATCAGTGATTTCTAACATTCTAATAAGTGATTCCCAATATATTTTTTATTATCAACTCATTTCAGTATAATGATATAGTAAAATCATTATATTACTATTAAATATTTTTAAAAGGTCAATGATCTTCCAACTTAGTAGTAATGAATATTATGATAATAAAATTAATTTGAAATTTATGATTGGAATATTAGTCTAAGAGAGATCAAGCGATCAAACGAAGTATTTTCTTCAAAATGAGGCCCATTTTATTTCAATGCACCAGACTTCTGATTCTGACTTCCCTTCACCTACCAACTATTTCATAGCCAAAGAAACGTCATCGGATTGTACACTTAAGGCAAGTGTTTGCCCTAGGAAGTGTCAGTCCAAATTAGAAAATTGTTAGAGGGGCTCTCAACTCTACGAAAAAGGAAGTGTGGGTAAAGTTAGAAAATTGTTAGTGGAGCCCTCCATCATAAACAATAATTTCAAAGACCATTTTTTTTTTGTTTCATCATTTTCTATAAATAGGATCACCAAATTGTTTAATCTCTCTTGGTTTGGTTTCTTGGTTTAATGCCATATCAACCTCCGTGAGTCACTCTTGTGAGATTATTGACCATATATATTTTTTAATCAGTTTTAGTTTTGAAAAAACTTCTTTCACTTGTGTTCAGGGCTGAATTTGATCAAATCTGTTCCACTGGAATAAAAATGGCCCCGTTTTAGACACATGATATTTGCTTTCATTCAAATCTGTGAATTGCCTATGAATCGTGTTGGTTAGTTTGTTTTGGTTGGTTTAACGGCATATCAACCTTCATGGTAATTTAATGTCAGTCATCGTTCTATCTGGGCAGTAGTGGTACTATTTAAGTCATGCTTTTTGGTAAGAGTATTAGTCCGTTAGTGTACGTACTGTTTTAATGTAAAAATCGGTTCTATTTCAAATAATTCAGTTTAGCATAAGTACACAGTTTAATTGTCAAAAACATTTTTATTTCAAGCTATTCAGTTTAGCAAAACAGTTCTAATTCACACAATTCAGTTTAGCATAAGTATGCAGTTAGTTCTATTTTGCCCATAGATAGGGCTCTATGAAGTACTACCATTCCGAGCCAGAGTGAACCTGGGAGCAATTGCAATGAAGGGGTACTTCGCATTCCCCAAAGCTCAAGCATTACTAGAACCTCACCATCAGATTGTTTTGTGTCATATCCAGAACACTCATTTCAGGGGTGGGGCTTACCCTTCTGCAAAGAAGCAGTCGGTGTATTCTACAGCCCCAACCGACTGGGCAATGCACAGATTTGATGTCAAAATAGTTTTATTTCAGATAATTCAGTTTAGATATTAAAAGTTCTATTTCGAACAATTAAGTTTAGCATAAATACGCAGTTTAGATGCAAAACACAGTAAACTCACGAAATCACGGTTTAGTTATATTTAACTCATAAATAACTTATTATCAAGTACTACCACTCCGGGACATAGTGGAACTGGCAGCGATAGCAATAAAAGGGTACTCTGCATTCCTCAAACGTCCAGTATTACTGGAACCTTACCATCAGATTGTCATAACCAGGACACTCGTTTGGGGGTCTTCCCCCTCTGCAGAGAAGCAGTTGGTGTATTCTACAGTCCCAGCTGACTAGGCAACGCAGACAGTCAAATAGATTAAGTATTCCTATCTTACACTAATTATGCAATCTATTATTCATCATTTATTTTCTAACCGATAAATGGTTTCAATAACAGTAAAAGATTAAACACTTCAATTTGACTATAAGGTACAACCACCCAGGTCCTTCACTAAGAATGATTATTAATTCAAATCATACAGCTATTTGCAAATTACTTATGTTACTTCGGAATACTTGATACATAGAATTACTAACGTTAGATAGCAATACTTGAAACCATTAAACTGTGAGCAAACACATAGTCAGTATTAAATTTGTCCAGCCACTTAACACCTATCACGAAAACTCAGACGAACCAGACATGTGGAACACTGCTGAAGAAGTAGGTACTAGCTCAAAAGGGACGTTCTCCAGTGGACCCCTTCACATGGATGAGCTAAAGCAGAACAACCAGCTAGAAGCTACAAACAGCAGTTTTGTGCAGATGTAGCCCTGAAGACCTGTCGGAAGCAATAGACGATAGAGAAGGGTGGCGAGAAAGAGTCAGAGATATCCGTGCTGATGTGACACTATGAGTTGGATATATGCACATACATGTATACACACTTTTGTGAGCACCCATACATGTGTGCGTGTGTGTATATATATATACGCCCACGCACATGTGTGTACACACACACATATACACACATATATATGTGACAAGATGAGTTAGATTCGGCCTGGGTATCAAATTCCAAATGTTAGGAAAACCCATTAACTAGATTAAAGAAATCTAGATAAGAAAATGTATATACATATGGCCACGGACGTGGGTAAGTGTTAAGAACTTGTCGGGTACTGGTCAAAAATTTAAAAGGGTCTGAATTTAATGTCCCTGTATCGGAGACGGCCAGGCTAGAAAATATTTTTATATCCAGTTTTTTAAAGAGAGAAATGACTCCCCAAAAAGTTATGGGTTTAATCGTGGGTGTCCCTTGGCGAGAAATAATAATAAAACATTCTGTATATATACAGGTGCGTTTTGGGTCCTAGCAGTTAGACTTAGTTTGGGTTCGAGGAAAGTTGATTAGGCCGGAACAAAGGAACAACGAACAGCGACATTACCAGCCGGAACTAGTTAGTTAAGATAATCTTTTGCCCGCCGAAACTCAACCTAGAACTAATTATCTACAAAGTGTTACACGCTCTCCATTCTCCCTTAGCGTTTTAACCACAAAGCTGTTGATGTGGGTTTTTTTTTTCTTTTCCCTGTGAACCTGCCTCTTGCTCGGTCCGGCCACACATAAGTTCTCGACGTGGGGTTAGTAACTTATGCAACGAGCTGCAGAGGTGGGTATTCTCACACTGATGGTGTGACATGATGATGATTAGTGATAGACAGAGATGCTTTTAACTTAGCGCAACGAAATGAGCTCCATCAAATCGTTCAAAAATAAAATTACCTAAAAGTATCCTCTTGCCGATCATATATAACTAAAATTAGGAATTGGTATGAATAACCTACAGAGGTTAGTCTGAGAATTAATTTTCAAAAACAAAAAAAGATACAGAGGTTAGTCTGAGAAAAAAAAAATTCTCAGATTAAGAAGCCTCATTTCAAAATGATTCCAATTAAAGACAACTACAGAGGTTAATATGCCATTAAACACTAACAAACCGACCAAATGTAACAGTATATGAAATGCATCTAAAATGTTATTTCTTTGGGTTTTATGGCATATCAACAATTGAAGTTTATTTAATACCAATCATGTTTATACATATACGTCAAATATAGATTTTCTAAACGCAGTTTGTAGATAACACTTGTAAACAAGCCTGAGATCATTTTTTTGGACACTGTCAAATGATTCAAGTATTTCTAACACAAGCAATTCTATTTATTATTAATCATTTGTTTGCACACAGTTAAATTGTTTCAATTGTAACAGTAATAACTGAACATCAGTCATTTATTGGCACACAGTTAAATAAAAATTCTTATGATGTGTAAGAGAAAAAAGTTTCGATAATTTCCTTTTTAAATATTTTAGAACTAATATTTTTTGCACATTAGTATTGCTATTGTTTTACACAGTTAAATAAATTAAAGTTTTGCTATCTAACAACTAATTCTAATCTATATTAATCATTTGTTTGCACACTGTGGAGTGATTACAAATATTGCTATTTAACAATAATTATTCAATTGAACTCTGTTCTTTTGCACACAGTCAGATAGTTTCAAATACTGCTAAGTAATCTTAATAATTCAATTAAACTGCAACGTTATTGAATGGCTCATGGAAAATTGAATAAATATATAAACTGAGAGTGACCTGAGAGTTGCGAATACAGCGTATTTTTGGCACGTATTTCTTTAGAGAATAATTTTTCATAGAGCTTGTAATTCTTGATATGCTCATTACTTGCTGGGCATGGGCGATAAGATTTGGGGAATCATCCATAGGGGAGCACTTGATTCATTTAGAAATCGAGGATATAGATAGCAAAAAACTCGGACCATTAAATTCCATTCGCAATTGTTTGGTTTAGTTTGGTTTCTTTGTTTAATGGCATATCAACCTTCGTAGGTTATTTAATATTAAAGCCACTCTTAAAAAAAACACCAGTTGTTCTATTTAACACATACCTCAGGAAATAAGATAGTTCATATCTTAGTAGTGGGGGGTTACTCTTCTGTAGAGATGCAGTAGGTTTAATCTCAACTCCCAGCCAAGTGGGATATAAAATGTAAGAGTTGAAGCCAGTCTATTCAAGTAGCATATAATATTTTTTTACAATACTATTTTGCAGCCATTTTAAGTATTTTGACAATTCGGTTATTTATACAAGTAGCCACGATATCTTTCGCTTAAAATGTGTTATAGTGTCAGCGATAAAAAGAAAATAATAATGATAAACAAAAGCCTTCGAAGGAATGCTGAAATATTCAATTTGATTAAACATAAAATCATAAATCATTCTGGCACTAATTTAAAACTACGTTCCTGAACTCTGATATTTAAGAACTTACATTGATATATAACTTTTAACACGGGAGACGTGCCAGGTCAACGTGATATAGAGATATTGCTTAAGAGTTGCACTAGCCATCAATTGTAAATTCATATCAGATTTAATAACTATGTGAGTTAAAATGTTAATGGTTCAGTGTTTACAATAAAATGTTCAATTATTATATAAGGTGCAAATACCAACTAATGATTCTATTGTAGAATGTTTAAGTGAGGCCGTATATCATTATAATGTTGCGAATATTTAATAAGTAGTGAGGACCTCTAGCTTTCATCCAATACTTATCTCTGTTTATTTTGAGATTGGGAAAGATTAAACCATGATATTCAGTGGGAATATTATTATTCATTTTCAAATGGGACCGGATATTACTTTATTTGCCGAGGACATCATAAATGCATTGCTCTAATAAAAGTCTCCTAATGATAATAGTCTCTAGCTGATAGATAGATAGATAGATAGATAGATAGATAGATAGATTTAGAATTGTAGGATTAAACAGGTATACATGCACAGACATAGCCGTACATACAGTTCTGGATTATATATATATATATATATATATATATATATATATATATATATATATATATATATATATATATAACCTCTGTGTGTCGGTGTTTTTGCGGGGAAAGAGAAAAAGAATGACGGAAAGTGACTGAGTGAGGCTTGCATTCAGACAGATAGGCAGATATAATGAGTATTTTACAAGTATATATTTATATATATATATCAAAAGAGTGGTCAATATTAGTGATAGAACATATTCAGATCAAAGATAAAATAGTGTATACTCAGTCAACTACGTTCGGTGACAGCCAGTTTCTTCCCAATGCCATAATCTGACCAGATTCGCAATGCTTTGTATATATCTATATATATATGAGTGTGTGTGTGTGTGTGTGTGTGTGTGTGTGTGTGTGTGTGTGTGTGTGTGTGTGTGTGTTTGCTGTGTCTGCGTGTATGTATATATGTATGTATGTATGAATGAGTGTGTATTTAGCATATCGTTTTTTTTTCAGGTATTTTTAAGTTATTTCATCCACTGTACTTAATTCTGAATTCATGCCTCTTCCTTTCGTTTCTTTTTGACAATCATTCATGGAAAATTTAAAACTTACTTCAGTAATCTTTGATTCTTTCATGCCAAGCTTTTATTTTTAAAGTGAACATTATCATCATTTCACTTCTTGGGAGTTTTTCACATCGGCGTTGGCTGTTGGTCTTTCTCTGGATTCTGAGTGACAGCAAGTCTTCTCAGTTCTCCAGGACTTTTCTCAGTATTCGGACCGATCTTAACAATGCTGTAGTTGGGATTGTCTCCACTCATTCTCAGATTTCTGACTCTCCCAGTTCCTTTTTCAAGCTTTGGAGGACCGTTCCCAGTGCGCCAATTACTATTGGTATCACCGTCACCCTCATGTTCCCCTGCTTTCCTAGTTCTCTAGCAAGGTCCAAATACTTGTCTCTATTTTAGCTTCCTTTGACTTTTGCACTGTGTTCTGCTGATATGGCAAAATTCACTGTACAACAAATTCTCTTTTTTGCTATCACTAGATCTAGCTTCTGTCCGATATTAAGAAATCTGTTTGTATCTCCAAAATCCAGAGAATTTTAGGGGTCTCATTCTCATGGACGGATTCTTATTTGTGTATGTATCATTTATTGGTATGATGAAATTTCAATTTCTTGCACGATTTCCACTGGATTACCATACCCACCCAGTCATGTCTAGTGTTATACTTTTTTGCGCTAGTTTGCTACATAAGCTTATTATGTGATTCGCCTCTATCACCACACAACCTGCACAAGCTCTTCTTTGGCTTATTGTTAATTTTTACTTTAATATAATTGAACCATATGGCATTGTTCTGTGCTGTTTAAAATGATTCAGTTTCTTAAGGTTTCTCTTTCGTCGCTAGGTTTTCTCGTGTAAGATTTCGCCGTTTTGTTGTTTGAAATACCCGTACAGTTGTTTTTTGCCCATTTCTGTTTCCTAGTTATTGTTGTTCTGTTTGTCCAGATCTTGTCACTGCTGTTATTGGTATAATTAGTCCTTCTTTGTTCTTTTTTATATAGCCTTTGAGTCTTCGTATTGATGGATCTACACTTTCTTCAATGCTGGCGAGGCCTCTTCCTCCTTTTCTTGACTCATATAGTCTGTCTATGTTATCTCTTAGGGCTGCAGAGGTGTTTATTACTTCAATGAGATTCCTAGAGTAGAGCTTGGTTTTAAGAAGCTCTCTTGTTCGTCTGAGATACTCTTTTTTATTTTTATTTTTCTTTCATCTCCACTTTCAATATTCCCCAGTAATTTTCTTTTTCTCCATGCAATCCGATATTTTCTAGATTTGATATTTCTATTCCTTCCGTTTACTATCTTTGTCAGATTTTCATTATTAGAATTGTACATTTTTTTCTGTGTCATATTATTATTATTATTATTATTTCTTAAATTTGTACATCAATGAACCACCTTTTTTTACCTTTCGCATTTCATCGTTTAACCTTTGATTTGTGACATTAAATATCATCATGTCATGCTTATCGGTGTCATTCTAACTATTTATCTCATTTCCTCTGGTTGACTCGTGCAAAGATCACTTTAATCTATCTTATCACCTTACTTCCTCACAGTAAGAGAATAATGATCAGATCCGCAAGAGAACACCTGTCAAGCGAGAGAACTTATCATAAAATAACAGCCCCATTTACACCGTTATTTGAGTATCGTCTAACATTTTTACTCATTACGAGGCGAGTTTGTTTTTTGCAGTTTTTTTTTTGTTTTGTTTTGTTTTTGTTTTGTTTTTTTTTTGTTATATTTTAAGATTACAAAACTTATTCTGATTGAGACACCGTCCCGGGATGGTTGCCAAACAAAATCAAAGACCCGTAAGACAGTTATTCTCTTCCCAAAACCAACTTGATATTTTAAGACAACAGTTTTCGTGCTTTTGAAGAGACGATATTTATTCCTTTATTCCAACGTGATGTGGTCTCTGCAAGGCAGAATAGTTCGATTTTCGAAGGTATTTGCTATTCCTCTATAAACGTTGTTATCATTATTAATAGTAGTTGTAGTTATAGTATGTATGTATTTATGTAACCTTCCGCACGAGCAGGATGCGACACAAGGTCTATTTTAAGCGGAGTTTAACAGGCTGGAATTCAGAGCTTTTCTTCTAAACCGATGTCTCTACCAAGGTTAAAGTGCCCAGTCTGCCTCACTTTTTACCCATAGCTGGAGGGAAAATAATTGGATTCACGCCTTTCCAAAGGATATAAGTGCTATGTGAAATGCTAATAGCCTCGTCTAGGATTTGAACTCGAGTCATCGTGTCCATTTCCCACTAAACTAGGAACGCTTGTATATATATATATATTTATATATATGTAAGTATGTATGTAGCACCCCACCCATGAACAGTCAATTTTTAAGCGGAATTTAGACTGAATTCAGATTTTACACTTCTGCTACAAAAGACTGGCCCCATATGAAGATCTTACTTGGAATATGTTGCCCTGCTGTATTACATAACACATGAAAATATGGAGAGACAGATAAAATTACGAATTCCAGACTGTAAATGTATTTACCCAACCTCTCCACACGACACATGGTAAATTTTAAACGGTGTTTCACAGGTTTCAATTCAGAGTTTCTCTAATTTCTATGCCAAGGTTAAAGGGTTTAGTTGGTTGGTTGGTTGGTTGATTTTTATGGCATATTAACCTTTGTGGGTTATTTAACACCAAATCCATTTTGATGTAAATAATCTGTTCTATTTCTAAAAATTCAGTTTAACATGAGTACACAGTTTAATTGTCAAAAACATTTCTATTCCAAATCATTCAGTTTATTCAAACAGTTCTAATTCAGTTAATTCAGTTTAGCGTAAATACAAATTTTATTTATACATTAAAATGTCAAAGCAGTTCTATGTATACCAATTCAGTTTAGTGCAAGTACAGTTTTAATGTCAAAAAATGTTAAATTTCAAACAATTCAGTTTAGCCTAAGCACGCAGTTTAAATGTAAGTACAGTTTAATTGTACAAAAAAACAACTTATCTATTTGAAGCTATTCAGTTTAGTCAAACAGTTCAGTTTAACATAAGTATGCCGTTAGTTCTATTCAACCCATTGATAGGGCCCTCTCAGGTGCTACCACGCCGGCCTAGAGTGGACCTGGGGACGATGGCAATAAAGGAGTACTCCGCATTCCCCAAAGCTCCAGCATTGCTTGAACCTCACCATCAGATTGTTTATTGTCATACCAGGACACTCTGCCGAGAAGCAGTCGGTGTATTCTACAGCCACAGACTACTGGGGAAGTTAAAGGGATTAGGTTGACTACTACTTACCCATTGCTGGAAAGAGAATTGATGGATTCATACCTTTCCCATGTGAATTGAAAGCGGTCAAATATTTAAACTCAGGACGGCATGTCTATCTCCTACGACGAATATCTTTACCGCTTGGACATCTAGTACGAGTAATAGTTGAAGTAAGTGTAGTAGAAGTGGACGTAGTAGAATAGTAGAATTTACAGCAAATTAGGCGAGTTGACAACTATACGATTAAAAAGTGACTGATGAAGCGTAGTCATATCCTGCTCCATATGATTAATTGGTTCCAAGAGGCTTGTCTGAACAATCTTTTGACGTAAATCCAATGTTACATATCAGAATGCCTTACAACGAGAAAAAAAAACACCGGAAAACTAGCTTAAATAACCTGCGAAATAATATAAGTAACGCCAAACCTTAAAGAACTCTGAAACCATTGTTTTAAGCGTATGGCATCGATTTTGTTTTGAATGGAAAAACACACCGACGCCTCTACGCAGCAAGATCAAAGCTCTTCATGATGGTTTGCACTTTTTACCACTTTTCGATATAAATATTTACTTGCACTGTATCTACATTTTTAGGGTGTTTGTTGTATATGAAATACTTTTTTATCTTCTTTTATCTCTTATTATTAACTGTTATTTATTTCATTTATTTCAAATACATCTATAAAGAAAAGTTTTATTTATGTTGATAGTTTAAAATATTCTTCAAGCATGCAATTTAATCAGCACAATTGTCTGATATATCAAGCTATTATAGGCATAACTCTAAAATTCAAAGTAATTGCAGTTCTTCTTATCTCTCCAGAACTTGTCAAAATATTCAAGTCGATCACAGCCATTATTTGGACTGAAGAGTCTCAAATCTTTCTCTTTTCAATTCCATCAGTCTTTTTCCAATTTCGTAAGATTTTTTTTTACTCCTTTAGAGTTTTTCACATCAGTGTTAGCTGATGGACTTTCACTGGAGTTTAAGTGACCGCAAGTTTCCTCAAGTCTCCAAGACTCTTCTCAGTTTTCTGTTCTCAATAACGCTGTCGTTTGGATGGCCTCCACTCGTCCGCCAACTACCAAGTCTTCCAGTCCAAACGCACCAATTAAATTTGGTATAATTGCCACCCGCATGTTCCACAGTTTTTTCAATTCTCTAGCAAGGTCGAGGTATTTATCCTTTTAACATTATTTCAGTTTGATTCTCTGGTCAGCTGAGACAGCAAAGTCGGCAATTTTGCAAGTTCTCTTTTTTAGTTGATTTTTTTAAGGTCTGATCTTCTTGTCGAGATTATTATTATTATTATTATTATTATTATTATTATTATTATTATTATTATTCCTTGAGAGTTTTTCACATCAGTGTTAGCTGATGGTCTTTCACTGGAGTTTGAGTGACAGCAAGTCTCCTCAACTCTCCTGGAATCTTTTCAGTATTCAGGCCATCCTCAATAACGTTGTAGTTTGGATGGTCTCCACTCGTCCTCTTATCTCCATGTCCCCCAGATTGGTATAATTGTCACTTTCAGGTTCCATAATTTTTTCAATTCCCTACCAAGGTTCACGTACTTATCCTTCTTTCCACTTTCTTTTAATTTTATTCTGTGGTCAGTTGGGACAGCAAAGTCCACAATTTACAAGTTCTCTTTTTTGTTGTTGTTGTTGTTATTGATTATAATGAGGTCTGGTTTTCTGGCCGAGATTAGGTGATCCGTTTGTATGTCAAAATTATTTACTCCTCTAGAGTTTTTCACATCAATATTAGCTGATGGTTTTTCACTGGACTTTGAGTGACAGCAAGTCTCCTCAAGTCTCCAGGACTCGTCTCAGTATTCTGGCCGTCCTCAGCAATGATGTTGTTTGGATAGTCTCTACCCGTCCGCCAACTTCAAAGTCCTCCAGGCTCTTTAATAATCCTTTAGTTACTGTGCCTAACGCAACAGTCACAATTGGCACAATCGTTAGTTTCCTTTCACAACTGCGGTAGCTGATAGTTTGTCAGTAAGAGTCTGAGTGACAGCAAGTCTCCTTAAGTAACCAGGACTTTTCTCTGTATTTTAGCCAATCATATCAATCCTGTAGTCTGAATGGTTTCGGCTAGTCCTCCGATTTCGAACTCTTTAAGTCCCCATACCAAGTCTTTTAGAATTATTCCAAACGTACATATTACCATCGGTATCACCATCACCTTTACATCCCATAGGTTTTAGTTCCCTGAAAATGTCTAAGTACTTCTCAATTTAGCTTATTCAGATTTTCAGCATAGGTGCTCTCTCTCTCTCTCTCTCTCTCTCTCTCTCTCTCTCTCTCTCTCTCTCTCTCTCTTGTTTAATGTCCCTAGCTCTTTTTTTTCTGACTGGGATTAGGTGATTGGTTTATATTTTAAATACTAGAGTATTATTATTATGATTATTGGAACGAAATTATGTAAACTATTACATGTAACGAAATTATGTAAAATAAGGTTTCCAAATTTTCCTGCTGCATAAAATAGTTTCGCTTATTCATGTTAATGTATTATAATTTTTGTGATTTTACAATAATTTCAGCAAATAGTTTTGTGTCCTACTGTCCTTTCTGTGATTTAAGAATGCTGTAAAGTTGGGTAAATTGTGTTTAATTCTAATTTTAAAAAGTAAATTTTGCAATTACTTGAAAATATTCTTTTAAGTTTTAAAATATTCTACGTTATTGAATATTTTAGTTTAAGACTTCATCAAAAATAGAATACTTTGTTAACCTAGAAGTAATAGCAATGAGTCGACCAGTATGTAATAGCAATGAAGTGTTAGTTAATATTCTACAGCCACCATCAGAAGTGGTTTCTTCTAAATTCTTTTTCTTTTTAGAAAAGAGCTTTCATGTCGTTAGGGTCAATATATAAGAGCTGCGATTTAAAAAAGATATAATATTTTTAAAATCGCACCTGTAGAATATTAAAAAAACACTTCATTACAATTACTTCCAGGTTGACGCTGACCCAAATAAGCTGTACCTGTTAGGGTCCCTTCTATGAATCTGTTAGAAAATTATTGGTATTTGATAGACCCATGAAGTCCCAAAAACTTTAAACGGCGACCAAAAAAAATAATCAGAAGCAAACAATGAACGCTATTCCCAAACCCAGTGGCATAAAATATTCCTAGATGAGTTGGTTTGCCGTTAAAAACCAATCAATCATTGAATTTAAAGATTTGATTCAAATTCGTACATAACTTTTTTAGAATAAAGTTCAGGGAATCGTTGTAAACAAAAGGTTACTTCGAATATAATTCCCTCCGAGCTGACTCAGATTTATTCGAATTTCCTTAACTTTAACAAAAGTTAATAAAAAATTACTCTTCGCTTTGTGCCAAAAGACAAAATAATAACGGTGTTGAGTGAACCTGAGAACTAATTATTAAATAATCAATTTAAATACGTAATTGATTTGTATAAATTCCGCTTAGGTCAATATTTTGATATTTTGTTTATTGGTATTCGAATAAAAATCGTATCAAATAATATTTACTGAAGTCGGTTTGCTTTCTTTGGAAGAACAAATCATTTCAGGTATAGAAATAAAGTTTGTTTTTTTTCTATTTAACAATGACAGGTATGATTCAAAGGACAAGACTTACAGCAATTATTCAATGTCGCAGGGAGTCAAGGAAACTTCATTATATACATCCTCACGAAGAGAAGCCATATCAGCATTCTAATTAGAAAATGCATGAAAAGTTTTTGTTCACTTTCTTTAAACCCAATTATTATTACCTTAAGGATACGTACATTTGGGATTCTCTCATAAAATATTAACAATTAATGCTTTTGGGACAGGAGATCAACACTCTTTCTTTCTCGTCTTTTTATCATACGACTACATTTCCATAATAAATGTACCTCATTTGTCACCCTCGAATCTGATTCTCCCCCACATATTCAATCTCTGTTTATCAACCTTTTCCTCATTTTGATATCTGATGCGGAGTTTTTTAAAATTCTCTCTCTCTCTCGCTCTCTCTCGCTCTCTCTCTCTCTCTCTCTCTCTCTCTCTCTCTCTTTGTGGGCCGTTGAAAATGTTAGTTTTTCATTTCTATCTTCCCTTTTGATGTATCTATTTTATCATCTATATCCGTTCATACAACCTTCTCCCCTGCCTCTCTCTCCCCTCTCTCTCTCCCCCTCTATCTTTCTCTCTTTCTCTCCCCCTCTCCCTCTTTGTGGGCCCTTGAAAATGTTAGTTTCTCTTTTCTATCTTCACTTTGGATGGATCTATTTTATCATTTATCTTTGTTCACACAAACCTCTCTCTCGCACTCTCACTATATATATATATATATATATATATATATATACATATATATATATATATATATATATATATATATATATATATCTGTGTGTGTGTGTGTGTGTGTGTGTGTGTGTGTGTGTGTGTGTGTGTCTTCCGAAACAAGTATTAATAAACAAGCAAAGAAGCTCGGTAGCAAGCCAATTCCATGGTTTTACTTAGACACATATGCAGCAAATAATACAACAGCTTACAATATACTTTACCAACTTGAAAAAGAAGGATAACAGGCCTTTATTAATTACCATGCAGTTTGACAAAAACAATTACAATAAACATAACAATACTTAGAATAATAACTTTGCAACATTCCATATCTGATAACAGGTCTTTATCATATCATAACCAACCCCTACGCTCGGGCAGGATATGAGACAAAGTCAATTTTTAAGCGGAGTTTAACAGGTTTGAATTCAGAGTTTTTCTTCTCCTAGACTAGTTGGCTCAGCAAGGCTGAAGAACCTAGTCTGCCCTACTATTTACCCATAGCTGGAAGGAGAATAATTGGATTAATACCTTTCCAAAGGGTATTAGTGCTATGTGAAATGCAATCAGTCTCGTCCAGGATTTGAACTCGTGTGGCCGTGTCCATTTCCTTCGACGATAACCATTACACCACAGGCACCTCCACTACACCTGATAACAGGTCTTTATTAATTACCATGATTCTAACAACTTTGCAACATCAGGATGAGAATATATGTATATATATATATATATATATATATATATATATATATATATATATATATATATATATATATATTTGTATGTGTGTGTGTGTGTGTGTGTGTGTGTGTGCGTGCGTACGTCCGTTTATTTTTATTTCTTTTTTAGTATCTAATTCTCTCCATTCTGATTTCTCCCTTTCCGTGTCTTTTATCAACATTGGTATCTTTCGTTTCATATCCATCAATATGAATATCAATTTTACTGTACCCATATATCAATTTCAGAATCGATATACATATATCTTATTCTCGACGTTTTAGTCTCTTTCCTTTTCTTCTCTGTTAATAATTTTTACTAATCTATCTACGCCTGTATGCTCGTATCTATAAATCCAATCGATGATTTCCCCAATGCTTTTATTAATCATTAAGTTAAATTAAAAGACATTTTCGAATTGATTTATTGAACTGCATTTTAAAGATCAATATTCGTAAATGATGAGGAATATGAATAATGTTTGCCATACATCTTTTACAGTGCCAAATTATTAAGCATGTATTGAAAATTACAATATTTGCTTGATTGACTAATTTTAAAGACACGTCAATCGTTTAGAGTCATTTTATTCTAAGAGGTTTAGGAATTGTGTTCAATGTACGTTTATATTTAAATTTTTGTGTTGTTTATTTATTTTATTTATTTTTATTTTTATTTATTTATTTATTTGAACAAAGTTATATGATATCAAGTAATCTTAATAAACACAAATAATTTGCAAACAGATTTATTTGATTCGTAGACGGCATTTTAACAAGTACCACCACCCCGAATCAGAGTAGACCTGGGAATAATGGTAATGAAAAAGTATTGTACACTCAACAGAGCTCCAGGATTGGATCCTCATCACCAGGTGCAATTTACTATCATATATAGGACACTCCATTTTTTGGAGGTTAACCTTCTGCAAGGCTAGAAGTCAACTAATTGCGAACTCCAATAACAGGGCAGAGAAAATACTATATTTAGTATATATTCGTTAAATCTTTAAATATTACATACAAGGAAGAACGTTTTAATATGTTATCTAGTTTAATATATATTTGCAATACTGGATCATATAAATTGGTAGCATGCAATTTTGAAAATAAAGATTCTCATAAAATAATTCATTTTGAAATGTGGAAGTCAGGCTCATGAATGACGGATATTAGTCGATCGTATATCGACTTCGATAGATTTTGAATTTCTTTTTGCTGTAATGCGCATGTCACAAAAGCTGAAATGTTTCTTCGGTTTCAACCTGATACTCGTCTTCATACCCTGTTCTTTTGAGAATCCTGCAGAGAATTTCAATAGGTTTGAGATCAGAAGAAAATGGAGACCAGGCTATTAATCAATCATTTCTGAAACACCTTTTCGTCAGATAGTCAACTGTTGCATTCGCATCGAGCGAAGAGGCGTCGTCTTGCATAAAGATAAGTTTCCTATACAGGCCAAGAGACTTGATCCTAAACCGAGACTAAAAAATCTTCAACAAAAATTCAATAAATGCCCGAAAAGTCAGTATTGTTCAATCTAATAAATGTCAAAGTCCAACCGATACATCTTTTACAATTCCAGCTTAAAATATAAGTTCTATATAGTCTTATTGTCGCCTTAATCGTACAAGATGTTCTTTCTTTTCTACCCAGTATACAATCCATTCGTCTGGTTTTTCAATGTGAGCTAAACACCTATCCGTATAGGAAACATTGGAATCAGTCTTCAAGTACTTTCAAACCCATTCTAAAATAAGGCTTAACATTATTCGACAGAAAGTCAATAAATGTCTGAAAAGGGAGCAGTGCTCTTATATCCAAGTCCAACCAATTAGACTCCAGCATTTGCATTCCAAAATATAACTGCTTACAATATGTTTTTTTTTCTTTTCAACCCATCCCACACTCTCTTTGTCTGGTCCTTCAAAATGATATATGTACTTCTTAAAAAGAACGACGGTACCATTTTCTCCGAGCCAATTTCAGATATTTCTCCTTTCTCGACTCCAAAAAAGGTCAATAATTTGGCTTGACACTATTAACATGGAAACGGATTTAGTAGAGAGATTATTGGGACTCATTACCTATAAAAAGAAACTTGATTATTATTGTTTTCTCATCAGGGTTGTATTTTTTTCCTCTCAGGACTCTTAATTAATTTTTTTTTTTCCTGGAAGAGGCTCTCTACGTTTCATTTTCTTGTAACGCCTTTGGGGAAAGGCAAGAATCCATAACTTTTTCTCCACCCCTAGCTATGCTTGAATAGCAAAGACTAAATTATTTAGCCTTAGTTGGGAAACACATCAAGGAGAGGGAAAACACTGTATTCAAAACAGATTTACTTCGCTTTAAAAAACTGACCATGGCTCACAACCAACCAGTGGTGGTGCAGATAAACCGGACTCGACAATCCTGTTAACCAATGTTACAATTTCAAGGGATGTGCAATCTATTCCTATTAGTGCGATATTAGACTTATCAGCTTCCGATGAATCATAACTGCAATCCATAAGTTAATTTGTTATTAGTGTTTACGTAATTACTTGACATTCTTACAATGCAATTGCCAAGTCGGTTCGGACTGAATTATACACCGACTGAGCCTCTACAGAGGGGTAAGAACCCCTCAATGAGTGTCCTGGATATGACACTAAACAATCTGATGGTTTGGTTCCAGTGATGCTGGGGCTTTGGGTAATGCGGATCACCCATTCTTTGCCATTGGTCCCAGGTCAACTCGGTGTGGTAGCACCTCAAAGGCCCCTATCTATGGCAACCAAGCAAGTTAAAATGCAAGTCTATAGAAATGTTTTTGGATTCCTCGGCAAAATGTCATTTTTTCGCTTCGTAGGGACGGTTCTGTAGTACGAAAGAAATTCTCTCTCTCCCTCTCTCCCCTTCTCTCTCCCTCTCTCTCTCTCCCCCTCTCTCTCTCTCTCTCTCTCTCTGTCTTTCCCCCTCTATCACTCCCTCTCTCTCTTTTTCTAGTAAATGTACTATAATAAAAAACATTTGCCGAATAATTTGTCACTGACTTTTCTCCAAAAGCCAACATTACAAGGCCAACCTCGATGTAGTAGCTATTGAAAAGGGAGCCTTCTGGTTTCCTTCGACTACGATTACTAACTTTACTTTACTATATATATATATATGCAATGTCTATATACAGTTGAGTAATCCCTCAAATTGCTCCCAAAATGGCCCTTTTAAATTTTTCTTACCTTTTTCTTCTGAAAACATCTAATTCACTCTTAGAATATGTTTTTCCTCAAAAGTGAAAGTGATACCTCATCGAGAAAGTATTTTAAGCAGAAAACAATAACTAAAAAATAACCGTGTTACTGAAAGGCGTAACCTACGGACAGAATTTTGATTTCCACATAGAAAAGAAAAAAGAATTAACAAATTATTTGTACTGCTAAAGTATATATTTACCTATATACCCACCGCTACTGTCATGATATGACACAAGGTCAATTTTAAGCTGAGTACAGCTGGTTTAAATTCAAAGTGTTCTGTTCTGCTTGACTGGAAGCCCAACCAAGGCAAAAGAAACAAGTCAGCCATACTATTTACCCATAGCCGGAGTGATGACGCATAGATTTCTGCCTTCCGACGGACAAAAATGCGAAGTGAACCTCAAGCAGCCTCGTCCAGGATTTGAACTCGAGTATCCATTTCCATTTCCAATTCAAAGTATTTGTTCCTATAGACAATTATTAATCAAGTATACAAACAGCTCTTTAAACTGGAAATTATATAATTACTTACGATTATAGCTTCGGACTAATAATCCAGTAAAAAAACAAAAATATTTAATTCGGTAAATCTCTTCAATGAAATTAATCATTTTACAGAGCAATACGTCATTAGCAAAATAAGATTTACTTCCGTTTTCGGAAATTTTTTACAATACTAATAATTAGAGGTTGTAGCATTCTTCTCAATTATATTTAGATATGATCCACATCTTGACCACTTACCTTTTATTGATGTTTTAAATGAGATATTTAATAAGCTATAAGAAAGCAAGAAATTCTTAGTGTCGTATTTTTTCTATTTCATATACCTATTTATATTACAGGGAAATAAATTAAATCAAACTTTTTTCGAAAAATGTCTATTACAAACATAACTTAGAAATTGTTATAATTAGTTTTTGTATTTTTTCTAGTGTTCCAATACTTTATTCTAGATTAAAGCGGACTGGAACAATAAAAACAACTTTATGGACATATACTGAACAGTTCCATTAGAAATTTCAAATAAAAATGCGAAGTTGAAGAAAATATCTATTTTGTTTATGAAGAAAATAAGATTATTTTGACGAAAGAAAATAAACTGAGAGAAAAATGTTTGCAAAGAAATGGGAACAAAAATGAAAAGGTGTGAATACAGGAGGATTATGTATATATATATATATATATATATATAGATAGATAGATAGATAGATAGATATAGATAGTTAGATATGGAAGTAAATAATAGAGTGTAATCCGACAATATACAGAGGAAGATTGATAACAAAGTAATCCAAGTGTCGATTCTGATTCTCAATAAATTTCTCCTTCTATTTGGATTACCCTGATATCAATTTTTCTTTATATATATATATATATATATATATATATATATATAGATATAACTTCATTTACTAGCTTTATATATATATATATATATATATATATATATATATATATATATATATATATATATATATACGGGAAGCTACTGTCTAGCCACACTGATGAGTTCTGATTGAACGAAACAGGTCTGTCTGTGGATGACTATATATATATATATATATATATATATATATATATATATATAACGAGTAGAGTGTTTGCCAATGCTCCGGGAGACCGGGGTTTAATCCCAGGTCGCGTCATACCAAAAACTTTAAAAATGGAACTTAATACCTCCTTGCTTAACACTCAGCAATATAAGGGGCGTATCAAGGGTAAAGTCAAGAATTCCATGGAAAAGTGAAGTGCCCTCCCTTGCACCTTGGTGTATGAGCTATTGAAAAAGGAGCCTTCTGGTCGCCCTTGACTACGGTCGCCACCGTTACGTATATATATAAGGTTTGCTTCTATTTTTATATGATTGATAGAGCCTTTTTTCTTCGTAAATTTTTTATAATATTTTTTAACATTTCGCTATATTTTATAACGAGACTCCCATGGTGTAATGGACGCCGTCGCTGGAAATAGACACGGTATGCCCAATTCAAATTCTGGACGATACTGTTTGCATTTCACATAACGCTAATACCCTAGGGACACGTATGAATCCGACTATAATCCAGGCTCTTTAGTTTTGGTCTGGTAACTGGTCTAGGAAAAGGAAAACTCTGAATTCAAACCAGTTTAAAACGAATAAAAAAGAGACCTTGTGTCGCATCTTGCTAGTGTCGAAAGGATTTGTTAGTACAGACATCATATTATAACCTTAGGTCATCAATATGCAAGCATAAGGAGTTCTAGAAATCTCTTAATTGGAGTTTTATTTTAAGATTTTCTTAACGATTCTTTATAATTTTTATTACGAAGAAACTGTTATGGAAGGATGTTACCAAGGAAATGCAGTTTAATTTTTATATTTCTGTTTTTGGGACAGTGAGGGCTATGTAAATTTGATGTTTTACAAAGTTGGGGTTGAAGCCACGTTCTATAGAATCTAGTTTCAATTTGTTGTTATTGTTAAATAATCATTATTGGGTAATTAAAACGTTGTTATTTTTTAATTGTAAGTCAAAGGTCGTTATTCAATTATCCTTGATGGTATGTTTACTATATTTCTGATTTTCAATCCTCGCTGCTAAGTGGAAGGCTGTAAAAGACATTTTAATCAGTTCCTTGCTTATAAACATTAGTTCGGGACGACGAAAATCAAGAAGTTATGAAATAACCAAAGATATAGGAAAGAAGTAGTAAATATCTTATTGAATAAAGTTAATAATGAAACGTACAATCATATTATGGCACCAAATAGACGAGGAAGTTAATAAAGTAAAGGCTTCCATATTTATTAAAATGAATTCTTCAAATGTTGTACAGATGTTTCTTTCATTTTCTAAGACACGGACGGACTGCAATGGAAGGGAAAATTTCCAATATGACTAGAAAGGCGCCAGTTGACGTTTATTAGAACATACATTCTTCATTATGAAAGTATTTCAATAACCTTTATGCAATAAGCGGAACTGATATTCACAAACAAAAATCGACGTGAATTATCTTTTTGAAAGGGGTGGGGGTTCGGTGTAAGGAAAAAATAGTTGCCACTGCATACCCAAATTCCTATAATACGGTGTGTATAAAAAGCAACTAAAAAGATACGATAGACTAAAAAGATTGGCTTGTTTTAATATTCGTTCATTAACCGAACGCAGTACGAATCCAATTATTCTCCCTTCAGCTATGGGTAAATAGTTGGCCAGACTAGGTTCTTCAGCCTTGGTGAGGCAACTAGTCTAGGAGAAGGAAAACTCTGAATTCAAACCTGTTAGACTCCGCTAAAAAATCGACCTTGTGTCATATCCTGCCCGAGCGGTGAGGTTGGTAAATATGATTATATTCAGTGTTATTCATTCGTTTGCGCACACTTGACGAATTGTTATCAAGTACTAATAATTCAATTTAACGTTAATCATTTTTTCATCCATAGTTAATGATTAAATTGTACTAGTTCATTGGAGGCTGACTCGTAAAACCTCTTCGAGTCAGCATGGACTTGAAAATAGTGGCAATAAAGAGGTACTTCACCTTCCTTAAAGCTTCAAGACTGGATCCTCACAATTAGATGCATTTTATTGTTATAACCAAAGCACTCTTCTAGGGTCGTCTTACCTCTTTAAAGAGATGCAGTCGGCATATACAGCCCTAGCCAACTGGATTTTCGCAATCGTATTAGTGAGTATAATTGAATAACTGGAGTTTGAACTCGCTTATTACGATGCTGCAGTCCTGTACGTTAGCCTCGACATCATGGGGGAATTCCTTCTCTAATGCCCTTCAGAAAGGCATGAATCCATTTTTCCCCTCTGGGTACAGATGAATTGAAGGATAGACTAGGCTCTATATTCTTAACCAGGCAACCATTCAATTCAGCTATAATACGCATCAAACTTGACCTTCTATCAAACATAAATTATGGCAGTTTGGTAAATATATACTTTTCACCAATTATAGTTGTCAAGTTTACTAAATACAATCTATATCCTAATCTAACAATTGTTTTGGAACAGAAGTAATAAATTTATTTTGAGACACACTCTATCTCTCTCTATATATACATATATATATATATATATATATATATATATATATTGAGAGAAAGAGAGGGGGGTAATTCCAACTGGTTTTGACTTTGGGTCTCAGATGATTTTTGTTTTAGGAGTGTTTACATTTTAAGACTGATAGACTAACGAGTGCAATAAAATTAGAGAAAATTGTTTTTTCCTTCTTTTTGAACATGTAATAAATAGGGAAATCAATCAATAAATGTTTATAGATTTTTAGATTATAAACGTTTAATTATTTTAATATATTTCAAATAAAATTTACTGAATAATGATAACATAAGCGTTTTCGAGTTAAAATGGAATGTTTGCGAGGTGGTTTCATTGGTCCTTGAATTCTTCCACTCCTCTTCAGAGATTTCTTGAATCGATATATTGTTTATGTTTTTTTCCATTTATCTATAAAAATTATTTAGCGCCTCTGTTAAAATTGGAGGCTAATTATTATAAAATCGATTCTACTAGTAGAAGTTTAGTGACTTAATTTGGTATCTATAGGAGTTTATTCAAAAACTAAATATGTATTCTGGTTTCTCTTTAAAATGTTTGGAGTTATTTGCGCATTGCTGTTAAAGTTTAATTTTGGGAACATTTTAAAAATCTCAAATGGACATTTGCAATACTACGACAAAAAACAGACGCCTATACTACCAACGTTCTTAGCAGACCCTTCCAGTGCTACGACACCAAATAGACACGTATGACAACATCCTTCTAAATAGTCTTTGAGTGTAGCACTAGGCTTTGATTGTCAGTCAGATCCCCGTTGTAACCTTGCGTGACAAAAAGTGACGAACTCATAAAACACCTTTTTTGTTTGCTAATGCAAAAGTGTGTTCGCTCCTATACCTTTTAGTAGTGGCTTAGAAAAGAAAACAGAGCGTAAAAAATGAGTCTATCCCTTTAGCTAGACAAAGAGAAAAAAATCATCATGAGAAGAGAGAGAGAGACACAGAACTTGATATTACCTTTCTCGTTTTCTGGTGTAGTTTTCGCACGTGCTTGCTCGCGAGTTCCGTCTTCATCGCTTCGTAGAAGGTGTAGGAACCCTTCGCGGAGCTCACACCAAAATGGGTGCCGTAATTTTCGGACGTCTTCACATTGTCACCTGTCGTCCCCAACTCTCCCTTTTCTTCTTTTCTATCCCGCATCCATAATCACGGCTCTTCTTCTTGAGCGTCTTTCAACCAATCACAGCTGTTCTTAACTTTGGCGTCTGCTGCTCTCCCGAAGTAGATATGGGGAACCTCTAAGTCTTACTATGAAACAACTTACAATTAAAATAATCAACTGCAGTCTTTCAATATATTACATTTATTCTTTAAGCAACTGGTAAATGAAGTAATGTATTTCATATTTTTATCTGTAAATTTTGTTTCAGATGTTAGAAGAGCAGGTACAAGGATTTGTATTTAGTCAATGCCGAGGCACTATTTTAAACAGACACTCGAAGCTACTAAGGATACCCTCAAAATTTAGAAAGAGGAATGAAATGAAACAATATGTGACCAAAAAGCGATTAACTAGTTTCAAGAAAGTAGCTTTTCCCTTGAAATAAAGTAAATAAGTTGACGGCTTTCTGTTGATAATCAAGATGCTTTAAAATGTAGGTATAAAACCTTAGAACGTTGAGAGGAGCTAGATTTCTCAAAACTACTTTTGATACAACGCAAGGTTAAAAAAAAACATACAGGAGTCCTTGAGAGGGTTTTCGTGCACTAATAGTGGATTAAAAAAATGAACATTCCGTTGATATACAAAACAAAATAAAACTACCCATGAAAGGCTTATCAGTTTTCTGTTTTATTTAATAAATATGAAAATATGAATCTGCAGTCTTTGTGGAATTATTTCCAGGCAAAAATTATCATTCTGCTTGAATATATATATATATATATATATATATATATGTGTGTGTGTGTGTGTGTGTGTGTGTGTGTGTGTGTGTGTGTGTGTGTGTGACCATAACATAAGAGAAAAGGACATGTTAGTGAGATTATTTTCAGGAGGAAAATTTAGAGATTGTCCAGTTGGCCGGGGTTGTAGAATACACCAACTGTTACTTTGCAGAGGGATACGACCTCCCCAAAGCAAGTGTCCTGTTTATGACTAAAAATAATCAAATGGTGAGGTTCCAGTAAGGCTGGAGCTTTCAGGAATGTTAAGTACACCTTTATTGCCACCGCTCCCAGGTCCACTTGGGCCCGGAGTCGTTGCACTAGATTGGGTCCACTCTATGGGTCAAACAGAACGAAACTGTGTACTTATGCTAACCTGAATTACTTGAAATAAAATTGTTTTTGACATTGAAACTGTGTACTTAGGCTAAACTGAATTCCTTGAAATTGAATGGTTTATGACATCGAAATGTTGTACTTATGCTAAACTAAATTGATTTAAATAGAACTGTTTTTGACGTTGAAATGTTGTACTTATGCTAAACTGAATTGTTTCAAATAGAACGGTTTTTGACGTTGAAATGTTGTACTTATGCTAAGATGAATTGATTGAAATAGAACTGTTTATATGTATAAAAATGGATTTAGCATTTATAACCTACAATGCTTGACGTGCCATAAAACCAAATGAAACCAAAGCAAACCTAATTTAGAGATTAAAGTAATGTTCAGTCTAATTGGTTATTGAATGGTAATTTTGAAGAGGTCTATATTTACACATTACATAATTTTTTTAATCATTCAAATCCTTGATTTTTACAAAGTCTGTTTCGATCTTTACATGGTTGGCAGGACCTCAATAGTTTCATTGTTGATTTGCTCTGGACAATATCGTTAACATTTATTATATCTTATATTCTTTAATATGCAAGAGCACTAAATTTTAAAAATAGGTCTCTTAATTATAGTTTTTTTAAGGATTTTCCAGGTAGTTTTCTTAATTTGTGATTATGAGGAAGAAATTATTAATTAATGTTACCAAATAGAGTGTGATATTTTATTAATTTAATTTTGTTTGAAGCCATATACTGTAAAATCTAGTTCCAGTGTGTTAATATAATTTAATTATAATTCATTTTCGAGCATATTTTATTTTCTAACTGTCTTAAAGAGACCTTATGTCTCTTTGGGTGGGAAAATTTGAGTTAAGCTAATAATGTGTATATATGCGTTCAGTGTATAGTTTGGACTGTATAGATTTGGTTGTAGCTTATTATTTTCATTTATATGTATCAAGGTGTTAAACATGTACCTTAGAATGAGGGAGTTTTTCCTTTTTGAATTTAACGCAATTGTGTTTCGTGTTGTAGTTAGGATATTAATAAGTCTTGATTCTCCTCCCGTACAGATAATGAATATGTCAGCAGTAATAGTAATGCGCAATATTCATTAATTAATGTATATATATATATATATATATATATGTGTGTGTGTGTGTGTGTGTGTGTGTGTGTGTGTATGTGTGTGTGTGTGTGTGTGTGTAAGAAGAAAAATTGACAACAAGTAATCCAAATAGAAAGGGGAGATTTATTGAGAAACAAAGTCGACACTTTTACGTTTCGGTTCTGCTGAACCATCATAAGGATTATGAGGGGTTATATATATATATATATATATATATATATATATATATATATATATATGTGTGTGTGTGTGTGTGTGTGTGTGTGTTATTCAGTCCAGATAAACCGAAGTCGGGAATAATTCCGTCAAATTCATTCAACAGTGAACATTTAAAATTTTCCTGGTAAAGAGCTCAATGTGACTAACATCACAGAGCAATAATTTCTTAAAGAAAAACAAAAATCGGTCACATTAGGATTATAAATTTATTTCCATCCTTTTATGGGTTTTGATGAATATCAATAACACCAAAGAAAACAGAACTTCTTCAAATCCAATGGATAAATTAAATGGGTCATTTAATTTATCCATTTAAAGAAATATGTATATATATATATACAAAGTTTCTTTAAATTCACCTATACATATTATCACAAATGACGATGTGCAAATAATAAAGTCTTTAATGTTTGATAATATTTTCTATTGAAGATAGAATTATTCTTTGCAAGTATACAGGGACTTTGAGTTGTCATTGCTTCTGTATATAATTCTTTTATTATCATCTTATATAAGATCTCTATGCGAGCCATTATTCCTTATTCATGACCAATGTGTTATATTCTCATATATGCAGACTCACATCTAAATACTTGCACATATATATGTAGAATAATTCACAACGACACAATGATAATGACGCAGGAAGACTTCTTTATAAAAATATGTACCTCTCACTTCATCGCAAGGGTTCGAAAAGGGTTACACAAGGTTTGCGTGTGAGAGGGAGTTGGAGATCGAACATAACCGCAATATTTTGACCCCCACTCTTCTGGCCGTCAACGTTGTGTCTTTCTCGTTCTCCTGATGCTCAACCGGAGGCCCTAGGGTCCACTCTGCTGGGTGCTGGCTTTCTTTACTGCATCTTATCAGCATCTTCTCTGGACCCCAATTCATCAGGGCCCCAAGCCTCTTCGGCCTGGTGTGGCTTTCCTACCACATCTCGTCCCACTCCGACTGGAACTCTACTGCAACTGGCACTCGAACACTGTCTTGACTGAGTTATATAATAGTTCACGCCCACTCGATCGCCCACTCGATCACCCACTCGATCTTTGAAATCGCATGTTTGATCGTCATCAAGCGGAAATAACTCTCATGTTCCGGTGCATCAGTCTATGAGTGTACCATGGGAATTTTTTTAGCTCGTCCCATTTCATCAGCCAATTTCCTCCCACGCGATTTCCTCTCATAACTGCCATTAGAATGTGTCACCTCCTTCCGGTGCATCACCTTGAAATGGCATTTTTGGCCGGGTCGAAGGCCAAAACCTCCTCCTCATCATCATGTCTTGTTAATATTTAGGAATCTCGTGATTTTCTCTCGCCATGAGTCTCTATCATCCATCACTTCTGGCAGGTCCTCTATACAGTATCTTGGGTCCGTTCTGAGTGGATGCAAGTCATTGCGGGTTAGCCATGACTGGTGTGTCCATGTGCAGTAGTCCATAGAATATATATAGTCGCATATGAGTTTGCCCCTAATTCTCCAAAAGTACCAAGCATGTCTTTTTCTTCTTATCTTAATAGTTTCTGTGATGGGTGGCAGAGGCCGTGCAAATGCTGTTTAGATAGGTACGACTTCTAGATATTGTTCAAAACGGCACGCATAATTCGTGTGTATCTCCTAACTTTTTCTCAGTTAGTTTCGCTAGATTCCAGGTGATTAATCCATACATTAGTACTGATAATGATAAAAGTTGGAAAAAATACCGTTTTATTTTATCAGAGAGATTAGGTTTCCGTATTGTCGACCACCTGTCAATAGAAGTCCACATAATTCTAAGGCGTATGTTGACATCGCTTCCAGTGGTAAGGATATTGCTGAGCAAGCGGCAAGAGGCATTACTTTCTTCGTGAACGTAAATAAATGATTTCGTGTGTTTTAGAGAAGAAAGAGCTATTTCTACTTTTTTGTATTGAATCTCTTAAATTAGTAGACTAGTTCACATCTCACGGCAGCAATGTATATATATATATATATATATAACTTTCGCTTTTACTTTTTGTCTTTCTTTTTCTTTTCTTTTTCTTCCTCCCTTTAACTGGAAATCTTTCTCGATAAAGAAATAGAACATAAATTCTATACAATATTTCTAATAAGTCAAATTATGTCATTCAGAAAAACAGACCAACGCTGATTCACTAATTAAACGCCCATCTTTTTCTATAAAACAAATTTTCCCTCGGTTTTTGTATTTTGCACTTTTAAACATCCATCATTGATATAACATCACTATTATCATCCCTCACAGTCCAGATGATGGTTCACTAGAACCGAAACGCTATAGTGTCGACTTCGCTTCTCAATAAATCTCTCCTTCCTCTTGGAGTATCTTGTTATCAATTTTTCTCTCAATATATATAAATGTGTGTGTGTGTGTGTGTGTGTGTGTGTAAGAGAGAGAGAGAGAGAGAGAGTAAATAATATAAACAAATCCGAAAGAACGAAGAAAATAGAAAAACTAAGTAACCCAAAAGTAATGGAGTTAATCTAATGGAAAGTCAGCGTTAAAACGTTTCGGTTTTAGTAAGCCTTCATCAGGCTTTTAAAATGTTCTAGCAACATTTTTCACCATCTTAAAGTCCAGATGAAAGTTTACTATACTTATAATACTTACTTATAATAAATTCATCACTTTTGGATTACTTTGTTTTTCTATATTCTTTATATATATTAGCATATATCAAAGATATATATATAGTGTCACGTATGTACGTATTTACCCAAGCACCCAATTACAAGCAAGATGTGACAAATTTAAATCTACGATGAGTTCAGAGTGTTTGTTCTGTTGATTTGTTGCTTAACTAACGCTAAAGAACTCTTTCTGTCCTCTTCTTTATCAATTGCTGGGGGAGAACAGATGGGTCCATATCTTTTTCAAGGGAAAATAGCACAAAGTGAAGCACAAACAACCTCGACTAGGATTTGAACTTAGGTCACAGATTTTATTTCTTTTGATGATAAACGTAGACTTTAACATTCTTTGTCAAAACTTATATATAGTGATCACTGTATTTAGATATTCTGCCACCAGGATTCTTTGTCTTATTTATTTTAGGTAGAAAATAAAATTGAACTGATTTAGTGTTTACGGGTATAATATAAATGAGTATCATTCAATGAAACTGGAAAATATGGCCTAAGCGGTTTGTAATGGGTAGGGCTTTTTACAGTTGCAGCTTTTTCAAAGAAATCAAGACTTATGGATTTTACAGGCCCTTAAAGGCTGTCAGCGTAATTTTGTTTACTAATATCTGCGCCCGGATTTTTTTTTCTTTACGGAAGAGTCAGTGGGGTTCAACTCCATGGACTGTCTTAGTTTAGACCATTTGTAAAAAAATTCCGTGTCTAAAACATACTTCTCCGTACACACCACATATTCGTCTGTAAATGTCACATGCTTTGTATTTTTTAACCAATAAACATTAATTAGAAACTTCTGTTCAAGCCTGGACGATTCTGTTTGAATTGTTGCCTATTTGAACAGCCTCAAAATGAATGGTTTTGGGAGGTTTTTCTATAAATTGATTCTAAACAATGCAGGCTCTCCATTTATGAAAAAAAAAAACTTCTGAAAAATACAATTAGCTTTAAAAAAATCGCCTCATTTATTGAATGACCATTGTATTTCTAGGCCTTTTTTTTTTATCTATAAGTGTAAAACGAAGTTTGATTCCATATTTGTATATTCTATTGAGGGTTCATTTAGCTTTAAGGGTATAAATACCTTCGTGGGTTATTCAATGCCTTAAACATCCTTGTAGAGATACAGTAGCTGTACTATTTAACCCATGACGGAGAAATAAGGCGGTTCATATCTTTCGCAACGGTATTAGCCCGAAAGGGAACATAATATCATGACCAGTACTTGAACTCGCTTACCCCTAGCCAGCAGTCTATCACTTTAGCCTCGACGCAACGAGGAATCACCCCGGTTCAATTAGGAGTTCCCGAAAAAATAAATTAAATTATTTTCATGGTTATTCTATACTACAAATAAGTATTGATACACTTTTAACAATTCTGGTTATAATTAGTTTTTCTCTCTCTCTCAATGAGATTTTTAAGTGCTTATTTATTGAATTGCAATGCAGAAAGTGTTTTCTTTCAGAAATTTTTTTAATGCCTCCTCTCACGGCTGTTTGAAATGTTTAGATTGTTATGTCTACATTATTCGTGGTGAAAAGGTTTGAAATTTCTTTAAGTGATTCTTTTATGTTTCGTTCATACCGAAAATTCCATAATGGGTTTTCAATTTTATTCTTTAAAAAAAATGCTATGATCATTGGTTGGTTTATTTATTAAATGGCATATAAAGCTTCGTGGGTTATTTACAGCAAGATCCTTCTTTCTAGAAGAACAGCAGCGGCACTATTCAAACCATATGTTGTAAATATGGGTTATCTCCTCTTTGATAATCCAAGCTATAAAAACTGTACATTTCCGCTTGTCAAGTAGACGTATAGTAAGATTCTTAATTGAATAAAAGATTACGAGACAGAATCTCTTGTCCTGTTTTCATTACACCACAGTTGCTGTGAAAAGTGGGTTTGTCTGAAAGTGAATGTAATAACACAATTGAAGTTTGAACTCGCTTCAGATAACGATGTAAACCAGAACGTTAGCAATAATGCTACGGGGACTCCTTCTCAAGGTTCTTTATCTAATATATTCCAGCTACTGTCGGATCGTTAGGGGTAGAAGTTAAGCTGAATTTATGTTTTCATAAGTTACTTACTCGTTTTTTTTTCTGGGTCTTCTATGAATTTGAAAGTTCTAAACTTTCTTTTGATGTTTTTAGGTTTTCTTCAAAAAGTTTTTGTGGTAAGCTGGCGTTTTTTTTAAAGAGTAGATGATCATAATAATGGGTTGTGATTGTGGGTTCCGTCTTGGAGTCTATGCTATGGCTGCTTTAGGGTGTTTTTTGAAATAGTACCACTGTTTATTTTGTTGATGGTGATTACTGGCCTCTCTTAATATTATGATAGTTGGTACAGGTGCCTGTACTTGAGCCCGAGGGTGTTTCTTCATGGTCTCAGCTTGAATTCATATTTGCATTGTTTGATTTCGTGATGTTTCGTTGTCAATAGGATTTCGTAGATTTATTATATCGGTTAGACGTTTGGTTTTATAAAAATTCTTTAAGTTCTTATTTAGTATTTTGACGTTATCTTAAAGGGAGAATTTCCCTTCGTGTTTAAATTTGAGGATTTCTTCTTCCGTTTTAAATTTGGTTTTTATTATGAATTGAGGTTCTAAATATATATATATATAATATATATATATTGTCATCCACAGACAGACTGTTTCATTGTATCACAACTCTTCAGTGTGGTTAGACACTCAGGATGCTTCAAACGTGGGATCGAAACCCACCTAACTTTACGCTATACTTGATATTTAACCACTCAGCCATTTCGGTGACATACGTCAGCTCAGGAAATATAACGCATTCGTATTAGCTTTCGTTTGCATATATAGGAGACTGTAGCGAAACTACTGTGGACACAATTGCAGACACCTGCGCCACCTGTCATTAAATTAAGAGATGCCAATTATCAGCATCACAGCTCAGTCATTTGGTGCTGAAGAATACACCATCTGCATCTCTGCAGAGTGTTAAGACTCACCCCAACGAGTGTCTTGAATTAAGCCATATGATGGCGAAGCTCTAGCTTTGGAGAATTTAGGAATCTGTTACAGTATAGAACATTTCTTCACGCTTGAATGAAAATCTGACAACAAATAAATATTGCCTGATAATCGCTAAAATATAAAAATGCTAGCAGCAATGTGCTTTTTTTTCAAATTCTTATATATATATACATATATACATATTTCTATAGTCATCCACAGACAGATCTGTTTCGTTCTATCAGAACTCATCAGTGTAGCTTCCCGTAGGTGGGATTGAAACCCGGTTGACTCAAACGCCAAGCCAAACTTCTAACCATTCAGCTGCGAAGTAAATTTTAAACAGTTATGAATCACAATTACTATTGTTTACATACATCCGTTCAACGGCTACCGAGACCTCAATTCATATATGAACAGGTTTAAAATAAACGATAATGGCAACACGATTACTTCTTCGCCAGAGAACTCAACCCTACGGGGGTATATATATATATATATATATACACACACACATACACACACACACACACACACATATATATATATATATATATATATATATATATATATATATATATATATATATATATATAAGAACTTTAGAAGTTGAATGGGTGAAAGGGAAAACATTATTGACGATAAATTACTGTAAAAGTAACTTGTTCCCGGGAGAATCAAAATACCCAATCATTTCCAGACCGATATAAATCATGGAAAAATAAAATATTCAAAAATCTAATGGCATGAAATTAATAGCATAGAATTGAAAGGGACTATAGTGTTTTATACTATTTGATGTACGTGTCTGGGTTGCTTACGAATTCGAGGCAGTGATCACCGCCATCACGTGACTCGCCGGCAACTATCGAAATCATTTCTACTTATTTCATTTTTCTGTATATTTAACTTTCTTGGTTTTCAATTGCTTATATTGAACGTTATATTTTACTAAAAATGATAAATTCCCATAATGGAAAGATATTAATTGTCACATGGTTTCCTCTTGACAATTTAACACTGCGCTTCTGCACTCATAGCAAATTTTTATTGATGGCAGGTTGTCTAGATTTAAAGAAAACTCCTTCCAGGACATATAATCGTCAACTGTAACTTATCTTACTGATAATCAGTATATTATCAACCAGAATTTGGGGGAAATTACGCCTTGGGAAATTATGCTGTTAGAGACGTTAACAGATGGAGCTTACCTTCTATTTTAGCTTTAAAAGATTCAATCCTGACAATAATTAATAACAGTCGAAAGTACTTGCTCTTTTGAAGTCTTGACAAGTCTTTTCACTATTTGAGAACGAGTTTTCTAATCGCTGTATCACAAGTGAAAAGAATTGTTTACACACACACACACACACACACGCACACACACACATATATATATATATATATATATACATATATATATATATATATATATATATATATATATATATATATATATATATAAGCTTATATTTATGTTTCAAGTTGAAATGTATTTAGAATTTAAAGAATAAAAAAAAATTAATTTACTATAATTCCAACCGGTAATAAAAACAAAAACTGGAAGTGGGCTAAATGAGGAGAAAAGTCTTCACCCCTCTTCTAACACCTCCAATCCTTCTTTCCCGTGTGTATTCTGAATTATTTTATCCATTAGATCTGAAGAAGTCCTGTTATTTTTGGTGTTTTTGATTTATATCAAAACCCATAACAGGATGGAAATAAATTTATAATCCTAATGTGAGATGTATTTGTTTTTTTTTAAAGAAATTATTGCTCTGTAATGTCAGTTACATTGAGCTCTTTACCAGGAAAATTTGAATGTTCACTGCTGAATGTTTTGTTTTGTTTTGTTTTTTTGTTTTTTTGTCCTGATGGAATTACTCCCAACTGCGGTTTAACTGGACCGAATAACTATATATATGTATATATATATATATATATATATATATATATATATATATATATATATATATATATATATATATATGATAAAAATAAGTGGAGAAGTGGATATATCGAACACTTACAAGTTAATTAGTAATATTTCGTTCTTTATTCACGGAAGAACTTCTTCAGATTGATTTTTCCTGGCTTTTCTACATTTTAGCAGTTTAAGAAATAGATATAATAACGGTGAAAATGTAAAAAGGTATAAATGGAGGGAAAGGATCTAAAGACTAAAGAGACAAACAAGGAAAGAACAGGGTGGGAAATAGATATAGGCTTGAGGGACGGTGGTAGGGGTTAATAGTTTTTACTATCTGGGTAGATGGTCAAGGCTAGGTGCCATCAAGTTAATAAAGTGTCATAAGAGACAGCTGGATTGATTTTAATGAAAATGAGGGAAATATGAGGGGGAGAGGTTTAGAGAAATTTCAAAATAATGGGGAGGGATGGAAGGATAGGTTTCAAGCGTATTCCATCAAAGATATTGTCCATAATGGAGTATCTAAATGGAAAGGAAAAGGTAAAAGAAAAAAGAAAAGGAAATCTGAAGAAGTTTTTCCTTGAATAAAGAACGAAATATTACTATTAAACCCGTTATAAGTGTTTGATTCATCGACTTTTCCATTTATTTTTATCATCTTATCAGATTCACCAAAATCTACCATTTCTCCAGATATATATATATATATATATATATATATATATATATATATATATATATATATATATATATATATTCAAGCAAGTCTCCTTAAACGGAGAGAGAGAGTATGTGATAAATCTTTTAATATTCCTTTCAATATTTTCCATTTCATAAAAAAAAAAATCCACAATAAAGAAAGGTATTTCTAAATGGAAGTTTCAGTTTCATTATAGACCGTTGTTACAACATCTATTTATTATATATTAATCTTCACTTACGAAGAGATTAGTTCGTGGCATAAAATTTTACCTAGCAATGTTTTTATTTTGAGTAAACGTAAAATTAAATTACTCTAAAACTTAGTCATAGTATTATGTGCACGTGCACGGTTGTATGTATGTGCGCGAGTCTGTGTATGTGTGTATTGCTTTAAAGTTTGATAGATAGATAGATAGATAGATAGATAGATATTAATAAAAATTAATAGAGAGAGAGAGGGAGAAAGAGAGAGAGAGATCTATGGACAAATGTATAAATATTAATGATTTAAACGCTAATATCAATACTTTCGATATAACGAATATAAAACTTAGGAATTTGAGAGAGAAGTTTAAAAAAGTTAAGAATATACCTTGTTGATTCAGTGAGATAGAATTTTATTGCAATGTCCACGGCCATTAATCGAGAGGAGATAGTTGAGTGGCAGCCAAAATCACAAACTTAAGATAAAACATTCCCTCCTTCATCCATTACAGTGAATCAAAACGGCAATTTCGACTGGAGAAAACATAATATATTACATTCTGGAGGAAATAAATATAAGGCTTTTTGAAGTTCAGTATCTATTTATCTATCTATCTATATATATATATATATATATATATATATATATATATATATATATATATATATATTTTAAAACTTTCAATTTTGATTTTGACGACAGATGATATTAATTCGGTGTCATGAAACTAACAGTTGAAAGTTATTATTCTTATATATATATACATATATATATATATATATATATATATATATATATATATATATATATATATATATATATATATATATATATATTTTAAACTTTCAATTTTGATTTTGACGACAGATGATATTAATTCGGTGTCATGAAACTAACAGTTGAAAGTTATTATTCTTATATATATATACATATATATATATATATATATATATATATATTCTTTTATTTTTTTATTTTTTTGCACTTTTTTATTGAATTACATTGAATTTACAACCCTTTTACTTTTACCGAACAGCGGACATTCGGATTTTAATTCCATCACACACACACACACACACACACACACACACACACACACACACACACACATAGATAGATAGATAGATAGATAGATAGATAGATAGATAGATAGATAGATGTGACCAAGTGAGGAGAGCATAGACACAGAATCAACGGTGGCTGGTGAGCATCACACTCTCTCCTAAGTGACCATCAAACCAAGTCTGTGGCAATATAGACTTACATATGTTCTTTCGATGTTATAAACCATACTTTGATCAAAAGTATAGCAAGACGAATGTATGTACAACAGATGAGAATAATCAATCCTTCAAAACGTTTAATAATTCAAAAGTGCTCAATTGCAGACCAACAGAGCACTATAAAAGGAAGAGGTTTCTTTGATGATTGTAGTCCATACTTCAAACGTAATACATGGTACATCAGTTTCTGGGCTTATGATCTTAAAAAGGTGACTATTCTATTTCCTTTTCGTTTATATATAAATATATGTGTGTGTATATATATATATATAAACGAAAAGAAATTAGAATTTTCACTTTTTTTTTTTATTATATATATATATATATATATATATATATATCAAGTAGTAAATTTTTTATATAACCTATTTTGTTGAAAAACCTACACATTACAGTTTGCAAGTAAAAAATATAACACAAACGGGTATCGGGGAAAATTTCCATAAAAAGGAAAAGACGAAAAACGTATGTACTACTTGAAAATAATCAATCAATAATGACTGCCCAGTCAAAAGAAAAAATAACGACGGAATATCCTAACGATTCATTTAGGTAAAACCTAGATATTTTTTTCTGACTGCAGGCATTCATATATATATATATATATATATATATATATATATATATATATATATATATAGAGAGAGAGAGAGAGAGAGAGGAAATGCAATATATCTATAAATTTATTCGGTCAAATCTTGACTTCTGAGAACTTTTGCTACGCTTCACCACAACTGTGTCCCGGAGACCAACTCAATCCTGCAGCGAGACGCACGTATCATCACACACACGCAAACACGCAAACACACACACACATACACACACACTAACAATGTCCAATACAAATTTAATACATACATACCCACAAATAAAGAAATGAGACATACAAATCTCAACGTAAGTATTCACCAGACTATTTTTCAATCTTCTCGATTACCCAACTATCTTTCTTTCTCGGCTTGATGATTGTTGTAATACGACAGCATGAAACCTTGGATCGCAGATTAACATCTATGCTATTAAATATATGTAAAAGCTTATATATATCTATCCATTATATATATATATATATATATCATGTTATATAGCCGCAGCAACATTGAAAGAAGCGTTTTTTTTAGGCCTAGATGATCTTATTATATGATTGAGGATTAAGTTCAAACATGAATAGGAGGCAGTTTGATAGCTTTTCCTACTCCCATAATGAAGTCTCTGCCTTCAACTACAACTAAAAGCAAAGGGTCGATCACTGGAACTCTCGAGGTAATTGCAAAGAACAGTCACACATGTGAGTTATGAATTTTTGAAAAGGGTCTGTCAGTTACTGATCCACTGACGTAGCGGCAACAAACTACTTAAATTTTTTAGACTACCGAAACCACTACCATCCCCACTACCAACCATTGGTTGTGGGCTACGATAGATCTTTCCTTCAATGACTAGAAAAGACAGCTTAACATCTTCCTGTATTTGAGACTAATCCAGAGGAAGTTTGTAACATCGATATTAAAGTGAGTGAGGTTTTTTCTATGGCCATGTATGTAACTTTTTGCCTTCCTAATGGGAGGTTTTCATCTCGTTTTTGTCGCTGGTAAATTCTTCCGGGTAGATGTCTCGTTCTTTTGTAGCTTTTTCCTTCAATGCTCTCAGGATTTATTTATCTATATATAATAGATCATTTGTCTTTGTAGATCATTCTCTACAGCCTATCTGCCTTTTTCAGTCGAAAATAAAATATCATTCGTCTAAATATGCATGTTTATCCTCTGGAATAATCATTGTCAGCAGGTTCGATATTAGTCTTCGGCATGTTAATGGTCAGTAATTGGTTATCACTTTGCTTTTTTTTACAGCCTTTTAATATCAAAACAGATTGACGTTTCATTCTTTATTGTTAAAAATAGCCGTTTTCAGAATATCTTTTTTTAATTCTACTGTATGCATTTTTCCGTCTTGTATTTGTCCCCGGTATTTTTCTTCAAGACTCTACAAGACAACACTGTTTTTTTTTCGGCGTATCAATTGACGGAAAATACAGAGATATCATATGACCACTAATTCACAGGAACATATTAAATATTAGTTATTTATAAGCAAAGATTGCAAAGCGTCAAATAAATTCCCCATGGCATAGAAGTCACAAAAATTAAAAGGTTTAATGGAGTAACTACTATTTTTCGAGAATTTCAGACATCACGACACTTGACGAATAAAATGAATAATCACTTCCTGCGTTAACAGGGGTGTATCATAACTGTCCTTTTTTCTTCTCGAAGACACTCAGTTTTATAGGCTCTCCTTAAGACATTTTATAAATCGTTTTTTTCTGGGTTATTCGACTTCAGAATCATTTTAAGAGGTGAACAAAATGACTGAAAATTATTTGAAGGGTTGAAAAACCCAGTAGGTCAATTCCACGAACCAATCTCTCTCTCTCTCTCTCTCTCTCTCTCTCTCTCTCTCTCTCTCTCTCTCTCTCTCTGTTGTGGGTGCCTTACCCATCTTACTATAATGGACTCTTATCACCGTTATTAGTGCAGAGATTTCGCTGCCAGAAGTGCACATCACTATCGGTGTTATACGTGACTTCTTACCTTTTCTATGTAACTCTATCTTTCTTGTGTAATATAATACGTTATCTAATATCCGTGTTTGCGTTTTCATTATTGACCGTTTCCGGGGCGACAACATACTGGCGAAGAGGAACTCGAACAAAAAAAGGGACTCTCCAACAAGCAAAAGGGGTTAATCGCACCACACACTGGCGAAGATACATCGCCACAACAAAGGGATAACCAACTACAAGTTGTTAAAGAATCTACAACAAAGTTCCAACATACAACGAACTGAACAAGATTTTTGTTAAAACAACTACAAGGTATCAAATTGTACAAACGACAGAGTGTGTCGGATAGCGGATATTTAAAAAAAGTATGTTAATAAGATTGTCACGTAATCAAAAAGGTATTTTCATATTTTTCTTTCTTCCACCCACTTCAGAGAGAAAAATTTAATTCGGCGCCTACAGTTTGTGTTGTACAAAACACACACACACCCACAGTAATTATTCTTAATTTCTGGACATATTTACTGAAGAGAAAAAAAAAACCCTCCCAAAAAAAAAAATGAAATGAAATGTAAGACCTTAAAGAAATGTTTGCACAAATAATGAAGTTCCAAATGGAGTCTCAACAAGAAAATGAAGAAAGAATCTTAAAAAACGAGGAAAAAATCCTTCAACTTCAGAAAGAAATCAAAGAAAGAATCTTAAAAACCGAGGAAAAACAACGGTTCGTCCTTGAATGGCTAAAACAACAAGAAGCACTTTTTAAAAGTCTAAGTAATAACCAGCCTACTGATAGTACTACTATTTTCACTCAAAATGCAGTGTGGAACGCACTCGAAACATTTTCCTACGCACCAGATGAGGATAAAACCTTTGAGGCATATTACAGAACATATGAAGATATCTATATTACCGATTGTGCCGATTGGACTGATGCTAAAAAAAGTCCGGCTACTTCTACGAAAGCTAAGAACCGTGGAACACAACAAGTTTATAGATTATATCTTACAAAAAAAAAAAATTGCGAACTTGACTTTTTAGAGACAGTTAAATTACTGTCAGAATTATTCAGCTCCAAAACGTCTCTAATTCCGCAAAAGATGGAAATGCCTCAACTTAAAAAAAGGGACAGTGATGATTATTTAGGGTTTGCTTCGGTCGTCAATAAAAACTGCGACGATTTTAAACTAGACGAATTGTCAGCGGATAACTTCAAATGTTTTATATTCGCACAAGGTCTAGTGTCGGCAAAAGACGCTAAAATCAGACCCAGAGTTTTGTCGAAATTAGAGAACGAACCCGATCTCACACTTCAAAAACTGGCAGAAGACTGTCAGAGGATAATGAGTGTCAGAAAAGACCAAAAAAATATCGAGGAGTCTGGTGTTGCTTACGTAAGGAAAGCCAAGCATAGATCCCAATGATACTGTCCGATAAAAAAAAAATTATGATTACCCAAAATTTTAATACAGGCAGACTAGTGTCAACCAAAAAAAAAAAAAACACCTAGCGCTTGCTACCACTGTGGAAAATTACATTGGGCCAAGGATTGTTCCTATCGAACCAAAAAATGTCAAAACTGCGATAAATTCGGACATAAGGGCTCACAGTGTAGAAACAGAAAAATAATTAAAAACAGAGTTAGGCATACAAAAATCGAGGACAAGTCAGCAAAGTCGTTCGTAAATACATAACAGTCAAAGTTCTTAATAAGTCGGTGAGATTTCAGTTAGACTCTGGCTCTGATTTATTAATAATAAACTTACAAACTTAGAGAAAATTAAATAGGCCGATAATAAAGATGACAAGCAAGACGGCGCGAACGGTAACAGGAGAAAAAATGAAATTTGAAGGCGAAATAATTATCCCAGTATCACTAAATGGTATAACCAAAAAATTAAAAGTCTTCGTACTGAAGAACACAGAAAATTTCTTTGGGTCGGACTGGTTTCAGAAATTTAATCCCTGGGATCAACCAATTAACATGTTTTGCCAAAAAGTATAATGCATTACGGCCGAAGCTGAAAAAATTAAGCTGGAACTAAAAGGTAGTTTCCCCAAGTATTTTTAGCTGGTCTTGGCAAATGTGCAAAAATTAGGACAAAATTTGAACTTAAGCAAAATACACGCCCCACTTTTAGAAAGAGGCAAAACGTACCGTTCGCCGCGACTGAAGAAATAAAGAGCTAAACCGATTAGAGAATGTGGGCATATTATCGAAAGTGGAATTCAGCGAATGGGCTGCTCCAACAGTATATATAAGAAAAAAAATTAAGGAAATCCGGCTTTGCGTAGATTTTTCTACATGATTGAACGCTGCACTCAAGGATTACCACTATCTACTCCCCAGCCCAGAAGAGGTTTTTAATAAATTGAATGGAGCAAAAGTCTTTTCAAAAGTTGTCCTAAGCAAGGCCTACCTCCAGAATCTAGCAAAAGAAAATAGCTCTAAACTACTCTGTATAAACATACAGAGGGCTGTACAAATTTGACAGACTATTTTTTTTAATAAAAGTCGCACCGGCTATCTTCCAACAGGTGATGAACACCATGCTGGGCGGCTTTGACTTCACTTTCGCAAATTTTGATGATATTTTAATTAGTAGTAAAACGAAGGAGCTACACAGAGAACATCTAAAAAAGGTTTTCGCACAAATTCGGGAATTTGGGTTCAAGGTAAAGGAAGCAAAATGCGATTTCTGTATGAACAAAATAAATATCTGGGACATATCATTGACAAAGACGGGAGACGTCCCGACCCCGAAAAGGCTACAGCTATGAAGGATATGTCCGCCCCTGATAATGTTTCGACATTACAGAGCTTTCTTGGACTTGCAAACTACTACCAAAGTTTCATAAAAAATTTGCACGATCTCCGCGCCCCGCTAAACGAACAACTAAAAAAAGATAAAAAGTGGAGATGGACGTCCGAATGTCAAATAGCATTTGACCAAATTAAAAAGGCATTAAAATCTGATCTTTTTCTCACACACTATGACCCAAAACTGGAGATTTTTGTCACAAGCGATGCCATCTAATATGGGGTTGGTGCGTGTATCCTACATAAAATGCCTGATGGGACAAAAGGGCCAATAGCCCACGCATCTAAAACCCTTCCTCCGGCCGAAAAGCATTATTCCCAGATTGAAAAGGAGACGCTGGGAATAATATTTCCAGTGACAAAATTTCACCGATACTTGCATGGTAGATTCTTTACTCTACAAACCGACCACAAGCCCCTAATAACCATTTTAGGATTACAAAAGGGGTCTATTAACTTATACTGCCAATAGGCTACTAAGATGGGGAACGATTTTACTGAACTACAATTTTAAAATCGAATACCTCCCGTCAAAACAGATTAGCCACGCAGATGGACTATCAAGGTTGGTACCGAAATATAGTGAACCCTTCGAAGACACAATAATAGCAGCCTTACGAACAGACTGTGAAATTAAAAACATGATAGCTAACACCATCAAAGAACTGCCTGTGACACTACTCGAGATAAAAAGCGAAGTAATCAACGACGACTTTATTACCAATATTAAACATTAAATCACAGCAAAAAACGAAAAAGTGCCAGAAATATTTTCACTATGTGACAACGCCCTCATATATAGTGAAAGGATCGTAATACCAAAGAAATTGCAAAACAGAATTTTAAGAGATTTCCATATGGGTCACCCGGGAATAAATAGAATGAAGAATCTCATGAGAAGCTATGTTTATTGGCCGAAGACGGATAACGACATCAGGGATATGATCGAAAAATGTAAAGGCTGTGCCTTAGCGGCAAAAGCACGCCCACTACTTTCAAACCTTAGACAAAAACAGAACAACTTTGGTCGAGGATACAAGTTGTTTTTTCGGGTCCAGGAAGATTTCTACCGCCTAATTGTAGTGGATAGTTACTCTAAATAGCCTGAGGTTCTCAGATGCAGAAGACCTACTACGGGGACAACTATTGGGTTCCTACATGAACTGTTTGCGCGGTTCGGTGTTGTAGAGTGTTTGGTCAGCGACAACAGAAGCCAATTCACATCAGTCAAATTCAAGGAGTTCTGCGAAATCTTCCAAATAAAGCACATAACCACACCTCAATATCACCCAAGATCAAACAGCCAGGCTGAATGTTTTGTAGACACGTTAAAGCGAGCACTCGAAAAAGCATCAGGTACCCCGATTGACAAGGCACAACAGCAATTTATGAAGGTATACAGAATCACACCCAATCTCAATACACCACTGGCAGTCTCACCAGCCGACACGATGTTTGCCAGAAAGATAAGATCCGTCTTCGATAAGCTACTCCCGAAACAAAATAAGCTACGAAAGACCACGTTAGCGCCTAAAAAATGGTTCAACCCGGGAGAAAAAAATTTATTTAAAAAAATATCAAAATAACACGTCCTATTGGGAACGTGGAATAATTTAAAAAAGAATTGGTGATATGGTGTACATTGTAGAAGGACCTAAATATGCACATAAGACACCAGAACCAGTTACAGAAACGCCGTTTGAACGACTCCAACGACGTACCACAAAGAGAAGAAGAGCCAATAGACACCATTTTCGAAATGTTCGATTTAGATCATCCCCAACCAACACTTGAAATACGTAGGTCAGGGAGAAAAAGGAAATTCATCGACCCGTTGATGATCGACCCTAAAAGAAAAAAATATTAACTGCACTTTTACGAAGTAAAAGGCTTGGGGGAGGGGTATTATGGGAACCTTACCCATCTTACTATAATGGACTCTTCTCACCGTTATTAGAACAGAGATTTCGCTGTCAGAAGAGCAGATCACTATTGGTGTTATACGAACAGTACGAGACTTCTTACCTTTTCTATATAATTCTATCTTCCTCGTGTAATATAATCTATTATCTAATATACGTGCTTGCTTTTTCATTAGTGACCCTTTCTGGGCGACAACACACACACACATACACTCTCTCTCTCTCTCTCTCTCTCTCTCTCTCTCTCTCTCTCTCCTGCATGCAGGCTGAACATCGAACAATAAATGATTGTTGACAGTTGACGGAGAATTCTTCTTGTTTTTGAGTTGCCGAAACGCAGGCAACTTTGTTCCAACGGATCACTTCGACTGTCAGAAGAAGACCCGGATGGATTGTGTCATTCCCTATCTGTTGATCTTTCAAACACAGCGTGGGCACAGAAAAGATTGATAAACAACCTATCTGAAAAAGTATTTGTCGTTGTTACCAAGATAAGACCAAAGTAAAAATACAGTGACAACTAAAGTGCAGCATTTGGCACCGTTACCAGAATTCAACGCTGAAAATCACACAGCCAGACACAGGATTAAACTTTAAAAACCCACAGCACAGCCATAAACATGATTCGACCCCGAGAACCTACGGTCAAGCGATGGTACTTCATTTCATGCCGTGCAAACATATGAAACATAATGTTTGATCCGAGTAACAGGACCCAACTATAGTACTATACCTGTTTAAAAGGATCGTGATGGGATAGTTCATAAGTGGAAATCGTAAATACTAAACTGAATTTGACTAAAATAACCCATGCAAATCATATTTACCAACCCCTCCGCTCGGGCAGGATATGACACAAGGTCAATTTTTAAGTGGAGTTTAACAGGTTTGAATTCCGAGTTTTCTTTCTCCTAGACTAGTTGCCTCGCCAAGGCTGAAGAACCTAGTCTGCCCTACTATTAACCCATAACTGGAGGGAGAATAATTGGATTCCTACCTTTCCCAAGGGTATTAGTGCTATGTGAAATGCTAGGTCTCGTCCAGGATTTGAACTTGTGTCGTCGTGTCCATTTCCTACAACGATAACCATTACACCACGGGCACCACCACATAACCCAAGCAGATAGTTTTCTGCGATAGATGATCAAAGAACTGATTTAATAAAGATAAGTTTGTTTGTTTTTTCATATCAGAGCGTCATTCAAGAGATTATCATCATCATCATCATCATGTCGTGCCGCTAGCACGGATATCCCTCATCCTCTCCCGCCACTTCTCCCTATCGTTCATCGCCTCAGGACAAGTTTAATATTGCTCGCAACATTCTTGTGTAATTGCCGTCTAGCTTCTTCTCCAGCCGTTTATTTAGCGTCCAAGTAGTGCATCCTTATAGCAGTATCGATACAACCGCTGCCTGGAAGAAACTGCATTTCATTTATCGGTCAGGTCTGATTTCCATATGATCGAAAGTCTATCGATAGCTGTCCATGACTTCATTAGCCGTGTGTCGATGTCTTTTTCGGTTGATGAGACGCTGCTTCCCAGGTAGGTGAATTTGTCTACCAGTTTCAGAGAGGTTCCGTCTAGTGTGGAAATGTGGCCTGTTTGATTATAGCACATATATTCAGTTTTGTGTGCATTGACATGGAGTCCAATGCCTGCAGCGGCTCGTTCCAAACTATGCAGTTGTGTTTCGGCCTGGTTGGATGTATTCGCCAGTAACGCTATGTCATCGGCGTAGTCGGCGTCGGTAATTGTTTTTGCGAGTTAGATAAGAGGAATTAAAAAAAGCAAAATCATTTTTTCCATAAATCTAAACTCAAGGAGAAAGATTTTTGGTCGACATGAGATGTCTGTGCAGAGTTAATTTGACTTTTAAAAAATGCCCATGATTGTTTGGAATGGAATTAGCTTTTTATGCGCTAAGAGATAAAGGGATCGAGAAAATAAAGAAAAAAAAACCTTTAAACTGTTGAGGTCACGTTTTGATGCAACACTGAAATAATGTAATTTATTCAGCAATGTGACCTGAGCAAAGAGAGTCAACGCTCGTGTGATTCAAGAATGCCTCGCGCTGGAAACCGTCGGACGAAATAAGTAATGAAACGTACGATGAATACAACGACTGGAAAGGACTTCGACTCTCTGCAAGGAAAGGAACTGTTGTATCTTGGAAAGAAAAAGATACACAGTGAAATAGAGTTAATTATTTATTAACTCAAGTGGTACAGTATGACAAGTACTATAAGTCTCGCGCTGTTGGTGTTACGTCCGAAGTTGGTCTTACTACTGACCGACGTCCTTTCAGAGCTGTCGGCTAATCTATCTTTTGCCCATTACTCACACAGCACCTCAAGTCTCGTTACTTTCAGGTAGAAGTCGTACACACGCACACACACACACACACACACACATACATATATATATATATATATATATATACCAGACTCCTTAACACGGCCAGGATGAAACATAAAGTCATTTTTAAGGGGAGTTCAAACTGTTTAAGGTAAGAGTTCTCCTTCTCCTAGATCAGTTTGCATACCAAAATTTCAGTCTGCTCTACCATGTATGCATCAATGGAGGGAAAATATTTGCATTCATTCTTTTTCCAAGGTTTTTAGCTCAAGATGAAATGCAAATAGCTTTGTCAAGGTTTTGAAATCGATTCGACCTAACTTTTATCTACGATTATAACTACCACAAGTGGGTTCATCTATCTATCTATATATATATATATATATATATAACACTCTCTCTCTATATATATATATATATATGTAGAGAGAGAGAGTGAGAGTGCTTTCTAGCAACTAATAATAATCCTTAATCAACAATTAAAGCATCAAGTAACTTTTCCCAATGCCCATAATCTACTGTTATATCCAAAGTAATTCTATCTAATACAAATAAATTTGGACACAGTTGAAGGGTTTCAAGAATTACGATCGAATATGAATAACTTTTTAAGTTGATCTATTTTGACCCACAGACAGGCCCCGAACTGGTAATACCATTCTGATTCAAAATGAAAGGATACTCTATAGTCCTCAGATTCTCAGACATTGATCCTGACCATCATATACATGCTGGATTCATACCCAAAGCACCCTTTTTAGAAGTGGAAGGGTTCCATGCCACTGCAAAGGATATAGTCAGCGTTTTCCAAGTCACGCTAACGGCAGGGTTGGATTAGATAAGATTACTTGAATCTATATAAATCTGTGAAACTTCTTCAAAAAGTCTTATACGCTTGAAGGTATAATTGATAACACATGAAAAATATAATTAATTACTTAGGACCATGTATTTGCTAGCCAAAATAACACTGACTTCGGCATTAAATAATCCATCAATTGTTAACATACCTTAAATCCAAGTAACCAAACAAACAAACACAAACACCAGATACATTTTACTAATCGCAATCAATTTCAATTGACCGACTCAACTATGAAGCATCGTTCAGTAACTCTAACTTCAACGCAATAAATACGCTAATCAAATGTTTAACGTGGAAGACATCTTTAAATATTAATCAGATATGTATTGCTATATTGATCGAAATAAATGAGAATTCGATGGAACCAAATCTGATTAATACATCATGTAATGCTCAGTCCAAGGGTTATTATTTAGATTTCACGTAGAATGGAGAGAGAGTCCTCCAGTCGAAATGACTAAAGTGCTGGACTGGAGAGTTGTAGTAAGCTACTTCGAACGGTATTACGTTCTCTTTTGGCCTAATACATTTCGGAATGATGAGAACCCTTTGTATCCCTCCAGATGTAATATAATTACGGAGTTATTTCGTTTTGTATATCTTGCCTTTCGGTTTAGTTAGGATGAGAACCTTTCGGCTCAGTGCATGGGTTAGTTAGGTGCAAACATTAACGCAGGTGTTCACGCACGCACGGGAGATGATGTGTCATTCAGAGATGTCAAAATAAAAATCCCAGATAGGAATTGAAACCAGGGAATGGGAGTGAAGTCACGCACCGGAAGCATGGGCTGAGTATTTTGGAATTTGAGAAAAAGCAGTGAGTTGAGTTCCTGCCTCTGAACGAAAGTCGAGATTCACAGCTGGGAGAGGCCAGACGAATTTGTGCGCTACGGGCGCTTCGCGTTGGTTGGGTTTAGAGCTGACGATGTAAAAGCAGTCAGTATAGAAAGATTATGTCTCTCTCTCCTCATGTCGAAAAACCTTTAAACTCAAAAAGGTGAATAAAAGTTCCGTACCTGAACCAATTTCGTGTTTTCGGATTCCTATATATTTTTATGAACATTTTATGAACATTATGTCTATTTCACATATCCGTATCATGGGTATGTTACACAGATATAGGTGTAATAGGATCATGATTGTTCTTCTAAAAAGAATATCTTCGGCATTAAATAACCCGCGAAGGTTGATTAGACATTAATTAAACAAAGAATCCGAAACCAATCTTGTTCCAGCATTTCTTTTAAATATTGTACATACATTGCTAATATCGATAAGGAGTTTGTTGCTGTTATTTATCATATTTACCAACCCCTCCGCTCGGGCAGGATATGACACAAGGTCAATTTTTTAAGCGGAGTTTAACAGATTTTATTTCCGAGTTTTCCTTCTCCTAGACTAGTTGTCTCACCAAGGCTGAAGAACCTAGTCTGCCCTACTATTTACCCATAGCTGGAGGGAGAATATTTGGATTCATACCTTTCCCAAGGGTATTAGTGCTATGTGAAATGCAATCAGTCAGGTCCAGGATTTGAACTTTGTCGCCGTGTCCATATCCTGCGACGATAACCATTACACCATTATTCATTTATTCATTTTGGTTTTTCTTCCTCCTGAAGGTGTCCTCGTGGTGGAATGGTTAAATCGCTGGCCTGCGGAATCGTTCTAAATGAGTTCGAACTCCAGTCAAGCTATTACGTTCACTTTAGGACAATTATCTTATGGAAAGATATGAATCCCCTTATCCTCCCATCTATGGGGTAAATAATATCACTGCTGTTCTTCTAGAAGGATGGATTTGGCATTAAATAACCTACAAAGGTTTATATCCCATTAAAACCAAAGAAACTTTTTTCTTCCTCCACTCCAGCTTATTTTAACATAAATCGAGTGGGTACATAATGAAAATAGACTGGCAAATCATTATTAAGAAATTCTAGTTTAAATTGTAAATATTTACTGCAACCATCTAAATCTAACCAAAGAAAATGGACGCTAAGAAGCTCATAAATATGATCAGTTGTTGATGAATAACTTCTTAGGAACTGTAGGTTGTATGAGCAACCTACAACGTGTGTCTCCGAGTAAGTAAAGTTGTTTAAACAGCAAATTCCGCAGTTATAAGCCTGTTCAGTCCTTAGATTGGCAACCGCTAGGGAATATTAGGTACAAGGAACAACTTGAGATCGGTACTTTACATAGCCTCGACATCAGTTACTTATAGCATTCTTGACTGGGCTAGCGTTCTTTTTAGATAACATTGTACAGAGTGTCTCAATATGCATGGGGCCCATGTGACAGCTAATAATTCCACAAATAATAGTGTTGTGTTCAATTTTGTTTCAGATTTCAAAATACAGGACCAAGCAATAAAATTGTCGTCCTAAAGAAAACAACACTACTGCTTTATTTTAAAAGTTTTATTGAAAAAATCAATTCAGGTGACTTTATTACGTAGTAGAGCTGACACCTATTCAATGTCGCCGCCTTCATTCTCAATCACCGCCTCGATACGGATCCCGAACTGGAAGCATGCCTTTTCTACAAGCGAGAGCTCGGCGAATACACGGCGGATGGCGGAGATCAGGCTGGCTTTGGTGTTGTGTATGACCAAAAGAAGTAGTCAAGCGGGTTCAGGTCGGGGGGAGGCCAGTGAGAAAAGAGGACAAAGTCGTAGCACTCCTTCTGAAGCCAAGCCTGAGTCTCTTTGGACTTGTGGGCCGGTGCCAAGTCCTGCTTCCACACCCAGGGTCTGTCATCTGCCACTGATTGCACCAGGGGATCACCACACTCATCAGCACATACAGGTACACTTTGGTGTTGACTTTCAAGCCGACTTCGAAGATGTCAGGTGGCATGATGTGACCCTCACTTGAAACCACACCAAAGACCATAACCGTAGCCGGAAACTTTGTTTTCATCACCCTGGGCACGTTGAACCATCCGGATTTGCATTTTGAGGGTGTTAGCAAGGGTCCTGTCGTCATAACTTGGATCGGTAGAGGGCATGAGTTGTATAGCGGCGCATCTCCAATCTTGCTTGTTGAACATTGTGTCATTTTCAGACATGGTAGAAGGGTCCTATCGCTCTTGGGATTTGTACACAACTGGCCAACTAGTAGATGGTCTGCAACAAAAAAAGAAAACCGGTTTTCATTAAACGGAAATGGAATCATGTCGTCTTTTCTAGGGCGACAATTTTATCGTTTCACCCTGTAATATACAATACCAACTATTAATCCTCGATCACAATGCCTTGGACAAGACAGGAAAAAACATTTGTTTACTCCCAAGTAGATAATCAAACATTTCTATTTCTAATAATACAATTTAGCATACCTCAACAAAGCTAAATGTTTCCAAGTATTGCTATGTATCATTAACGCCAATTCGTATCATTCAAAACCATCTCAAAATAGATGCAACCCATTATTATGTTAATGATTTATTAATGAGACAAGAGACTGAGAAAAAGATGTCATTCCCTGGAAGCTGATGTAATAACAATTTAAAAAGCATTGATTTGATTCCTCTAACTCAAAAGATGCATATTTTACAAGACGTGTTCCAAATGACTCTCATTGCGCTTGTCTCAGTAATAAATTATAGTCATATTAATGGGTTACATCTATTTTGAGACACACTGGATTACACTTGTGTAACACTCTCTATTCCCTCTTTTTCTGGGTTGGTTGGTTAGGTTTTATGGCATATCGACATTTGTACGTTAATTAATTGCAAATCCATTTTTATACAAATAATCAGTTATATTTCAAACAATTTAGTTTAGCATTAGTACACAGTTTAATTGTCAAAAACATTTCTTTTCCAAGTTATTAAGTTAATTCCAACAGTTCGAATTTAATCAATTCAGTTTAGCTTAAGTACAGTTTTAATGTCAAAAACAGTTCTCGTTAGTACAGTTTCAATGTCAAAAAACAACTCTATTTCAAACAATTCAGTTTAGCATAAGTACGCAATTTAAATATCAAAACAGTTCTATTTCAAGTAATTTACTATAGCATAATAATGCAGAATAGTTCTATTTAACCCATAGATAGGGCCCTATCAGGTATTAACACTCCAGGCCAGAGTGGACATGGATGTAATTGCAATGAAGGGGTGCTTCACATTCCCCAAACTACAACATCACTGGAACCTTACCATCAGATTGTTTAGTGTCATATCCAGGACAATCGATGGAGGGTGTCTTACAGCTCTACAGAGGTGAAGTCCGTATATTCTATTACTCCAGCCGATTGGCCAACATCTTTTGTGAGGGAAGAAGTCGCTGTGACGTAATAGCTGACCTATGATATCGTAGTAAACGAGTTCAAACCCTAGTGAAGTCATTACGATTTGCTTATGAAACGTATGAAGCCCATTATCTACCCAGCTATGGCTTAAATATTACCATTACTTTTTTTTTTACAAAAAAGGTTTTGGCATTGAATTGTCTATGAAAGTTGATATGCCATTAAACAAAGAAACTTAAACAATACCCAGCAAATGGTACTGCGTTATAAAAAAAACACCAGCCGAAAGAAAGAGCTCATCACTCATTAATGAGCCAGCTATAACATGATAGGGTTGTTCTAACACCAGTCCAACTGGTGTAAATGTTATTGTTTATAGCTTTTTACGGTGTTATTACAATGGAAAGTGGTTGGGTATACACAAAATCACATTCTTTTAGATCCTTAAATCATTTAGAACACCTGCTTCCATTCAAATTATCGTCGTTTAATCTGAGCTCCAGCAAGCAATTGGTTCTTTATATGTTTTACAGAAAAAATTGCTGATAGGAATATAGAAAGAACGTGATTCCTTACTTCCATGCATAAAATAATCCTATACGTTAAAACGAATCCTTTACTAAACTTCAAGCAGGCCAAAGTGATACAAAAAAAAAGTAAAAAAAAAAAAGAAAGCAGTGTGAATCGCACAAAAAACAGCTAAAATAGAAAATTATCTTCAACTCTTTCCCAAATTGAAAAGAAATTGTAATTATCCCTCGGGTACCTCATTCAATTCAAACATATTCAACAATGAATTCAGCCACTTAATTGTTAACAAAACAACTTTCTTTTCTTCTTCAACTCTTTTTTCTTTGTCCGTTATATCTCTAGATCGTTCCATTTGTTTAACATCATTACCTAATGCAATCACGTGATAATTTAAAAAAAACAGCGTTGATTAAATGATTGAACAGTGAGATGATTTTTCTTTATAAATGCACTCCTCCCCAGTTATTTTTTGTTCTATTTTTGAATTTTATTACACATCCATCATTGTTCCACCAATACTTGGCATCAACATTCTAAAGTCCTCATGAAGGTTCATTAAAACCGAAAATCTTAACGTCGTCTTTACTTCAGAATAAATTCTTCACTATTGATTATCTTGTTTTTTCAATTTCTCTCTCTCTCTATCTATATATATATATATATATATATATATATATATATATATGTGTGTGTGTGTGTGTGTGTGTGTGTGTGTTATATAACATATGACATGGATTTTCGATTCGTTCCTAGTGACCCCGTGTGCTTTGACAAGCTATCACGCTGTGATTAGTAAACAGGGAGATGACAGCGCGTCAGGCCAGTTGTGTAACCAGAAGGATACCACATGATAACCACGCGGTCAGATTTAGACAGAGTGCAGAGAATCGAGAGTTGAGCGAAGGACACGCACCCTATTAGAGGCGTTTCAGAGGCCTCTCTGACGATACGGTGCAAAGGGGTGCAGGCGTTGGCACCCCTGGCTCCTGGAAGAAGATATGGGACAGTATATGTCTCTCCATCTATCTATCAACTAACAACAAACTGTGGGCCCCCTTTAAAGAACAAAATGAGAGATATATCTATATAAAGAAGTGTTTCGTTCGTTCATTATGTTTGATTACTATATAACGCACCCACACACACGCACACACACACACATATATATATATATATATATATATATAATAAATCATCCACAGGGGCAAGAGGTTATACAAGGTCAACGTTTGATCGGGGTTACATAGGTTTGAATTGAGGATTTTTCTTCTCCTAGACCGGTTGCCATACCAAGATTAAAGCACCAAGTCTGCCATACCATTTACCCGTATCTTGAGAAAGGATAGTTGGATGCGTGCATTTCTCAAAAGCCTTAATGCCATTTGAAATGCACACAGCTATATCCAGGATTTGAAATCGGATCACCATTTTCATTTTCGACGAAATCACCCAATAAAACACCACCGCCTACTTTCTCTCTCTCTCTCTCTCTCTCTCTCTCTCTCTCTCTCTCTACACACATATATATATATATATATATATAACGGTTTATAAAAGTTTGAATAGACAATCTGATTCTAATATATATATATATATATAATTAGATATCGTTTTATGAAAAATGTATCTGAAAAATATGTCGCAAAATATAAAAGACAGAAGAAAATACACCAGCTGACAACCACCGCCAAAAACATACACCTTTAACGACTGATAGAATCTCCTATATACTTTTAGAAAAGAGTGGCAGTATAGGAGGAAAAAAACTCTATAAACTGTCGATCAACGATTAAAAAAAAATTTTCATAAAATGTCCCTTTCGAAATTCATATAGGATATAAAAAAGAGAAAAAAATCTACCAAGCAATATGGTAGAAAAGAAAATTTTAAAAATCCACTCGAATAAAACAGCTTAACAAAACGATATCTTCTTTGTTTACAGAGAAAAAAAACGAATGTTAATCGATATGCAAATTAAAGAAAAAATTAATTAGATAAGCTTGTCAGAATATAGACATGAACGTAAGTTTTTTTTTCAGTATTTTCAACTCAATTAGCACTCAAATCATGAAAAACAACTCAGCAACCGTTAAATAAGAATACAGTCAAAATATTTCAAATATTTAAAAGTTAATTCTGCAAACTTTTAGAATTTACTTGGTTGAATGAAAAGTTTTCCTATATTTGCCTACGAAATAGTTTTCAGAATAACCCCCAGAAACTTAAAAGAAAATCAATGAGGACACACCCATTATAAAATCCAGACCTAGAAGCCTTTGGTTATTACTTACTTGGATTTATTGCTTTCATCAACAACCAAGAGAAGGCGGTAGCTTCAGATGTTATATAGTCATGTGCCGTATCATAACGACACAATAATTACGACGCAGTGACAAATTAAGATGCAGGAAGGATAACGCAGGAAGGAAGACGCAAGAAGACTTCTTTACAATTATATTTACCTCTCACTTTATTGCAAGGGTTCGAAAGGGTTGTTCAAGGGTTTGCATATGAGAGGGTGCTGGAGACTGAACATAAACTTGATATTTTGACCCCACTGGTATGACCGTCACGTTGTGTCTTTCTTGTTCTCCTGATGTTGGGGTCCACTCCATCGGGGTTTTCCCAGGCCCCCCCTCGGTCGGGAGTGGCCTTCCCTACCACATCTGGTCTCTAGCTGTCTGGAATTCTGCTGGCAACTGCTTTGGCACCCCAAACTCAACTGAGTTAAATAATAATTCAACGCCCACACGATCGCCTACTGGATCTTTGAAATCGGATGTTTAATCGTTATCAAGCGGAAATAACTGTCATGCAGTTCAGAGGTTACTCTCTTCCGGTGCATGACTGTAATGGCACAATGGGACCTTCACCTTGTCCCATATCATAAGCCTTAATCCGCCCACGCGATCTCTTTCGATTACTGGCCGTTGGAATGTGTCACTTCCTTCCGGTGTATTACCTTGGAATAGTATTTTTGGGCCGGGTCGAAGGTCAAAATATAACACAGAGAAGTACTGGTTACCCTGAGAGAACAAACTGGCAGAAAGGTGACTTCAGAAAATGGAACACGATGGCCTCTACAGAGAATCCTAGGTTGCTTTTGTTTTAACATGAAGTATAAAGCAAATTAGTTGACAAAATTTTGCCGTACCTTTGACTCACATCAATAGTTTAGGAATCAGACAAGGCTTTGCATTGCCGAAAAATGAATCGGAATGCAATGTTGAGTTACATGAAAACAAGATTAACTAAACAAGAAACAAACAAATGAGAGTACGATTCAATCAAGCTTTTAACGACACTGTCATATATATATATATATATACTTTGTATTTGAGGGCGTATTAGACGCATTAACTTTTAAGAGGCTCCGAAATCTATGCAGGGATTTGAAGAAAAAAAAACACATCAATACGAATTTCGAATATCAGATGAACGGGTTTTGCCGGACATTCGTAGCTTTCCCCACTATCGAGTCATTTTTTAAAGTTCCATGTGTACTCAGATCTTCATCAAGTCTCCATATTTTAAATTTAAAAAAACTTGAGTTTTTTTCGGTAAATGCAAGAAACTGCTCAGGCTCGTTTAAAAATATTATCAACAAAATTTGTTTACAAATCATTTATTTAATATATATGTCTAAGCAATATTTGCCATTAAATATCCTACAATGGTTGATATGCAATAAAGCCTAACTAACTAACCAACAATATATATATATATATATATATATATATATATATATACAAAGTTCGTAAAAAGTTCTGAGCCTCAATCAGATATTTTATTCGTCCACTGTTCTCACTTTTGTATGGGATTTACATAAATAGAAATTAAGACCCAAATCTAAATTGTTTTTTTCTAGTTTTATCAAAAGAGGTGTTATAATGTCACACTACGACTACTAAAAAAATCCGTGCAACACCACGTTTCTAAATAGTCAATATGTGTAGCACTAACCCTTTAAGTTTCAGTCGGACCTCGTTTTAACTGCACCGTCATAAAAAGTGACGGACACAAAACACTGCCTGTTGGTTCACTTGATATGAAAGTTCATTTGCTTCAATATTTTCATTGTCGTCACTGAATAGAGAGAAATAGAATATGAAATGTGTCAACTTCTTTAGATAGACAGGGAGAATAAACCGTTCCGAGACGCGAGAGACCGATAGAAACCTTGTTATGTTTCGTAGGCGGTCGTTTTCTGTTGTAGTTTTCTATGGTGCTCATGGTCGTTGATTGTCCTTCCTCGTATTTTCAAAGGGAAGCCATGAGGTTCTTCCTTTTCGGATCTCACCCAAAACGGTATGTCTTCATATAACGCTGGCCGTTGTGGAACACACTTCTTTTTTTTTCTTTTCTATTCTGCGCCCTCTTCAGAACTTCTCGCTTGATATTGTTTCAGCCAATCCTCGTCCGTAGGCCAATCGCTGCTGATACAGTCTATTTCTAGCTTAGAAGCTCTACCTGTTGCTATCATGGCCTGGATTTCGGGATTACCTCCCGTCACATTTCTATTCGTTTCTTTCTTAACGTTACGATAGTGCTTCTCTCTGTGTATCTCTGTGACCTCTATCACTGAACCCCCCTCTCTCTCAACCTCGAATCCCAAGTTCAGTAAAAAACAATATATAACTAAAAATCTCTAATTATTTTACAGTATTTCTACCACAAAATGGCTCTTTTTTTCTGGGTGAAGCAAAGGACTTTTTGAACGATCTCGCATATATATATATATATATATATATATATATATACATATTTATATATATATACGTGTGTGTGTGTGTGTGTGTGTGTGTGTGTGTGTGTGTGTGTGTGTGTGTGTGTGTGTGTGTGTGTGTGAATTTAAGTGTTCAAAGCTGTTTAATATACAATAATCAACATTAAAAATATTTTCTAATATATCTTTGTTAAGTTAAAAGCACTTTAGACTTTTCAGATTTTCTTTAATGTAAATTCAATTTCGTTTTGTATTTCATTGTTTCCATGTTCTGTGACGGGTCTGAAAAAAATTTCCGGAGACAAAGACACAAATGACGATGACTTTATAGGAAAGGAAGAATTCTGATATGTGGTCATCGAAAAAGTATCACTCACCCAACTATCTCTGTTTCAACCATTATCTAGACCTCTCTCTTTTCAGGAAGAAATTCAACTAGTATTTTTAAGTGGATGAAAGAATTGCTAAAATGTTCCCAATCCTCTGCTTAGTTAGTTTCAAACATCAGGTCATTAATTATCCTCTGCCGGGTGATAACTGACTGACAGACTGTCCCTTCAAAAATTCCATTTTTTCGTAAGACGTTTTTTTCGGAATTGCATTTCTTGTCGGTCACGCAGCCGATCACCAATTTCACTGAATTTCGTAGACATTCAAAACAACAGAGTACCGGTTATTCGTAATACTTGTAACTATGTAAAATGTAGCGTCACGAGATGATCGTAAAATTGAGGAATATCAGTTGCAATATGTTTCTTTGATTTCTGATATTCTGCCCAGATACCGATAATTCTCTGTGTAAAATCTTCAGTCTTTAAACAGTATATATATATATATATATATATATATATATAAACGACATACAGGATTGAACAAATAGCCGAATAACGACGTCATCGGGGCAGTGAAAACAAAAACAATGTGGCCTCCCAATTTTAAAAGTAAGCTTCAGCAGTCATCAAAGAAGTCAAGGTCTGATTGGCTGCTGCCAAAATTCAAAGGTGATACCCATAATAGAGATATTTCTGTAGCCATTTGCCTTTTGTGAAAGATATGCAGGTTAGCTGCCGAGATGGGAGTTGGACTAAGATCAATGCCAACTGGGTCATTAAGGCAAGGGGGTCTGATGCTGCAAGACTCAACCATCCCCCGTGAAACCAAAGGAAATATCCCTGATGACCAATCCCGACGCACCAATAAGGATATATATATATATATATATATATATATATATATATATATATATATACGAGGATCATTGAATAAGTTTCCAGACTTTTTCGTATGGGCACTTTTATTGATAGAACACACATGAAACTCTAGTCCCATTCGAAGTAATCTCCTCCGACTGCAATGCACTTGTATCGTTCTAACAACTTCTGAAAGGTCCCATGGAAGCCCTCTTGTGTAAGCATGTCAATAAACTTCGTCACAACGCCTTTTATCTCCTGAATTGACTCATAACGACAGCCTCTGAGCTTAGAGAATAAGCAAAAGTCACAGGGAGCAAGGTCTAGACTATAGGAAGGTGACGAACTGTCTTGATTCCTATCTTGGTCAAATAGTCTGTGACAAGGATGGAGTTGAGGACTAGTGTATTGTCCAAGGTGGAAATGCCTCTGACCCGATTTGAAGATGGAATCCGACGGAATCTCTAGCTGAACTCCCTTAAAACATCAACATAGTAACCCTAATCCTAACTGTTTGGCCAATCAACTCTGATCTATTGACTTCCTTACTCCTCCCACACCTCTCATCATCCCTCACAGACTCCCTGCCTTCCTTGAATTTCTATGCCACTAAAAAACTCATGCTCGATTCATGCAAGATCGTTGAAAAGCAGTCTGAAGCATCCCATACGTTTCTGTGGCATTTTTTCCAAGATTAAAACAGAATTCTCTTAAATATAGTTCTTCTAAAGTGTCCTCATGTCCAGATTTCTTGTTGAAATTCACTAGCTGTGACAATCAGGCTTTAGTAGGGTGTATTCCAATTGCTGCTGCAGCTCTTCATTTGAAGCTGAAATCATAAAGAATTGGTCAGTCATCTCATAATATTTATAGCAATAACATACTGAATTTTCAAGTCTCCAACAATGTTAAATGCCTGTACAAAAAAAGGCTGGAAACTTATTGAAGGCACCACGTATATATATATATATATATATATATATATATATATATATATATATATATATATATAAGATAGAGACTCACAGAGACAGAGAAAGTGCAATTGTTATATGTTACCATTTTCAATTATCCAATTTTTTGGCCATTGATATAACATTCATTCATTCTGGAAAAAAATTACACCTGGTTATAAAAAAGTTAATAATTACTTCTCTGGTATAATATACAACCCAAACATTTGAGCGTCTCATACGCAAATATTTATGGTAAATACTAATGAGAATCCTTCACTCCTTCCTAAACAAAACTAGCAGTAATCTCATGGACTGCTGCGATAATCGAAACTCAACCTTTTCGAGACTCAGCTAATAAGTTCAAAACCAAAAAGTAATGATAAGAAAAGTTTAGTATTGGAAAATGGTTTGGTATTTTCTGGGAAGTCATACATTTCTTTTCATCTACTAAGTTTTTTCTTGTCGAATTGATTATAACAAAGTTGAAAGATTCGGTCAACTTGTAGAGACAATAAAAACAATTAAGTAGCTTTTATTTTAAAAGGTTGTTTTTATTAGCATTTATTTTCTATATTGGACTAAATTGAAGAGGTATTTGTGGTGTACTGGTTATCATCGAAGAAAACGGACACAGTGACTTAAATTCAAATTATGAGGCATATATCCTGGTGAAATATATGCATTTAGCTCTTCTCTCTGCAGATATAGGGGAAAAAAATTAACAGATTGAGTTTTTTTTAAACCTTGGAAGGAAAACTCTGCATTCAAACCTGTTAAACTCCGCTAAATAAATTGTCTTTCACCCAAATCCTGCCCTTGCTGTGTGTTTGGGTAAATACATATATAAGATGGAATTTGTTATTTTATCAGGCAGTCCAGATTTGTAAATATTATGTCCAACAGCACGGCATTTAAATTGAAGTATGGTCTCTGTATGGAGCAAGGTTTTTTTTTGTGTAGCCAAAAGCGACTACAATATTGAATATGGCTACGGTATGGGAGGAAAACACACAAAAATACCACTTGTTTTACCGTTTGAACTTTTTGTTTTATTCTCCCCAAGAAAAAGACAAGATATACCACGTGGTTAGCTTCTTTTTCTCGTAAAATGTTTCTTTGATTCTTCATCCTCCCTTCAAAGCAAACGTTTATCTTCACGCACCCTTGGCACCCAAAGACAAAAAAGAATCTGAATAACAAAATTTGAGAAATACACATCTCTCTCTTTCTCTCTCTCTCTCTCTATATATATATATATATATATATATGTGTGTGTGTGTGTGTGTGTGTATAATACATCTAACCTGCGTGTTGAGGATGACACTAATAGGCCCCGTCAACACTTACACCTAGTGGCCTGGTTCAAGATCAATCGTATCATGTTACAGTTAGCGCACTAGAAAAGAATATGAACTCTATCATGTCGTCTTACTTCCACCTACTGGATTTTTCTATAACACGGTACCATTTCCTGGGTTTTTTAGGTTCTTTGCTTAATACCATATCAACCTTCATAGATTATTTACAACCAAAACCATCCTTATAGAAAAACACTTGTGGTACTATTGAGCAGATCGCTCGGGAGATAAGTGAAATCATACTTTATTCAAGGGTATTAGTCTTATTTGAAAATCAACGCAATATCTTGACTGTACGGACTTTCTTACTAAGATTTCGATGTCCAGCACCTAAACGACTACACCATCAGGAATTTCCTGTTGAAAGAAGTGTGGTTTGTTCAAATTCTTCTTCAATTCAATGTCTTACTGCTCTGCAAAGATTCAGTCGGTGTATTCTACTGCCCCAGCAGACTGGGCAGGCCTTTATTCGTCTTTCTACATGCTCTCACACACAACACACACACACCTGGAAGAGGCTGTACAGACCCGGTCCGAGAGAGTGGCTCCTGGGGAACTAAGCATCTGGCAACAGGGCTCTGTGCCATATCACACAAGCAGAGAAAGCCTACGGTGGCTGTGAGAATATTTCTACCACTCAATGGTCTATCATTTCTTCAACTCAATGGTCTATGATTGCTGCATATCAGTACGGTAAGATTTTCTCAAGACATCTGACCGATGAGTTTTTATATTCCGTTCTTGTTCGGTTTTGCGAGTGTGCATATGTTGGCATGTGAATGAGAAAGCAAGAGAGAGAGAGAGAAAGAAAGAAAGAAAGAGAGAGAGAGAAAAAAAAAGATAGGTAAAGAGAGGCAGACAGACAGACAGACAGACAGAGAGGAGAGAAGATAAAGATTATGTCAAAAATGATTACAACATTTAAAAAAAAGATGATAAATGAACTATTATTATGACAGTGATTATCCTTAGTTTTTTTTTTCTTAAGATTTTTATGTATATAGGTTTTTTCTTCCACTTTCCTTTTGTACTTGCTACGTATTTGAACTGGAAATATGAAATGATCCCCTCTCAGGTTTAATCACTTTGAAAAGAAGAAACAAATTAGAATATTTTCTTCTTTTTCTATGCACCACATTTGAAAATATTCAAATTCTTTTCTGATTGCCGATGATAAGAACAGCCATTTGAATCAGACACAATGAAACAAAGACGTTTAATGCATTCCTTTTTTTTTCAGAATTTTTCAATCTTAATCAGAAATTTATCATATCAAGTATTTTCTCGAAGACAAAATATCGAATATTGTATTAAATGTCGATGTTTTACAATTTTACTTCTGTGAACTCATTACCAAATAGGGGGTGTCTTCGTGGTGTAATGGTTAAAGCGATGGACTGCGGAATCGTAGTACGCGAGTTCGTACTCCAGTCGCGCTATTACGTTCACTTTCGGGCAAATACCCTTGGGAAAGGTATGAACCCCCTTATCCTCCCAGCTATGGGTTAAATAGTACCACTACTGTTCTTCTAGGGGAATAGATTTGGCATTAAATAATCTACAAAGGTTGATATGCCATTAGACAAATAAACCAAACCAATCATTACCAAATAAAAGAATCAACTTCAGGAGATACGAACATGTCACACGTGAGAGGAGAACTTAGTTAATTTGCATAATAAATCGGTGGGGTCAATTTTTTACATGTAGCATTCAAATTAAGTCCGGAACCGTTAAATACAAGGGAAAATACAGCGTGTCGATTAGTATGATTTTCTGTTATTAAAAACAGGGTCAATCTAAGAACACAACACTCACTAGAGAGTTTTAATCAGAAGACCAAAATGATTCCAGTGTTAAAAATAGTAAATAACAAAGCCTCAGTGTAAGTGCTTGAACGTTTCATCTTGCTCTCACTAATTCACCACTTACTGGGATGAGTGATGAAATAGTGGTCGCTAAAGAAATAAAGAGTATATGCGTTCATGAAATCATAGTCTAAATGTTATTTCTAAACCGAACAGAGAATAAATTAAAACAACTAGGGATACCGATAGAAGACCACAAATAAAAACATTAATGGTGACATGAAAGAGGCGACAAAAAGAACGACATGAAGCAACCTAAGGCGAGACGAAATTAGACAAATGAGGATAAGGGTGCCGCCCGAGTGTAAAGCAAGTGCTTCGAAGGGGAGTACAACTATTAGTCAACCGACAACCGCTATACGAGAGCATACAGAAAAAGACTGATTGATTAATCTTAACAATATCTCATACGATATCAATGATACCTATCTAAATCAAAAAGATTGTACAGAGTTGTATGGTTTCAAGTATTCCTATAAAACATTGAAATTATAGGATTTCATTAATTTCTAATAATAACCATTTAAAGTCTTTCAAAGTTTTATGATTGGAAGTGTCTTGATTCGTTCAAGCTGATACTTTAATTATATAATCTGTCTACAAAACAGCCGCTAAAGACCACACAAGAGGAGATTAATTTGATCGATTTGATTGAATGATTTTGATTGCATGACGACCTGTTTAAAGTTGTTTCATGCGTAGATGTCGATAATTAATTTCGTTGTATATTTATATTTACATTTAATCTTATAGCTATCTTTAAACACAGTAATATGATATCAAGTATTCCTATCTAATACAAATAATTTGCTCATAGTTGTATAATTTCAAGTATTCTTACCTAAAACTGATAATTTTGTTTTCAAGCAATTAACTTAATTAAATATAGTTTTTTGTTACTACTACTAATAATAAGGAAAATGATAATAATAATCCTTAGTAAACAATTATAGCTTCAAGTAAGTATTCGTAATAAAAATAATTAAGTTACATGATATCAAAAACAGGAATATTACTATTAAACCAAAACAAGGTGCATACGATGTTTCCAAACCTTTTTTGTATGGGCATTTAACATTGTCGGAGGTAGGTTATTGCTATTCAGTAGGTTATTGCTATTCAGTAGGTTATTGCTATATATCTTATGGGATGACCCACCAATTTTCATGATTTCAGCTTTAAATGAACAGCTACAGGAGGAATTGGAATACACCCTACGAAAGCCTGATTGTCACAGTTGGTGAATTTCAAAAATGCAATCTGACATTCTAGAAGAACGATATGCAATAAGATTCTGTTTTAAAGTTGGAAAAAATGTCACAGAAACGTATGGAATGCTACAGACTGCTTTTGGAGCATCTTGCATAAATCGAGCATGAGTTTTTGAGTGGCATAAGAGATTCAAGGAAGGCAGGGAGTCTGTGAGGGATGATGGGACGTGTGGGAGGAATAAGGAAGTCAATAGATCAGAGTTGATTGGCCAAACGGTTAGGGTTAGGGTTACTATGTTGAGGTTTTAAGTGAGTTCAGCTAGAGATTCCTTTGGAAGAGGCCAGCACTGTTCAAATTGGGTCAGTGGCATTTCCACCAGGACAATACACCAGTCCACAACTCTATCCTTGTTACAGACTATTTGACCAAAATGGGCATTAAGACAGTTCTTCATCCTCCCTATAGTCCAGACCTTGCTCCCTGTGATTTTTGGGTTATTCTTTAAGCTCAGAGGTTGTCGTTATGAGACAATTGAGCAGATGAAAGAGGCTGTGACAAATGTCATTGACACGTTCCCACCAGAGGACTTCCATGTGGCCTTCCAGAAGTTGTTGGAACGGTACAACATGTGCATTGCCACCGGAGGAGATTACTTCGAAGGGGACTTGAATTTCATGTGTGTACTATCAATAAAAGTTCCCATACGAAAAAAGTCTACTCCTCTTGTATAGTATTACTATTAAACCCATAACTGGAGTATTAAGTGAGTTCATCCCTTTGCGAAGAGATTTTGTCTCAAATTCATATAATACCGCGACTCGAATTCGGGCTAACTTACTGTGATGTTGCAGGACTGCACTTTAGCTATAACACCACTGGACTCTCTCCAAAAATTTCTAATTATAAAAAAGATTAAGTTTCATCTAAACAGGAGTTTTATCATTTCTCGTGGAACTTCATACAATCAAAATTAATATCATGGATATTTTCTATTTTCAAAATCTTTACATCATTGAAACACTTTTACTAAAAATAAAATCTTTAGACTGTGACACATTCATTTTTTGTAGAATTAGATAAGAATAAAACCTAATACCTATTCTTTTTTATTGATTAATTGTTGTTTAATTTTTGTCAATCTTGTTAGCTATTTGATGTCAAATCATCTATATATATATATATATATATATATATGGGGGGGATATAGTGCAATGAGCTTGACGCCATATACGCAAAAATAAAAATATTATGGACATGTCACTGTATCCGAAATATTTACCAAAATTGCCTGAAAGTATATTGAAATACTTTAGATTAAATTGCTAAATGATGCTTCCTTGCCTTCAGTTTGACTTTTATTTTTACGATCATTTGTGTTTCACAGAGTTTTATTGGTTTCTCAATCAAGCAGGCATTAGGCATAACAATCATGTAGATTGATATCGGGGGGGGGGGGGGGGCTAGTAGCGGCTTGATGTCAGGGGTCATTTGGTCGCAGAAATTTTCCCACTGCCAACACTGTCTCGTCTGGGGAATAGGCCTTCAAAATCAGAGGGAGTTTAGATTCATACCCATGACAATATTCGTTTTGATGGTTTAATTTTCAAATGAAAATGATTAAATCCTTCTCTAGTGGGTTTATAAAAGAAATATGGGAACAAATTTATTATTAAGGGAGGTTTTTAGATCGGTTTTATCAGATGGGTTTTCACAGGCTTAAGAGTGACAACAAGTATTCTCAGATATCCAAGATTCTTCTGAATATTTTACCTGATTTTAATTTTAATTAATTTTTCAGAGTTGTAGTCTGAATGGATTCCATACAACCTCAATCTCATATTCATGGAGCTCTTTCATGTACTCTGGGACAAATTCTCTGACTACGACGGGTATCGTTGACATTTTCACGTTCTACAAGTTTTTTCAGTTCTCATGTAAAGGTATACGCCTTTGTCCTTTTTGTCTTCCTTCACTCTGCCGTTCATTTGCACAATCAAATCCGCTATAAAACTGTTTTTTCTTTCTTGTTAATTAAAAATCGTTTCGATCTTCTTGATTTAATTGGGTGATCTGTTGTATAGTAAAGTCCAAGAGACTGTTATGCATTTCATTTTCAAGGACAGATTCTAGTTTATGCATATAGCATATGTTATTTTAATGAAATTACTGATTCTTCCAAAAGTCCCGGTAGTTCCCCTTCCACCTCTATTCAAGCACGTCTTTGTATTCTGTTTGTGGTAATTTGTTATACTCATTTATTATCAGATGAATTCTCTCCTCTATATCACCATATTGCACTTGCTAGTGTCATATGTATTATCAATTTATAATCATTATCAACTCTTTCGAACGTTTTTCATATCAGTGTTACCTGATTGGTTCTCACTGGAGTTTGAGTGACAGCAAGTCTGCTCAAGTCTCCAGGACTCTTCTCAGTATTCTAACCGATCTTAATAATCATATAGTTAGGATGGTCTCTACTCATCCTCTTATTTCCAAATCCTCTTGTCACTGTACTACTTTTGTGATGACTGTAGCGAGCGCAACGATTGGTATCAAAGTCACTTTCTTGTTCCATTGTTTGTTCCGTTCTCTAGCAAAGTCCAAGAACTTATGTTTCACTCTGGGGTCAGCTGGAACGCTAAAGTTCACTATTCGACAGATTATTATTATTATTGCAATTATTTTTTTTACTTCTTATGAGTTTTTTACATCAGTATCAGCTGGTGGTTTTTACAGGAATCTTAGCGACAGCAATATTTTTCAGGTTTCGAGGATTTTTCTGTCGATGTGGTGTGAACAGTTTCGATTTCTTGTCTAATATCAAGTTCCTTTAGTCTCTTTCCAATATATTTGGGGACCGTTTCTGAATTATTACTGATATCACTGTCTTCCTTAGGGTTCACAGTTTTAGCTCCGTAGCAAGGTTCATTTACTGATTCCTATTTTTGCTTTCTATTATTTTCAGTCTGTGGTTAGTTGGAACAAATTGTGGGTGCTGGAACTACAAGATAATTAGTCCTTTTTATTTTCTTGTTAATTAAGACTATTTTTGGTCTTCTGATCGGGATTTGATGATTTGTTTGTATTTTATGTGTCTCATTCTGAAGACATATCCTAGTTTGCTGTAGTCTGATCAAATTTTAATGTCTTGCATAGTTTCTAGTGGATAATCTTCCCCGTCATGTAATCTTTTACTTATTCAAGTAATCTTTTACTTATTTTGTACTACTTTGCTTCATTCGCTTTTGATTTAGTCAGCCATTTAAATTCTGTCTTCACATAGATTACGCTTACTGTACCATTATCGATAATCGATTTTTGCTTAAATTGTACCTTATGGTACTTTTTTTAGCTGATGTTTCAAGAGATTCAGTTTCTCTCAAAAAGCTTCCCTTACTTGTTTAGGTCTTTTCGTGTGTAATCTCGACAGTTTGTTTCTTGAAATATCCATGCAGGTGTCTTTCTTCTTCTTTCTGTTTCTAGCTTTTATTGCCTTTCTGTTTGCTATTAAATTGTCAATGCTGATATTGGCCGTGTTGCTTTCCTGATTTGGTTGTTCTTCTCCTCCCTCTGATTCCCTTTTCCCTCTTTTCAATATGAGTATCGCACATTTTTCAGTACCAAATTCAATTCTTATAGCCTGGGTGTATATTCTTATTTTTTATATACAGGGTCTCTATATCTTTTTTTTAAAAATATTTTACACATATCTTAATATCATTCATGTACACTGGGCGATTAACTTTTTTTTGCAAATTTGTGGTCCCATGAGCCATTCTGAATGACACAGTTGAGTAGAATCATTGATATAACAAATTGCTTTGGTGACAGTCAGTTTCCTTGGAATATATCTTTTCGACAAAGGTTTGACCTCCAGCAGTAAATTTCGCTTTTGAGTTTACCATGGTTTTCATGAAGGGTATGACTTTGTCGGATATTTTAAACATTTTCAGACATTCTATTACCCAGGTTTATGAAACCATATAATTGGCATTTTTGAAGTCAATCCATGTCATGGATATCTTTTTTTCCTCATGATTTGACCTCCTTGAAGATATAGGTTATTGTTCCTTTTCTTCTCTTGAGGCATCCTCTCTATTCTTCTGGAAATAATCTGCTGCATTCAAGCGAGAAATAGGTTTCTTCTTTCTATGTGGCTTGGATTTTCTTCATTATATTACTCATTGCGATTTTTTTTTTTTTGCACTAACGTTAGCTGATCGTCTTTCACTGGAGTCTGAGTGACAACAAGCCTCCTCGGGTCTCTGGAATACGTTTTTGTATTCTGGACGTTCATAGCAATGCTCTATTTTGGATGGTTTGGACTCCTCCTCTGATTTTAAACTCTTCCTTTTCAAGCTTTTGAAGACAGTACTGAGTGCCCCAATTATATCTAGTATCTTTGTCACTTCCATATTCCACAACATTTCTTAGTTCTCAGGCAATATCCTAGTACTGTCTCTCTTTCATTTTCTTTGATTTTCACTTTGTTATCCCCCGAAGCGGTAAAATCAACAATTCGGCAGGTTCTCTTTTTTTAAAATTATCACAAGGTCTGGTCTTCTAGCCAGAAATAGATGATCTATTTTAATTTCCAAATATCTGAGAATTTTAAGCATATCACGTTCCCGGACAGATTCTGGTTCGTACGTATACCATTTCTTGCACAGTCGACGGTAAATCTCTTTCCCAACCCAATCGTCTCTTGTCTTGTACTATTTTTGTGCTAGTTTACAGCATTCACTCATTACATGATTAGTCGTTTCGTCTCTATCACCACCACATGAATTACGAGGATCATTAAATAAGTTTCCAGACTTTTTTCGTGTGGGCACTTTTGTTCATAGTACACACATGAAACTCTAGTCACCTTCGAAGTAATCTCCTCCGGCTGCAATGCACTTCTTGTACCGTTCCAACAACCTCTGCAAGGCCCCATTGAAGTCCTCTTGTGTGAGCGTGTCAATGACCATCGTCACAGCCTCTTTCATCTGTTTAATTGTCTCATAACAACAGCCGCTGAGCTTAGGGAATAACCAAAAGTCACAGGAAGCAAGGTCTGGACTACAGGGAGGCTGAGGAACTGGCTTGATGCCCATCTTGATCAAATAGTCTTTGATAAGGATGGAGTTATGGACTGGTACATTGTCCTGGTGGAAATGCCACTGACCCGATTTAAAGAGTGCTGGCCTCTACCGACGGAATCTCTTGCTGAACTCCTTTAAAACATCAACATAGTACCCATAACCCTAAGCCTAACCATTTGGCCAATCAACTCTGATCTATTGACTTCCTTACTCCTCCCACACCTCTGATCATCCCTCACAGACTCCTTACCTTCCTTTAATCTCTTATGCCACTCAAAAGCTCATGCTCGATTCACGCAAGATTCTCCAAAAGCAGTCTGAAGCATTCCATACGTTGCTGTGGCATTTCTCCAAGTTTAAAAGAATTGTATTGCATATCGTTCTTCTAATGTGTCCTGACGTCCAGATTGCATTGTTGAAATTCACCAGCTGTGACAATCAGGGTGTATTCCAAATGCTACTGTAGCTGTTCATTTGAAGTCGAAATCATAAAAATTGTCCTGTCATCTCATAAGATGTATAGCAATAACATACTGAATTTTCAAGAGTCCGTGACAATTTTAAATGCCTGTACAAAAAAGTCTGGAAACTTACTGAATACACCACCTACCCTTGCTATTCCGTTGTGTCTTATATATTTCTGCTTTTAACTAATGGATCCCAATGACATTGTTTTGTTCTCCTGTTAGAATAGATTGAGAGTCTGTCATAAAGTTTTCCCTTCTGAGCTGTGTCCAGGTCTTTGCGTGTGAGATTTCGCTAGTTTGTCACTTGAAATACTTATACAGCTATTTTTCTTCCTATAACTGCTTCTTTCGATCATTCTGCTGTATTTGCTGTTTCTGGTCGCTCCATCATACATCAACACCAGTTTCAGTAAATGGGACATGTTACCTTCTTTGTTGTTTTAAGTGTTGTCATAATGAAAATTATCTTGATTATTCAAATTTCTAGTACTTTTTTATTTAATCTATTTTATCTATTGTATTTTTCTTCATTTTCATCGGATAACTTCTTAGGCTTTCTACTGTTCCTTATTCTGTTTAAAACCTAATCCCAAGTGTATTTTAAAGTGCTTTTCTAAAAAAAATATTCTGACTTGAGCATTGAAAAAATCGGTATAATAATAATATAAAAAAACTCACAGCTATTCATGTTAATTCGCAAATAACTGAACGTAATTAAATTCATTCATCTTGTTAGTGTCTTAAAACACATGTGACTCAAAATTTCAATGAGATATTATATTAGTAATTAGATCATTGATATTGAAAGAAAATGGCATAATAATTGTTTTTTTAAATCAAATTCACAATTTCATTAATTACAAAATGATTGAATCAAAGCATACAATTATTTATGTTTCAAGCTGAGATTTCCCTATAGCGATTTTTTCTCTTCACACAGCCACTTATCATGAAATTAAAAATCAGCGAACCTGTTTGTCTTTGAATAACAGATACGAAATTCTGGCTTTTAAGTGAGCTCGAAAATTAGCCGATGGCACCAAAAGAAATGCGTGAAGATAACCAGGAAAAAAACAACCACCTCAGCACTACACCACTTTTCTATTCTCTGTTTTCTTCTTAAAAGATCTTAAAATAACTTCATCTTCTCGTAATATCGCTGTGTCCCTCAATCTCTTTATATATATTTATATATATATATATATATAAGTAAATTTTTGTATATCTAACTTGGACTTTTATATCAAACATTTTTATATAAATCATCTCACTCTAAATATATTCTAAATATCTATCTCTCGGCAATAGTCCGTTTAAATATATGTAATCTATTAGTCTGTTCTTAAATTGATGGTTGATATCTACATATGTGATTACGTGTATAATCTCCTCATATCGGCTTCATTATTAAAAGTTTCCTAAATTAAAAAAATACAATTTTCGCATGAACCACGGAGAAAACAATTACTTCATTCTGAATATTCCTTGGGTAATGCCAAAAAAATCACTGAATGACGTAGGAGCAAGCTTAGGAACGAGAAATTCGGGAAAAATATTCCCTGATTACAAAGTAATATAACAGAAATTTGCAGTAATTTGTGTTTAGGATAACTGTTTGCCTATACGTATGGTGTTGATACCAATAAAAAATGAAATCAAAACAGCGGCATTTTGCAAACATCATAACAGCATGTATACTTAAAAAGTATATATATATATATATATGTATGTGTGTGTGTGTGTGTGTGTGTGTGTGTGTGTGTGTGTGTGTGTAATGGGTAGTTAGGCTGCCTGGGACGATAGATGATAGGGACGGAGGGAGAGAAAGAGAGAGAGAGAGAGATAGAGGGTCAGGGAAATCCGTGCTTGAAGCGTGATTTGAGGATAATGAAGAAACTCCGTATGTATTTCCCCTCTTCGTTTTGTTTTTCTTTTTTTTTTATATTTTATCTGATGCTGCAGGCCATTATTTGAGCATTTTTTTGATTGATGAAAAGCGTTTTAAAAATAATTTGTTTATTCATTTATAATATATATATATATATATATATATATATATATATATATATATATATATATATATATATATATATATATATAATATTATTAAATACTAGTTATAAAATGTTAACTCGCAGAATGACCGTAGCAAGTGGCTGACAGGGTTAAGGTAAATATTTCTACCCGAACACCATCTGAAATATTCTAACTTCCGCTTTCTTGAAACGCAGAACAGATAAATCATTCGTTACCGAACAGTAGAGGAAGTTGTACGTGTTCATGTTATACTGTTGACTGAAAATGAGAGAAAGGAATGAGGAGCAGTAAATTAACATCAAATTTTGTGTGAAGATTGGTGAATGTGCTAGTGGAACTTTAACGCTGTTAAGAATGATGTTTGATGAAAATGCTGTGAACAAATTGGGTATTTTTGAGTGAAAGAATCGGTTCAAGGAAGAGCAAGAAGATGGGAATGATGATGAAAGATGTACAATAAATTGATCTTGACCTGGTCAGAGTACGAACTGTTACATTACAAGCTAGGTCTCTTGTTTTTTTTTCTATCGTTGATCGTCTCCTCTCACCACCATCTTTCATCACTCCACACTCCACCATGTTATCTTCTGCTGGGATGAATTACAAGATACTGGATGGAACGATAAAATTGTCATCATAAAGAAAACAACACTATAGCTTTATTTTAAAACTTTTATTGAAAAAATCAATTCAGTTAACTTGATTATGTAGTAGAGCTGACATCTATTCAATGTCGCCGCCTTCAGCCTCAATCACCGCCTCGATACGGATCCGGAACTGGGAGCATGCTTTTTTCCGCAAGCGTCGACAGGAGCTCGGCGAATACTCAGCGGATGGCGGCGATCAGGCTGGCTTTGTCCAGCGGGTTCAGGTCAGGGGAGGAGGGTGGCCAGTGAGAGGAGGGTACAAAGTCGTAGCACTCCTTCTGAAGCCAAGCCTGAGTCTCTTTGGACTTGTGGGCCAGCTCCGAGTCCTGCTGCCACACCCAGGGTCTGCCACCGGCCACTGATTGCACCAGGGGATCACCACACTCTTCAGCACATCCACGTACACTTTAGTGTTGACTTTCAAGTCGACTTCGAATATGTGAGGTGGCATGATGTGGCCCTCACTTGAAACCACACCAAAGACCATAACCGTAGCCGGAAACTTTGTTTTCATCACCCTGGGCACGTTGAACCGTCCGGATTTGCATTTTGAGGGTGCTGGCAATGGTCCTGTTGCCATAACTTGGATCAGTAGAGGGCGTGAGTTGTACTGCGGCGCATATCCGATCTCGCTCGTTGAACATTATGTCACTTTTAGATATGATAGAAGGCTCCTATCGCTCTTGGGATTTGTACACAACTGGCAAACTAGTCGATGGTCTGCAGCAAAAAAAGAAAACCGGTTTTCATTAAAAGGAAATGGAATCATGTCATATTTTCTAGGGTGACAATTTTATCGTTCCACACTGTACAATTTTTGAGTGCACCTTCGTTAATCAGTTTTCATAACGTATCCTTTTCATACTTATAATAATAAGTTGCACGTTACCGGGAATTAGCCACCTTTGACCATATATGGCAAACGTTGACTGCTCGGTTCACTGCTTCTGGATAAACTAACAGTTGAAATTCAAGTTCTAATTTCATGAAAGGCCCGGCCACCTGACTGAGATTATCTAATTACGGCCAAGTTAACAAATACTATTTAAGGCCATTGGCGGTCATTATACTTAGTGGGTATTAACGGTTTAAATCTGTTTTTTTAATTATCTAAACTAGCTGTCTAGGATAAGGAAAACTGAATTCAAACCTGTAAAACCCTGCTTAGAAATGACCTTGTGTTACATCCTGCTTGTGCAGTGGGTTTTGTAAATGTATACTATGGCGAATAGTTTGAACATGAAAGCAGTCTACAAAGACAAGTTAAGCAGAATTTACTCTTTTATTATTATTCCAGGAATTCTAAAATTTCCTATAGACACTTAGAATATTTTTTACATAAAGTTAATTTTAATCTAAATAAGGATTTTGTTATTACTAACGACCCGTTAAATAATAAAAGCAGGCATTATTAAGTATTATACATTACCACTCTAAACACCGATACTCTGTAACAAAAAACGAATTACAGAATTTTAGTAGACAAAAAACAAAAGACTAAAATTCCTGGGAGTAATGGCAGCTTAGTGGTTGACGTGCTTGATTGTGACATCGTTGTAAACGAGTTCGAACTTCACTCACACTGTTATTCATTATTGGATTAATTCTCTTTGAAAGGGTATAGGCATCTTCATCCCCAGCTGCTATGGGTTAAATAAATATAATTCCACAAGGACGTCTTTGGCTTTAGATAACCCACTAGAGTTGATTTGACTTTAAACAAAGAAACCAAACCAAACTGAGATTCTGCTTTCTATTTGTTTTCAAGAAAACATGAAATAAAAAATTCCTATTAATTTCCTCATCACAAATTTTCACATTGTCAGCAGTATTTTCGTTGGGTTTGTTTTTCGATTGCGGAAATATTATCCGTTTTCACTTTCGTATAAACAGCTGAATGTCTGCTCACTGAAGTTCACTATCACAATCCCGAATGAATACATCATATCATACAAACATACAAAAAGGTACACATACAGACACACATATACACACCCACAAACATGCGGGGGACGCATACATACATACGACAAGAAATGATTATCTTAGGAGATTCTTTGTGAAGTTACGTCTGTCTTTTTTTTAAATTTGCAGACGGCCAGATAAGCATAATCATGAAATATTGTTTCGTTGAACTCCAAGGAAAAATATAATTTCATTAAAAAGCGACCATGTAAGTTGACCACCACATACATCTGCAGTCATTCCCTCATATACATCGATGCGTACATACACCCACACACTTGCATATAGGAGTGCATTTCTCTGTAGATAGGTCAATATTTACACACACACACACACACACACACACACATATATATGGATATATATTATTTATTTACCATGCATAAATATGTATATGTATTCATTTCTGAATAAACGTATATATATATATATATATATATTCAAATGACTCTGTCTGTAAATAGTTTCCAATGTTTATCGAGAAAACCCTGGAAATCAAGAAAATGGAATTAACAGCAGATGGAAAACCTTTTATTATTACTTTTTCCCTTCGGAGAATATTTCTACACCAGCATTATCCTATGGTCTTTCACAGGAGCCTGACTGACAATTAGTATCCGCAAGTCTCTAGGACTCTTCTCAGTATTCTGGCCGATATTAATAATGCTGTAATTTGTATGTTTTCCATTCGTGCTCTTATTTTGAATTCCTCCAGACTTTTTTACCAATCTTTTGGTGACTTTTCTGAGTGCACCCAGTACAACTGGTATCACCGTCAACTACATGTTCCACAACTTCTTCAGTGCTCTGAAAGTCCAAGTACATATCTTTCTTTCCGGTTTCTTTAATTGTTACTCAGTAGTCAGCTGGGACGGCAAAGTCCACTATTCAGCAGGCTCTGTTTTCTTCTTTTTTGCTGACTATCACTTGGTTTGGTCGTCTAGCCGAGATTCGATTATCCGTTTGTATTTCAAAATCCTCCGAGGAGTGTGTGCGTCTCATTCTCCAAAACGGATTTCTGGTTGTGCATGTACCTTTAGTTCTTAGGGTCAAAATTCTGTTTCTTGCACAATTCCCACAGGATTACTTTTCCAACCCAGACAAGTCTTTCTGTGTTAGTTTGCTGCATTCTTTCATTCTCTGATTATTCGTTTTGTCTCAATCACCACATAACCTTCATTTTCTATTTTTTTTTTTTTTGCGTCTTATCTATTCTTCCTTTGATATCATTGGTCCTCATCGCCTTGTTTGTGCTGCTATCATAGAAATTCAGTTTCTTTCTTAAGTGTTACCTTTATTAGCAGCGTCTTAGTTTTCTTGTTGTGAGATTTCGCTTGTTTGTCGCTTGCAATATCAATACAGTTTTTTTCTTTCCATTTTTTTATTGCATTTTATTTTTGTTCTGTTGATCCTCGCGTTGTCGTTCTTGTTTCTCATGGCCGTTATCAGTCTTCATTTGCGCTTTTTTATGTGGTCTTCTTGTCGTTGTATTGATGGATAAACGCTATCTTCAATGCTGGCAAGTTCTCTTCCGCCTTTTTTTTTTTTTTTTGACACATACAATCTGTCAACGTTACCTCCTGGGTGTAAGGCCTTATGCATAGTCATTTTCTTGTTCTCTGGTCCATTTGTTTAAGCTCTTCCCTCATCCATTTTAAGAGTGGTCCCGAATATCTTACATGGGGGACAGCCTATGCGTTTATCCCTTTGATGAGATTGCAGCTTTATTGTTTGGTTTCGAAGAGTTTTCTGGTTCTCCTGAGACAATGTATTTTTTAAATTGTTCTTTCATCTCTACTTATTTGATTGTGTTCGCTTCCAATATTACCTAATATTTGTTTGTTTCATTTTCTGAAAGCGTTCTGATTTTTTTTTCTAGAATTATTAATTCCATTCCTTCCGTCATGTGTCGTTTCCCACTTTTCATTATTAGCTGGGCGCATTTTTCTATGCCAAATTCCATTCCAATCTCCTGGCTGTATATTCTCACTGGCAGTATTAGGATTTTCAATTTTTTCGTTTTTGGCAAAAATAAATAAATAAATAAATAAATAAGAATAAAAATAATGATGTTGTCCATGAACATTAGGTGATTAATCTTTTCCTACGATTTAGCCTGTTTGTATCCGCCGGCGCATTTCCTGAGTATGTGATTGAGTGGCATCATCGCTATCATAAATAGTAATGGCGATAGCGCATATCCCTGGAATATACCTCACTAGATTTTTACGTCAGCAAAATTTTCCTCCTACAGTTAATTCCGCTGTCCAGATTTCCATAGTTTTTTTCGATAAGCTTAATGACATTGTCGGATAATTTATATATTCTAAGAGAGTCTATTATCCAGCTCTGGTGGACCATGTAATAAGCCTTTTATCATTATCATTATTGTCGGAATTATTATTTACTCATTTGAGAGCTTTTCAAACAAGCGTTAACTAATGATTTCTCACTGGAGTTTGAGAGACAGCATGTCTCCTCAAGTCTCCAGGACTCTTCTCGGTATTCTGGCCGATTCAAATAATGCAGTAGTTTTTATGGTCTGTACTATTCCTCGAATGTCCAAGTCTTCCAGTCTCTTAACCAATCCTTTGGAAATTGTTTCAAGTACACCAACCACCATTGGTATCGCCGTCACTTTCATGTTCTATGATATTTCAGTTCTCTAACAATGTCTGGATATTTATCTCTATTTTCACTTTCATCTATTTTCATTCTACAGTCCTCCTTGACAGCAAAGTCCCTATTCGGCAAGCTCTGTTTTTGTGTGTTTTTTGTTTGTTTTTGTTTTTGTTTTGTTTTTTTAGTATCACAAGTCGAGATTAGTTTATCTGTTTTATTATTTTACACCACCGCAAGCTGATGGTTTTTCACAGGAGTCTGAGTGACAGCAAGTCTCCTTGAATCTCCAGGACTCTTCATAGTATTCTGGCTGATCTCAATAATGCAATAGTTTAGATGGTCTCCACTCTTCCTGCTATTTCCAAGTCCCTCAGTCCTTGCAACAATCTTTTAGTGACTGTACCAAGAGCACTAATTACAATTGGTATAATCTTCACTTTCATTTTCTACATGTTTGTCAATTTCCTATTATTATTATTATTATTATTTGCGCCACACGTATTTTGGAATCTTCTGTGTTCTTCAGATGATTTGACATGTACGTTCTGATTTGACTAGTAAGTTCCAGAATTTTCTTTTCTCTAATGATTGTTATAATTCATTGCTTTGATTTCAATTCCAGATTTGGTGTCGGTCAGTGTCCGACTGAAGTTAATTATCCGTGAAAAGGTTTCCTTTAATTAAATGTTTTTAAAACTATCTTTTGCGTATATATAAGTATTTATTCTGTGTGTGTGTGTGTGTGTGTGCTTGTATGCGAGCGTGTGTGTGTATGCGAGCGTCTGTGTGTTTGTATGCGAGCGTGTGTGTGTATGCGAGCGTCTGTGTGTTTGTATGCGAGCGTGTGTGTGTGTGCGTGCGTACGTGCACAGATATATGTTTCATGTACATTCATAATGGGATGGATTTTTTCTTTCTTTGTTGTTTCCCTTCATAATATATATATATATATATATATATATAATGCTCGTTTTGCTAAAATGATTATAAAGACTAACTTACGAATCCTATATCTCTTTCACTCTTTATATATATATATATATATATATATATATATATATATATATATATATATATATATGCTACTTTATGGTTGGTAGGTTGGGTCTGTGGCATATCAACTTTTGTAGGTTATTTAATGTCAAATCCATTTTTATAAAAATAACACTGGTTTACAAAAATAAATTTTTGGTCTGAGGCAAGAATGGGGATAGGTGTTTTTTGTTTTTTTTTTTTTGTTAATTTGGGTGTGCTGAAGTCAAATTTATAAATAGTTTTGCTCTATCACCTCTAGTTTTCTGGCTTTTAAATAGTCTCATTTTAGAATAAACAGAGAATATATGTGCATATTTCAAGAGTTGCAGCAGCTTATAACAAATAAAACAGGATGGATAAAGAACACTGATTGAATCAATATACTTCGATGACACAATTACACGATTCATAGTACCCCAGAGAATCAAAAGTGTGTTTTCTTAGAAGATCTGGTATATTTTGCTCCCGGGATGTCACCCAAGAGCATCTAGCAGAAGTCTCACATCACGCCGGGGTTCCATTTGACTTGATAGTTGCTCTCAATCTTCATAATGTCTTGGTGGAATCTTTCTCCATGCTCCTCACTCACTGCTCCAAGGTTTGGCGGGAAGAAGTTGAGATGGGAATGGAGAAAATGAATCTTGAGTGACATTCGGCACCCCATATCCTCGTAAGACTTTAGCAACTTCTCAATAAAGGATTGGTAATCTGGTATGCGTGTGTTACCAAGGAAGCCACTACAGACTGACATGGATGCTTCCCATGCTTTCAGTTTCTTTAAGTTAGGAAGCTCCTCAAAATCAGTAGTAATTTACAAAGCTCTTTTGCTTTGATGTGGCACAAGGCCGAATGAATGGGGCGCCCAATGAGACTCGAACTCACTCGTGTAGGTTTGCTAGTCTAGCTTGCTAACCGTTACACCACAAGAGGTGTCCAGTTCCTCAAAATCAGTATCCTTCAGCACTTCTCGGATCTGAGGTCCGACAAAGATGCCTTCTTTGAGCTTAGCAGCACTAAGACCTGGGAACACAGTAGACAAGTGTTGGAATTCAGCATCATTTTTGTGAAACGCCTTCACGAAATTCTTCATCAAACCAAGCTTGATGTGAAGAGGAGGAAGAAGCACCTTATTCATGTCCACCAGAGGATTCTCATTGAGGCTGTGTTCGCCAGGAACAAATGTGCTTCTAGACCCTCAGTCTTTCTGCTCGTAATGCTGGGATACAGCTCGACTATCCCAGAGACAGAGAAAACAATAGTACTTTGTGAAGCCCACTTGCATACCCATAAGAAGACCAATGACATCATTTGTTCCGATTCCTGAAACTGGTGATCCTTACATCTTCCTGGACTAGGTTCCACTGTTTAAGCCGAGAAGCCAAGAGCTCTGACTACTGTTTTGACAGATACAAATTACAAGCAAGATCATTCAGGTCTTCTTGCGTGATCCAGTTTGGCTCATTGCCACTTGTTCCTGAATATGTAGATTCAATATCTTCCAAAGATATTGACTTGGCAGAATCCTCTCTTGAAGACATTTCTTCATCTGATGAGGAAAGAAGATCCTTATTTACTGGAGGTGTGGCTACAAGAAGATCATCTGAATGGGGAACGGGTCTCATAGCAGATCGAAGGTTGGGATATTTGATCTTTTTCCTAGAAGATGCATTGAAACCAGTTATATTAGTTAAACAAAAATAACAATAATCTGCGTGGTTTCACGGCTCTTTCCAAACCATCGGGACTGCAAAGTTGAAAGCCACTTTCTTGCCATTAAACCACGCAGTTAGTCCATTGTAGCAGGGTTTACAACAGATGTGTGGAGCCCAAGACTTCTCATGATCACCAGTTTTACTGTCAAAATAGTGAAAGTCGGCGGTTCTGAGGAGAGAAGTGATGGTTCGACGCTGTGCAACTGTTGTGAAGTCCCCACACATATAGCAGAAAGAATTGGCCTTGTTGGGGTATCCTCGACATTTTGACGTGCTTGAAGCCATTGGATAATCTGAAAATGTAACAAAGTAAAACTAAATGTGCATTTAAAAACGTAATACTAATCTTTAGTAACCCAAAAGATGTGTAACACGATAGTTGAGGGACACCAACCTCCTGCGCCTCCTGCGAGACAACCTCTTCCAATGACTGCCAGAGTGTGGATTGAGACCTGCTACCTTAACTGTCAAAATCCATCTTGATTTGTATATATATATATATATATATATATATATATATATATATATATATATATAATGTAATGCTATCACTTACATTTAGTGCATAATAACTAAAAAATAAGCCATAAGTCTCACGATATTAGAATTAACCCTGAATTCATATACGCCTTTATGTACCGTATATGCACAAAATGCACACTATGCATATCTAAAAAACTAGAGGCGATGAGTAAAAACGGATTTCAAATTTGAATTCAGCACCCTCAAATTAGGTAAAAACGGGTATTTTTGTGCTTGCCTCAATTTCTTTGTAAACCAGTGTAATGAGTTCGATTTCAAACAATTCAGTTTAGCATGAATACACAGTTTAATTATCAAAAACATTTCTATTTCAAGCTATTCAGTTTAGTCAAACTGGTCTAATTCAAACTATTCAGTTAAGTATAAGTATAGTTTTTTGGCCACACACCGTTAAATGTCAGAAAACTTCTATTTTATGCAATTCACTTTAGCGTAAGTACGTAGATTAGTTCTATTTGACCCATAGATAGGGCCCAATCACGTGCTACAACTCCGGCCCAGAGTGGACCTGGGAGCCATGGCAATGAAGATGACACTCAATGGTGGTTCTTACCCCTCGGCAGAGATGCAATCGGTGTCTTCTACAGCCCTAGCTGACTGGGCAAGTTCGTTTATGGAAAAATGTTGAATGCAATCACATACGCATCCTATATCTCTTTCACTATATATATATGTGTGTGTGTGTGTGTGTGTGTGTGTGTAATGAAAATATGGGTATAATCCACACGAAAAAGAAATTCATGTGTGTGAGTGTATATGCGCACGTATGTATATAAGCAACTGACTAAAATAAATGAAATAATAATTATAGCAATAATAGCTACGACTGGGTAGACAAGGTGATCCATAGGGAATTGTGTGAGGAATTGAAGTTTGACCATGAAAATAAATGAAGAACCAAGAATCTATCTTGGAAAATGTGACGCACAAAATTCTCTGTGATTTTGAGATACAAAAGAATCACCTAATCTCGGCCAGACGACCAGACCTTGAAATAATCAATATTAAAAAAAAAGAAAACTTGCTAAATCGTGGTTTTTGCTTTTACTCTGACTACAGAATAAAATTTAAAGAAATTGAAAAGAAGTCTAAGTAACTGGACCTCGGTTGGAAATTGAAAAAAAACTGTGGAACATGAAAGTAACGGTTATACCAATTATGGTTGGTGCTCATGTTACAGTCACCGAAGAATTGGTACAGGGACACGAAGACTTGGAAATCAGAGGACGCGTGGAGATCATCCAAACGGCTGCATTGTTGAGATCTGCCAGAATACTGAGAAGAGTCCTTGAGATTTGAAGGGACTTGCTGTCACTCAAGCTCCTGTGAGAAACCATCGGCTAACGGTGGTGTGAAAAACTAGAAAGGAGTAGAAATAATAATAATAATAATAATAATAATAATAATAATAATAATAATAATAATAATAATAATTTGAAATATTGGAAGGTGACACCATCAAATGAGAGAAAAACTTAAAAAGAGTATCTCAGGAGAACCAGAAATCTACTCAGGACAAAACTATATATCCGGAACCTTATCACAAGGAAAAATACTTGGGTAGTCCCTCACGTAAGATAATAGGGGCCATTCTTGAGGAGGGCCAGAGAAGACCTCAAAGAAATGGACTAGAGAACACGAAAAGCTTTGACCGTGCATAAGACCTTGCGGGCATCCCAGAGATGATGTTGGCAGACTATATGTGTCAAGAAAAGAGGAAGGAATGGGACTTGCCAGCATTGAAGACAGTGTTGATGCATCGATGCAATTACTAGAAGTCTACATAGAAAAGCCCGGAAGAAGACTGATCACAGTCACCAGAAACAATACAGACGACCCAAGGATTAGCAGAACGAAAATAACCTGAAAAATGGGAAGAAAAACAGCTCTATGGACGACTTAAGCAACGAACAAACGACATTCCTCGCGAGGAAATATGGACATGGATAAAAGTAGGAAACCTTAAAAGAGAAACAGACTCTCTCCTAAAAGTAGCACAAAACAATGCCATAAGGACCAACAATATCAAATCAAGAATAGATAAGACCCAACAAAACTGTAGATGTAGTTTATGTGGTGATAGAGACGAAACGATCAATGACATATTAAGCGATTGCAGCAAACTAGAAAAAAAGGAGTATAAGACTAGACACGATTGGGTGGTAAAGGTGATTCACTGGGAATTGTGCAATAAATTGAAATTTTACCACACGAGCAAATGGCATGTGCCCAACCCAGAATCAGTCCCGGAGAATGAGACGCACAATCTTCCCTGGAATTTTCAGATGAAAACAGATCACCGCATCTCGACCAGATGACCAGATCTTATTATATTTTCTTTTTTTGTAAGTTAGGGTTTTATGGCATATCAACCGTTGTAGGTTAATTAATTTCAAGACCATTTTTATGCAAAAAAAAAAAAACAGTTTTATTTCAAACAATTCAGTTTAGCATAAGTACACATTTTAATTGTAAAAAAATATGTCGATTTCAAGCTATTCGGTTCATTCAAACAGTTCTATTTCAAACAGTTCATTTTAGTATGAGTATAATTTTTATTTACACACAGTTGAATATCAAAACAGTTTTATTTCAAATAATTCAGTTTAGCGTAAGTACAATTTCAATGTCAAAGACAGTTCCATTTCAAAAAATTTAGTTTAGCGTAAGTACGCAGTTTAAATGTGAAAACAACCCTTTTTAAAACATTTCAATTTAGTATAAGTACGCACTTTGAATGTCAAAATAGTTCTATTTTAAACAATTCAGTTTAGCATAAGTACGTTGTTTGAATGTCAAAACAGTTCCATCTCAACTAACACTGTTTAGTTCTATTGGACCCTTAGATAGGACCCTATCGGGTGCTACCACACTGGGCCAGAGTAATTCGCTACGATACTTTTTCAGTAGTCGCCGGGGAACAAGAAACAGATAATGAAAACTGAGTCAACCGCGTTAGCTGGACTAAGTGGGACAAAATGTCATGAGGAGAGAGAGAGCAGCCATTATTTTGGACTTTTTGTCTTACAGTTTTAAACGGGCTTCATCGCTAGTCTGTCCTTACCACTCTTCATCCAGGACTACTTGCTCTTTACATCGTCGTATCACACTGCCAACTCCCGACTTTATCTCGTTGCGTTTCGCTGCCAACTGTATCCTATCTCGCATCTACTCCCACCTGGCTTTTTAATGGAGTTCCTTTCAACCAATCAGAACACGTTTTCGATTTGCCGCTGATACGTTTCTATCTTTAACCCTGTCATCCCTTATTATTTTACATAACTAATACAGCTGGAATAAAATGGGATCGCTGGTATATTAGTGATCATAATAGGCACCTCAGATGGTATGATGATTAGCCACGTAGCGTAGCAAACCTTCACAAGTGAGCTCGAGTTTTATTGGATGCCCTTTTCATACGTCCTTGTGCCACATGTAAACAAAAATATCAGTAAATTACGATATTAAAGATCGTCTCCGGTTGCCATTTTTTTCTCTAAATGTAGATTTTTTTTTATCTTGTATTATTCATCAAACAAAATTTTTGAATAGATTAGCGAAAACATTCAGTTCACATAATCAAAGATATTGAGAATAATTGTACCCATCGAATGTATATGCGTTTATTATATCATTTATGAATTTTTTCCTGTCCGACAAAACAAACAATTATCCCCCCCCAAAAAAATGCAGAACAAAATCAATTTCCTAAAAGAGAGAGCTATGCTGGTATGGATGCATATATTAAGACATCTATTCTTTACATCATCATCATCATCATCGTGTCGAGCCACCGGCACGGATATCCCTGACCCTCTCTCGCCACTTCTCCCTATCGTCCTTCCCTCTGGTAAGACTTCATGGCTACCTGTATCCTCACATAGCTGCTGTATGTATGTTCGAGCTGGTCGCCCAGCTTTTGTCCGGTCATATGTGTGGATCCATAGGAGTACATCACTTATGAGCTCGTCCCTGCATCTCCATCAGTGTCCTGCGTGTCTGGTTCGTCTGACGTGGATAGTTTTCGTGAAGGGAGGCAGGTGGCCGTATAGTTGTTGCCTCGTGGGGTGTTGCCGCCAGGACTTGTTCAATATTGCTCGCAATATTCTTGTGTAATTGCCGTCTAGCTTCTTCTCCAGCCGTTTAGTTAGCGTCCAAGTAGTCCATCCATAAAATTTCTGTGTGTCAGTAAATATCTTTTTAAAAAAAACCTCTGGTTATTTAGTTTCGTTTGATTTAATGGTCTATCAACCATTGCTGGTTATTTACTGCTAAATCATTTTTTTTAGATTTATATTGAATATATGATTTGTAAACACATTTTGTCGATACCTACAGTTAAATAATCAAACAGTTCTGTTTCTAACAATTTAATTGAACATAAATCAGTCATATTTTTTCAATTATTGCTATTTATAATTAAAAATTCAATTAAACATAAGCGATAGCTACACAGTTAAATTTACACACAGCTAAATAAGCAAACAGTTCTATTTCTAACAATTCAATTTAATATAAGTCAAAATCAAATGGTTCAAAATATTGCTATGTATAAATAAAAATCCAATTAAACATTAGTCATTTGTTTACACACTGTTATATGATCAAATGTTTCAGACAATTCAGTTTAGCATAAGTCATTTGTTTTCACCTATTTTAAATGTCAAAGTAACCTAATTGACCCATAGATAAAATTCGACTAAAGGCTATCACTCTGGACTAGATGGGAACCTTTCAGTGATGGCAATAAAGGGGTACTCCGCATTCCCCAAACGCCCAGCATTATTAGAGCCACACTGTCAGATTGTTTAATGTCATATCGTTGGTCAGGGGTCTTACCCCTCTGCAGAGATGCAGTCGATGTGTTCTACAGCCGAAGCCGACTGGGGTTTTTGCTAATTTGAAATACCACCAATAACAATTTAACTAATGACGCTTAAAATAACTGATCTAAGAATTAATTAGCGTACTTGTCCTTTTATCATTTTCGATTTTAGCCCAAACGGTGTGGCTTAGAATACGCTGACTGTAGCCCCAGCAGAAGGATAAGCCACCCCACCAAATAGGTGCCCATAGTATGATTTTGAACTGCAACTGATGGTGAGGGTCCACTTGTAAGGAGGGTAGAGTACCTTTTCATTGCCATTACTCCCAGTTCAGTTCAGGCTCGAAGTGATGTAATCTCTTAGGGTCCTATATGTGGGTCAAATGAATCCATTTGAAATTATTAGTATCAGATAAGAATACTTGATATCATATATATGTTAATTACGTGCTTTAAGAACAGTTTTTTGAAGCTATAATGGTTTACAAAGAATTTGTAATGAGTCACTTGAAACTATATAACTGTGTTCAAACAAATGAATATTATTAAATATAAATGATTACTTGAAACTACATAAGCGTATATAAATAATAAGTATATATAGGAATATTTGAAACCATACAACTCTGTGCAAATCATTTGTATTTTGTAGGAATACTAGGGCTTATGAACCTGTAAATAATTTGGATTAAGAATACCGCCCAGAGACCCAGTGGTAGAGTGTTCGCCAATGGTGCAGGAGACCGGAGTTCAATTCCTGGTCTAGTCATATCAAAGACTCAAAAAATTGTACTTAATATCTCTTTGCTTAACACTCAGTATTATAAGGCACGCATCAAGGGTAAAGTGGAATAACCTAATGAAATGAGTTCTGCCCTCCTCCACACTTTGGTGTAGTAGATATTGAAAAGGTAGCCCTAGGGTCCCCCTCCACTATGGTCGCCAAATTTAACTTACAATTGTATACTATGCGTTATTGTTAGTTTCTAGAAACCATAAACCGGCTCATTGGTCTAGTGAGTAGAGTGTTCACCAATGGCTCGGGAGACCAGAGTTTAGTCCTAGGTCGCGTCATACCAAAAACTTAAAGAATGGTACTTGATACCTCTTTTCTTAACACACAGCATTATAAGGTACGTATCAAGGGTAAAGTGGAGCACTCCAGGGAAGGAGTAGCACCCTCTCCAACTCTTCGGTGTAGGAGCTATTGAAAAGATAACTTTCGGGTCGCCCTCGCCAACATTAACTTACAACTTATGTAATTATTGGCATTTGACAAACAATTGAAACCATACAAATGTGTACAAATTGTTAACGGTTGACATCATGTAACTGTGAACAAAAAAAAAAACTTTTTACGAAATATCTACATATAACATATGAATTAAAACTTACAAAGAACGTTATTCCATAACCTCGAGGCATAAAATTACCCATGACTTGTTGACATGCCGTTAGGATCAATCAGTCGATGATTTCCTATCTTTGATCATCAGATGCTTAATTTCAATTTGTCACTAAGTATCTTGCAAGACTAATTTTTTTTCATTCTATCTGATGAACTGTAAGCTAATTTACCTCTTAATGAACTGAAGGGCCGTTCTTAAGAGGACCAACCATAACATATAAACTGACAGTATAAAGTACTTGAATCAGTAAGTGTTAAGAATAACGCAGTGAAATAGAATATATATATATATATATATATATATATATATATATATATATACACGAATTGTTTGGTCAAAGCAGTGAAGCATTTAATTTGCAAGATGACAACGCCTATCCTCAAAATGTAAATACGGCGTGCCAAATGCTAACGCAGCAGGAATGGAAAGTTCTTCAAAGAATGTGTGATATTTTGAAGAATTTCATGAAACTGCTGATCACACAACAACTGAAATTTAATCAACAACATGAATTCTGTTTCTTGACCACGGAGAAGTTCCCATAGTGTAGTGGTTAACAGGTTAAACTACGACATCGTAGTAAGGGAAATCGAGCCCTAGTAATTACGCTCGATTTAAGACTAGTACTCTTCGGAAACGTATAAACCCTCTTATCACACGAGCTATGAGTTAAATAGTACCACAACTGTTCTTCTAAAAGAATGACTTTTCCATTGAATAACCCACAAAGGTTGATATGCCATTAACCAAAGAAAACAAATTAAACTGACTCTAGAATAACCAGATCCATCCTTCTTCAGACTTCAGCTTTAGCCTATTAAACCTAATCAAAGAAAATAAGAAAACTATTTAATCTTGTCTTGATTATGTAATAATTATTTATACTTGTGTTTTCTGTCATATGACTCTATGGTTATACGGTAGATTTGAAATGGTTGGTTGGGTCAGTAGCCTCTGCATTAATGAATGTAAAATAATAGTCTGAAGAATACGCTGACAATGAAAGACAACACTGATTGCAGTTCTTGTCCTGAATATTTTTTCTTATCCAATGTGTCATTAAAATGAACCAATTGCAAACTCTTACAATTTGCAGTTTCTGCAATTAATAATTGATTTATCCCTGGGGGAATATAATCAGTATAAATTAGATGAAATGGGGCTCAACACACAGAATAAGTCATAAGAGGTTTATTGTACAAAACGTACAATGTAACAAATCAGATATTGACACTCGAACGTATCTTAAATGCCGGAGTATCAAGATTAGCTTAGTCTCTCAGCTTGGTTACTGCTTGCTAGTGTCTTTTATAGACTGAGTAATCCATTCTCAGGTGGTGTCAGGATCTTCCACTATATCAATAATATACAATTCTTTTCGAATTCTACTTTTCAAGATTTTTCTATTTAGGCTGAAATCTATCTTTTATCGTCAATGATTATCTTGATATTTTTTCTATGTTGAACTGTTTAGAAGATTACCGATATTTTCATAAAGCCATCAAAAGACGTACTTCATGTAGTATGAAAGCCCAATTATCGAAGCTGTTATTGTCGTGGAAAATGAAATTGGTGACCCGAATTCAATTCCTGGACGAGGCTGGTTTCATTTCACTTCGTGCTATTGCCTTTGGGGAAAATATGGGACAATCTATTCTTCACCATCTATTCTTTAACATTGTAAAGCCAGTTAGTCTAGACGAAGGAAAATTCTGAATTCTAACCAAGAATGCTCCGCTTAAAATGACCTCGTGACACATTTTGTTTGTGGCAAAGGTTTTGGATAAAAACATGCATATCGTGTTGTCGAGTTGGCAACGACGAAAGGATAAACACAAAATGAAGAGATGACAAGACACGTGGTCATAGAAGAATTCCACTCAACTTATCGTGGATGGTACAACTTCCGTCTAGACTGGTCTTCAAAACAGGTAGGTAAAAAGTGGTATTTTCAATTCGATCAAGGAAACGTCTATATAACAAATCTTAGCCATCTTCCAATTAAGGTGTAGTTTACCTTAGCGTCCATATTTAGGTCGTAACTCATCGCCCTGCTTCTAACTTTACTCCTCTGAAAATTCCTATCTCAGCCCGCCTTTCCTACTTACAGCAGAAAATTTCGAGAAGGGTCACTGTTGGATAGAGGGGAGTACTGCTTTACATAATCTTCTTTGCCACCCATAATTGTTGTAACAATTTAATATTAAAAAGAATTCATATCATTATCTCTGTTAATCTTTTACGGTTAATTTATGAATAAAACTTTTTCATATATACATATATATATATATATATATCACCAACTTGTATACATATTAGTCCCTTGACTCTCTCTCTCTCTCTCTCTCTCTCTCTCTCTATCCATACCAATCATTCATCGTTACAGACTGGTCCTCTAGATGCCACCTGGTGTCTACACAAAGCAGATGTATAAAACAGTTTTGATGGTCGGCCATTATTGGTGTGTCCATGCGTAGACACCCATTTGAAAATGTTGCTTATGAGTTTTTTCATACTTCTACATCAGTGGCCAGCATGTCTTGTTCCTCTAATGTGGATAGTTAGAAAGATAGGAGCTAATTAGCAGTAAGTTTCTTTTCTGTGGGGTGCTTCTTCCTGGATTTGTTCATTTTTGTGTAATTTGATTATATATATATATATATATATATATGTGTGTGTGTGTGTGTGTGTGAAAGGACAAGGTATTCAGAGAATGATTTTATTTATAGTTGAATTATATGTTTATGTTAAATGTTTCTGTTGTTATATTAAACGATTATCTGCGTAATGTTATTCTGTGATGCAGGAAATTCTGAATTATGTCTAATTTTAAAATGAAACGAAAGAAAAAAAAGAAAACTCTTAGCGTTCAATTAACGCCGGTAGTATTTTGTTTCAAAACTATGTCACGTTATCTGTGTTCAAAATTTATTTTAAAGCGTATATTAGATTCGATTAAATTGTTAGGGTTTTAACTAATTAACTGGAAAACAAATGAAGATTTAAATAGAGAAATTAAAATAATATGGAAAGTTTTTGATATATAAAATGTTGGAGATTAATAAAGTATTTATAACGTAGACAATATATTATAATGTTATTTTTCTGATGTATCAACGATTATTATAACTGGATTATGACTGGATCATTGATTATATTGGTTTATATTGATTTGATTATATTTTTAAAGCATAAATCTTTAAAAGTTTATTTAATGATAAAATTTCCTTCCCCAGAATAGTTATGTTTATTATCTTCATTGGAATTATACGCCCTCTGAGGGAGCACTTACTATTTAATGACTAGTTGAAATAAATTTATAACGACTTAATATCCGTAGAATTTTCCTCGATATTATATATATTGCTTTGTACAAAATTTTACTTTTAATTTGGAGTGGAGATTTTATTGGCGGTCACAATCATGGGCGCAAGACTCTCTGATGTTGAGAGGTTGCAACGACATTACCAACTGCCGACTATTTTATAGATGATTACAACTGTTGCTGGTGTTGTATCATTCAAAATTCCTTTCATTTCTTCAAATCTATCACAACTTATGTTTTTTTAAACATTGCAAAATGTTTCTGATACTTACAACTACAGCACTAGTGCAATAAAATGCGGGTCATTGCTGAGCATCCATTGGTTTTCCCGGATCAAATGTAAAATAACACCAAATTCAAAATTTACGATGAGAATAATAAGTCAACATTTTCTTAATATTTATGCGGCCATAAATAGCTGAGTACGCTTCCAAGTCATGTGATATATCGCCTTGACCTGCAATGAACCCGGTGGATATTGTTGACAGATACATCTGTCCAGAAATAAAATCAACAAAGTGATTACCGGAAAAGAAGCAATGTGTGGGTGTAAGTCGTAACCAATGGAAAACAAGCATTGCGTGAGAGTAAACCATGGTCAAGGACAAAAAAGCAATACATGGGTAAAGAAGCGTGACCTTGTAGGTCGTGCAGGAGTTTTTAAGACTCTATGAGGTGTAGAATTTTGGCCGAAATCAGTTCCTGCTGGCAATTCTGACTGTCTCTGATTGGTCTTTTGCTCCATACAAGCATTACTGTCGACGAATGAAATATAAGGTTTTATTTTTATATATACGTGTTCCTCGTTCTTTAATGTAAAATACTTCAGTAATTTATGACATTCACCAACACTGTAAAAAAGATATATCTTAGAATACTTCCATAAAACAGAGAGAATCATCATTATTCAGACAAAATCATCATTGTTTGACACCTCGTCATCTGTTCCCTTCAGACACTGGATACAAGGTGTGAAAAAAACTCGTTATTCAGTTGCAACAGATCTTAGACAAGCATGACATAGTTGGCTACGGCTGTAGAATATACCGATTGTATCTCTGCAGAGGTGTAAGACTCCTCCAACGAGAGCTCAGAATACACCGACTGCATTTCTGCAGAGGTTTGAGATTCATCCAATGAGTGTCCAGTCACCCAGTCGGCTGGGGCTGTAGCATACACCGACTGCATCTCGGCAGAGAGGTAAAACCTCACCCCCAACCAGTGTCCTGTACATAACACTAAATGATCTGACTGTGAGGCTCAATTGATGCAGGAGTTTGGTGGAATGCTGAGTACCCCTTTAATTGCCATCGCCCCCAGGTCCACTCTGGCCCACTGTGGTGGTACTTCCTGATCAAGTCCAATATACTGGTCAAATATAACTAAACTGTACACTTATGCTAAACGGAATTGAACTAGAACTCTTTTGTGATTTAAACTGCGTACTTGTGCTAAACTGAAATGTTTTTTACATTTAACTGTGCGTAAATAAGTGACTAATGTTTAATTGGATTGTTCGTAATACATAGCCATATTTGAAACCGCTTTACTTTGTTGGCTAAACTGAATAGTTTGAAATAGAATTGTTTTTGACTTTTAACATACGTACTTATACTAAACTGAATTGTTTCAAATAGATCTGTTTTTGACATTTAAACGTTATTTACCCTAAACTAAATTGTTTAAAATATAACTTTTTATGTGTATAAAAATAGATTTGGTATTAAATACCCTACAATGGTTGATATGCTATAAAATCTAAGTTTTTTATCAAAATGACTCAGTTCGTCATTTAATGACCCAACAAGGGTTAGAGATACCGTAAAAGACGACCAACCTATCAACCAACCAATCAGTAGTCTGGCATGCCAACTACTGCACAAAGGGCTTCTTATTTAAATTAAGCGTTGCTTGGATTTGGCACAGGGTTACATGTATGGAATACTCCCTGAGAATCGAACTCATCACTCAGTAGTAATTGACCTGCGAGACTAACTTCTCAACCATTACACAATGATGGAGTACAAATGTAACAAGATGATTCCTGTCTTCATCCAAAGACATTACCCAGAAACGTAGGTTGGTTGGTTGGTTGGTTATTTGGTATTATGCAATGTTAACACTTGGTTTATTTCACACTGACGTCTTTTTTCAAGCAAGCATCTCTGCAGAGAAGAAAGACCCTGCATTCAATGAATGTTTAGGACATAACACAAAACAATCTGATGGTGAGGTTCCAGAATTGCTAGAGCTTTGGGGAGTGCGGAGTACCCCTTCATTTCCATGGCTACCAATTCCACTCTGAACCTGGTAGCACCTGATAAGGTCTTTTATATGGGTCAAATTGAATTAAAATGCATAATCATGCTAAACTGAATTACTTGAAATAGAACTGTGTTGACATTGAAACTGTACTTTGGCTAAACTGAATTGAGTGCATTAGAACTGTTTGACTAAACTGAATAGCTTGTAATAGAAATGTTTTTGACAATTAAACTGTGTACTTATGCTAAACTGAATTGTTTGAAATAGAACTGTTCATTTTTACAAAAATGGAATCGGCATTGCATAACCTGCAAAGGTTGATATACCATAAACCCAAACAAAGAAAAATATAGTTTTCAGAAACTATTCCTATTTCAAACAAATAAAGTAAAATTGTCTCCCTTTAGTCAGGGGCGACCAGAAGGCACCCTTTTCAATAGCTACTACACCGAGGTGTAGGGGAGGGCGCTACCCCTTTTCCTTGGATTGCTCCACTTTACCCTTGATACGTACCTATTATTACTGAGTCTTAGGCAAGATGGCTTCAAGTGCCATTTTTAAAGTCTTTGGTATGACGCGACCTGGGATTGAACCCAGGTCTCCCGGACCATTGGCGAGCACTCTACCCACAACTCCAATTAGCCGGTAATAGAATAGAATTAGAATCCTGGACGAGACTGATTGGATTTCCCATAGCACTAATACCCTTGGGAAAGGTATGAATCCAATTATTCTCCCTCCAGCTACGGGTAAATAGTAGGGCAGACTTGGTTCTTCAGCCTTGGTGTGGCAACTAGTCTAGGAGAAGGAAAACTCTGAATTCAAACCTGTTAAACTCCGCTTAAAAAATGACCTTGTGTCATATCCTGCCCGAGCAGCGGGGGTGGTAAATATGATAGAATAGAATTATATGGTTTAAAGTATTCTTAACTAATACTAACAATTAACAAATAAAACTAATTTAGTTCCCAGTCATTTTCAGCAGCCAAATACTTCATACTCATTCCTAACTTTAAGTGCCAAAGGATTGTAGAGGATAATCATTTTAAGCCTTATCCTAAATAGATTTATTTGATACAGAGGTTGGACCCTAAAAATCACTGCTACATTGGATCTGGGAGCAATACCAAGGAAATTTCCACCCTCTTCTGAACTAGAGCTTCAAGACTGAAATGTTTCATGGTTAGAACACATTTGTGTCTGGAGGAAGGTCTTACCCCTTTGTAAGGGATTCAGTTAAGATGTACTATACGCCGAGAGGGCGTTGCTTTCATTTAATCTGTATCTTTTTAGTTTCTTTGTTTAATGACCTATCAACAATCGTGGGATATTTAATTCCAGGGCCATTTTTGTTAAAAAGAAGTAGTAGTTTTATTTAACCCGTAGCAGAGGACTAAGAAGGTTCATGCCTTTCCCAATCTATGAGTCTGAAAGTGAATGTAATAGAACGACTGCAGTTCGAATATTCTTACTGATTTACAAAGAGTTTTGTTTATATGTGGTTCAAGGCCGTATGAATCGGGCATCCAATAAAACTCAAACTCACTCGTGAAGGTTTGCTAGTTTAGCCTGCTAACCATTACACCATGCGTGGCAACCCTCAAATTTACTTACAAAGATGTCGTAATCCAGTATGGTACTTATTACAGGTGATTTTTGAACTTTTTAACCAATACTTGACGATGAAGCATGCAGAGAACAAAAGGTTGATTGATTGATTGATTGATTGATTGATAGGTGTTGACATTGTGTCAACCAATTCTAAAGTTGTGAGAATTGAATTCATTATATGTTTGTTTGTTTTCTTAATCGTAAAGAGGGATTTTTTCTCAAAATGTACAATCGAATACAAATTATTTTCAAACAAATTGCTTTAAGCCTTAAGTAACAGGTACTACCATCCCGATTACCCTGTCGATTGGAGCGATAGAATACACCAACTGAATTTCTGCAGAGAGATAACAGCCACAACGTGTGTCCTGTTATGACATTAAACGATCTGATGGTGAGGTTTCAGTAATGCTGGAGCTTTAGGGAATGCAGAGTACCCCTTCATGGTAATCACTCCCAGGTCAACTCTGACCCGGAATGGGTCAAAAAGATTTACACTGCGTTGTTATGCTCAACTGAATTGTTTGAAATAGGACTGTTTTGACATTTAAACTGCGTCCTTATGGTAAATTGAATTTTGCGAATTTGAACTGTTTTGACATTTAACTGTGTGTAAACAAAAACTACATTTATACTAAACTGTTTGAATTAGAACTGTTTGACTAAACTGAATAACTTGAAAGAGCACTTTTTTGACAATTAAACCGTGTACTTATACTAAACTAAATTGTTAGAAATAAAAGTGATTGTTTGTATTAAAATGGATTCGGCATTAAATAACCTTGGTCAGGTGTATTTGCCAGTATCGCTATGTCATCGGCGTAGTCGGCGTCGGTAATTGTTGTTGCGGGGTACCTTCTGCTTCTTTTCTTCGTCAAACGAGCAGCAGCAAGCATAGGCCTCTATGTTAATGCACACAAAACGGAATATATGTGCTATAACCAAACGGGGGACATCTCCACTCTAGAAGGAACCCCTCTTAAACTAGTAGACAAATTCGCGTACCTAGGAAGCAGCGTCGAATCAACCGAAAAGGACATCGAAACGAGGTTAACAAAAGCATGGACAGCTATCAATAGGCTATCGTTTATATGGAAATCAGACCTAACCGATAAAATGAAACGCAGTTTCTTCCAGGCAGCGGTCACATCGATACTGCTATATGGATGCACTACATGGACGCTAACAAAACGGCTGGAGAAGAAGCTAGATGGCAATTACACAAGAATGCTGCGTGCAATCCTGAACAAGTCCTGGCAGCAACACCCCACAAGACACCAACTGTACGGCCACCTACCCCCTATCACGAAAACTATTCAAGTTAGACGAACCAGACATGCAGGACACTGCTGGAGAAGCAGAGATGAACTGATAAGAGATGTACTCCTATGGATCCCCACACATGGTCGCGCAAAAGCAGGACGACCAGCACGAACGTACATTCAGCAGCTATGTGAAGATACGGGATGTTGTCCTGAAGACCTACCTAGGGCGATGAACGATAGGGAGGAGTGGCGAGAGAGGGTCAGGGATATCCGTGCTACCAGCGCGATATGATGATGATGATGATGATTAAATAACCTACAAAATAAATATGCCATAAAACCCAAACAAATACCATTCTAAGTCAGAGTGGTGCTGGGAATAATGTCAATGAAGGGGTATTCCACACACCCCAGATCTCCAGAACTGAAGTGTAAGCATTAGATGCAGTCTAGTGTCATATACTATGGGCAATGGTGTCTTAAACTTCTGCAAGGGGTAGAGCCAGTGTATTCTAGGACAGAACAAAAAGTTGGTGCAGGTCTTGTTTTCTATTTTTTGGGTTTCTTTCTTTCTTTTTTTTTCCAAAGGAATTAATACAAATTTAAAAATATGCCGCTTCGGTCTAAATTCGAACGCTGTTCGCTGAATCCTTTTTCTTCGCTGCAAAAGTTACGCTAGACGATCAAAATTATAATTTTTTTTCCCTTTTTGTGAACTTTTCTATTGCTAAACGATGCTTTGTAAGTAGCAGCTGTTGTAAGTGCCGAGAAGCCGACGCTTATCTTTGAAAGGTTTCTTGAAAACTTGATCCAATGGAGCTTTTATTTTCTTTGTCATCCAGATATTTATTTTTTGCGAATCTTCAGAGTAAACAGACTAACAATGTAAAAGGATATCTCGTTCGTCCAGATAAGATTTCCTGCATATGTTGCTATGAAAAAAAAAATATAACAGTGTTATTTATTTTTCTATCAAGCACCATTTAATACAGTTGCTCTTCTCACGAGTTACGGTGAGGACGCTCTTTTTGAAGTGTCGTTATTACTAACGAACACACCTGCTTCCGATGCTACAATCTTTCAACAGCAACAACAATAAGAAAGAAAGAAAGAAAGAAAGAAAGAAAGAAAGAAAGAAAGAAAGAAAGAATTCATGGGCGTGCCCAGTAGCTGCCAGACTTGCTCTTATTTATAGTAACAGTTTTTGAGTCCTGCAACTACCAGTACTTCATTTTTTTTTTTTTTTTTTGCAGGCATTCTTACACATCCCTGTTTAAAGATGGGCTGGGAGCAATCTCCGCATTTCTAGATAACCCCAAGATCTAGCTTTGTAATATATTAGACTAAAGAGAATAAATCTAAATTTTCATGATTAGATCTATTATTCAAACACTTTTTCATTAAAATCCAGCCCAATATGGGGGATAGAGAAAAGAAACGATAAAGAATCTATGATTTGCTTAACGACAAATCAAAGCCAAAAACTTCCGAAATAATTGGAGTTTCTTTATGGCCTCCATAAAGCCCAGATCTTAACCCCTTTGATTACGCTAAGTAGCGTGTTTTAGAAAACAAAACAAAAGCTACTTCCCATCCAAATACCGTTTCGTTTAAGACTGCTATTGAGGAGAAATGGTATAAAATGTCTTCAGAATTTATTTTGAAGACATGTAAATCGTTTCGAAAAACAAATTGCATCAAAACTTTTAAAAATGGCGGCCATAAAGAGTAAATTTACTGTTTTGTGTCTCTCTTCTAATTTAGTTACGTGTTTTCTTTTAATTAAACTTTATCTTGTTTTATAATAGAGTCGTTTATTATCATACTAGAATTTTCCTAATTTCGCTTCAGCACCCTATATATATATATATATATGTGTGTGTGTGTGTGTGTGTGTGCGTGTGTGTGATTTAATGTTATAATTTTAGTGTGTATGACTATAAATCAATTTTAGTTAGTTGCCTGAGACAGAGTTAAGGTTACCTCAGAAGTCCAGAACATTATTTCCTCTCTTGACTATTTTCAACCTTAGAACTCAGAATAATTTCCTGAATCATCAATGCTTGTTTTCTCACATTCAAACAAAATCCACTTTCTGTTGTCCATTATCTGAAATAAACGAACCTCTTGAGACCACTCAAAATGATTTCTACCATGACCGATTTGTTTTGATTTCTTCGAGTATTTCTTTCGAGATTCCGTCGCTTCTCATTACATTTATTGACTAGATCTTCTCCCATAAAAAAAGCCACTAAAGTTCTTCGTTAAACGATTTACAAATCCCGAATTGAAGTTCCACTGTAAAACAACCTGATACAACTATAGGCTATTGTCATTGTGTTTGCGTTGTTCTGCTTTCTATTCTGAGGACAATTTTGTTGATAAATGTCTCATAATAAACGGTAATACTGAAATTAATGTTTTTTTTTACATTTCAGTTAACACCCAAATTATTGATATAATGTCTTTCGTAAATAAAACTTTTATAATCCAATTTGTCTAAAATCTCTAGAGTAAATCTCGAAGAAGATCAATCCAAAATATCAAATATTAAATATCGACAAGATATTCTTTTCTTTGAAGTTGGTATCATATTAAATACCTTACATGATTTATTCTTTGTGCTAATTATAAAAGTTATTTTACTAAGAATGCAACATCGACAGCTATTTATTTCAGTCAGAAAATTGTTTATGGCTTATACCAAGACAATGACCCAACAAACATACCATTTATCTATCGTGCCCTGCGTATGACGGCAAAATGTATCCTGTAATAGAGCTACAGTTCCTAAGCTCTAAAAGGTGTAGAGACACTCTGTAACTGCTTTCATCCCAGATCCACTCATACCAAGAGTAATATTACTTGTTAGGATAATATCGATTGATTTATCTAATCTATTTGCAAAATCTAGCATTAGATAGAAATACTTGAAACAATATAACTGTCACCCCAGTCAGCAGGACGATAAAATATGTCGACTGTATATCTGCAGAGAGGTAAGTCCTCCCCAACGAGTGTTCTAGATATTACACGGAACTTTATCTTATGGTGAGGCCCCAGTTTCAAAACTTTGGGAAATTTAGATAATCTTTCATTACCTTCAATTTTATGTCCACTTTGACCTGGAGTGATACTACCAGTTAGGGTTCTATTTATGGGTTAAATATATCTGTTTAAAAAATATTCATATCAGGAATACTTGATATCTTATTACACTGTACAAGAGCTCCTAAAAACACCATAAAAATGTAAATATGGACGTATAATGACTTTGAGGATAATCCTTTAATAGAAGATAAATCGTAACCGAGTAATCAGTCTTCCAATGTTACGGTAATCTCGAACATGAAAATCCCTTCTTTTCGCCATTCTATTAAACCCTTGGACCAAGGCTGATCATGTTACCATAATAATTCCCAGAACTTATTTCCAGATAAATTGTCTCCTTTGGTATTCAGAAATTATTGGAGGTCTTTGAATAATCAAAAACTTGTTTGGGCCCAGTATTTGTTCTCTTTACGGTTCACCTAAAGTGTTGCAAGGGAGATATAACATTCAAATTGTCTGCTCCCCTTATCAGCAAGCAGGTTCTTTGCCAAACCGAACGAATCCTCTCTTTTTTTTTCTTTGATTTAAATGCCACTTTACCTTCCGAATATCCATGGGCTCTTTCCTTAAAGTGTCTAGCAGCTCTGAGACTGGCTAGCGATCCTTCTTCACTGGTCATCTTGTGTTCTTTTTGAGAGTTCGTGGTTCATACTGCAACTGTTACGTTTTTGTATCCCTGCTTTACTTATTGAACGTTTTTATTTTGTTTTCCATCATATTACCCTTAGCTGTTACTTATAAGATAATATACATGTATTCTTACTAGAGGTAGCCCAGTCGCCTGGGGCTATAGAAAACATCGACTGAATCTCTGCAGAGGGTAAGACTGACCCATCGTGTGTGCTGGATATGACACTAAACAATCTAATGGCGAGACTCCAGTCATTGGAATTCTGGGAAATACGGAGTACCCCTTCCTTGCCATAGCTCCCAGGTCCACTCTGACTCGGAGTAGTAGCACCTAATAGGGTCCTATGTATGGGTCAGATAAAACTATTTGATGTTTAAACTCAGCGCAAACAAATGATTAGTACTAAATTGAGATGTTAGAAATAGAACTGTTTGATCATTTAACTGTGTGTAAACGAACGAGTGATTTTTTAATTAAATTGTTAGTAATACTTAGCAATACTTGGAACCATTCGACTTTGTAGACTTATGGTAAATTGGATTGTTAGAAACAGAACTGTTTAATCTTTTAACTGTGTATATCTACAAAATGTGTTTACAAATCATATATTAGATATATATGTAAAAATAGTATTTTGCATTAAGTAACCAGCAATGGTTGATATGCGATAAAATTAAACCAAACCAAACCTAATCTTCCAAGTGCAGCCATTCACTCATGACTTGAAGTAAAAAAAAAACCGTGAAAGAATTTAGTATCAAATTTTGTCAAAAAGTCGCTTTTTGAAATTTATCGTACAAGTGTTGTACGTGTTCCTGCTTGTCTAAATATTTCTTTCCGGTCTGATGGAAACATTCTTCTATTTTCAAACGCTCTATCTTGATTGGCTAAAGAGCCAATGGTTCATTTGTAAAAAACACAATGAGAATCACCCTCTAATTAATTGGCAATTAGAAGGAATAGTTTAAAGTGAATGAAAATTTTACACAGCATTGTGTATAATGCAAAATAAAATTCAGAAAGACTGATAACATTTCCAATTCCCTCTTGTATAAATAAAACTGATTAAATAACTCTTAAACTACTTTGATGATTTGCTTTACTTATACAAAATGCAAGTAATTTATTCTTTATACATTGAAAATATATTTCCCAGATGAAATAAACCATTTTTGATTTTTCTTTATGCAAAATAAAGCCAGCCTCCATCAGGAGACACTATATCAAAAATTAAAAAAATTAAAAATAAAGTAGAATATTGATCTTCTTAAGAACTTTATATATATATATATATATATATATATATATATATATATATATATATATATATATATAATCGGGATGTTTTTTCGTTCGAGATTTTCGTGCAAATTCGTTAATGCTGATCGCTTAGTGACGACAGATACAGAGAGCAACGTAAAGCCTTTGTAACCGGCAAAACAAAACTAGTAAATAACAAGATGTTAAGCAATCATAGGCTTGTCCAGTATTTGAGTGGGTGTCCACAGCATGGATTTTCAACAACACAAATCTTATGTAACATGCTTCACAAAACTTAGTAAAAAGAAAAAAAAAGGAATTGTCAAGTTAAGAAGCCAAAAGCCTGTTCAATATGTTTTGGGAGACTATCAAGTAGTTATAGGTACTGTTAACTGATTAAAATCTGTGTAGCAAGTTAAACAAAGCTTAATAGACAAGAATAAGATAGGAAGAGGTTAAGCTATCATAACGCTGTTCAGTACTTAAGTGAGTGACCACTTAGTAAAAGCAGGTACCATAAGCAACTTATGATCTATGTGTTAGGATTAACAAAGTTTAGTAATAACAATAGAAGTTAACTAATCATAACACTGTTTAAGTGAGTAACCACTTAATAATAGAAGTTACTGAAAGTATCTTAAGAACAGTGTATAAAGTTAATTATAGTTTGGTAAGCCACAAGAAAAGAAAGAAAATTGTTCAGTTGTGATAAGGCTGTTTTGGTTCGGGGGCTACCTTATTACTGTAACTTTGATATTTTTTTACAAGACTAAATCAAACGTCATAAATAACAGGAACAAGAAAGAAAGGAGTAAAGCAATCATAAGCCTGTTCAGTACTTAAGAGGGTGACCACATAGTAACTGCAAGTCCTGTAAACAAACTCATGACCTTTATGTAAGAATTTAAAAAAAAAATTAATAGATAAAAAAAAGAAAAGACGAAAGAAAGCAGACATAAGCCTGCTCAGTACTTAGATTGACAACTATCAACAGCAGGTACTGTAAAAATGAGACATGTATGCCGGATGAAACGAAGTTAAGTAAGTATGAATAATATAAATTAACCTTGGGAATAATGAGTTCTCTTGTCACTGGATATCCGATACTTTGAGATTTGTAGCAGACTAATTAGAAGGAGTGACGATGAATGCTTCTCAGTCTTCAAAACAAGGGGTTGATCGTTTTAAAACGTTTTCAGGTTTGAATCAACTTCAGAAAGTATTTTTCACCACCAGGGTGAATATGTAAAACATCATGTGTTTCTCGGCTCTAAATCATTCTATTTTTTTTTTTTTTTGTCAAGTCGGGAAATTTTCGGCTCTTGAAAGGTTGATCGCCTCGCCGTGGACAAGTGATATGCAGATTAGTCTCAAAGACCATTCATGTGATTTCATCAAACATTGAACATTTGATCAAACATTGATCGTTTGATCAAACATGCTTGTATGATCAATTCTCCATAAATATTTGAACAACTGTTAGAGTAAAAATCATTTATACTGTGTATAAATGCTCGTTGGAGGTGCCCGTGGTGTAATGGTTATCGTCGTAGGAAATGAACACGGCGAGACGAGTTCAAATCCTAGACGTAGCTGATTGCATTTCACATAGCGCTAATACCCTTGGGAAAGGTATGAATCCAATTATTCTCCCTACAGCTATGGGTAAATTGTAGGGCAGACTGGGTTTTTAAGCCTTGGTTAGGCAACTAGTCTAGGAGAAGGAAAACTGAATTGAAACCTGTTAAACTCCGCTTAAAAAATTGAACTTGTGCCCGAGGGGAGGGGTTGGTAAATATGATAAATGTTCGTCGGGAGTATTTACCGTCGTAAGGAAATGTGTGGAGATGTCGCCTCTTTGATTAAAGTTCATGTATTCTGTCTTGTCTGCGTTGACATGGAGGCCTAAGCCGGCAGCTGCTCGTTCCAGTCTATGTAGCATTCATTCGGATGGATGGGGGAAATTGACAGAAGCGCTGTGTCATCGGCGTAGACTGAATCCGTAATAGTTTGTGCGAAGTATAAGCAGCACTCCGCTTAAACGGTGACCTTGTGTCGCATTCTACTCATTGCAAAAATGTCGGGTAAATAAAACCAGTTAGATTGTTTCCACGACATTATGACATTATGCAAGATTTTATCTAATCTAAGGAAATGCAAAGAATGCTTTCTCAAGAAATGTCCCATCTTTAGTTCTGGGAGAACTGCAATAGACACAACGAGAAAAATAGTACCATTTGATTGGACAAGTGTTCAACTACCAAACATTTATTTTCTGCATATCACCTTCGATGCCTATACATTTTCGTCAACAATTAACAAGATTATTAAGTGACTGTTTGGTTTAGTTTTATGTCATACCAACAATCGTAGGTTATTTACTCCCAAATCCTGTTTGTACATAGATACTAAATATATATGATTTGTACACACATTCTGAGTCTGAGCGACGTGGTACATTCAATAAGTTTCCAGACTTTTTTGTACCGGCATTTAAAATTGTCGTAAATTCTTGAAAATTCACTATGTTATTACTATACATCTTATAAGATGACTGAGCAATTTTTATGATTTAAGGTTTAAATGAACAGTTACAACAGGAATTGGAATATACCTTACTAAAGCCTGATTGTCACAGCGGGTGAGTTTCAAAGATGCAATCTGGACGTGACAACACTTTAGAACATTATACAATAAAATTCTGTTTTAAACCTGGAAAAAATGCCACATAAACTTATGGAATGCTTCAGACTGCTTTTGGACCATCTTGCATGAATTGAGTATCGGTTTTTGAGTGGCAAAAGAGATTCAAGGAAGGCAGGGAGTCTGTGAGGGATGATGAGAGGTTTGGGAGGTGTAAAGAAGTCAATACACCAGAGTTGGTTGGCCAAAGGGTTAGGGTTACTATGTTGAGGTTTTAAGGAAGTTTAGAAAGAGATTCCGTCGGAAGAGGCCAGCACTCTTCAAATCGGGTCAGTGGCATTTCCACCAGGACAATGCACCAGTCCACACCTCCATCCTAGTCACAGACTTTTTGACAAAGATGGGCATCAAGACAGTTCCTCATCGTCCGTATAGTCCAGACCTTGCTCCCTGTGACTTTTGCTTATTCCCCTTGCTCAGAGGCTGTCGTTGTGAGACAATTGACGAGATGAAAGAGGCTGTGACGAAGGTCATTGATACGCTTACACAAAAGAACTTCCATGGGTCTTTCAAGAAGTTATTGGAATTTTACAACAAATACACAGCAGCTGGAGGAGATTACTTCTAAGGGGACTTGAGTTTCATGTGTGTACTATCAATAAAAGTGCCCATATGAATAAAGTCTGGAAACTTATTTAATGATCCCTGTATTTTTGTAAACACTGAAATGGTTTCAAGTATTGCTATATAACAGTCCTAATTTAACATCAGTCATTTGTTTGCACACATAGTTTGTTCTATTTGACCCATACATAGAACCCTATCATGTGCTACCACTCCAGGTCAGAGTGGACCTTGGAGCAAAGGCCATGAACGGGTACTCCACATTCCCTAAATCTGTAAGGCTGGAGCCCCGCTATCAGATAGTTTAACGTCGTGTCCAGGAAATTGTTATAGCTAAGAAGGATGAAAAAGTGAAGTAACTTCAATCTCACAAGAATATAAACTGGGCTTTTTAATTTTGGCGCGGCAACCAGTCTATGAGAAGAAAAAATCTGAATTCAAACGAGTTGTAAGCCGCTAAAAAATTTACCTCGTGTTATATCCTGTTTGTGACGAAATGTTTTGGTGAGTACATATTTTGATGACGTTCTGTTGGGAAACGCTGGGCCTTCTTATGTCATAATACTTACTACATAAAGTCTTTCGCTACAAGACAGCTAAATGCATTCATGACGACTACCTTACTCTGATAATTTTCACTGAATGGACGCAGCCAGGGATGCACAGTCCCAACAGTATCTATTGGTAGCCAATATCAAGCTGGCTTTTTTAATGAACATCTGTCTTTGTGGAACAGTAATTGCAATTAATAATCTTTCTACAGGAAAAACTGACTCGCATAAAAACGTAGGATAGATAAGTAAGAGTAATAAATGGCTAACCCCTAAAACATGTCTTTGAATCGTGTATAATGTACCCACGCTACCTTTATGATCAGCCAGTTCATTGAGATTGACGTGTGGGGCATGCTAGATTTAAAAAAAATGTATATTCGAAATTCAAAACTGATATATGCAATTAAAAAAATTGACCTTGTGGTGAGAGGAGCTGGATGAATATGTTGTGTTCTGGTTAGTGAACACAAGTAGTAGTAATAATAAGACAAACCACGATCTATGAGGAAAATAGTTATATTTACAGGAAAGAGTATTTACAAGAGAGAGACGGTTAGTAATAAGAACATAGGATTAATGATAGAGTAATGATATACTTCAACAATAGGAACGGCTCTTCTGGTCCGACTCGTAGGCTTATTCTTAGACTGGAACAGCTCATTATGCTAAAAAGGTAGGTGATACCCAACAGAATATAACCATGATATTATCATGACAAACTGTAAGATTTTGTGTAATCTTAGTAAATGCAAAGAATGCTTCAAAGGTAATGTGCCATATTTAGCTGTAGGGAAACTACAACAGATACAGTGAGAAAAATAGCTATACCAGAATCGGCAAATTTTCAGTTACAAACATTCACCTTCATGATAGTCATCTCCAATGACCGTACTTTTTCGTCAGCTTGAAAGATTATTCATAGTCTATGCTAAACCTAAAGTTGAGATTCGAAATCCAGTTATTATAAAATGATTTCAGAATTCTTTTTAAAGATTTATACCCCGAGCCTATAAAGAAGTTTTCAGATGAAAGAATGAATGCAAAACATTTCATATTAAATCGTTTCTTGTTACGTATACATATTTACCCAACCCCTCCGCTCGGGCAGGATATGACACAAGGTCAATTTTTAAGCGGAGTTTAACAGGTTTGAATTCAGAGTTTTCCTTCTCCTAGACTAGTTGACTCACCAAGGCTGAAGAACTAAATCTGTCCTACTATTTACCCATAGCTGGAGTGAGAATAATTGGATTCATACCTTTCCCAAGGGTATTAGTGCTATATGAAATGCAATCAGTCTCGTCCAGGATTTGAACTCGTGTCGCCGTGTCCATTTCCTACGACGATAACCATTACACCACGGGCACCTTTCTTGTTACGTATAGGGATACGTATCTGCTAACTGGTCTAAGTAGTTTGATACTTTGACAAAACGCTTGCTCTTGAGAAATCTTTATCTTCTCTTCTCCAGCTATGGCTAAATTGAAGGATATATTGTACTCTTTAGCCTCGGTACGTCTTGAATAAGATATATCTGAATTCAAACCAGCTATACACTGGTTAAAAATTGACCTTGTGGCGCGTCTTAATCGTGGTAGAGGCATTGGCTCTATAAAACAGACACAGTGAACACATCAATACCATTGGATTGAGTAAGTGTTCGGTCACTAAACATATATTTACTATATAGCCTCCCCAAAATCCAATTTAATTTATTCTGTAATAAAGCAGAGCTTGAAAGACATTCTCAACATTATTTAAACCATGTTGACAGTCATTTAGATTGTAAATTTTTGTAGTGACAACACGTCCTGTCACATGTGTTGGCGCAGTCAGAAAACTCTTGTAGTTTGTCAACATTTCCTTGCAGACTAGCTTAAGGGTGAGACGATACTCCCTCGGCCCCCCGAATACGTCAACTTCTTAACCATTTCACTTTTTGGCCGGTGATAATCTAGTGGTTCCGATAGGGGTATCGCACATTTCTTCATAGCTACAAGAAATACAATCAAGGGAGTGGGAGAAAAATAACAAACGAACAATATGCTTGGGTTAACTCAAAGTGCAAGAAGAGTTATGTAACATTGCATTCCCTTGTGCATATGTAGACTAACGTTAGCGTGGATTTCTAGCCAAATTTCTACCAAGCTACTAGGAATGCCAACCCATCTTGACCGGTCTTCCCTCACTGCTGCTGGACTCTCTCATGCCGACTGGTCACTTCTGCTGTCCGGTGTCAACTGGCCACTCACGTCACCCCTCGCCAACTTACTTCCGTGAGTTCCTTTGTCCAACTCCTGACTGGCGTTCCCTTCCTACTTCCGGTCGCGTTGAGATCTCCAGTCCAAACCCTTTGTCTGGTTTTGCATCAAAACAGACAAATGGATTGTCTGCTTGGCAGACGACCTACATAGTGTTACAGGGGGTCCATCTAATCTTATATGGACATCTGTTGAGCCCAGTTAGCATAGACCTGTACGATGGAAACGTTATCAGCACCTTTTCCAACATAGTTGAGCGGATATTTAAATCCGTACACATTTCAAAAGTAACAATGAGCTGACTTATTTTATAAGCTGATCGACGCGCTCATCATTTCATGGATTGACTCATATGCCAAGTAGTATTGGCTTGTCAGTCGAATCCCTGTTGCAACTATTTGAAATGGATTACTCCCAGCCTAACTTTACTCTCACCGGCTGTTTTGTCCCCTTAAAATTTTTAAATTTGTTTATTGGTGTTTAAACTACCGAGCAAACGGGAAAAAAACATGTATTGAGAGAGACACAGAATGCACACGCAATTTTGACAGCAGTCGCCCGAGATATACTCCAAATCACACATGTAAGCATCAAATCAGTCGAGACGCTATGTTCAGTTTTGTTTAATTGAACATGCCTTACGATAGTTAATTGTATTTCATTACATATTTCTCTTGGCGTAGATATTTGGACTATAGTTGGAGTCATTCAAAGTTGTGACACTTTGAGTCTGAGAGGACATGGAAGTAAGGGAAATGAAACTCTTACGCCGAGTTCCATAGACATTCAGAACAAGAGGCTCACCAAGGGATGCAGTTCAGTGTCATATCCAGGGCGTATACTATTGCATAGAGGAATTCAGTAACTAGGCAGCTGCTTCTTACATGCATTTTCAATCTTCAGATTGTCACTCCGCTACGATCTATAAACGGCTAAGAAAATCGTGCATTTTCCATCTTCAGACTGTCACGCAGCTTTGATCTATAAAACGACTAAGAAAATCATAGATTTTTAATCTTCAGATTGTCAGTCCGTTACGATCTGTAAACGGCCCAAAAAATCATGCATTTCCACTCTTCAGACTGTCACTCAGCTACAATCTATAAACTGCTAAGAAAATCATGCATTTTCAATCTTCAAACTGTCACTCCGCTACGATCTATAAACGACCAAGATAATCATGCATTTTTAATCTTCTGACTGTCACTCAGCTTCAATTTATGAATGGTTAAGTTAATTATGCATTTCCACTCTGCAGACTGCCACTTAACTTCGATCTATAAACGGCCTAGATAATCATGCATTTTCAATCTTCAAACTCTCACTCTCCAACGATCTATAAACGGTTAAGTTAATCATGCATTTTGAATGGTAATATTGCACATTGGTTTGATTGATTGAATGATTGATTAATTTTAAAAGCATGTCAATCTTTCCAGAGTTATTTTATGCCTAGATTTTAGGGAATTATGTATGTTTATATTAGCATTTTCTGTGTAGTTTAAGAATATTTTGCACACAGATATATAAAATAATGTTAATCTATCTAATAAAAATAATTTACAAACAAATGTAAAACATATTTTAGAGTTTTTATTTTCATCACGGAAAAGACAATTTCTTTAAAACCTCTCTTTCTTCCACATATAGCTATATAGTAGGGAAGACTGGCAACTTTATATTAGGCAACCAATATTGGAGTAGAAAAACAGTTTTTAAAATAACTATTTTCTACTCTTGAAGGACAACATTACTTAAAATATTTCACGTGGGTATTTGCGTTTCACTTCATGCTAATGTATTATGGAATCCATCACTTTTTCCTGAATTTATGCGTAAATAGTAGGGTACAATGGGTTGCATGGCATCGGTTGGGTAACTAGTCTAAGAGAAAGCAAACAGTTTTTAGAATGTCTCTTTTTTATTCTGGAAAATCCTCATAATTTCGAAGACCGAATGAATTCAGTGTTCTTTTTTAATACTAAAACTTATACTAATCTAAGTTCCACTTCATCTTTAAATTACTATTTAAACGAAATGACGGAATAGTTACCGAACAGAAAAGAAAAGACTAACAAGAGAAAAAAAAATGTTCTTTGATACATAATCGAAAGAAACGCAAATACTAGAAAAACCATTAAAGAATTGCGAAAAAAATCATAAAAACCGAAATATAATGATATTTTATTTATAAACTAACGAATAAAATCGTTATCCAATAAAAACAAGCAATCACAGCTTCGGAACAAATATACTTGACGAATATCAAAAAACGGAACGTTTGGTTTCTTCTATGAGTTAGAAGTTTGTGGGGTTTTTTTTATTTTTCGTTTTTCTTTTTCTTTTTTTTTCTTTGTTTACCACGAAAACATCTGTTATTTTCTAAATCAATAATTTATTAGTCAATGTGTTAGGAAAAATTTTATTTCAATTTTGTAAAATTGCAAGCAGAGTTCTCACCTAGATTTTAATCAGGCATTGAATCTATTAGAATCCTTATCATAGTCTGCAGAGTCAGGTGTACTGACTTTGCTGTTGAGATAGTTGCTAAACCTTCGGAAATATTATTTCTTCTTATCTTCACTTATGTTCGCAAATATTTAGAACAACAGACCCGTGATCAAAATGTCCAAATTAAAATCGTACAAAGGTTTCGGATTTTGAGTACATTTTGACACTAACCATTATATGAACGAGAGGTATCAGTTCTAAAGATATGAGAAATGTTGAGTAGACCTTTATTTTCTCAGATCCTTTCTGACCCGAAGTAATAGTTTCTATTACGGTTCATCTATGATTCAAATAGATATGTTTGAAAATTATTGTAATTTCGAGAAGAGCGAGTGAAAGAAAAACTCTTCAGAAAAAACTACACATCAAATTTATAGCCCCGTCGGCAGGGGTTAAAGAATATACCAAGTTCATCTCTTTAGAGGGGTAACCCCACCACAATCAGAGTCCTAAATATGATATTAAACAATCTGATGATGAGGCTTCAGGAATGCTGGAGCTTTAGGGAATGCGGGGTATCCTTTCATTGCCATCACTTCCAGGTCTACTCTGACCCGGTGTGGTGGCGCATGATAAAGTCCTATCTATGGTTCAAATAGAACAATTTGACATTTAAACTCAGTGCAAACAAATGATATATGCTAAATTGAGCTGTTTGAAATAAAACTGTTTGATCATTTAACTTTGTGCAAATAAATGAGAGATGTTTGAATTGTTACGATACTTAGCAATTCTTGGAACCATTTCACAATCTGCAAAAGAATGAGCTCGGGCTCATCTAAAAACGTTAACAACGAAATGTGTTTATGAATTATATATATTTGATATATATGTATAAAGAATATTTGGCATTACATAACCTACAATGGTTGATATGCCATAAAACCAAACCAAACCAAATCATATATATTTAATATATATGTATAAAGAGGATTTGGCATTAAATAACCTACAATGATTCAAATGCATTAAAATTAAACCAAACCAAATCATATATATTTGATATATATATATGTATAATGAGGATTTGGCATTAAATAACCTACAATGGTCGATATGCCATAAGACCAAACCAAACCAAATCATATGTATGTATAAAGAGGATTTGGGATTAAATAACCTACAATGGTTGATATGCCATAAAACCAAACAACAAATGTGAATCAGAGCATACAGCGAATGTAAATCCATGATTTTAGGCATAAAATAAACTTAGACGGCTTGAACTACTGTTAATTCGGTTATTAAATTTTGATTATTCACGTTAATTAAAATCTCTACAGTTGTTAAATGTGAACATCACAATATTTCTACCCACGTTATCAATTTTATTTGTTTTGGTTTTATTGCTTAAGTGTACCATCGTGGGCTGTTTAATGCCAAAGCCATCCTAATAGAAGAACAATTTAGCTCATAGTAGGGGAAGAAGCAGGTTCATGCCCTTCCTAAGATTATCAGTTCGAAAATGAACACAGTATCAAGACTGGAGTTCGAACTTACAAACTACGATGTCGCAATCCAGCACGTTAGCGACTAAACGACAGGGTTCTTCCCATCCATTCTCTCTATGGCAATAGCAAGCTAACCCTTATAACAACAAAATCATGCTGACTGACGTCTTGATTCAAATAATTCATTATTTCTCACTGGATCAAGTGATCGAGGTTATTTTATTATTCAAACAAAACGTCAAATCTTGGAAAAGTGTTGCAATATTGTCAAAAATCTACTCTCGTTAACATTTGATATTCTGCTAAACTGAAGTAAGTTTGGTAATTACCAACATGATTCTCCCTGTGCTGCTTAAGACTAAATACTTGAGAGATACAATAATGGCGATTTTCTCTTAAGGATGAAATTTATTGTACTATCGAGCAGCATTTTATTCCATTGACTGAAGATATTTTACTTTTTTTCTCAGATCTAAAACTTATTTTAGAATATTTTTATTAATAGTGTGCTGGAATCAAGTAAGCTTGATAAATGCCTACTGGAATATTTTTTTATACATCATTGCTGAAACTTTTAGGATCAGCTTGTCGGATCGTAAATTTCTTCATTAAATATTTTCATTGATATTGCACTAAACTAAACTAAAGTAACCTTGATAAAAACCGACAGAAATCGCCTTCATAGTTTTTTTTTTTAATGAGACATCATTGTTGAAGTTTTTAAGATCACTTTGTAGGATCTTAAACTTTTCAATAAAATATTTTCCTTGATATCGTACTGAACTGATATAAGCTCGATAAAAACCAAGAAAAGTCCAGTATGTTGAGTGAGTCAAAACTCAAGAGAGAGACCAAAAATAGCGGTACAAAGATTTTACAGAATAAAATGATTTTTCTCGGAGACAATGAACTTTTATCTCATTTACGGGAGAAAATGATGATATTTTACGCGAATTTTTCACATAAAAAGGGTGCAGCAATTATTTAAACATTTGATAACCTTTAATAACCCCCAAAATCACAAAGGTGGCACTGCTTACATGTTAAAAAAACTTTTTGTATTTTATATCAAAGACCTACCCAGTTTGGCTAGAAATAGCATAACTGCTTTAAGACGACTTTCACTTAACACAAATGACCTCGGAGGTCAGACTTGTATAATCTAATCCGGTTCAACTGGTACAGTCTTAAACTTTTAAAAATGTAGCTTCCTAGCCGTCAGTTACACTGCACCTAAGCACACAAAATAAAAATTTAAAAAGAGTAAGTATTTAAACTCATTTCTGGTTAAAGCAAATGCATGAAGGATCGTTATATACGAGGATCATTAAATAAGTTTCCATACTTTTTTTCCTGTGGCCACTTTTACTGATAGTACACACATGAATCTCAAGTCCCCTCGGAGTAATCTCCTCTGGCTGCAATGCCCTTCTTGCACCGTCTCAACAACTTCTGGAAGGACCCATGGAAGTCCTCTTGTGTGAGCGTGTCAATGACCTTCGTCACAGCCTCTTTCATCTCCTAAATTCTCTCCTAACGACAGCTTCTGAGCTTAGAGAATAACCAAAAGTCACAGGGAGTAAGCTCTGGACAATAGAGAGGGTGAGAACTGTCTTGATACCCATCTTGGTCAAATAGTCTGTAACAAGGCTGGAGTTGTGGACTGGTGCATTGTCCAGATGGAAATGCCACTGACCCGATTTGAAGAGTGCTGGTCTCTTCCGACGAAATCTCTCGCTGAACTCCCTTAAAACCTCAACATAGTAACCCTAACCCTAAGCCTTTGGCCAATCAACTCTGGTCTATTGACTTCCTTACTCCTGCCACACCTTTCATCTTCCCTCACAGACTCCCTGATTTCCTTGAATCTCTTATACCACACGAAAACTGATGCTCGATTCATGCAAGATGGTCGAAAAGCAGTCTGAAGCATTCCATACGTTTCAGTGGCATTTTTTCCAAGTTTAAAACACAATTCTATTGCGTATCGATTTTCTAAAGTGTCCTCACGTCCAGATTGTATTTTTGAAATTCACCAGCTATGAGAATCAGGCTTTAGTGGGGTGCGTTCCAATTTCTGATATAGCTGTTCCTTTAAACTGAAATCATAAAAATTGGTTAGTCATCTCATAAGATGTATAGCAATAACATAGTGAATTTTCAAGAGTCTACGACAATTCTAAATGCCCTACAAGAAAAGTCTGGAAACTTATTGATACACCACGTACAATATAATATTTTATACATGATCGTTTGAACAAGAAATACTGAAATATTTAGTAAAGATCATATGTAAAATAATGTTGTCGAGTGATTTACTATTGTATAGTAAAAAAAAAAGGGGCCCAAAATGTATATCAAAATAGCACTAAACCTTGAATATCAGATGATGAAGAAGAGAAAGAGAGAGACATATAAATCACACATAATATTCCACATAATCAATGTTAGGTTCAACACACTAGACACATTATATCTGATGGCTCATTAATACTTCCCAAAGCATAAGTAGAAATAAAATTGAAAGAAAAGATAAATACATAACTGGTTGGATCAAGAACTTTTCAATTGGTTGGTTGGTTATGTTTTACGGATTGTAAGTTATATTATGACGAATCCTGTTTATATATACATCATCATCACTATCATCTTATGCTGCTCGCACAGATTTCCCTAACTCCCTCACTCTCACCATTCGTCTCTACCGTCCATCGCTTCCGGAAGGTCTTCTAGACCACATCATGTGTCTGTACAGAGATATTGTCGGTAAGTTCTAGCTGGTCGTCCAAAACTTGCACGTCCGTGTGAAGGAGTCTATTGGAGAACGTCGCTTATGAGTTCATCCAGCTGTATCCCGCACACGTCTTGCTCGTCTAATGTAGATGGTTATAAAGACAGGTGGAAGGTGGCCATACACCTGCTGTTTTCTGGGATGTTGCTTCCAGGACACGTTCAATACAGCTTGTAGCATTCTTGTGCAATTGCCGTCAAGAATTTTCTCTATACACTTAGTCAGTGTCCATGTGTGGCATCCATATAGTAGTATGGATACGAACATTGGAAAAAATTGCGTTTCATTTTATCGGATTGGTTTGACTTCGATATAACCAATAACATCGATAGCTGTCCATGCCTTCGCAAGACACGTATTGAAGTCATTTTCCGTAGATGATATACTTCATCGGAGGTAGGTGAACTTGTCTACTAGTTTCAGAGAACCACCATTTAGTGTGGAGATGGCACGTCTTTGATTAAAGCACATATACTCCGTTTTATCTGCGTATACATAGAGGCCTACACCAGCTAATATTAATATTTAAACGGTAAATAGATCATCTGTTTGCACACAGTTAAATGGTTTCAAGCAGTGCCAACACTATCAGTTTTATTTAAACACAATTAAATTCCCTCATATATTGTGATTTAACTTTAATTGTTTTATTTGAACATAACCAAGCGGTTTCAATAATTGCTATTTGACACGAGTAATTCTTATTCCGGGTCTGTGCAGACTTGGGAATAATGGCAATAAATGGTACTCTACATTCTCCAAAGCTCACCATAACATGTATTAGTGTTATATCGCAGAGAATCTCTGCGAGATGGGCTTACCCCTCAGCAGGGATACAGTCGGGGTGTTCTACAACCTCAGTCAACTGGCCAGAACTTTTCAAAACCGTAAAAAGTAATTGGACCGGCAGGGATATGGGAGCTATGAGCGAAAGAAGAATAAGTGGATTATATTATCAGTTAACATAATATACTGGAACTATATATCTACAATCATAGCTTTCGGCAACCATTTGGAGTTTTTTCTTTGTTTATTTGTCTGTTTGTTTGTTTGTTTGTTTGTTTGTTTGTTTGTTTCACGCGTTTTGAAGCGTTGAAGCCATCCTGAGGCCAAAGTAGGACCCAAAAGTCTATTAGACTCGAGAAGGCTTACGTTGAAGAAGACGTCATGTTGTTTGATTTGTTTGTATTTAGAAAAAGTGCGACACGTGTCCTGATACTTTTCAGACATATCTCGTAGTTGTTTCATTTTTTTTTATTGATTATTCTTTTTATTTCATTTTATTTTATTTTTGATTTATTAATTAATTTATTTATCTTTTTTCATAAGCTAAGAGGATGAACGATTTTCAGACCTGAAGAATCGAATATTTCTTATGTTGTCATATTAGATTCTATTTAAATATTATGCATATACTTAACCTGCCTCACTGAATTGTCTGTCTTCGATAATGTAAAAGGTCAGTATGGGATCACAGTTAATTCTTCCATTTAACGATTTCGTTTTAAAGTTAAATGGACGACACTAAAAATGCTAACAATTTAAATATTTTTGCCCAGTCACCGAATGCGTCTCTGCAGAGTCTCCAGGATATGTCACCAATTCTGGAGCTTAGGGGAATGCCGAGTACCCCTTCATAGCCATCACTCCTGGGTCCACTCTGTCCCGGAGTGGTAGCACCTGATAAGGGTCCTATCTATGGATCAAGTAGAACTAAACTGTGATATCGAGAGTTTGCTGTTTTTGCATTTTAACTGCGTATTTATGCTAAACTGAATTGTTTGAAATAGGACTGTTTTGACATTTATACTGCGTACTTATGCTAAACTGAATTGTTTAAATTAGAACTGTTTGACTAAACTGAAAAGCTTATAATAGAAATGTTTTTTAACAATTAAACTGTGCACTTGTGCAAAAATGGATCATTTAAAATAGAACTCATGGATTTGGCATTAAATAACCTACAAAGGTTGATATGTCATAAAACCTAACCAACGAAGCAACCTTAAATACTTTTATCTTGATTCCTTATCCAAATAAGCGACAATGGAATGCAATCATTTTATATCTATAAATTCTATAAAATCTAATTAATAATGTATTATTAAATGTGAATAATCATTTAAAAATAATTTTTAAAAAACTTGGTTTTAATAATTAAATTTTGATTTTTTAATTAACTACACATATTTTATTTTGGTTATTGCCTACTCATCGATGGGACCAAGAATATGCTGATTGCATCGCCCTTAGCGGTATAAGACCCCCGAAAAGCAGGGTCCTGTGTATGACCCGAAATTGCATCCGCAGGTTCCGGTTCTGGAGCCAGGAGGAGTGTAGACAGCTCTTCATTAGCATTATGCGCAGCTCTACTTTGGCCCTGTTGGGGGTGTCCTCGTGGTGTAATGGTTAAAACAATGGACTGCAGAATCGTAGTAAGCGAGTTTGTACTCCAGTTACGCTATTCCTTTAACTTTCGGGCAAATACTCTTTGGAAAGGTATGAACCCCCTTATCCTCCCAGCTATGGGTTAAATAGTACCACTACTATTCTTCTAGGAGAATGGTTTTGGCATTAAAAATCCTACAAAGGTTGATATGCCATTAAACAAAGAAAGCGATCGCCCCAGGTGTGATAGTCTCTCTTAGAGTCGAATTTACGGATCAAATAGATCTGTTTAAAAATTATTTAAATAAGTTTACACTACTTGGTGATACATTTATAAAAATAATCTTTTTGCCTAAAGAATAGTTATGGAAAGTTGTAATTGTTTAGAATTATTGTAAGTCTTTTTGAAACTGTATAGCTGAGCGTAAAGAAATGATTATTATTAAACAGTAATAATTATTTGAAACCATATGAGTATTCTTATCAGATAGGAATATTTGATATTATGACAAAACACTAAAGAAACAAAAAAACAAAAATGTAAATATGAACGTTAAATAAACACAATTCTCTAACCTCAAAACTTCAAATAACCCTAGATGGGTTGACATAATATTAAAATCAATCGAAGTTATGGGCTGAATTTGTATTTACATTTTCCCCTGTATAATGTTCTATTTCTGTGATTAATTTTCTTTACGTATCAAAGTATATAGATAATGTCAAATAATAAATCAATATTCTTTGTACGTGTGTGTGTGTGTGTGTGTGTGTGTGCGTATATGCATGTGTGTGCATGTGCGTGTGTGTATTCGTGTGCATGTGTGCCTGTGTGCCTGTGTGTGCATGTGCGAGTGTGTATGTGCGCGTGTGTGCGCGCGCGTGTGTATGCGTGCGTGTGTGTGTGCGTGTACGTGTGTGCCTATGTGTGCATGTGTGTGTGCATGTGGGTTTGTGCGCGCGCGCGTGTGTGTATGTGTGTGTGTGTGTTTTAATATTTGCTGAGATGCATATTCAGGAACATATAGGTAAAATATTTTTAATTCGCGTTGAAGTTGTTTTTTTTTTAAATCGTTTGCAGTAAAGGAAAAAAAAAACTTTTATAAGGAAGCTGTGAGAAACCTAATAAGGTTTCGATATAGAATAAACTTCGTCGAATGTCTCTAGGGTGCATCAAAGGCAATATTTCGTCAATCAAGAAATGCCATCATCAAAGATTAACAATGTCACTCAGTCATACACGTAAAGAAAAAAGAAAAAGAAACCCATATACACTTGTTTTAACCGTTCATAATGGCATAGATAATTATTGACATGCCCTTCGAACTAGTCAATCAACGTTATTATTGTTTATTGATAACGACTTCTTGATGAGGAATATTTCTTTTTACATTGAAAACTCCCCCTTGTCAAGTAAGCTGCCGGAGTTTTTCTCGGGATTGCTTTCCTTTTTAATCGTCTAATTTTATTTCGACCTTAGCTGCAATTTTCTCTTTAAGGGGAAAACTCTTTCAGAAAAAAAAATGAGAAACATTTTACTGCAGCTGGAAGAAAAAAATATTAAGCAATTGATTTATTTACTGAGAAAGGAAAACACGAATATTACGTATATTTGTTAATTTTAAATAAAAAAAAGAAGATATATCAGATTAGACTCTTGCGATATTTCATTCAATACAAAATGGCTTCTTTTTTTTCTTCCATTATTCTCTTTTATCTTGAAATAGGAAAGCCGACAAAATGTTTCTCGTGTTTAACCCAAAAAGATGAGTAAAGACTTAAAGTTGCAACCGTAGCAAATATCGGCAAAACGTTATCATATTTTTTCTTGATCTGCCTGTTAAAGATCAAATGAGATCTAAATCAAAACGCTTAAGATACGGAAATATATATAAATCGAGATAACCAAATAACATCTGGTAAATAACAGAGAAAGTTTTGTAGAGAAATAACCTTTTCTGGGTTATCAAGTTGAGACCTGCATGTGGGTTAAGTGTGTGTAAATAACGAATAGATAATGAGAAAAAGCCGTCTTCTTCAAGTCACGCCCACACAGTTTCTCCTCTCTCTCTCTCTCTCTCTCTCTCTCTCTCTCTCTCTATCTATCTATCTATCTATCTCTTCCGGCAGATCCTCTAAACGGCAACCTATGTCCCTACCGGCTGATATATACAGAAGTCGATTGAAGAACGTCGCTTATGAAGTCATCCTTATTTCTCTAGCAGTGTTCTGCATGTCTTAGTCTTACTTGGCTGGTTTGTGAGATAGGAAATAGGTAGCTGTACAGCTGCTGTTTTGTGAGGCGTCGCTTCCAGGATTTATTCAAGACAATAAGTAGCATTCTTGAATAATTTCTATAAAGCTTTTTCTCAATATGTTTGCTACAGTCCATGGGGTGCATCTTTAAAGTAGTATGGACTCAGCCACAGCTTGGAAGAAATCCTCTTTTATATCATTGGATGGATTAGATTTCCATATGATCAATAACCTGGCAATAGTATTCCATGATTTTGCATGGTGCTTATTGACATCACTTTCAGTACATATTAGGAAATTATTGTAACAAACACTGGGGGTGTCCTCGTGGTGTAATGGTTAAGGCGATGGACTGCGAAATCGTAGTAAGCAAGTTCATACTCCCGTCACGCTATTACATTCACTTTCGAGCAAATACCCTTGGGAAAGGTATCCTCACAGCTATGGGTTAAATAGTACCTCTACTGTTCTTTTTGGAGAACGGCTTTGGGATTAAAAAAACCTACAAAGGTTGAGATGCCATTAAACCAAACCAATCCAAACAACACACACCATCGTTATAAATCCTTTACCATTCGAGTGTTGTTAGTTTTATTTTATTTCTTTATTCTGTATATGTTCTTTGATTTTTTTTTTTAATTTGTTACCAATGAATTGATGTCTCTTTGATTCTGAAAATATTTTATTTTGATCTATTTCTATTTTATTCTATTTTATTTTGACTTAGTTTTTATCTTATTTGATTAATTTTTCTTATCTTATTTTTAAATTTTATTTCATTTTAATTTATTTACATTTTTCAAATTTTTTTTTATTCATTTATAATTTATCTTATTTTGCTTTGTTTCATTTTATCTTATTTTATTTATTTTCATATTTTTTCTTTTAACTCAAATTTTTCTTATATATCTTATTTTATTTTATCTTATTTCATTTTCTTAAATATTCGAGACGAATTTTGCACACATTATTTGTCTCCCTTTCTTTTGTTGTCAATTTTCTTTCTCTCTCTCTCTCTCTCTCTCTCTCTCTCTCTCTCTCTCTCTCTCTCTTAGCCTTTTTTTTGCTTGAATCTTTCTTTCTTTCTCCTTATCTTCTTTCTTCTTCCCGATATTTTATTCTTATTCTTTTTCTTCTTTTCCTCTTTTTACTTCACTTCTCTTTTTTCTTTCTTTTTTTTTTTTACTCTTTTGTGTCTCTTTTTCATTACTTTTAATGTTGATTTTTATTATTCCTTTTTCTTTCTTTCTCCCTTTTTTTCTTTCTATTTTTCTTACTCGCTTCACTTTTGCGCTTCTTTCTTTTTTTAATATATCTTAACGAAGGGTTCTGTATGTCTATCTTTTATCAACTGCGTAGGGGTAACATCCTCCTTAAAAGGGGATGTCTTGCATATGCCACTAAAATATATGATTGTAAAGTTCTAATTCTGGGGACATGGGGCGTGTAAAATGCCCCTCTGTCATTAATTACTCCCCACTTGGCTCACAACCGGTGTGCTTGAACCTGTTAATTTTCTGTCTATATATCGAAAAGATTTGTTAAATTTATTCATTTTCGATTGGACTGTGTGCAAAATTTTAAAAAAACAAAATTCTTAAAGCATCTCTATCAAAAATGTATATATGAACGGAAAATAAACGCGATTCCCTTAACTCTAGGCAGAAAATAACCCTTCACGGGTTTGCCAACTGTTGAAATCTATCAATCTATCTATCAATCTAACTATTATTTCTTTTAATATTGGTTAATATTTATATATATATATATATATATATATATATACGAGGATCATTAAATAAGTTACCAGACGTTTGGGCACTTTTATTGATCGTACACGCATGGAACTCTAGTCCCCTTCGAAGTAATCTACTCCGACTGCTGTGCACTTGTACTATTCCAGCAAATTCTGGGAAGCCCCATGGAAGTCCTCTTGTATGAACTTCGTCATAGCTTCTTGCTTCTCCTCAATTGTCTCATAACTAGAGCATCTGACCTTAGGACTTAACCAAAAGTCACAGAGAGCAAAGGTCTGGACGATAGGGAAGCTGACGAACTGTCTTGATGCCGATCTTGCTCAAATAGACTGTGACAATGATGGAGTTGTGGACTGGTGCATTGTCCTGGTGGAAATGCCACTGACCCAATTTGAAGAGTGCTGGCCTCTTCCCCGGGAATCTCTTGCTGAACTCCCTTAAAACCTCAACATAGTAACCCTAACCCTAACTGTCTGGCCAATCAAATCTGGTGGATTGACATCCTTACTCCTCCCACACCTCTCATCATCTCTAACAGACTCCCTGCCTTCCTTGAATAAGCTACTCAAAAACTGATGATGTATTCCAATTCATGCTGTAGCTGAATTCGAAATCATAAAAATGGGTCAGTCATCTCATAAGATGTATAGCAATGACATACTGAATTTTCAAGAGTCTACGACAATTTTAAAACCTGTACAAAAATGTCTGGAAACTTATTGAATGTACCACGGATATATATATATATATATATATATATATATATATATATATATATATATATATATATATATCGTTTCTCCTTTCATTTTAGTCTGGTTAGATTTCCTGGATTCTGCTTTGTATCTTTAAACTATACATCTTTCTTTCTTTCTTTCTTTCTTTTATTATCTTTTCTTCTGTATATTCTTGTACGTCGATCATTCCTTACTACCTATATTGGTCTCTATTTATCTTCTTCTTCTTCTTCTTCTTCTTCTTCTTCTTCTTCTTCTTCTTCTTCTTCTTCTTCTATCCCATCTGACGCCGTTTCCATTTCGTGTTTACCCTTCAGATATTTCTTTTTTATTCTTTGTTATTTTCAGAACAGCATTGTTTGTCTCCAAGTTAATTTCCTTTCACTGTTAATTTTATAATCTGACTTCTGTTGATTAGACGATCAACAAAGTAGAATTCACGTTGCTGCTTATTGACAAAAAGGAAATAAATAAATAAATAAAATACGAAGTGATACGCATGTGAACTTCAATTTGCTGGCTTTTCCTAAGCTAGAGCAAAAACGTTAAAGGTTACGCAAAATATCGAAAGAGAGAAGACTGGAGAAAAAATAAAGTCATATCTCCCGGAAGTTTTTATAGCCTTGAGGTGTCATATGTTTTAGTCTGACTACATAAATGAAAAGAAAAAAAACTCACATGCACACATAAGTTTTTAAATAAAAGACACGATTCTAAGCGTAGAAAGACGAATTCGCGCCTACATCACTCTAAAGCTGTGTTATTTGTCGAGTGACTCCACTCTATTGAGAGACCAGAATGGGTCATTGCTAGTCTCGTTCGAGAACATTTTCTTTCTACCGGTACTAAGGCAAAAATGGATTTTTGTGCCTGAATTTTATCAACATGTTCTAAAAGAGTTTGATATTGAATTTCACACGTCTACACACCTTAACAAATCGTCAATATTACATTTGGCTGATAAATTTTGAAAGACTGGGTGTGTATAAGAAGTGAAAGAAATCAGGCCGACCATTTTCATTAATAGCTAAATTTTTCAATGATGTGTCCAAGGGTTTAAATCGGTAACTCATAATATTTCTTAGAATAGTATTTTGGCAGAATTGAGCTGTCTACAACCACAACTTTTGAAGCCGATTCACAAAAGATATTTTAGATAGACGCTGTTTAAAATAGATCTGCGTACTTTTTGAAACACTGCACACACACACACACACACACGGATTGAGAAAGAAAGAAAGAAAGAAAGAAAGAAAGAAAGAAAGGGAGATGAGAGACCATAATATAAAGTGAGATAGAGAAAACAATGCAGAGAGAAAGAAATAGATATGAACAAAAAGGGATTGCTAGATAAACCGATTGACAGATAGTCGGGTTCGAGCCTCGGCTCGTTCCCGATATTATTGTTGATTTTGTTTCCGCATGCATATGTATTATGTGGCTATGCAACATAGAGCGTTTGCACAAGATGCAGGGTAATATTACAAGTTTGTAAAAATCAAAATAAATTCACTCACTAGTCTAATTTACGTACCCGATATATATATATATATATATATATATACACATATATATGTATATATATATATATATATATATATATATATGTCTGTGTGTATTATTGAAATTTAACGCTATAAGAATTTTTAAACTGAGAATTCCCTGGGAGACTTTAGCAGTTACGAAAAACGTGCGTATGTGAAAGCCATAGCCCTGTACAAAAGGAAAAACCCACCGAACGCCAAAACTCATAAACTTATGATGGCACAAAGTGAACTAGCACATACCTAAAAGAACAAGCAATACATCCAAAACCAGATAAATAAGATCTAGAGACTCAGCTGAAGAAAGACAATCTAGGAAAACATGGCAGATAGTAAATTAGGTAAGTTGTAGGAAGAACACCGCGAGTGTTAAACTAAAAGCTGCTAACCAAGAAGAACGAATATACTTGTGGAAAGAACTTTTCAAGGACCTCCTTGGAAAATCCCCCAAAGTTACGGATAAACTTATCATGAAAATTATTAACAATCAACTAGATATCAAACTAGAACAGTTTACGCAAGAAGAACCCAACGTAGTATTAAGAAAAAGCAAAAACAATAAAACTGCAGGTCTTTATAAAATACTCCCAGAAATATGGAAAACAAGGGAATTCGACGATATTCAGCTCCGATACTGCAATGACGTATATAGCCAGGACACAATATATAGACAAACGGCTGCATCCACCCTTCCCCAAAAAGGGTGACATCAGAATACCCAAGAATTACCGAGGTATAACGCTTATTTCTATAGCGGCCAAGATTTAGAATGGTCTCCAATTTAACCACATTGAACTTTCATCATCATCATCATAATGTCGTGTCGATAGCACGGATATCCCTGACCCCTTTTCGCCACTTCTCCTTATCATTCATCGCTTCTGGACGGTCTTCAGGGCTACATCCCGTATCTTCACATAGCTGCTGTATGTGTGTTCGAGCTGGTCGTCCTGCTTTTGCTTGGCCATATGCAGGGGTCCATAGGAGTACATCACTGATGAGTTCGTCCTTGCTTCTCCAGCAGTATTCTTTACCCCACAAAAACAATTACCGACGCCGACTACACCGATGACATAGCGTTACTGGCGAATACACCCAACCAAGTCGAAACACTACTGCATAGTTTGGAACGAGCCGCCGCGGGCATTGGACTCCATGTCATTGTACACAAAACTAAATATATGTGTTAAAACCAAACAGGTGACATTTCCACACTAGACGGAACCTCTCTGAAACTAGTAGACAAATTCACCTACCTAGGAAGCAGCGTCTCATCAACCGAAAAAGACATCGACACACGGCTAACGAAAGCATGGACAGCTATTGATAGGCAGTCGATCATATGGAAATCAGACTTGAACGATAAAATGAAACGCAGTTTCTTCCAGGCAGCAGCCGTATCGATACTACTATATGGATGCACTACTTTGACGCTAACAAAACGGCTGAAGAAGCTAGACAGCAATTACACAAGAATGTTGCGAGCAATATTGAACAAGTCCTGGCGGCAACACCCCACAAGGCACCAACTATACGACCACCTGCCTCCCGTCACGAAAACTATACAAGTTAGACGAACCAGACAGGCATTGAACCTTGAATTGAGAAAATTCTCAGGAAGAACCAAAATGACATTCGGAGAAATAAATCCCCAGCATCACAAATGTTAACAATCCGTCCAATTTTAGAATAGGTTCGTACAAAAAAACACGAGGCGACACTATTATTTGTAGACTTCTTCAAGGCATTTGACTCTATACTCAGAGGGAAGATGGGGCAAATACTTCTTGATTACGGTCTCCCCAAAGAAAATGTCGCAGCCATAATGATGGTCTATAAAAACACAAAATACATGCTTTACATTTAATGAAAGAAAACGGCTTTACTTTGGCAAAGGCGAGAAGCAGACGATACTCCGCACGAACGATTTCGGGAACGGACTACGCTGATGACATAGAACTCCTGGCAAATACATCCGCCCAGACTGAGACTCAGCTGCATAGTCTGGAACGAGCAAGCAGGTCGCATAGGTAAAATAGAGTTCACATGCTTTAATAAAAGAGGTGACATCTCATCCCTTACAGTTAGCTCCTCGAAACTAATGGACAAATTCACCTAACTCGAAAGTAGGGTTTCATCTACTGAAAATGACATCTGTCCTTGACTAGCAATGGTATGTACAGCTATAGATAGGATTTTGGTCATATGTAAGTCGGACCTATTCGATAAAATAAAACATAGTTTTTCCAAACAGCGTTCGTGTCAATATTGCAATATTGATGCACCAAATGGACGCTGACGAAGCGCAGGGGAAAAAAAGCTTGACGGCAATTGCACAAGAATTGCTACGATCTATATTGAACAAATCGTGAAGGCAACATCCCACAAAACACCAACTGTACGGCCGCTTACCTCCCATCTTAAAGAGCATACAAATTAGAGGAACAAGACATGCGGGTCACAGCTGATGAAGTAAGGCTGAACTCATAAGAGACGTACTTCAGTGAACCCCATCACACTGACGAGCAAGTGTTGGGCAACGAGCTAGAACCTATCTACAACGGCTTTGTACTAATATCGGATGTAGCATTGAAGACCTGCAAGGAGCGATGGAAGATAGAGACGAGTGGCGAGAGAGGTTCAGAGAAATCCATGCTAGTAGCATGAAATGATGATATATATATATATATATATATATAGAGTCTAGTTGAGAAATAAAAAACATTCAGAAACAAGGCTATTTGTCTCAACACTTATGTTCATACACACACCCACACACACACACACACACACACACATATATATATATATATATATATAGACATAAGTGATAAGACAAATAGAATTTTTTCTTAATGTTTTTCTTTCTCAACAAGACTATATATTATTATTATTATTATTATATAATTTTCAGTTTTATTTTTGGTTTTCTTACAATCCCTCATCGGGATTTTTATCGAAGATGTACGGTGCGGAATGTTAGTGATTATATGTATTATATGTATTCATGTTTGGGGGTGGCTTTTTTTTCTGACAAGTGGATAGCACTCTTCTAAGGAAATGAGCATTTTTGCAAAGTGCATTTTTATTGCATTTCATGAAAGGATGAGATTGTCAGGTATCTTGTAGTTGTCTTTATCTCTCCTTTCTTGATCACACCAAGGGCTCTCACTATCATTGGTAAAGTGGTTGTTTTAAGGTATAAAATTTTCACAATTTCAAAGGTTTTTTTTTTTTTTTACTAATTTTATTACATTACAAGTTATTAAGTGTTGGCACTGAGATTTAGAAAACGTTTCTTTTATAGATATTTATGTGTTTCTTTTATAAATCTTCACAAATATATCTGGTCTCTTGCTTTTTGATTTTCAATGAGTTTGGATAGCAAAGTGTCCAAGAATAATAGCTCGTTTTGCTTTGGTTTCCTTTGTTTGATGGCATATGAACCTTCGTGAGTTATTTAATGCCAAAGCCATCCCTCTAGAACAGCAGAAATGCTATTTAACCCATACCTAAGTGGAAAAGGGGGAATCATGCCTTTGCCAAGGGTATTTGTACGAAAGTGAACGTAATAGCGCTACAGAAATTCGAACTCGCTTATTACGATTCCACAGTCCAGCACTTTAACCATTACACCACAAGGATATCTCCGGCTCGTTTTGTTTCTGTTGTATATTGTGGCTGGTATTTAAACCACTTTGCCTATCCAATATCGCATAGCATTTGCTTACTTTCCAGTGAATATAATGTCCTATTTTTTCATGCCTTCCTTTATATTATTATTATTATCATCATTATTGTATTCCTCCAAGCGAATATTTCATACCAGCGTTAGCTGATAGTCTTTCACAAGAGACTGAGTGGCAGCAAGTCTATTCAGGTCTACAAGACTCTTGTCAGGATCCTGGCCGACCTCAACAACAAATTTCCAACTTCTTTAGTTCTTTTACTAAGCCTTTGAGTATCGCTCCAAATGCAACAATTATTATTATTATTATTTACTCATTAGAGGCTTTTACATCAGCGTAAGCTGATGGTCTTTCAATGGAGATTGAGTGAAGGCAAATCTCCTTAAATCTCCAGGAGCTTCCCAAGTCTCCAGGACACTTGTTATTATTTTACTCCTTTTGGAGATCTTCACGCCATGGTTTTTAACAGGAGTTTGAGTAAAAGCAAGTTTCGATAGGACTCCTCTCAGTAGTCGGGTCGATCTGACTAATTGCTACTGTCCGGATGGTCTCTACTTGTCTTCCGATTTTTATGTCTTCCAGTCCCATTATAAATTCTTTTGGGATAGTTCCAAGTGCGCCAATTACTTGGTATCACTGTTATCCTCATATTTCATAGATCTTTTCATTCTCCTGCAAGGTCTAGATATCTATCCCTCTTTTCAACTTCTTTTCAATTTACTTTGTGGTCTACGGTAAGGTACACAATTCTGCTGGTTCACTTTTTTTTTGTTGGCAGTTACTAGGTTTGGTCGTCTGGTCGACATTAGGTGATTGGGTTGTAAATCGAAACCCCAGAGAAGTTTGTACGTCTTATTCTCCATATAACACTTGCTCAGCTGGTTAAATTTAATTTTTTGACACAATTTCCAGTGGGTCGTTTTCCCCACACAGCCGTGTCTCGTCTTATATTCTTTTGGGGCTAATTTGCTGCATTCTCTAATCATACGATTTCGTCTCTTTTATCATTATTATTATCATTATTATTATCATTATTACCTAACTCCTTTAGAGTTTTTCATGTCAGTATTAGCTGATGGTTTTTCACTGGAGTTTGAGTGACACCAAGTCTCCTCAAGTCTCCAGGACTCGTCTCAGGATTCTGGCCGTTCTTAGCAATGCTGTCGTTTGGATAGTCTCTACCCGCCTGCCAACTTCCAAGTCTTCCAGGCCTTTTAGTAATCCTTTAGTTATTGTGCCTAACGCACCAATCACAATTGGTTACTTTCATGTTCCACAGCTTTTTCAATTCTGTAGCAAGGTCGAGGTACTTATCCTTCTTTTCGCTTTCCTTCAGATTTATTCTGTGGTCTGCCGGGACAGCAAAGTCGACAATTTTGCAGATTCTCTTTTTTTATTGATTATGGAAATCAGACCTGACCGATGAAATGAAGCGCAGTTTCTTCCAGGTAGCGGTTGTATCGATACTGCTATATGGATGCACTACATGGATGCTAACCAAACGGTTGGAGAAGAAACTTGACGGCAACTACACAAGAATGTTGAGAGCAATATTGAACAACTCCTTGCGACAACACCCCACGAGACGCCAACTGTACGGCCACTTGCCTCCCATCACGAAAACTCTACAGGTCAGACGAGCCAGACACGCCGGACACTGCTGGAGAAGCAAGGACGAGCTCGTAAGTGACGTACTCCTATGGACCCCTACATATGGCCAAGCAAAAACAGGACGACCAGCCCGAACTTACATACAGCAGCTATGTGAGGACACAGGATGTAACCCAGAAGACCTGCCGGAGGCGATGAACGATAGGGAAAAGTGGCGAGAGCTGGTCAAGGATATCCATGCTGGCGGCACGACATGATGATGATGATGATGAGGTCTGGTCTTCTGGCCGGAATTAGTTGATCCGTTTGTATATTAAAGTCCCATAGGAGTTTATGGGAGTCATTTTCTAGGACAGGTGCTGGGTTGTGCATATACCATTTGTTTGTATGGTCGAATTGACATTTCCTGCACATTTCCCAGTGGATCACCTTGCCGACCCAGTCGTGTCTCGCCTTATACTCCTTCTGTGCTAATTTGCTGCATTCACCTATGTGATTATTATTATTATTATGTCACCTTTCCAAACTAAACGGTAGTCGTCTGAAACTAGCAGACAAGTTCACCTACCCCGAAAGCAGTGTCTCATCAACTGAAAATGATATCAACACACAACTAGCAAATAGGCTATCGGTCATATGGAAGTCAGACCTGACCGATGAAATAAAACGCATTTTTTCCCGATTAGCGGTTGTGTCAATACTGCTCTATGGATGCACCACATGGACCCTAACTAAATGTATGGAGAAAAAGCTTGTCGGTAATCACACAACAATGATGCTATCTGTATTGAACAAGTCCTGTGTGCACCACCACCCCCAAAACAGCAGATGTAAGGCCACCTACCAACTATCACGAAAATTATCCTAGTTAGACGAACCAGACATGCAAGACATTGCTGGAGAAGTAAACACGAACTCATAAGTGATATACTCCAGTGGATCCCTTTACATGGCCAAGCAAAGGCAGGGCGACTAGCTAGAAGCTATATACAACAGATCTGTGCCAATACGGGATATATCCTTGAAGACCTCCCGATGAGACGGATGGTGGGAGAGGGTCAGGGAGATCAGTGTAAGCAGCATGACATGATTATCATCATTATTATTATTACTATATAAAAGAAAAATGACAAAGAGAAAAAAATTGTACAACAAACTCTTGATGCTCTAACTGCAGAGTAGGTGTAAAACTTATGTATAAATTATAATTACGAAAACAAGAAGAATCTGTGTTGAAGTTTCATCTGATATTTACAATCATCGGACAGAAATGTCAGAAAAGTCGCGAATCAGTTGTTGTTATAGTGTGACATATGGTCACATGTTATGAAGCATGAAAATGTCACACATATATGAGGACACACACACCAATATATATATATATATATATATATTACACATTCCAAAAGTACAGGCGCTCTTACATAGCATTAATGCAAAAACAAAAGATATATCACTTTTGTAATAAATCCTTTCCTGATGATGGCCCAAAATCGGGCAGAAAGTACTTGGGATATATACAATAATGGAAAATACATCAATCAATTCCCGTCGAATACAATAAAAGCACTACGGCAATATGAACGGATCTACAAGAAAATATGTAGACAGAAAATGTCTGTTATGTTCAAAGAAATTTGTATTAATGAAGAAATGCTGCCAATATATATATATATATATATATATATCATTCGGGAAGTCCAAAGGAATAAAACGAATATGGAACTTGCCAGGTTTTTAATGGCACAGAACAAACGTATCAACACATCTACACTTTCAAATCAATATGCTTATTTTGTTCAGCAATTTGTTTTCAGTATATATATATATATATATATATATATATATATATATATATACGTGTGTGTGTATGTGTGTTTGTGTGTGTGAGAGTATGTACGTGTGTGTGTGTGTGTGTGTGTGAGAGAGAGAGAGAGAGAGTTTGTGCGTGTGTGTTTCTATGTTCGGTTTATATATATTCTATTGTAATACCCGTCAAAATTACTGGATTATTTACAGATGGAGATATTACTTTTCTGTCTACGTAAGTTGATATGAGTTTGTTTTCTCTGTTTTCTTCACCTCTCCTGGATATGACACTAAACAGTCTGATGGTGAGGTCCCACTAATGCTGGGGCCTTGGGGAATACAGATGTGACGGCAAATCGACTAAAATCCCAAAACGGGACTTTAATTTCGCACGTGTGAAGACGGGGCAGGTTAGCACTTGATCCCCTACAGAATAAGTCCTGTTCAGAGTTTTTCTCTCAGGCATATAAGAACTGGCATATTACGTGAGGGATTAATTTAGGGCCAGACTGACCACCGCTGGCAAAGGGGTTCCAAATTTCACACTAAAACACACCCACCAGGCCGCTAAACTTCTTCCCCTTAGACAACAGAAGAATATGGGCCGACAGGTTTTAGTCGTAATAATATTAATATTATAGTAGTCGGCAACTCCGGTTTCCCGTGTGATACTTTAGGAATTAATAGGACAATTCTAAGCAAGATAACATAAGGCGAATAGAAGCTGAAAAGAAAGCATGAAGTAACAACATAGACCACATGGTAACCTGAAAATACATAAAATCCTTTACTACTTATATATACACGTTCAGAGTGTCAAAACATATAATTGGACAGTCCACGAATATAAATGTATTTTCTTGGCTTTTGTCTTTCTTCAAATTGAGAGAGAGAGAGAGAGTGGTAAACGAAATTTCGGTATAAAGGAAAAATGTCCCCAAAGTTACTTATCTTATTTTCGACGGGGTTCCACTCGAGAATCGTTCTTCTTTTACGGGCTAATAGACTTTGTTCTGTTTTTAGTACTGGCTTGAGGGACTCGGGTCTCTCATGTCTCAGTTAATCTTTTTTTTTTTTTTTTTTTCAACCCGGAGTAAAGTGGCTATGGTTCGTCTGCCCGCTATGAACCCTGCTCAAAAACTAAATTCTTCCTATTTACTTCCGCTGTGGGGAAGGGAGCCCCACTTCCGTTTTGGGGTCCCAGCCAATCATTTTGGCTTCTCTCTCTTTCCCCTTCCGATGTCCGGCAACCTGAGGTCACTAAGTACCAACATCTGTTTATCCCCTCTGTGACCCACATTCTCTCTTAACGGTCACTTTTTGACTGCTAGATAGTGCTAATTCAACACGGGAGGATAGTATCAGTCTTACCTCTTCGTCTCCGTGAGCTGTCACGTGACACAGAGCACCCCTTCATTGCCATTGCTCCCTGGTCCACTTTGGCTCGGCGTGGTAGCACCTGACAGGGCCCTATCTATGGGTTAAGTAGAACGAACGGCATACTTACGTTAAGCTGAACTGTTTGAGTAAACTGAATTGCTTGAAATATAAATGTTTTTGACAATTAAACCGTACTTACATTTAAACTACGTGCTTATGCTAAACTGAATTATTTCAAATAGAACTGTTTTTTTTTTACATTGAAACTGTACTTACAGTAAACTGAATTGTTATATATAACTGCTTGAATAGTTTGAAATAGAAATTTTTTTGACAATTAAACTGTGTACTCATGCTAAACTCAATTGTTTTAAATAGAACTAATTATTTACGTAAAAATGGATTTGCCGTTAAATAACCTACAAAGGTTGATATGCCATAAATCCCAACAAACCAAACCAAACAAAATAACCTCCTGGAATTAGAGTATAAAAACTGCTCCTTCCCTTACACAATTTTCTGGAGCTGACATTAAACTAATTGTTTGTCATCAACTACTCGCACTAAAAAAGTAGCTTTCGATAGGACAAGAGCGTATTATCTGTGAACACAGTAAATAAGCATCACACACGCGCGTGCGCATAAACCTTCAAGCACACACATAAACATACATGCTGTCACACACACACACACACACACACACACAATTTGTATTTTTAAAGTATCTTCCGTAATTAAGTACATCATAAAAATATTTTAATTAATTTGATTTTCTTCTGAACCCAAAATACCTGGATCATATCATTATTATTAAACTATGAAAATGTCTGTTTTCATGTATATTTTATAAGCAAATTCTACGGCATTGAAAGTCAGAACCAAAAATAGAATTTGAACATCTCTAACTCATAAACAGACTTAGATAGATAGATAGATAGATAGATAGAGTTTTGTTATATTTACCATTTTTTCTCCTGAGTGAAATTTAGACCGCTGCAATCTCCTGCCTTCTTCAAGTGTAATATATGTCACTATAATAAAAGTGACTTCCTAATATCCATCTGGTGACTGATTCCTTCTCCAACCTTATTCAGTTGTAATATACATCACTGTAATAAAAGAGGCACTTATAGAAACAATACAACTTCTTTACAAGCTGTTTCTAATCGCTATAAAAGATGATTAGATTTTTGCACTCATTTCAACGTTTTCAGTAAAGTCACCAGTGTCGGAAAGTCACGTGACTGTAACCTAACGAATTATCGCATTTAGCAGATACCTTGTGAATTTGGGAAGAAGTGTGAAACGACACACACACACACACACACACACACACACACACACACATATATATATATATATAGTTCTGCAATCTACGATATGCAGTCGTTTGTTTTTAAATTTTGCGATGCATATTCAATATTAAGAAATTATTTGCTTCATCCATTTTACAAAAGTTTTTCATGTAACGATTGTATCTTTTAATGAAACTCTTAGAAATCACAATAACATGAAGAGGTGAGGTAATTCTTTGTTATAGGTTTTATCATGCTCTACTGGCCAGTATTTGAGCACTTTCTTTCGCCAATTGTCCGGATAAACTGTGGTTATAATCCTAGGTCAAGTCATACCAAAGACTCAAAAATGGTACTTGATGCCTCATTGCTTAACACTCAGCATTATAAGAAATGGATCAAGGGTAAAATGGAGCAGTCCAGGAAAAAGTGTAGCGCCCTCTTCTACACCTCGGTGTAGTAGCTATTGAAAAGGGAGCCTTCGGGTCACCCTCAACTACAGTCGCCAAATTTATTTTTACTTAAATATATAACTATGGAAATATATATATATATATATATATATATATATATATATGTTTCTGTGTGTGTGTGTGTGTGTGTGTGTGTGTGTGTGTGTGTGTGTGTGTGTGTGTGTGTGTGTGTGTGTGAAAGTATAAATCGATTAAAAGAGGCGAAACCTGCGCTACCACGATGAAGGAAGAACATAGATGGCTCTCAAAAAGTCCATGCTGGAAATATCTTTTCATAAGCACATCCTAAATGATGTAATTCGTGAGCAGTGCGGAGTGAAGGCTGTGATCGCGGAGAAAGGTAGCTGAAATTCCGCTGGTAAGGTTCACAGGCAACCGATGCAACCATGCCATTACCGAGTGGTATCAGAAAGACCAACCAAGACCACTCGGAAGACTTCTATGATGATGTAAAGATTAAATAGTCAAGCGATTCTGGGAAACAGAGAAAGGAATGGTGAGATGAAGAACAAAATAGAAGTTCTTTGCTGCCTGCGATGTGGAAAATATCAGAAAACTGATCAATAAGAGAATACATACACACACACACACACACACACACACACATATATATATATATATGTATATATATATATATATATGTGAATGTCAAACCTATTGCAGTGTTTTACTACACTCTAGAGTTTAGCGAGTGTCTCATATGACCAAAGTAGTAGGTAGTATCGTGGTTGTAAGTGCGCTGGTGAATTTTGCATTTATTCACTTCGTGTGTGATTTGAAAGGCATGCTCATGAATCTACTTGGTCTAGTGGTTGTCCATCGGATCCGATGATGACGTTTGCATTCTACAACTCATCTACGAACACGAAAGTGGCTCCGCGGCCCCAGCCCCAGCCCACAGGCACAGAGTCTTGAACAGTGGGGTCACTGGAAGTCAGTGTTTGTGATCACTGCCGAGGCTGCTCTGCGGTGTAATCTCTCTCGCAGCGGCGAGTTTCTGGCACCGAGCCTCTTGGAAGTTGGCAGCAGCTCTGTGAACCGAGCCTCGCCATTTTGGTCTGTCCATGGCATATTCCTCCAGGTCTCTCGGATTGATGTGGCACCACAGGAGATTGGCTTTGATCATGTCTTTATACTGCAGTTTTTGGTCTACCTTGGTTTCTTTTGAAAGGCATGAACATGAATTTACTTGATCACACCTCAATGAACTGACAGATAAGGAAATTAACCAATTCATTCTTCACCATTTTTCAGATTTTATATGTACCAAAGTAACAAAAGGAACTCTCCACTATTTAATTTTTGACCAATACATTCGACAGCCTTCTTAACAGACTGACCAAATGAAATACACTTCTTTAAGTACATTACTTAAGCTAATGTCACTAATGATTCTGTCAAGTTTTACTTTGGCAAACTTAATTTTTATTTCAGCTCAAAGTGTCTTTCTTCCTTCATAAACGTTCCTCAATAATTTACTAACTTCGTTCGAGTAGAATTCTTTCTTGAATCTTTCGATAAAATTTTGAGATAAATTACCAACTTTTTGTCGCTTACTGTCATGACAGGGAAACAAATATCTTCAACTCTCCATCAGATATAAAAAAAACATAGATTTTCTTTTTTGAACGATTGTAAAAAAAAACGTTCAAAATTATAGAAGTTTCTATAGACACTGCACTTAACACGCAGGTCACATACTTGATAAGGTAAATACATTGTGTTTTTTTTCTATTGTTGTTGTCGTCGTTATTGTTGATTACTTTTTTAACTTCGCTTTTTTAAATATCCTAAAAGCACTGACGAGGATAATAACAATGGAACTATTGAAAATGGTTGGATTCCGAGACGTGATTCAAGTGAAGTGATCTTTGAAATACTGAAACCGAGTGTAACACAATTCAATAGATTGACAATGCGAAAAGAGCCTGCTTTCTTTTTGGCTTACATTCGTATTTCCTGACACAACAGAACAACAAGAGCTGTTTTTTTTTTTTTTTTTTTTTAAAGAGGCAGGTTGAAACATAACCACTATATTCACCTGTCTCAAAAATCTTTCTGAGAGAGTCCCCGTGGCGTAGTGTCTAACGTGCTGGACTATTGTGATAAGTCGTGCTATAACTCTTGGATAAAATATGAATTCACCCACCCACAGCGATGGATAAAATATTGACATTATTTTTTTTTTATAAGGATCACTTAGGCATTAAATAAACCACAAAGGTTAATATAGAGGTCGTTAAAAAGTCCTATGCCTTACACAAAAAGAAGAGAGTTTTATATTATTTTTCAATAGTTAAAAATACAATTAACCTATTAAAATAATTGATAAACCCTTAACTTTTTAATTTGATTTCGACCCTGCATCAATCTCATAAATAAACAATAAAATAGACACATCCTTGAGTGGTTTATTAATTTCTTCTGTAACCTACTAAAAAATTTACATGGTATTTCTTTTGAGTGAAAATCTAACATTCCGTTCCTTCAAGTTGCATTTACCTTCAACATCACTTAATTATTCTGAATTAAATGAAAACATTGTTTACATGAATTTATTTGTTATACTATTTCAGTCCTACCACTGCTGATTAAAATTCTTGCTACATCCACATACATATAAACGCATAAAAATAGCTTCTCTCTTACATAGTGACATATTCATACAAAGATATTTTACAAACACAAAATAAATCAACTAGAGTTAGACATTCGAAAACTGCTACATTTTGTGCAGGAATTTTCTCTCCAAAAATATCTACGCTCTAATATTATTTGTTATACAAGAAAAGACTTTGCATCTTCTGTTTTTTCAATAGACTTTCTACTCAAGTTAAAGAAAGAAAATTCATTTAATTTGGAGATCGGTGTTTTATTTAATCCTTTACACATTTACCTGATTCTTGGGTATTTTGGAAAAAAAAAACAGTTAGTTGAGATTTAAAGCTGGATTAAGTGAGTTGAGATTTGGACCTAGAAGAGTCCAGTTGGGTCTAGGGGGTGAGCCGCGCGTTGTCGGGTCTGATGGAACTGTCAGCATTGTAAAAATTGTGTGTCTCTCTCTCCTCGTGTTGAAAACCTAAAAGTCAAGAAGGTAATAAAAGTTTCATACCTGAAACAAGAGAGTCGTCAGTGTTTCGAGTGTTTTTCGGATTCCTATGCATGTGAACGTTTAACACATCTGTATATATGCATTACGTATATTTCACGTATCCGTATCATGGTTATGGTACACACACACACATATATATATATATATATATATGTGTGTGTGTGTGTGTGTGTGTGTGTGTGTGTGTGAGTATTGACCAATTAGTCACCTCTCGTATCTCTTATTGGAATAGCTGACTTTTTCTTCCGGTTCTTCAGCTAAGTAATCAAATGCTTATCTCGTCCATAAGAAGGTATTCCCACCCAACATAAAAAGAAAGCCCTTGAAAATATTTCTTCTTCCCATCTTAATCGTTCTGTATATGATTGGTTTGGTTTGGTTTGGTTGTATTTTATTGCGAATCAACCCTTGTAAATTATAAGTGAATAGTTGGTAGGTAGCATTATTTTTAAACGAGCCAAAGCTCATACTTTTGCAGAAAGTAGAATGGCTTCAAATATTGCTATTTATAACTAATAATTCAATTTAACATCAGTCATTTATTTGCACACGGTTAAATGGTTTCATGTGTGGAAAATGATTAAATATTTGAATCGTAACAGGAACAATGACTCCAAATCAGAGACGACCTGAGAGTAATGGCAATGAATGAGTACTGACTGGAGCGTCACTATCAGATGAACTTTCATGTCATATCCAGGACTCTCGTTGGGAGGGAGGGTCTAACCCCACATTAAAGATAGTGTCGGTGTATTCTATGGAACCAGCCGACTGAGCTATCTCTCAGTGAGTATACTAATACAATGTGTAAATTCTAAATACTGAAAGTATATATATATATTTGCAAATTCCCGTTTCGTTTTATTTGTGACGTCGAAGCTTAAAATCTGCTTAAAGTAAATTCGTTAATATGATTTTTGAAAATCTCTTTTGATATGCGAAAAGCCAATGGCACTCATACTCGTGTAGAAGTCGAGATGTTGATTCATGCTCATGAAATAATCAATTTATGTAATTAATTTTTGAAGCCAATTATTCATCGTCTTTCTTTTTATTAATATGTGAATTTTGAACTTGGAAAAATATGTCTTATGTATAGGTCGATGTTTTAAAATTTGACTAATACACGTTTATGTAAAGTAGCTTCCTTTGCTATAGTTATTTTGTCGAAGTTTCCTTTATTTCTAGCATAATATATTGGAACTGTTACATACGTTTTTGGCACCTGAAAAACAGTTTGAATTTCTGTTCTAAAACAGGTGGAATTTATTAGACATTTATTAATAGAAATGGCAGAAAATACAGATAAAATTACTTTTTTATTAACGTTTTCGTCGTATATACTCGGGGCAAAAATCACAAAAATAGCACGCTTACATGTTCGCTCTTGGTGTTTATTTAAGTGATTGAGCCGTAAATAATCTAATAGCAGATAAGAGGCGAAACATTTTTCATTTAATAGCTGAGCATTCAGTCTTCATAGAATATACCTTATACAAACTTGATTAACCTTTTTAATTAATGGTTGTATAAAACACATATTGAACATACTCAAAGTGCGCTCATTTCATGCTATTTTCTTGGAGGTACCTTGGCGTAATGGCTAAAAATGTTGGACTACAACCTCAATGTAAGTGAATTCGAATTCCAGTCGGGCTATTACGATCACTTTCGAACAAATACCTTTGTGAAAGGTTCGAACCTAGTTATCCACCGAGATATGTGATGACAAGTATCAAAACTCTTTTTTTATGACTTTGTGATTAAATAACCCGCGAAAGTGGATATGCCATTAAACAAAGTATCTAAACCAACCATATTATTTACAAGGAATAATGTTTCCTCAATTACAAATTATGTATAATACGAAACGGAAGACTAAAAAATAAAAATTGTCTAATCTTAATTATTTAAAGCATATTTTAGAATATGATTTACTTTAAGAAGTAGAATTATTTTAAAAATTGACAAATTTTAGCCTTTTTTTAAATAATGTTTTGCTGTTTATATACTCATTGTTATTTGTGTTACAGTTATTTATAATAAAGGTTCTGCATCATAACTGGTGTGGAAATCCAGCAAAAAGTATGAATAATAATAGGAAACAGCAATATAAAAATGAGTATTCCCGAGCCGTAATCTCAGCAACCCGGGTGTATATACTTCTAATTAACGTATAGGACTTACACTCCTATAATTTAAAATGGGCGGTATGTCACTTGTTCCCGAAACAAAGATGGTGGACGCACATAAGCAATCAGTCTCAGGAAACCATTGGTCAGGAGAATAACGTAATCAGTGTTTAAAACTACGTCCTCATTTGAATTTCGTCCAGCGTTTTTAGAGCCAACTCCAAGACATGTATTTTCTATAAATACTTCGTGTTCAAATACTCTTCCTCTTTTTTAACATTTTCACTTGCAGAGCTAACACACTCTCTCCAGTGTGACTTCCAGAGAGAATACTATCATTCTCTCATATTCACCAACAGCCGTCAAACCCCACAAAATGTATAAGCCATGCAAACGTTCCTTTCCTCAGTATTTCCAGCCTCGAAAACAGCAATTGCGTCGAACCACGTAAAGAAACGAACAATTAGAAATACATAGTTAACATGCAAAGGACACTTTGTCATTTAGTTCTTTTTGTAGTTTTAGATGTGTTCGTCACACACACACACACACACACACACACAAACACACACACATACACAAACACATACTCGCACACAGACTATTTTGACGAACAGTAATAGAACTATTGTAATGTTTTTAATGCTTTCATTGTATGTATTGTTAAGATATAAATTTGTTTTGTTTATGTTGCTTGTTTTGAATGTTCCTTTTGTCTGCACCGTTTCATATCGTTGACACATCTTTCATATTATTACTTCATTTAATACATGTCTCCATGTGCCTTTTTCCAAGTATAAACAAAAATAATATGCCACTAAACATACACCATTATACAACATACATTTTGGGGGATCGAACATATCAACCAAATAACATGTCCCCCTTCAAACGGTAGAAATAGGAGCTGTATAATTTCTAAGAGTTAATGCCTTCTGCCTGTATTTTTTAGGAAGTAGAATAGAATTTGCTGAAATACTTATGATCAGTATTTTTTAGTGTGTCATTTCCCTGAGTCATAGAGTGAGATATTAAAAGAAGATCTCACTTAGGACGTTTATGAGACCATATGGCCAGCAAACATCTCTCCAAAACAGGCGCACAGAAATATCTATTTCAGATTATTTTGGATTTAACGTATTTAATCCGAATTTTGTGGTTAAAAGGAAGCAAAGGCAGTCGAGGTTTTGTTTTGTTTTATTTTTCGTGTTTTTTGTACACTGACATAAACAATTAAATCGACAAAATAAAACAAATACACAAAATTAAATGTAAGATTTATGCATAAAATGATAATAACATTCTTTTTTTGGCTAAGAGACAAACAAGGAAGTAAATAATATTCTCTATGCTTCCATTATCCCAACATCGACACGGAGTCAACAGGAACATTATAAACTCATTTGTTATTACGGCCATTTATGACTGATGACTTTTGTATGAAGTATATAATTTTTTTCCTAAACATATAAACAGAAAATTTTTTTTTTAATCATATTTCTGTGTTAATGGAAGCAGGATTATTTTAAGATCTTATTGATAGTTTATTTTGAAATAATGTACAAAAACATTAAGGTGATGTTACGGCAAACGTATCCATGACCGTCATCTTGAAGGAATATTAAAATAAAAAAAAGCTTCCAGAATGAATACATTATATAGTCAGGTGGTCTGGAAAAGAATAGATGAGGATGGGTTTATATGTTTTGAGTTTTTTTTTTTTCATTCCTTTGGTAACTTCGGCTTATATATATATATATATATATATATATATATATATATATATACAATTTTAAATGGAGGAATTGATATATATTATGTTAGAAATTACCATGACAAGAAAATCCGGCAAACACCTACATGCGACATACATATTAATGAACAGCTGTTTCGACTTTATTAGGTCTCATCAACAGTGCACACCGTGATCTTCACCACTGCAATCTGGACGAGAGGACACTTTAGAAAATGATATGCAATAAAAATTATGTTTTAAACTTGGAAAAAATTCAGACTGCTTTTCAAGCATCTTGCATGAATCGAGCATGAGTTTTTGAAGAGATTCAATGAAGGCAGGACGTCTGGGGGGGATTATGAGTGTGGGGGGAGTAAGGAAGTCAATACACCAAAGTTGATTAGCCAAAAGGTTAGGGTTAGGCTAAGAATGTTGAGGTTTTAAGGAAGTTCAGGAAGAGATTCCTTGTGAAAAGGCCAACACTCTTCAAATCGGGTTTGTGGCATATCCATCAGGACAATGCACCAGTCCACAATTTCATCCTTGTCACAGACTATTTGACCAATATGGGCATCAAGATAGTTCCTCACCCTCCCTATAGTCCAGACCTTGCTCCCTGTGACTTTTGGTTATTCCCTTAGCTCAGAGGCTGTCTTTATGAGACAATTGAGGAGATGAAAGAGGATTTGACGAAGGTAATTGACACACTCACACAAGAGGACTTCGATGGGGCCTTCCAGAATTTGTTGGAACGATACAAGTGCATTGCAACCGGAGGAGGTTACTTCGAAGGGGACTAGAGTTTCATGCGTGTACTATCAATAAAAGTGCCTATACGAAAAAAGTCTGGAAACTTATTATAATCCTCGTAGATACAGATAAATTGATCGATCGATAGATAGATCGATAGATATACGTTGGTCGTTCGAAAAGCTCTAAGACTCACCAAGGAAGACGAGGCTTTTTCTGACTATTTTTGCTGCGACAGCGTACGACAAAGTCTTAGAAAACTGAATAAGTTTTTCTAGTTTTATGTCTTAATTTCTGTTCAGTTGTGGCCTATACACGTACGAGAGGTGTGCACTAAATCAAAATTCTTGATGAAGCTTAGAACATTTTAATATATATATATATATATATATATATATATATATATATATATATATATATATATATATGCAAATCTCTTCGAATGAACTGAGCACTCTGGCATACGGTAAGGGAAAATTGTAAACAAACGAAAGCTACTACATAATGCCTTATAATTCCCGAGGTGGCGTGGTTTGCTTACTGGCAGAGCGGTGTTATATTAAGTTTAACGTATAGTTGGCCGGGTTTCGATCCTAGCTTCAAGCGTCCAACGTATCTAGCCACACTGTAGATTTGTGACACAATGAAAAAGTCTGTCTGTGGATGGATATATGGATATATATATATAAACTATAGATTAATTTTTAAGCGCAGTTTAACACGTTGGAATTTAGAGTTTCCCTTATTCCATACCATGTTAAACAGCATAGTCTGTCCTACTATATAACCATAGCTAGAAAGAGAATAGCAAGATTTATACGTCTGAGGGTTCTAACGCTATGTGAAATTCCAACACACTCGTCGAGGATTTGAACTCAATTCACTGTGTCCATTTCCTATAACCATTGCACATCGAACGCCACCTTAATATATATATATATATATATATATATATATATATATAGGAAGTAAAGTAAAGTTTGCGACTGTAGTCGAAGGTGCCCCGAAGGCTTCCTTTTCGATAGCTACAACACCTCGAGGAGGGCGCTACTCTTTTCTCTGGATTGTTTTAATTTACTCTTAATTCTTACGTTATAATGCTGAGTGTTAAGCAAGGAGGCATCAAGTACCATTTTTTGCGTCTTTGGTATAACTCTACCTGGTATTGAACTTTGGTCTCCCGGGCCATTGGTGAACACTCTAACCATCATCTGGTCCCTCATTATGGTAGACTATTGTCGGTTACTACGAAGCTGTAAGTGATTCGTGGTAAGAATGCTGTATCTTCTATCTTAGTTGCCCAGTTAGCTGGGGTTGTAGAATACACCGACTGCATCTCTGCAATGGAGTAAGACTCCCTCAACGAGTGTCCCGGATATGACACTAAACAATCTGATGGTGATGTTCAAGTAATGCTGAAGCTTTGGGGAATGTGAAGAACCCCTTCATTGCCATCGATCCCAGGTCCACTCTGACCCGGTATGATAGCGCCAGAGAAGGTCCTATCTATAGGTCAAATAGAACTTAACTTTGTACTTATGCTAAACTGAACTATTCAAAATAGATCAGTCTGAAATTTGCTAAATTGAAACGCTTGAAATAGGTCTGTTTTTGATATTGTAATGGTATAATAATGCTAAACTGAATTATTTGAAGTAGAACTGTGTTGTCCTTTAACTGTTTGTAAATAAAGACTAAACTTATACTTAACTGAATTGTTTGAAATCTGTTTCAGCGTTAAATGACCCTAAAAGTGTTGATACGCCGTAACACAAAACAACCAATTCACCAACTTCTATCAAAGCAAAAGTTTTAAGAACAACTTGTGAAACATTGAGCTAAGATAGCTAAGCAATACATTCTTAGCAGTGAGTTGAGTTTGAACTAGGTACTCAATACTTCAAGCTGTGTGCAGAAATCAAGATAAGCTTTAAAAATATGTACAGACAGATTGATCGCAATATGCACTGTAAGTAGAACGCGTGTCCGAGTTGCAGATAGAGGTAAACTGTTTTTACTGCTACTGTCTGTAGACATTCTCGTAAAATCTATATTGCCAGAGATCGGAGTGTGGCAGTAACACAGTAACAAGGTGGTTGATCAAGATATTAAGTGATGAAGCAACGTACCAGAAGAAGTGGAGTCAAGCTGTCCACTTACTGACATTATTAGCATGTAGTGAAGATAATATGCCTTAGACAAGAATTGAGCTTCAATTTTACCTACTATGTTTCACTTCAACTCATTCCTCCACATATTTTGTTTCCTCACCTCTATGTATATATATATATATATATATTGATAAGTGAATATAAGTAAAACATATATATATATATATATGTGTGTGTGTGTGTGTGTGTGTGTGTGTGTGTGTGTGTTTCTTATATTCACTTATCAATCAAATGAAATCACGTCATGATTTTATGTTGTGGATGCTTGTATAATATTCTTAAAAGCACCGTGAAATTTATCAAGGCTTTTGAGATGATTTAGAAATGGCCATCTCTTCACGTTAGAGACAACAGATCCTATTGGTTTGTATGGTACCAGCAGCAGAGAGAAGTGAATTCTTCCTCACCTAATAACATAAAATAGCCACGAACTATGTTAGTCGTAACTTGTTTTATTCGTAAATGTATGTGTGCGTGAATAAATGCATACGAGCATAAACATGTGGGTGTATGTGTGTTTGTGTGTTGTGTATTTGTGTGTGTCTGTGTCTGTGCCTGCGTGAGCTCAGTAAAGATTTGAATTCGTTATCGCCATTCAATTTTACATGTTAACAAGTTTCGTCCTGTCTTACTCTTTTCCCTGTCTTTATCTCTGTCTGTCTGTCTGTCTGTCTGTCTCTCTCTCTTTCTCTCTTCGTCTCTCTCTTTATATATATATATAGAAATATATACATAAAAACACACACGCATGCACAGTGAGACATGCACATAAAACCCAGTGGATAATGCTTACAAAACACTGACTGTATACCGTGCGGACGGATAAGCTACCATCCACCCCCAACCAACAACCTTTTATTTATATATATATATATATATATATATATAATATTGACAGTCTGATTTTAAGAACACCACGTATATTATGCACTTACTTTTGTATTTTTTATACTTTCCAAAGAATATATATTATCCGACAATAACATATATATACGTGTGTGTGTGTGTGTGTGTGTGTGTGTGTGTGTGCTATACTATGACATATATCCTCAGTCTAAATTCAAACATCCTAATAACTAACTCAACTAGCAAAAAATATTCGAGATTCCTATGATGATGCGATCAGATGTAAGATAACTGTACGTGGTTGGATTAATGCGACATAAGCTTGTACGAGATTTATGCCACTTTTTGGGCTTAGATTGCTACGTCACAGTGAAAAACATAGCAAAATAACGGACAACTATGCAAACTGCAGGTGTTATTTAAGAATACCTTCTCTTAAGACTTTTTTCTGCTCGAGGGTACCTACAAGTCTCCAGGGGTTTGATGCTGGAGCTTATTACTTCCATTCTTATTTTGGATTTAACTTCTCAATGGATTGCTTTCACTACGGCTTTGTCATTTCCCTGGAGCCCCTTTTACCCCTTCTACCCCAGATAGATAAATAGATAGGTAGATATAAACACATTGAGACTGATAAAAATGAACAGACTGAGATAGATAGATAGATAGATAGATAGATAGATATGAACAGACCTCAACAGATAGATAGATAGATAGATAGATAGATAGATCACTGCATGCTACAAATTAAACTGTGAATAACAGAATGTGTTCAGAGGGTAATAATAGAATATTTACAACTTTTCTTTTTTTGTATACTATCTCCATTTTTATCACCCTCTCTCTCTCTCTCTCTCTCTCTCTCTCTCTCTCTTTCTCTCTCCATATATATATATATATATATATATGTATATATACATAAAAGGAAGGAGTGTGCAGAATATTTGACATTTACCATTTTTTAATAATTAATTCCAAAGCAATTAATTCACAGTCACAAATTAGAATTGAACAAACACAAAGCAACCTATCAAAACTATGTTTACTTATATAAGTAAACTTAACACTCAATCAAAATTTAAATGATGCCTGACTATTTGAAATGGACTGAAATGTCTAAAATATGTGTAACATAAATATATGAAATAATGAAAAAAAAATAAATAAGAAATTTTAAATCAGTTTAGGACCTATTCAATGTTTGAAAACTTTGTCATACAAAGAAATTATTCGAAAGGGCCAAACAAGAGTGGGCCAAATCTTAACTGTAATGAGGATTTGGCATATGTTCCTAATCAAAGCTACTAACCAACGTTCCGTTGTTCTTTTTGCAATGAGAGGCTACGTTTTCTGACTTCAACGTTTTGGTAACTCAGCAACTCTCTTTGGAAAACCCAAAGTCATAATTAACAATATTGTGTGCTGCATCTACAGAAATCCTCTGTTGTTTAAGAATGTCCTCTATTACAACACTTCTGTCAACAAAACTGAGTGCATTAACTGAATCAACCATTTCATGTGTGTTCATTATGGTGGCCTGTCTGGCTTGTCTTAATCTTGAATGCCATTTTGATCTGTCAACAATTTAGCCTGTGTGTAAACACTTTTAGATAAAGCATTCTTCTTCATACAGATCAACATCTTCTGTAAATTTCACATTGTTTGCACTTCTCAACCACCAACAATTTGATGACAAATCTGGAGAACTCTGTTTATCTGACGCAATTTGGATTAGCTTCGTGAGGGATGATGATAGATGAGGAAGGAGTAAGGAAGTCAATACACCAGAGTTGATTGGCCAAAGGCTTAGGGTTAGGGTTACTATGTTGAGGTTTTAGGGGAGTTCAGGAAGAGATTCCGTCGTAAGAGGTCAGCCCTATTCAAACCGGGTCTCTGGCATTTCCGGCTGGACAATGTACCTGTCCACAACTTCATCCTTGTCGCAGACTATTTGACCAATATGGGCATCAAGACAGTTCCTCAGCCTCCCTATAGTCCAGACCTTGCTCCCTGTGACTTATGGTTATTCCCTAAGCTCGGAGGCTGTCGTTATGAGACAATGGAGAAGAAAGATGTTGTGACGAAGGTAATTGACACGCTTACACATGAGAACTTCCATGGATTATTCCAGAACTTGTTGGGACGGTACAACAAGTGCATTGCAGCCGGAGGAGATTACTTCGAAGGGGACTAGAGTATCAAGTGTGTACTATCAATAAAAGTGCCCATACGAAAAAAGTCTGGAAACATCGTATGCACCTCGTATGTCAAATATATTCATACATGCGAAATGACAGTATATTTTTATTAAAAAATGTTTATCACGTCTTTTCTTTTCCTTTTGTTTAAATATTTTATAAATCTCATGAGAGTTTTAGAAGAGCTTTAAAAATCAAATATCAAATGTAAATTAATAAGCTGCTAATTTTTCTATAAGAACTCGAATATTGTTTACATATTCAAGACTTTACGTTCTGTAATTAAGATTTTGCAATCTCTTCATTATATGCTAAGCCTCTGAAATTGAGAGACTAGTTCATATATCTTGGTAGCAGTATCATATCTACTAAAAGCGATGCCAACATACACATTGGCAAAACATGGGCTGCTCTTGATAAGTGATCGACCATAAGGTGATCTGATTTCTCTGATGAAATAAAGCAAGAATTATTTCGAGTTTGCAAGCGTTTCAGTACTACTGTACAATTGCATCACATGGACTCTAATATAACGCTTGCAGAAAAAGCTAGATGGGAAGTAAACAAGGAAACTTGGTGATATTTTTAACAAGTCTTTGGAGCAGCACCATACAAAACAGCAGTTCTATGGCCACTTACCTCCCATTTCGTAAAAAATCAAAGTAAGATGACCAAGACAATGTGGACGCTGCCGCTGAAATAAGAACGAACACATGAGCGATCTTTTAATGTGAATTCTTACAAATGCAGACACCAATGATGTCTGACCAGCAAAAAAATATTCAACAACAGTGTGCAGACACTAGATGCTAACTAGAAGACATACCAAGAGTAAGAACCGATAAGGATGGGCAGCGAGAGAAAAACACAGAGAGAGAGAGAGAGAGAGAGAAAGAGAGAGTCATAAGAATGCCAACTATCGGCTCACCTTGAAGGTAAAAATGATTTTGTGAAGCCCACCAAAACTGTGTAAATAAGTATGTATTACAGGTGAAAAATTGTATGGTTTCTGCTGCTTCAATTTGATTAGAATTAATTCCCTGTAACTTCTTTATTATCAATCACAAATTACAAACAAGGTAATCGTTTCCTTCATTTTCGATAAGATAATCTTATGGAACAAGCAAGTTTTTTTTATGGTTCTGGCATCAAAAACTTTGTTTTAACTTTCTAATCATTTGTATATTTCTCATTTCTCTTCCAGGAAATTGTATAAAATTAAAAATTCGACGATGAGGTGTCTTTTTTAATACGCCATTTAAATGTGCAAATTGCTTAACATTGATTTTTATGGGAAATTTTTTTTGTACATTCATCAAGCTTGTAATGTTGCCTTTTGCATTTTCGTTTTTTTTTTCTTTTTTTAGTTCCTCAAAATGAATTCGTATGTAATGCCAGTGACTATTTAATTCAAACATGCAGTTTTCTGTATCAAACAAAACACACACCCATACACACACAAAAGAAAAAGTGTTTAAACTTATCTGATGTACCTTGGAGAAAATCAATTTGATATTATGGTGTCAAGCTTGGAAATCTTTCCGAAGGCTTGTAAACAATATATTACGGCTGATTGCAGTGAAAATAAATAAAAATCTAATTAAAAGAAAATTAAAAAAAAACTTTTAGAATGTTACTCATGTGAAGACGAGGCTGGTAATTTTCCATCAATGTAATTATGACGAATTTCTGGAATGTTTAAAATCTGACCGTCATATATTTGATATCTAAAACGTATTCATCGCTCAGAAAAACTATTGAGTCAAATGTGTATAAATTTTACACGAGACATTGGCCCAGCGGTTAGAGTGTTCGCCAATGGCCCGGGAGACCTGGGTTCAATCCCAGGTCGAGTCATACCAAAGACTTTAAAAATGGTACTTGATACCACCTTGCTTAACACTCAGCATTATAAGGTACGGTTCAAGGGTAAAGTGGAGCAATCCTGGGAATGGAGTAGCGCCCTCCCCTACACCTTGGTGTAGTAGCTATCGAAAAGGGAGCCTTCGGGTCACCCTCGACTATGGTCGCTAACTTTACTTACTTATATATATATATATATGTGTGTGTGTGTGTGTGTGTGTGTGTGTTTCTTTTTAATCGCAAAAGTTTTCCGGCAACTTCGAATTGAATGTTTCTTTTTCTTAAATTTTATTATCTGAAAAATTCACTTTACAATCAATTTTGAAAACCAAAGTGAAACTAAAAAGGAAAAAGGAAAAAGAAAAAAAGTAACGCTGAAAATTTCATTTTTAAAAAGAATCTTTCAAACGCGAACAGTAAATCTAGAACTGGGATAGGAAAACGGGATATAAATATAATAAGATAACTAAAATTCCTTATTCCATGCAGACACATACAGGTGGGCAAAGAAAGATTGATAGAGGACACACGTTATATAGCCAGAATTATGTGATGGCTGCACTTGTTTATAAATATACTTACTCTCTTTTTATTAAAACGAAAGTTGAAATGTTGCGCGTGTGTATGAGACAGAGAGAGAGAGAGAGAGAGAGAGAGAGAGATGGAAAGCTGTGATTGACACCATATCTTCTTATCCTACATACCGATACACATATTCAGAACCTTGCTTCTTGCTTCTTTGGCTGGAGCTTGATACATAGCGGGTTCTCAGCTCAGGAGCCGCTACTCCACTAACTGGCATGTCTATTCTGCTAACTGCCGAGTCTAACTGACTGACTGACTGACTGACTGATCACCGGGATCGAAGACCTACTTCATCATATACTTTCTGGACGCCAACACATATTTTCTTCCGGTGGAGTTCACGTGATTCCTTCCGCTGTCCCTTGTTTGCTTTAAGACCCAGGTACATATTCAGTTTACGAACTCCACACTAACCGTCGGTCAAATGTCAAAATGTAATACACAGACTCTAGAAAAGGGCCAAATTCGTTAAAACTCGTGTAAAAACTCAAAAGGAGGGGAATGATTTCAAACATATGAAAAATCGGTACTTATGCATCTATGTTACTGCGATAAAGCCGAACTTTCACGACCGTTTCCGGAAAGAATCGGAATATGCCGACAAAACGCATGAAGACCAATCTATCAGGGTATGCACTGAGTTGATGCCGCTCATTCGTCTTATATTTTTAACTGAAAGCCATCTCGGGTGACCACAGATATATCAATTTTAATATTTGAGCAATAGCCAGTTTGGACCGGGAGAAAAACGTCCCTTCGAGCAATGCAGTCCACATGCTGCATTTGGTATTTCGACATAGCTTTTTCTCATTTTTTTTAAATGCCAAGGATGTTCGCATGTCCGGTAAATTTTAATTTTGCCAATAAGTTTTTTTTTCTTGGTAGAATTATATCACCTTTTCCACAGATTGTAGTTTGTCGCTTAGTTGCGATAAATTCATGTTGTTTAAAATTGCTTGAATAATACTGTTCTCGTAACTTTGTCCACACATTGATTGAATTATTTTATCGTCTGTTTGATTAGCTAGGTGTTTTGTCGGCATATTCTGATTCTTTCAGTTATCGGCCCAGAAACACTCGTGAAAGTTCGGCTTTATCGTTGTAACATAGATGCATAAGTACCAAAAAAACTGTGGAAGATGAAGGTGATGGTGATACCAATTGTAATCATTGCACTAGGAACTATTTCCATGGATATGGAAAAGAGACAGGAGGAACTAGAAATAAGACGAAGAACCGGGACCATCACGCCGTAGCATTTTTCAGATCAGTTAGAACACTGAGAAGAATCCTGGGGAAACTTGGTCTCACTCAAACTCCAGTGAAAAACCACCAGTTAATGTTGGTATAAAAAAAGGCTCAAAAAGTGGGAAATAATCTCAAAAAGAGTACAATACAGTAAACTAGCGTAAAAATAGTTTTAGACAAGACATGACTGGGTGTGTAAGGTAAGCAACTGGAAAGTGTGCAAGAAATTGAAATTTGGTCTTACTACTAAATGGTACATCCACGAACCAGAATATGTCTTTAAGAATGAGATAAACAAAATTCTCTGGTCTTTTGAGATAATAACAAATCATTTAATCTCGACCAGAAGACAAAACCAAGAAATACGAGGATCATTTAGTAAGTTTCCAGACTTTTTTCGTATGGGCACTTTTATTGATAGTACACACATGAAACTCTGGTCACCTTCAAGGTAATCTCCTCCAGCTGCAATGCACTTGTAGTGTTCCAACAACTTCTGGAATGCCCCATGGAAGTCCTCTTGTGTGAGCGTGTCAGTTACCTTCGTCACAGTCTCTTTCGTCTCCTCTATTGTCTCATAACGACAGCCTCAGAGATTAGGTAAAAACCAAAATTCACAAGGTCTGGACTTTAGGGAGGGTGAGGAACTGTCCTGATGCCCATCTTGGTCAAATAGTCTGTGACAAGGATGAAGTTGTGGACTGGTGCATTGTCCTGGTGGATATGCCACTGACCCGATTTGAAGAGTGCTGGCCTCTTCCGACGATATCTCTTCTAAAACTCCCTTAAAACCCTAACCCTAACACTTTGGCCAATCAACTCTGATGTATTGACTTCCTTACTTCTCCCACACTTCTCGTCATCCCTTACAGACTCGCTGTCTTCCTTGAATCTCTAATCCACTCAAAAAATGATGCTCGATTATTGCAAGATGGTCGAAAAGCAGTCTGAAGCATTCCATACATTTCTTTGGTATTTTTCCAAGTTTAAAGTGTCCTCACGTCCAGATTGCATTTTTGAAATTCCCCAGCTGTGACAATCAGGTTTTAGTAGGGTGTATTCCAATTCCTGCTGTAGCTGTTCATTTGAACCTGAAATCATAAAAATTGGTCAGTCATCTTTATAAGACGTATAGCAATAACAGTTTGAATTTTCAAGAGTCTAAGACAATTTTAAAAGCCTGTACAAAAAAAAAAGTCTGCAAAACTTTGAATACACCACGTAGTTGCCAAAGAAAAGAGAATCTGCCGACAAGCGGACTTTGCCGTCCCACTGGAGCACTGAGAGAAAATCAAAGAAACCGAAAAGAGAGATAAGTACTAAAACCTCGCTTGAGAAATGAAAAATCAATTTAACATGAAGGTGACAGTGATACTAATTATAATTGGTGCGCTCGGAACGATTCCCAAAAGTTTGGTAAAGGGCTATAAGAATTGGAAATTGGTGGACGAGAAAATACCATCCAAACAACAGCATTGTTAAGATCAGCAAGAATACTAGGAGGAGTCCAGGGGAGTTAAAGACACTTATTGTCACTCTAGTGAGAGACCATCAGTTGATAGTGGTGTGAAAAACTCGAAAGGAGTGTGATAGTAATTATGATAATAGCTTTTACTGATATAGTTGTTGAACAGTGTTAATAGCAACAACCTATATTCGTATAGAGCTACTTAGAATATCAAATAACATTGGTGTCATATGAAGTAATTTCTAAAAGTACGTATGAAAACAAGTCCTTATGCCAACAATCCACGGAACAATCCTCGGTAGGATAGACGTGAATATATTCGCATACAGAGGTGAAGTATTTGGTTTGGTTTGGTGTGTTTTGGTTTCATCGTATATCAACAATTGTTTGTTATTTAATGCCAAACTCTGTTCTTACATATACATTAAAGATATGATTTATGAACACATTTTGTAGATACGCATAGTTAAATTTTCAAACAGATCTATTTCTATCAATTCAATTTAGCATTAGTCGTTTGTTTTTACAAAATTTAAATAGCAAAAAGATCTATTTGACTCATAGTTAGGACCCTATCATGTGTTACCATGCCAGGTCAGAGTGGACCTGGGATTGATGGCAATGAAGAGGTACTCCGCATTCCTCAAAGCTCCAGCATTACGGGAAGCTCACAATCAGATTGTTTAGTGCCATATCAAGGAGACCCGTTGAGGTGAGGGCACCCCTCTGCAGAGATGCAGTCGGTGTATTCTACGGCTTCAGCAAAGAGGTGGATGAGGTAAATGTACATGTCTACAAATGCAACAGTAGGAACGTTCTTCTATTGCCGGATGATGGTTACTTAGTGCCAAACCTTTAGTCTCAAGTCTATCTGTTTGCACTTTAAGAGGATTTCACTTTATACCCACGAGTGTATTATTTCTGGTTGTATAGATATCTGTGAAAATGCACTTACACATACGTACACACGCACACATATATGCACTTCCGGTCAAAAGTATTTGGCCACCCTCAAAATTTTTTATTTCTCATCCAAACAACACGTAACATTCTTGTGTAGTTCCCCTTTAGTTCCATGAGTTTCATTAGAGTCACGGGAGTGCATTCCAACAATAGTACAAGCAGCTATAGCTTGGAAAAATCCTATTTTATTTTTAAAAAAAGATCAGATTGCCATATGATCGATAACCTGTAAATAGCTGTCAACGTCTTCCCGATTCAAATGTCAACATCGCTTTTAGTAAATAATTTATTGATATTGAACTATGTGAACTGGTCTTTTAATTTCAGCGACTTCCAACTTAAAGTGAAAGTGTTTGCTGCTGGTTTCAGACTCATAAACTTTGATTTATTTGCGTTTACGTAAAAGCCAATGCGTCCCGCTTGATGTTCCAGGTTATACAGCAGAAAAATAGAAATAAATCCAACAGAATGTAAATACGATAGTATGAAAGCTAAGATATTCAAAGGATGTAATTATTTATATATTTGAATATGCCAAGTTTAACGCTTCATTTTTTTGTTTTTGTTTCGTTGTTTGTTGTTTTTTGTTTGTTTGTTTGTTTTTTATTACTGTTGTTTTTTTTTTTCGTCTTTTGCTTTTGTTGTAAACTTCTTCTAGATGAGGATATCTTTATATGTTTTCTCAAACGAAAAATCATATTCAAATGAAAAAATGACGCAAAAAATAATCGGAACATTTCAAGCGTTCTCATTAGAGTCAAAAGTATTGTTTTAAAACGAACGTGACGTAATTGAGTTCGTAAATTTGGTTTGATAGATTTTTTTTTAAAGATTTAATGTATTTGTTGTAGATTTAGAAAAAAATAAACGCTTATACGGATAATTTTTTAAAGATTTTTATAAAAAAAACCCACCAATGTTTGTAGCTTAGAAAACTTTTTAGAAATGAAAAATTTTTAACCGTTTATTATCATTTTGTTTTGTTTTTTTTTAATTTTTTATTAAATAAAATGACTTATTTTTGTTTAAAATAATAATCAAGTTCACAAAATAATTTCATAAGAAAATCAATCATGTAGATTAAAATTAAGTCAGATTTTTTTTTTAATTATTATAAATAAGCATCATGTAACAGTTTGGAACTAATTTAATTTAATAGAAAGATCAGTTTTAAGATACATATTAGCAGCTCTGTGTATAGTTTAAAAAATTGTTTTTATTATTATTATATAAACTGAAATAAAATAACGTTTGTCTTGTTGTTGATATATATATCATCATCATCATCATATCGCGCTGGTAGCACGGATATCCCTGACCCTCTCTCGCCACTCCTCCCTATCGTTCATCGCCCTAGGTAGGTCTTCAGGACAACATCCCGTATCCTCACATAGCTGCTGAATGTATGTTCGTGCTGGTCGTCCTGCTTTTGCAAGGCCATGTGTGGGGGTCCATAAGAGTACATCACTTATGAGCTCGTCCCTGCTTCTCCAGCAGTGTCCTGCATGTCTGGCTCGTCTAACTTGAATAGTTTTCGTGATAGGGGGTAGGTGGCCGTACAGTTGGTGTCTTGTGGGATGTTGCCGCCAGGACTTGTTTAAGATTGCACGTAGCATTCTTGTGTAATTGCCATCTAGCTTCTTCTCCAGCCGTTTTGTTAGCGTCCATGTAGTGCAGCCATATAGCAGTATCGATGTGACCGCTGCCTGGTAGAAACTGCGTTTCATTTTATCGGTTAGATCTGATTTCCAAATAATCGATAACCTATTGATAGCTGTCCATGCTTTCGCTAACCTCGTTTCGATGTCCTTTTCGGTTCATTTGACGCTGCTTCCTAGATAAGTGAATTTGTCAACTAGTTTAAGAGGGGTTCCTTCTAGAGTGGATATGTCCCCCGTTTGGTTATAGCACATATATTTCGTTTTGTGTGCATTAACATAGAGGCCTATGTTTGCTGCTGCTCGTTCCAAACTATGCAGTAGTGTTTCGGCTTGGTCAGGTGTATTTGCCAGTATCGCTGTGTCATCGGCGTAGTCAGCGTCGGTAATTGTTGTTGCGGGGTACCTTCTTCTTCTTTTCTTCGTCAGTTTCAACCCATTCTCTCTGATTTTGTCAATCGATGTTCTAAGTACGTAGTCTAGACAAATGATAAAGAGGTACGGAGCCAGCGTGTCCCCTTGTAGTACTCCTGCTACAATGTCGAAATATTATGTGTCTCCATCTGGTGATCGTACTTTTACTTTAGTGTTTCTATAGAGAATCTTTATTGCCGCTACGGTTTCTTTAGGTATGCCGTACGCTAGTAGGATTTGTTCCATCTTTCCTCTGTGAATGGAATCGAAAGCCTTGGTAAAGTCAACAAAAATTAATGTCGCTTGTAGGTTTTTTGCCCGTACACCTTCAAGGATTCTACGGATGGTTAATATTTGTGAGGTCGTGGATCTATTTCTTCGGAAGCCATTTTGGTTTTTTCTAAGTATGTTGTCGATTTCGGGTTCTATGCGGTTTCGTAGTTGGGCATTGTAGATTTTGGCTGCTATGGATGTAAGTGTTATGCCTCGGTAGTTTTTGGCTAATCCGAGGTCCCCCTTTTTAGGGAAGGGGAGTATGCATCCTTTCATCCATCTATCTATCGGATTTTGATTGTATACTGCGTTGCACTGTCGAAGCAGTATGTCGTCGAATTGTCTGGTTTCCATACTTCCGGGGGAATTTCGTCCAGCCCTGCAGCTTTCCTATTTTTAATTTTTCTGAGAACCGAGTTGAGTTCTTCATGTTTGAACGATCCTAGTTTAATGTCTAATTGTTTGCTAATTATTCTGGTGATTGGTTCATGTGTTATTTTCGGTGGGTTTCCTAGTAAGTTTTCGAAGTGCTGTTTCCACATTTTTATTCTTTCTTGTTGGTTTGCTGCTTTCAATTTTGCTTTGGCTGTGTTCTTTCTTCTACTCACTTCGTTTATTGTTTGCCGGGCTATCCTAGATTGTCTATCTTCCACCGAGTCTCTAATCTTATCTATCTGATTTTGAATGTATTCTGTCTGTTCCTTTATATATACGCTTGCTAATTGATATTGTGCCGTTTTTAGTTTTAAGGCATTTGTGTTTGTTGGTTTTTTTCGATAGTTTTTGGAGGCTGTTTTCACTAGTGCACGTTTTTCTCTCACCGCTAAAGTTTCTCAAGGGACTCTATTTTTAGTTTTGAGTTTTGTTGGAATGTATTTCGCTGCTGCCTCGAGGTGTGCATTGACGAAATTTTCATATTCGTCGTTTGGTGTACTTTTTCCCGTCTTTTCTTGTAGTGTTTCGAATCTGTTTCTTAATTCTAATACGTATCTATCTCTTATATCTCTGTTGTTCAATAGGGCCCAGTCATAGTGTTTGGTGGTCGCTGTTCGTTTGTCGTTTTTTCGTAGGCTTAACCGTATTTTCGCCGTGACTATTCGGTGATCGGTGGACACACCCTCAAAAGAGGATTATGCCTCGCAATTCATTGCACTATTTTTCCATTTCTTGTTTATAAGGACGTAGTCTATCTGAGCTTTAGTATTGTTCGCGTACATGTATGTCCATAGTTTGCCCTCCCTTTTTTGGTAGTTTGTATTGAGGCATGCTAATCTATTTTCTATCATGAAATCTGTTAGATGTTGCCCATTCCTATTTGACGTGTTGTGGAGGCTGTATTTGTTGTTTCCATTTTTCCCAATTTGGGCATTCATGTCTCCACCAATGATTAACATGTTGTGTTTCGGGATGCTACGCACTAATGAGGATAACTCATCGTAGAATGTGACTAGTTCAGTTTCTTCACTAACATTGGTGGGGCTGTAGCAATAGATGATTGTTGCTCGGGGGTTGCCGTTAAAAGTAGCTGCCATCATTCTAGGTTGTATTTTCTCAACGCTATTTATCGTTTTTAATGCTCTTGGTCCTATAAGTAATCCTACCCCTCCTACTGCAGCGTTGACAGAGTTTTTCCATGCGGATACGGTGACGAGCGACCACCCATTGCCAGTTTCGTGATATCTGATATCTTCGGTGTGCGTGTATCTGTGTTCTTGTATGCATATTATGTCAATCTTATGTTCTTCGGCCGATGCGATTAGCTCTGGGAGTTGTCCTATTCTATTTAAGGTTCTTACGTTAAATGTGGCTATTTGTAGTGTTTGCTTGCATTTTAGTAGTTTTGATTGTTTGAGCTCTGTAGCTGATTTTTCGAACACTGAGGCCAGGGCTCCAACCTCAGCAGGACGCGCCCCTTTTTTACCCACGCGAAGAGCGATGCGGTTTGTGTAAGTGGTTTGAGTGTGGGTCATGGTTATCTTTCGATGGCTGTTTTATTCTCTTCAATAGAAGCCACTCTTATAGAGGAGCAGCAGTAGTTCCCCGATCGAACTAACGATCCTGAGCGTAAAGTCGTCAAACTCACGTCCAGGACCCGTTTAGGTATTGAGTTTGGTCGCCCATGGGTTTATTCAAATACCTTTACGTACATCATGCTGCTTCCCATGTGTACGTATATAAAATAAAATTTAAAAGAATAAAAAATAATAATAAAAAATAAAAAATAAAAAAAATTAAAAATTAAAAATTAAAAAAATTAAAAATTAAAGAAAATATAAAGGGGGTGGGTAAATTTGATTGAAGTTTTTTGGGTTTTTTTTTTTTAAGTTTTAACTTAGTTAAAGTCTAAGATCAAGGTACTTTCGAATGACAACTGTTAAGTATATTTATGAGCTTTTTTGTGTTTTCTATTGATTCTCTCTATAGTCTCAAAATTAATGTCTAAATTTTCTAATGGCCGTTCATGCATAAGCATCAAAGTAACGATAAAGTTTAGCATTTAAATGAAGATTATTGTGATTATGAATTTTTTTTTCATTTTTATTTTAGATTAGTATTCAGTTATTCGGAAAATATTTTCCGGTTTTAGTTTAAAATGTTTAAATTCTAGTTAGGTTATTTGCTTATATGAAATATCACTACTTGTGGGTTATTTAATGCCAGATTCTATTCATACACACACGCACTTACACACATGCCCTCACATTTATGTATATATATAAATATATATATATATATTAACGATAATCATTTAGTGAGTCAGGAACTAACCTACTATAGTTTCGCCCAAGCGGCTCATCAGGGATTAGGTACCCTGATGAGCTTAGGCGAAATTACAGTAGGTTAGTTCCTGACTCACTAAGTAATTATCGTTACTATTTTGCTCTACTTAGTATTGAACACCCTTTGCAGTGTAGCTTAGCAGCCCAAACGGTGTTTTTTCTTTTGACCAACCAATTGCGTGTCTTTAGATTTTTTTTCAATTGGTATGACAATGTTGGCCTTTTCTTTTTTATCAATATATATGTTTTTCCAATATATATTTTTCCCCTTGACCTTGATTCGTTGTATATTTTCATTTTCAAATCACTTGGCGGTTTTTTTATTACCATAAGGGCTATTATTTAATATATGTATATATATATATATATATATGTGTGTGTGTGTGTGTGTGTGTGTATTTGTGCCTGTGTCTGTGTGTGATTTGTAAATGATTTGTTTGTAGGTAACGTTATTTTGAAACAAGTTAGTGCTCATTTATTTGCACACAGTTAAATGGTTTCAAATATTGCAAGCACTAATAATTCTATTTAAAATAAATCCTTATCTCCGTTAAATTTTTCAAATATTAAATTATTGAATTGTTCTAATTGACCATAGATGGTGCTACCAATCTGGGAAAGAGTGGAGCAAAGAGTAATGGCAAGGAATGGAGACACCACATTCCCGAAAGCTCCAGGACTGTACCACTACTCTCAGGTAATTTACTACCAGGTTAAATTCTCTTCTATTTTTATTTATTTAAAAAATCGATTTCCAAAATCAAAGTGTCCTTTTCATTAATTTTCTTCAATATTTTCTTTCAGAATTCAATTTTAAACATGAATATGAGTGAAGGGTACGAGCTTGGTCATTATGCCTCTGAAACAGCTCCGATACGAAAAGAGCACAAGAGGAATGATCCACTTGTGATAAGACAGTACTGTACTGGTTTCAGAAGATCATTAACGAGGATACGAATCCTGAAGATGCATGTTCAGTTAAGCCAAATGCAAAAAACACTTCTTAATTAAAAAAGTTCAATTTTACTTCCTGATAATGCTCGACCACCTGTTGCCAAGATGACACTGTAGAAGCTCACTGACTCGAGAAATGATACTTGGCCCAATCCACCATATTTTCCTGATCACTCAGTCACCGACGGGCATTTTTCAAGCATCTGGACACGTTTTAACGTCAAAAAACATTCCGTTGCAAAGAAGTTGAAAGTCCATTTAAAGATCTCTTCAACAGGATTCTTCAATAAAATAAGTCACAAGAAAAGATACGTCATTAACATCAATCAGCTTTGGATCATTTTTTGAATATTATCCTTTCTATGGGTTTAAAAATTACCAGGAATTCAAATGATTAAATTCAATTAAAGAAATATTTCATGAAAGAAAATTTTCTGCTTTTAAAGAAAAAATGTTTTGCATTTTATCTGGATCTTTTAAATTTAATTTACTAAATAAAAATAAAACAAATAAATATTGTTATGGAATTATCATACTAAAGTGTACTAATTCCATAAGGTTTCTTAAGATTAATGTATTGTATAATATTTACTGATAAACATAGCTACCTCGTTAATGAAATTATATATATATATATATATATATATATATATATATATATATATATCATACTGCTGTATGGATGCATCTCTTGGACGCTAACAAAACGGCTCGAGAAGAAGCTAGACGGTAATTACACAAGAATGTTGAGAGAAATATTGTATAAGTCCTGGCGGCAACACCCCACAAAGCACCAACTATACGGCCACGTGCCTCGCATCACGAAAACTATCCAAGTTAGACGAACCTGACACACAGGACACGGCTGGAGAAGCGGAGACGAGCTCATAAGTGATCTACTCCTATGGACCCCCACATATGGCTGAGCAAAAGCAGGACGACCAGCTCGAACACACATACAGCAGCTATGTGAGGATACGGGATGTAGCCCTGCAGACCTGCCAGAGGCGATGAACGATAGGGAAAAGTGGCGAGAGAGGGTCGGAGATACCTGTGCTAGCGGCACGACATGATGATGATGATATATATACATATATATATATATATATATATATATATATATATATATATTCTTAGGGGATCCAAGGAGGACATGCAAGCGGTATGAGTATCCAACATATGTGCTAAATACTCATTGCTATTGATGTATGATTGATTTGGGATTAATGATACATCAACACTCAACGTGTTGAGATAGAATATCTTTTATATAAAGTCAAAAGGAAAAAGAATCACTTTCTTGGTATCATAATTTTATTCCAGCCACTAATAAGTTCTTATAAGCTTAACATATGAGCTTTCTTATAAAAACCTTCTTCAGATGAGATATTCAAAATTTTTATTAGTTGTTTTCATATTGTTTCCGGCCGGCGATAATGGAATTTGAAAAAAGATCATTTTTTTATTTAAAATATTTTTTTTCTATTTATTAACGAAGAAAAAATTAATAAGAGTTGAAGATATTATGTCTATTGCTATTTTTAATATATATCTTTAAAAGTAGATATAATATCTTCAAATTTTATTAATTTTCATATAGATAGATAAAATAAATTATTTTACATTTAAAAGTATGAAAATAAAGGATTTTTTTTTTCAAATTCCATTTTCAGCAGAAGCAATATGAAAATATTTAAATACAATTTTGAATATCTCATCTGAAGAACGTTTTTATAAAAAAAAAACTTATAAGTTAAGCATATAAGAACTTATAAGAGCCATAATGATTACAAGAAAGTGAATATCTTTGTTTTTGTCTTTATATATATATATATATATATATATATATATATATATATATTGTCATCCACCGACAGACTGTTTTGTTATATTACAAATCTTCAGTGTGGCTAGACACGTAAGATGCTTGAAGCTGGGATCGAAATCCGCCCAACTGTACGTTAGACTTAGTATATATATATATATATATATATATATATATATATATATATATATATATATAAAGAAAATCGAAAAACAAAGTAATCCAAAGGTGATGAATTTGATATGATGAAAAGTCAACATTAAAAATGTTTCGGTTTTAATAAACTTTCATCCAGACTTTAAGATGATGAAAAATGTGGCTTGAAAAGCGATAGATGTTTTAATAAAATAACAGAAAAAAAGGGAAAATATTTTTACAAAGAAAAAGTAAATAACCGTTCGATCATGATTGGCACAGCCAATGATGTTCAAATGTGCAGAAATTCTTGGAGATACAATGGATTGAAAGATCATAAAAGCAAAAAAGTTTATATTTTACGTTGACTTTACATCCTATTAAATTCATTACTATTGGACAACTTATTTTTCTATTTCTTTTCATACTGCCGGATTTATTTCCCTTATATATATATATATATATATATATATATATATATATATCAATCGAAGTGTTTTGGTTACCATATCAGGAAATGGACACAGCGACCCGTGTTCAAAACTTGCACGGGGCTGTTTTCATTTCCCATAGCACTAATACTCTTGGAAAAGGTATGAATCCCACAAGTCTCCCTCCAACTATGAGCAAATAGGAAGACAGACTGGGCTCTTTCACCTTGGTATGGCAACCAGTCTAGGACGAAACTCTGAATCCAAACCTGTAAAGTTCTGCTTAAAATTGAATTTATGTCGCATCATGCTCTTTTGAAGGATATATATATATATATATATATATATATATATATATATATATATATATATATATATAATGACGGTAATTTCCTTCAAAATAAAAATATATTAGCATTAAAAATTACAGATATCCTGCACTCGGTTTGTTCAATTCCCATATTTCAAATGTTCGGTAAAAGAAATAAACTCAACTAGTCCAATTTAAACATGTCCCGCCGTTATGTCTGATTTAACATAGAAAAAAGGAAAAGATCCTGACTTGTTTGTATTATCATATTTGATTCGGTCGCCGTTGAGATTCACAGATATTTGTTCAATCACACGATTTTTAAACAGATCCTAATTCTTTGTTTTCCTCGTTCCATTGACTGAGATTAGAATATTTTGAACAGTATGAGTGTATTAGCTTAGGCTTCCACTTCATGACCATCAGGTTGATTGTTCGATATTTGAACACTTTGGATTAATCAAATACCCTACAGGCGACAATTGGCGAAGAATTGACGAAGCGGATGATGAAAATATCGGATTTTAAGACAAATGTGGCACGTTGACTTGTCAATAACACAGACCCTATTTATAAGCAAACAAAACTCAACAGAACACAATTAATTTAGATAATACATATTTATATGCTGGGAATTATATTTTCTATATTCACGTTAAGTTCAGTTCAATCTTGATAACGCAAGACGCCAAGTTACATTATCTTCGCTTGAAAACACACCGCATAAACGGTAAAATCCTTCCAAATTATTGACTTTTGGGTACTATTTTAGTTTTAGGACGTTTAATCATTCATTACGGATGATCTTTCGATTGTGATTTTCATATAGCCACTGACCATGTAAAACATTATACGAAAAACTATTGACTATTGACATATACTCATTTTTACATGTATGTATATATACATATATTTGAGAGGTAGAGTCTTGGATTGGCGTTTGAGTCAACCGGGTTTCGATCCCAGCTACGGGAAGCTAGTATGTCTAGCCACACTGATGAGTTCTGATAGAACGAAACAGATCTGTCTGTGGATGACCATATATATATATATATATGTGTGTGTGTGTGTGTGTGTGTGTGTGTGTGTGTGTGTGTGCGAGAGAGAGAGAGAGAGATAGAAAGAGAGAGAGAGAGAGATAGAAAGACAGAGATACTCCAAATAAAGTAAAATGTTGCCGAAAAAATTGGTCCATATGAATCATTGTTTAGAGTTTCACATTTTTCAAAGAAATCAATCGAGATGAATCCTTTCGTGACCCACAAAATTGACGCACAGAACTTTTTCTTTACTCGCGAGTCACTGTATTTCTCTACCATGGAGTGTCTTTTTGACTCAGTCTCGTAGTAACAAACGTATCTTTAGCCCATTTGTTTCAGGACAAATACATGCTTATTCCTACACAACACAAACTTCTCTTAATTTCACATGGTTTGCCCTTTTCAGCCAGTAAATAATTAAAAATATCCCAGCCTGTAGGTATTCTAAAAAGCGCTTTGCACAGATCGAACGATTATCTAGTCACATTCGACATTTCCTGACGCTTCTTTATTTGTGCAGGATGTCCCCATGCAAAACTCTTCAGAATATGCATTCTCATCATCATCATTATCATCATGTCATGCCACTAGCACGGATATCCCTGACCCTCTCTCGCCACTTCTCCCTATCGCTCATCGCCTCTGGCGGGTTTTCTGGGCTACATCCCGTATCATCACATAGCTGCTATATTTATGTTCGAGCTGGTTGTCCTGCTTTTGCTCGGCCATATGTGGGGGTCCATAGGAGTACATCACTTATGAGCTCGTTCCGGCTTCTTCAGCAGTGTCCTGAGTGTCTGGTTCGTCTAACTTGGATAGTTTTCGTGATGGGAGGCAGGTGGCCGTATAGTTGGTGCCCTGTGGGGTGTTGCCGCCGGGACTTGTTTAATATTGCTCTAAGCATTCTTGTGTAATTTCCGTCTAGCTTCTTCTCGAGCCGTTTAGTTAGAGTCCATGTAGTGCATCCATACAGTAGTATCGATACGACCGCTGCCTGGAAGAAATTGCATTTCATTTTATCGGTCAGGTCTGATTTCCATATGATCGATCGCGTATCGATAGCTGTCCATGCCTTTGTTAGCCGCGTGTCGATGTCCTTTTTGGTTGATGAGACGCTGTTTCCTAGGTAGGTGAAATCCTTGTTATTCTTGTAATGACTGGTTGATTTTTCGGGAATTGTATCAATTATTTCCTGGTCTGTTTAAACAATGTGTTTTGATGGAATTTGAACAATAAGCATGCGTTTTACCCTTTTGTAACACCATAAGGACCAATCATATAAAAGCAAAAATAGGCAAGAAGCAACAAAATACCAAATGTGGGTTTGGGGTTGATAGAGACCAAACGATCAATCATATAAAAAGCGAATCTAGCAAATTAGCACAAAAGAAATATAACCGAAGACATGACTAGGTAGGAAAGGTGAACCACTGGGAATTGTACAAGAAATTTAAATGTGATCATACGAAGAAGTGTTATATGCACAAACCAGACACAAAAACTCCTCTGGGATTTTGAGATACAAACTGATCATCTAATCTTGGTCAGACGGCCAGACCAAGTGATATTCAACAAAAAAAAGAGGACCTGCTGAATAGTGGACTTTTCTAGCCCAGTTGACCAAAGAATGAAATTAAAAGAAGGCGAAAAGAAGGATAAATATGTAGATCTTGCTAGAGAACTATAAAAATTATTGAACATGAAAGTGACGGTGATACCACAAGTAATTGGTGCACAAGTTACAATTTCCAAAGGATTGGTAAAGAGACAGGAAACTTGGAAATAAGAGGACAAGTAGAGTCCATCCAGAATAAAGCATTGTTGAGATCGACCAGAATTCTGAAAAGAATCCGGGAGGACTTGGTTTCATTCAAAATCCAATGAAAAACCATCAGCTAACGCTGGAGCAAAAACTCACAAAGAAGGATAATAATAATAATAATAATAATAATAATAATAATAATAATAATACTTGGGCATCAAACAAGTGGAAATGAAAGAAAAAAATTCAAAATGAATATCTCAGAAGAACTAGAAAACTACTCGAGACAAAACTCTCCAGCAGAAACCTTATCAAAGGAATATTTGATCATACAAACAAATGGCATATGCACAACCCTGCACCTGTCCAAGAAAATGACACAAATAAACTCCTATGGCACTTCGGTATACACACGGATCACCTAATCTCGACCAGAAGACAAAACTTAATAATAATCAACAAAAAAAAGAGAACTTGCAAAATAGTCGACTTTGCTGTCCCGGCTGACCACAGAATAAAACTGAGAGAATGTGAAAAGAAGGATAGTACCTCGACCTTGCAAGGGAATTGAAAAAACTCTGGAACATGCTGGTGACAATTATACCAATTGTAATTGGTGCGTTTGGAACAGTAACTAAAGGATTACTAAAGGGACTGGAGGACTTGGAAGTGAGCGGACGAGTGGAGACCATCGAAACGACAGCACGATTGAGAACGTCCAGAATACTGATTTGAGTCCTGGAAACTTCAGGAGACTGTCTGTCACACAGACTCCAGTGAATAACCATCGGCTAACGCTGATATGAAAAGTTCTAATGAGTGAATAATAATAATAATAATAATAATAATAATAATAATAATAATAATAATAATCATATTTCCTGAGATTTTGAAACTGATCATCTAATCTCGGTCAGACGAGCACACGAAGCCATATTAAACAACAAAAAAAGGACTGCCATTGCGGCTGACAATAGGCAAATACTTTAGGAAAGCGAAAAGAGAATTAAACACCGAGACTTAGCTTGAGAATCGAAAAAACTATGGAACATGAATGTGAAAATTATACCAATTCTAATTGGCGCGCATGTTACTGGCACCAAAGGACTGGTGCAGGGACTGGAGGACTTGAAAATATGAGGACAAGTAGAGACCATCCAATCGACAGCATTGTTGACATCGACCAGAATACTAAGAAGTGTTCATGAGATTTGAAGAGACTTGGTGTCACTCAGACTTCAGTGGAAAATCCTCAGCTCAGGTGATGTGATGAACTCTCAAAGGAATAAAATAATAAAGATAAAAATCTCTTCTAAATAATGTAAAAAAAAGAAACAACGCTCTGAGGACCAAGTATGTTAAAATGAAAATCGATAATAGGCAACAGAAAGGAAAGTGTAAGTTATACGGAGAAAAAGATGGAACGATTAATCGAATACAGTTAACTCGGAAAAAAAGAATAGAAGACTAGGCATGACTGGATTTGATAGGTAATCAACTGGGAATTGTGCAAAAGATTGAAATTTGACCATATTATCTAATATTATATGCATAAACCTGAATATATTCTTGAGAATGAGACTCCTAAAATTCTCTAGGATTCTCTAGGATCATCTAATTCCCGCCAGACATTTAAGCCTAGTGTTAATTAACAAAAAAAAAACTAATACAGAACTTGCCGTCTAGATAATTTTGTCGTTCTGACCAATCACGAACAGAAAATAAAAGAAAGTGAAAAGATTTTTAAAAATACTCGGAGCTTGCCAAAGAACTAAATAAGGGTTATAGACATAAGGGTGAAGGTTGTACCAACTGAAATATGTGCACTTTGAAAGTACCCCAACGAGACCGAAGGAATTAAAATAAGTGCAAGAAACGTGATAATCCAGACTACTGCGTTCTGAGAAGAATGGCAGCTGTCTTAGGATACTTGCTGTCACTTTATCGCCAATGAAATACCACCAGGTGGTGTAATAAAAAAAGTAAAAAAATGATAATAATAAAAATTGATAACCAATCAATTTTTTTACTCAAATATAATTGTTCAAATAGATAGTTGATGTTCAATATAGTTGCTTAAATAGATTTTCGTGTTCAATAAAATTATTCAAGTGTAGGTTCTTGAATTATATATATATATATATATATATATATATATATCTTGTCTGACAATTTTTTTTTACCTCATTTTATTTCATGCGAAATTGTCTTGTTTTTTATCCGTTCCTTCCAAATTGTGCTTTAATTTTATTGATGAAATTTCATCTGACAATAATGCTGCTGCGTTTTTTAACATTGTCTTTTAATATCTTTAACTGCTTTTTAATGATTGTTATTATGGACTTCTTCAGCAATCTATATTCTAATATCAAATATTTTGGTTGGTTGGGCTTTATGGCATATGAACACAGGTTGGTTATTTGATACCAAGTCATGTTCATATATATATGTGCAGTTGGGCAGCATTTTTATCATTAAGACATATTTGGTTAAATAGTATAGACGTCTTTTGTCTAGATATCTTTATTATGATACGTTCAAGTTGACGTATGGATGTTTTAATATCCAACTGGAATTGGCAAATAAATCTTTCATAGTTAAATTGTTCCCAAGTACTTTTGAACCAATCATAGGCTATTTTTGAAGTAGGGTGTATATTGCAAAAGCAATTCCATCTTTGCAAGTAGAATACAACTTTGTAAGAATTATACGTTTTGTGTTATACTCGTGTAATGTTTTAAGGGTGTTTTTTAATTTAGATCTATAAGTGGAAACAGTAATTAAAGACATTTGAATATATTAGTACTGGATTCAAAAGTGATTTTAATGAGGTGTGGACTTTTATTTCTAATGTGTAGGACTTCAACTATGTTGTTGCCCCCTTTTTTGTTATGTTATCAATAAGAATTCTCCGAAATTCAATTGTAGGGTAGGAAAGTTTTTCAAATGTTGAGCAATTGAGTACATAGGAGCTAATTTACTATAGAAAATTTATCAGCCAATTCCAGCCGGATATTATAACATCCATACAATGACTTGAACGGATCAAAATAAAAACATATACACAAAAGACGTCTATACCATTTAACCAAAAATGTCTTAATGAAGAAATACTGGTCAACTGCACACACACACACACACACACACACGAGCACACACACACACACACACACACATACACACACACACACACACACATATATATATATATATATATATGGTAAGCGAATAGTTTATAGATTACATTTTGAACAAGCCTGAGCTCATTTCTTTGCTATAAGTTAAACGGTTCCAAGTATTGCTATCTAACGCTCATAATTCTACATAATATTAACCATTTCTTTGCTCCCATTTAAATGGTTTCAGGGTTTTTTTATTATAAATAATTCTATTCAATATTAATCACTTATTTGCACGCAGTTAAATGCTTTCACGTATTCCTATCTAACGCTAATATTTCTTATCTACATCATTCATTGGTTTGCACACTGTTAAGTTGTTTTAAATATTGCTATGCAATACTATCATATTTAACATCAGTTATTTGTTTGCTTACATTTAAATGTGAGCAAACCGGTTCATTGGTCTAGTGGGTAGAGTGTTCGCCAATGGTTCGGGAGGCCGGCGTTCAATCCTAGGTCGAGACCTAAAAACTTTAGAATGGTACTTGACGCCTTCTTGCATAACACTCAACATTATAAGGTACTAGGTATCAAGGGTAAAGTGGAGCAATCCAGAGAAAGGAGTAGCGCCCTCCCCTACACCTCGATGTAGTAGCTACTGAAAATGGAGCCTTCAGGTCGCCCTCGACTACAATCGCCAACTACTTTCATTTAAATGGGCAAACTGTTCTATTTGAGCCATAGATGGGACCTTAAGGGATACAATTACTTCGGGTCTGAGTGGACCTGGGAGTAATGGCAATGAAGGAGTATTCCACATTTCCTAAAACTCTTGAACGAGAGCCATACCATCAGATGCAGTTTAGGGTCATGTGCAGAACACTCCTTGGTGAAGTCTAGCCATTTTACAGATATGCAGCTGGCGTATTCTACAGTCCCAGCCGAGAGAGCTAGATATCAATTAATTCATTTTGCTTAAAAATTTGATCATTTTTCTGAACATTATATTGTTTCTAATTTTTCTTTAAGAGAAAATTGAATTTTATTTATTTTCTTATCTTTGGCATTCTGTTAGTAATCATTTTCCGTTGCATAAGTGGAATAAAGAATCGATATAATTTGGTTTTGTTTCTTTGTTTAATGGCATATCAGCCTTTGTAGGTTATAGAATGCCTAATCCATTCTCCTAGAAGAACAGTGGTACTATTTAACCCATAGCTGGGAGGATAAGGGGCTTCACACCTTTCCCAAGGGTATTTGCCCGAAAGTGAACGTAATACCGCGACTCGAGTACGAACTCGCTTACTACGATTCCGCAGTCCATCGCTTTAACCATTACACAACGAGGACACCCCCAATCAATATAGTGTACTGGCTAACGGGCTGCACTGGTAGATCTTAGTAAGCGATTTCGAATTCTAATCGAGCTGTTTCGTTCACTTTCAGTCTAATGCCCTTGAGAAAGGTAGGAAACCTCTTATTTCTGCCCAAAGCTTTGAGTTAAATATTACCGTTACTTTCCTTCTTCAAGGATAAACGATCAATGACAAGCAAAGCAGAGCACTAGATCTCTGCGTCTTGTTCAAGAAATGAGCATGTATTCGAATTGTCTCACATTGCACTTAGTGAGTCTAAGTTCAGCAACCCAACTTGGTTTACATTGCACCAAGTGTGCTTACGACCAGTATATTCCAGCAGAGCATGAGTCTGGGCTCGTGTCTGATAGTCCACTCCCCAAAAACTCAACAGTGAAAAAGTCTTTGTGTCAAATCAGATCTGATATGAAGCACAAATAAATATCGCTTTGGTATTAGTAACCAATGAATGATGATATTTCATTAAATAATAGTTATAATATTTACCCAACCCCTCCGCTCGGGCAGGATATGACACAAGGTCAATTTTTAAGCGGAGTCTAACAGGTTTGAATTCAGAGTTTTCCTTCTCCAACACTACTTGCCTCACCAAGGCTGAAGAACACAGTCTGCCCTACTATTTACCCATAGCTGGAGGGAGAATAATTGGATTCATACCTTTCCCAAGGGTATTAGTGCTATGTGAAATGCAATTAGCCTGGTCCAGGATTTGAACTGGTGTGGCCATATCCATTTCCTACGACTATAACTATTACACCATTAAATAATAGTAACTAAACTGAAATTGCTGTCTTATTTTCCTCCTTTCAACATATATTCCGATGCAATTAAGTTGTTTTTGTATTTCCTATTTTTCACACTTGTCTTTTGGTTATTGTATCTTATTTTCCATTCGATTTCTGCTTTAATGAATAGAAAAAATAAAACAGAATATTTCACTTTACAGCAACCCAGTTGACTAGGGCTGTAGAGCACACCGACTGCATCACTGCAGAGGGGTGAGAGTCTTCCAGCATGTTTCCTGAATTTGATATTAAGTAATCTGATGGCAAGAATCAAATTATTGGAGCACTGGGAAATATGGCGTCCCCCTTCATTGCCACTGCTCCAGGTCCACTCTGTCCCAAAGTGGTAGCACGTGATAGAGTCCTATCAATGGGTCAAATAGAACTGTTTGACATTTAAACTGAGGGCAAATGTTTGGTTTGTCTTGGTTTCCTTGTTTTATGACATATCAACCGTTGTAGGTTATTTAATGCCAAAGCTATTCTCCTAGAAGAACAGTAGTGGTACTATTTAACCCATAGATGAGAGGATAAGGGGGTTCATACCTTTCCCAAAGGTATTTGCCCGAAAGTGAACATAATAGCGCGACTGGAGTATGAACTCGTTTACAAAGATTCCGCAGTCCATTGCTTTAACCATTACACCACGAGGACACCCCACCCTTGAGTGCAAACAAAATTACTTATGCTAAACTGAATTGTTAAATATAGAACTGCTTGATTATTTAACTATGTGTTGACAAATGACTGATGTTTAATTGAATTGTTAGTGATACATAGCAATACTTGGAACCATTTAACTATATGCAAACAAATGAATAAAGTAAATAGAAATATTCGTGTTGAGTAGAAATACTTGAAACATTTAACTGTGTACAAAAGAATGAGCTCAGGCTCGATTAAAAATGTATCTACAAAATGAGTTTACAAATCATTTGATATGTAAAAACAGGATTTGGTTTTAAATAACTAACAATGGTTGATAAGTCGTAAAACTTAACCAAACTTCAAATCTCCACTTTACAAATAAAAAAACCCATTCCTTAAAAAAAGGAATTGTATGAAAACAAATACAAACGTAATACACCAAGCAATATAAAACATATCCCTTGTATGGCAATTATATGAAACATTTATAAACACTACATACTAAACAATGGGGCATATATCAGAGAATCGAAGGAAGAAATAATCTATATGAAAGCAACAAACGTAGAATAGAGAATAGGAACATAAGACAAAGAGAATTACATCTTGTATATGAGTGATCAGAGAATCTTTTCGAAAAAAACAAAACTAATTTCGAAACCTATTACAAATGGCCAGCATCTTCAGCTAAGATATTAGAATGAGGATTGGCTTTGAGAAATGTGCAGTGTTTGTGATGGATGAGAGAAAAATAAAAAAAACAAAAAAAAATTGAATTACGAAACCAGGAATTCATTAAATTGCTCAACAGGAAAGAAAATAAAAATACACTTGGGTAGAATGGGAGTATATACGCTCAAACAGAGTGAGTTGAAGGAGAAAATAGGCAAACAATGCCTTTGAAAAACACTAAAAAGATTAGAAAACGCTCTGTACCATAAGAATTGATAAGAGGAATAAACACCAATCGGTTTCCATTGTAAGACGTTCTGGGTCCTTCTTAAGTTAGATCAAATTAAAAATTGATAAAATGGGCCATACAACAATAAAATTGAATCTATAAAGCAATGCAAATAGGAAGGAAAAAGTAAAAAAAAAAAATTTCCACTGAGCGTTTTACAAGCACAGCAATCAAGCAACTTGATAATTCATCAACATTGACAAATTCCAACAACCAAATGATTATAGGACTATCATATGAAAAACAAGTGAATAAATAGAACAGAGGGAAAAGAGAAAAAATATCTAGAAAAGAAAACAAACATGTACAGTTACTTACGTAGACAAGTTCATGGAACTGTGGATAAATTGAAATATTAATCTCGATTGATTGATCAACTTTACCAGAATATCATGTTCATACGTTTGACATACAAAATGTCAATTGAGAGAATAAACTTTGTTCCATTTAGGTTTTTTTGTTCAATAGTTTGGTTTGGTTTGGTTTGGTGTCATATAAACCATTCTTGGTTATTTAAAGTCAAACCTATTTTATATATATACGTGGTGCACATGATAAGTTTCCAGACTTTTTTCGTATGGAGGTATGAAATTGTCGTAGACTTTTGAAAATTCAGTATCTTATTGCTATACATCCTATGAGATGACTGACCAATTTCTATGATTTCAGGCTCAAAAGAACAGCTACAGCAGCAATTGGAATACACCCTACTAAAGCCTGATTGTCACTGCTGGTGAATTTCAAAAATGTAATCTGACACTTTAGAAGAACGATATGCAATCGAATTCTGTTTTAAACTTGAAAAAAAATGCCACATAAACGTATGGAATGCTTCAGGCTGGTTTTCGACCATCTTGCATGAATCAAGCATCAGTTTTTGAGTGGCATAAGAGATTCAAGTAAGGCAGGGAGCCTGTGAGGGATGATGAGAGGGGTGGGAGGAGTAAAGAAGTCAATAGACCAGAGTTGTTAGGGTTAGAGTTAGAGTTAGGGTAAGTATGTTGAGGCTTTAAGGGAGTTCAGGAAGAGATTCCTTGGGAAGAAGCCTGCATTCTTCAAATCGGATCAGTGGCATTTCCAGCAGGACAATGCACCAGTTCACAACTCCATCCTTGTCACAGACTATTTGACCAAAATGGGCATCAAGACAGTTCCTCACTCTCCCTATAGTCTAGACTTTGCTCCCTGTGACTTTCGGCTCTTCCCCAAGATCAGGCGCTATTGTTATGAGACAATAGAGGAGATGAAAGCGGCTGTGACGAAGGTCATTGATACGCTCACACAAGAGGTCTTCCATTGGGCCTTCAAGAAGTTGTTGGAACGGTAAAAGAAGTGCATTGCTGCCGGAGGAGATTACTTCTAAGGGGACTAGAGTTTCATGTGTGTACTATCAATAAAAGGGCCGATACGAAAAAAGCCTGGAAACTTATCGTATGCACCTCGTTTATAAAAAAAAATATGATTTGTAAACACATTTTGTAAGTAAAGTAGGCGACCGTAGTCGAGGGCCTCCCGATGGATCCCTTTTCAATAGCTGCTACACCGAGGTGTAGGAGAATGCGCTACTCTTTCCCTAGGATTGCTCCATTTTACCCTTGATACGTACCTTATAATGCTGAATGTTAAACAAGGAGGTATCAAGTACAATTTTTTAAGTCTTTGGTATGACGCGACTTGGGACTGTACCCTGATCTTTCGGGCCATTAGCGAACACTCTACTCACTAGGCTAATGAGAAGGGAGACACATTTTGTAGATATAGGCAATTAAATGATAAAACAGTTCTTTTTCTAAGAATTCAATTTAGCATAAGTCAACGAAGTTAAATGGTTCCACGTATTGCTATGTGTATCACTAACAATTTGATTAAACATCAGTCATTTGTTTACACCTATTTAAATGATAAAACAGTTCCATTTCTAAAAAATTAATTTAGCATGATCATTTGTCTGCACTCAGTTTAAATGTCAAACAGTTCAATTTGATCCATTGATAGGAACCAATCAGGTACTATCACACCAGTTCACTCCCCACAGTAAGAGATACAGTCAGTGTATTCTAAGCCCCACTGACATGAATTTAATAAAATCGAGTGGTATATGCCGCGGTTAACCGAAAATAAACCAATGCTCTTGTTTGATTTGTCAAGTTAAAATAAATATGAAAATCTTATTAAATACTTACATTTTTGTTACTGTAAACTTTGTATTGATAAAATCTGTATTTATATTTACAGTGATAAAAGTTAAAAATATGTTTCAGTGTGTTTACTATCAACTTTTACGTGTTTTCTCATTATAATTTCATTATAAATGGGAAAATCAAAATTTGCCATCACAGAAGAACATAATAGATACTAATTATCTAATACCAGGCCAATGAGTAGAGTGTTCGTCAATGTTCTGGGAGACCGAGGTTCAATCCCAGGTCGAGTCATACCAAAAACTCAAAAAATGGTACTTGGCGCCGCCTTGCTTAACACTCAGTACTATAAGATGAGGATCAAGGGTAAAGTGGAGCAATCCAGATAATGGAGTAGCACCCTCCCGTACACCTCGGTGTAGTAGCTATTGAAAAGGAAGCCTTCAGGTGACCCTTGACTAAGATCGCCAAATTATTATCATTATTTAAAGGCAATGTAGATTAGATGCAGTAGCATAGAAAATGTAGAAGTTACCATGATTTTTTCAGACAGAGAGAGAGAGAGAGAGAGAGAGAGAGAGAGAGAGAGAGAGAGAGAGAGAGAGAGAGCAGGGAATTCCCACAGGATTACAACAAGTATTCTTTTGTGGATGATCTATGTAGAACTGTGCAAGCGTCTATGTATTCAGCATACTAACCAATGGATTTAGCACAAGCCAGAATATACTCTGAGATTCATACAGAATATCCAAATCTGCCAAGGAAGACAGGTCTAATTTATGGGAACTAGAAAAAAGAATGTGAATTCCACTGCTTCAGTAAAAGAAACAGTGAAACTAGCAGAGCAAAAAAAAAAAAAGTAGTGAAATATTTCCACTTTTCCAGAGATCTGTAGAAATATTACTTGAGTCGGTAATCATCATCATCATCATATCGCGCAGCAAGTACGGATCTCCCTGACCCTCTTTCGCCACCCGTCTCTGTCGTCCATCGCTCACGGGAAATCTTCAAGGCTATATCCTGTCTCGGCACAGAGCTGTTGTAGCTTGGTTTAAGCTGGTCGTCCTGCCTTTGCTCGTCCATGTGAAAGGGTCTACGGGATTATAACGCTTATGAGTTCGTCCTTACTTACACTGATGCCATATTTGATCAAATACCTTGTGGCATACTGAGACGTTTTTAAAATGTCTTTCGCATACCTAAATCTTAGAATTTAGTTGAATATTCTGTTCAGTAAAACGCTTGGAGCCGGGCATAGTTATTACGAAGGGTTCACTAGCCACAGAGAGTCTTACACAAAGTCATGCGATTTTCAGATTATCCTCTGGTTCGCTTCTATTCGTCAAATTAAAAAGGAATCCTTCTTTTAAAAAGAAATAGGCACACAAAAACCTCGTTCACACACATGCACATACACATAGACACATAAAAATGTCCATACGCACGCTTAGAAACATATATTTTAATTTTCGCCACCAGCTAAAACCTTACTACGGAAAAGAATGTCCGATTTGATTAACAAAGGAAAGTCGATATATAACCAGGTATGGTGAATATATTTTCTGACCCCTTATCAAGTCAAAATATATATGAAATCATTTTATTCTAGGGAGCAACGCAAAAGTCGATAGTCATGTGTGGCCCTAACAAACAAGGATTACCATATTTACCAACCCCTCCGCTCGGGTAGGATAGGACACGAGGTCAAATTTTAAGCGGAGTTTAACAGGTTTGAATTCAGAGTTTTCCCTCTCCTAGACTAGAAGGAAGAACGATATGGAAAAAAAAATCGGTTTTAAACTTGGAAAGATGCCACAGAAACGTATGGAATGCTTCACACTGCTTTTCGACCATCTTACATGAATCGAGCATCAGTTTTTGATCGGCGTAAAAGATTAAAGGAAGGCAGGGATGATGATAGGGATGATGAGAGGTGTGGTAGGAGTAAGGACGTCAATACACCAGAATTGATTGACCAAAGGATTAAGCTTAGGGTTAGTAAGTTGAGGTTTTAAGGGGAGTTCAGGAAGACATTCGTCGTAAGAGGCCATCATTCTTTAAATCGGGTCAGTGGCATGTGCACCAGGACAATACACCAGTCTACAACTCCATCCTTGTCACAGACTATTTGACCCAGACGGGCATCAAGACAGTTCCTCACCGTCCCTATAGTCAAGACCTTGCTCCCTGTGATTTTTGGTTATTCACTAAGCTCAGAGGCTGTCGTTATGAGGCAATTCAGGAGATGAAAGAGGCTGTGACGAAGGTTATTGACATGCTCACAAGAGGACTTCCATGGGGTCTTCCAGATGTTGTTGGACCTGTACAACAAGTGCATTGCAGCCGGAGGAGATTACTTCAAAGGGGACTAGAGTTTCATGTGTGTATTATCAATAAAAGCCGATACGAAAAAAGTCTGGAAACTTATCGTATGCACTTCGTATATATCATCCTTATATGCCGTTAGTACGTAATTCCCCGATTCTCATTCGCCACTCGACTCTATCGTCATCCATCACTTCCAGCATGCCCTCCAAACTACCCCCTGAGTCAGTAGAGATCTTTTGTCGATATGTTCCAACTGGACGTTCAACAACTGCTCGTTCGTATGAAGCGGTCCACAAGAAAAAGTCATTTATGAGTTCTTCCTTACTTCTCTAGCAGTGTCCTGCATGCATTGTTTGTCTGATTTGGATGATTTTAGAGATGGGAGGCAGGTGGCCGTACAGTTGCTGTTTTCTGGGATGTTGCTTCCTGGGCTTGTTCAATATAGCTCGTAGCATTCTTGTGAAATTCCCGTCTTGCTTTTTTGGCGGTGCATCCGTACGGACACGAACGCTGCTTGAAAAAAAATGCGTTTTATTTTATCGGAAGAATCTTACATCCATAAGAGCCATAGCCTAACGATAGTTGTCTATGCTTTCGCTAGTCATGTATTTATATCATTTCAATTGATGAGACGCTGCTTCCGAGGTAGGTACCTATGACTCTCATTCAAGCTATATATATATATATATATATATATACGAAAGAGATAAAAGAATGCCAGCTGATAATGTAAAATGTGAAACAGTTTTTAATATATTCGTTAGTGTGATCTTTTTTCTACAATTTCCTCACATTAGAAGAAATTCCGTGTGTTGCTGGACTGTGTTATAGCAAAAAGCAATTTAAAATTCCAGCAGCGTGATTACATTCACTTAGAGACTAACCCTGTTAGAAAAGGAATCAACCCACAATCACTCCAGCTTTTGGTTATATAGTAACACTAGTGTTCTTTCCCCAAAATGTTCAGGAAAGATATAAACTCCTTTAGTCCTCCAGCTATGTGTTAAATAGTAACACAAGTTTCATTCTATCAGAATGGGTTTTGTACAAAATAAACCACAAAAGTTGATATGCCTTTAAAGATAAGAAGCCAAACTATATCCAAGCATGGTTTGGCATTAAATTACTCATAAAGGTTGATATAACAGTAAAAGAATTAAATATATATATATATATATATATATGTGTGTGTGTGTGTGTGTGTGTGTGTGTGTGTGTGTGTGTGTGTGTGTGTGTGTGTGTGTGTGTGTGTGTAACGCTGCAGTACTACGTCAAAAATTGTAACAGAACACAAATAAAAAACGGGTCTTTTATTTTAAAGATACGAAAGTTTATTGTTAGTACTCTTTTCATAGTTGATGCATAAAGAGAGAGATCGAAACTAAGAAATAAGAATGATTCAAGAATGCGTCAACTCATCACATAGACAGATAGAGTAAAGAGTACGAGGTGGAAAAGAGACAACCACAAACTTACACATTTCTTCTCAATTGACCCGGCTCCACTCTGAACGGTTCCTATCTGCACCGACTGCTTCCGGTCCTTCTAACTGCCTGACTCTAACTGACCCGTCATCAATTTACGTTTTTTTAATTGCATTCTTATATATATGTTCTTCTGATTATTCTCTTAACTAATGCTTTAATGGAACGTAATCACTAATAATTTTAGTGACACGTCATGGCTAAATATAGGCTGCTTTTTTCTTATCAATAGACGCAACTCTTATAAATGAGTAGCGGAAGTTTCCTGACTATTTGATCTTGGGCGTTGATCTATGAGGCTTCTACCCACCCGAATTGGTGAAATGCACCTTATAGACACAAGTGTGGGCCAACCAGGAGGACTTACATACATTAGCTCAGTCCGGACACGGGATGCAGTCTAGATGACCAGCCAGGAGAGATCGAAGGTTGAGAGAGTGAGAGCGAGAGATAGTCAGAGAACTTCATAATATCCTCACGACTTAATGGTGATGATGTTAGCTTTAAAGATATAAGATATTGTCATGAATGGGTTTAAAGGTGATGGTTAAAATGAAAAAAATATTTCCATTTGCGTGTTCAATCAACAAATCTTACCGGATCATTAAGAAATTATTGGTCTTGAGATTTTATTCGTTTTATTTTATTTATTTGTTTTTTTTTAGGGGGATATATAGTCAGCCGACCCTAGTCAAGGGTGACACGAAGGCTCCCTTGTCAATCACTACTTCAACGAGATGTAAGAGGGTGCGTTACTTCTTTCACCAAGATTGATTCATTTACCATTGGTACGTACCTTATAATACTGAATGTTAAGCAAGGAAGCATGATATAACATTTTCATATAACTCGACCTGGGATTGAACCCCGGGTTTCTGGGCCCCTGGCGAAGAAATTCAGAGGGTGAATGTTTGCATAAAGATGTTCAAAGTTATCATAACTGAGAAAGTATAAAACGTTAACATATCATGATTATGAGCATTTGACGTATTTTACTTGAAATGTCATCTGATGTCCGTTGATTGTGCACACCAAATGAAACTTTAAGAAACAGATTCCTATGGTTCATAATAATATTTTAATAATTCTCCTATATATATATATATATATATATATATATATATACGAGGACATTAAATAAGTTTCCAGACTTTTTCCGTATGGGCGCTTTTATTGATAGCACACACATGAGACTCTAGTCTCCTTCAAAATAATCTCCTCCGGCTTTAACGCACTTGTTGTAGCGTTCCAACAACTTCTTGGAGGCCCCATAGATGTCCTCTTGTGTGAGGGTGTAAATGACCTTCGTCACAGCCTCTTTCATCTCCTCAATTGTCTTATAACGACAGCCCCTGAGCTTAGGGAATAACCAAAAGTCACAGGGAGCAAGGGTGGGGAACAGTTTGGATGTCCATCTTGGTCAAATAGTCTGTGACAAGGATGGAGTTGGCAACTGGTGCATTGTCCTGGTGGAAATGCCACTGACCCGTTTTAAAGAGTGCTGACCTCTTCCAAAGGAATCTCTCCCTGAACTCCCTTAAAACCTCAACATAGTAACCCTAGCCCTAACCCTTTGGCCAATCAACTCTGGTGTATTGACTTCCTTACTCTTCTCACATCTCTCATCATCCCTCAAAGACTCATTGCCTTCCTTGAATCTCTTATGCCACTCAAAAACTCATGCTAGATTTATGCAAGATGGTCTAAAATCAGTCTGAAGCATTCCATACGTTTTTGTGGCATCAATTTTTCCAAGTTTAAAACAGAATTTTATTGCATATTGTTCTTCTCAAATGTCCTCACGTCCAGATTGCAATTTTGAAATTCACCAGCTGTGACAGTCAAGCTTTAGTAGGGTGTATTCCAATTCCTACTGTAGCTGTTCATTTAAACCTGAAATCCTAAAAATTAGTCAGTCATCTCATAAGATGGATAGAAATAACACACTGAATTTTCCAGAATCTACGACGATTTTACAGGCCTGTACAAAAAAGTCTGTAAACTTACTAAATACACCACGTATATATATATATATATATATATATATATATATATATTGAATGAAGAGGAAGACGAACAAAGAAAAAATATCACACTGTTTTATATCATTATTTTCACACACACGTGCACACATGCATAAACACACACACGCACACCATGCACACACACACACACACGCACCACGCACACGCGCACACACACATTTATAAACAAACTCATTTATGAAACTTATGTTTATTATTTCCCTTCTTGCCAGCTTTTCACCCCGCATTAGCTGGTAATATTTTTCCGAAATTTAAGTGACAGCAAGTCACTACAACTCTTCAGGGCCCTTCTGAGTATTCTATCCGCTCTTAACAATGCTGTGGTCTGCATGGTTTGTATCCTTCACCTGACCTTCGATTCATTCTTTCTCGTTTCTCATTCTTTGGGAACTGCTTTAAGCGCACCAACTATAATTGGCCTGACCTCTCCTTTGATTTTCCATAGCCTTTTAACTCTCACGCCTGTTTCAAATACGTGTTTGTCTTTTCCTCTCTCACTTTCGATCTGTTCTCCTGAAACAGAAGAATTTACTCGATTACAATTTCCTTTTTTTTTTTTCTTGATAATAAACATTGTTCTTATCTTTTGGCCGCTAGTCGGGGATCTATTGTATCTCAAAATCACAAAACACGTTATGTTTTCTTTTCTTGGAAGGGTTCTGCTTTCTGCCAATACTATCAGGTGCCCGTGGTGTAATGGTTATCGTCGTAGGAAATGGACACGACGACACAAGTTCAAATCCTGGATGAGACTGATTCCATTTTTCATCGCACTAATACCCTTGGGAAAGGTATGAATCCAATTATTCTCCCTCCAGCTACGGGTAAATAGTAGGGCAGACTAGGTTCTTCAGCCTTGGTGAGGCAACTAGTGTAGGAGAAGGAAAACTCTGAATTCAAACCTGTTAAACTCCGCTTAAAAATTGACCTTGTGGCATATCCTGCCCGAGCTGGTTGGTAAATAAATATATCAGGCAATATGACCAAATTTCAATTTCTTGCATAATTCCCAGAGAATAATATTTCCCACTCACTCATGCTTAGTCTTTTTCTCCTATCATATTAGTTTTCTACATTCGCTTAGTATGTAATTAATCGCTCCATCTCTGTCTCCACATAACATACACTTGCTATTGTGTCACGTATTATCAATTATCGCTTCAATATAATTGGTCCTTAGGGCGTTGTTTTAGGCTGCTATTAAAAGAGATTCAGTTTATTTAAAACCGATTCAATTTATCATTATTATTATTATTATTATTATTATTATTATTATTATTATTATTATTAATCTTTTCTTAATTTCGTAATGTCCACAAGACAAGAAGAGGGCGGCTGGCTTTCGCTAGAAGAACATTAATGGATTACTCTTTGTACAGAATGAACACTGGTTAACTAGTGTTGGAAGAACAATTTTAGAATTTCTTTTTAGATATTACTGAATAAAGCATTAACCAAATTAATCGCAAGTGCTTTGCCCTGATTTTTTTTTTTTTTTTTTTTTTTTTTTTTTTGCAACCAGCTTTCATCGGCAGCACACTTAAAATCAGCCAATGCCATTAAAATTTGTAGATTCAGACAATTCATTATTCTGCAGTGAAGATTTTCTTAGTCAAAAGGGAAACTATCAAGAGATGTATGAAAATGGCGTAAGAAGAGACAATAATCATTTTAAAAAGACAAAGAATTATCATAATGAACGAGAAGTTTTAAAAGATTATTAATATTCGGTCTATTCAAAAAGAAATTCCACCAATGTTATTTTAGAATTGGATGATTATTTTGAAATAAACTGTTATTTGACTAGATTTCTAATAATGTTTCTTTTATCATTACTGTTTATTACTTATTCCTGTTTATTTTAAAATGTCAATTGAAGACAGAAAAAGAGTATAATTTGCGCCCTTAGTCAGTTTTAGAGGTTCTACTTTTAGTTTGATATTGGGCTTCATCGTGTGTTTATTCATATTTACCCAAGCCCTCCGCTTGGGCAGGATATAACACAAGGTCAATTTTTAAGCGAGGTTTAACAGGTTTGAATTCAGAGTTTTCCTTCTCCTAGACGAGTTGGGTCACCAAGGCTGAAGAACCAAATCTGTCCTATTATTTACCCATAGCTGGAGGGAGAATAATTGGATTCATACCTTTCCCAAAGGTATTAGTGCTATGTGAAATGCGATCAGTCTCGTCCAGGATTTGAACTCGTGTCGCCGTGTCCATTTCCTACGCTTATAACCATTACACCACGGACACCTCCACCTCATCGTGTGTTTATTTATTATCAGATAGAATGAGTGTGACAACTGAGATAGGTAAACTTTTGGCGAAAGTTAAAAGGGCAGCAATTTTCAGCAGATGACTATTACAAAACCATTCCTTTTCTCCTCCACACCAGCTCCTATTTTGGGGTGTAGCTAGTTTCAGAGAAGGGTAATTTAGAATTTAAAAAAAAAAACTGGAGCTGGAGTCCCTAATATAGTCCGACTTTTTCTACAGCCTGATTCTGGCGACACCACCAGTGTGAAATTGAAGACAAAAAACAAACTCTGATTTCGACAGTTTTAGGTATGAGACGAAAAGCAAGGTATACTGTTTTCAATAACAAATAAGCTTTTTGCCATGGAACAGTCTACGAACGTTCAGATCCATATTTCTCCATTATTTTCCTAAGTGAGACGAGCGCTTTGTAAAATGACAAGAATTAATTGATTTATGAAGCGAACTTATGACACGCGATTTTTTAGTACAAATAAACATTAAATATCTAAGTTTTTCGACACTATCGTCAAATAGAAAAATCAAGTTCTGCCATTAGATTATGCACTAACCAAAAAACATTATTGTAATATAATTGCGGAGGGATTTTTTTATATTATCATTTTTCGTTTTATATATCTTGCCTTTCGGTTTAGTTGGGCTGGGAACCTTTCGCTTGGTGCATGGTTTAATTAGTGCATGGATTAGTTGAGTGCAGGTGTTCACGCGCGCGTGGGGCGGATGTGGCAATCAGAGATGTCACAATAAAAACCCCAGATAGGAAATAGGACCGGGAACGTGAATGAAGTCATTCCCAGAAGCGCTGAGAATTTGGCGTATTTGAAAAAAAAACAGTTTGTTGAGTTTTTGCGCTGAACTAGAGTTGAAATTCAGACCTGGGGGAAGCCAGACGAGTTTTACGCGCTACGGGTGCCGCGTGTTGGTTGGATTGAGGGCTGTCGATGTAAAAGCAGTCAGCATAGAAAGATTGTGTCCTTCTCTTCTCATGTCAAAAAACCTTTAACTCCAAAAGCAAATAAAAAGTTTCGTACCTGAACCAAAAGAGAAGCGTCAAGTGTTTCGAGTGTTTTCAGGTTCCCTATGTCTATTTCACCTATGCATATCTTGGTCGTATTTTAGGATCTGGATATGTTACATTATGATCAATCTTAACTCGCTTTATCTACCACTTCCCTACAATTCAAATCAACTTAAATGTTATAGACTTTGTTTATCTCTAGTAGTGTAGATATTGACTGATGTTACTTTATATATCGGTTAGTATCGAACCTCCCACCGAGTTGGAATGCAGCACAAAGCTATTTGATTGTGGGACCACGCATGAATCGAGACTTATGCATGGCTGTTCCAAAAAGTACTTGACCACGTTGGCGTTTCTTTAATGGGGCTTTTCAGACCCCGAACAATCAACTCAACCCTGAAAAGCAGGTATAGTCAGGGGGACGAACCCCTGTCATCGAATGTTCAAAAGACAATAAATCACCCGGCACGAATGCCGAGACTTACAGGCAGCTGATCATAAGTTCAACTAGTCTGAAGGCCAGGTGCAAATAGGTCATTACTTATTATTGATTCTAAAGTTGCAGTCTAACTTCAAACTTCTACAACTTTTAAATGACTTGACTGATATTATGCGATCAAAGTTAAGTTCTCACATTGATATCAGGGTCATCACTTATGAATTAAACTTTTTTGGCATAAGAAGTTTACACTTTACGGAAAACTGTTTAAATCTTTTTAAATTATCTACACTCCATTGGCCTTGTGGTTATAATGTTTGCCAAAGGCCTGGGAGACCAGGGTTCAATCCCAGGTCAAGTTATACCAAAGACGCAAAAAATGGTACTTGATTCTTCCTTGCTTAACACTCAGCATTATAAGGTATGGATCAAGGGTAAAGCTGAGCAATCCAAGAAAGGAGTAGGGCCCTTCCCTACACCTCGGTGTTGAAGTTATTGAAAAAGGAGCTTTCGGGTCCCCCTCGGCTATTGTCGCCAACTTTACTTACCACTCAAATAATATATATAGCTAACCTATCGTTTAACATATAGTCACTCATCCAAACACATTCTGAGCTAGATCGGTAAAATCTGTCAAGATTCTATTTTGGGGGGAAAGAGTTATAAGGTTCAAATTTGAAATATACATCTAAAAACTAAAGGTGCACCACGGAGTAGACTGACAAAAATGAAATAGTCAAAATATCAACCAATCCAAAGCTGCATTAAACGAAAGTTATTGTCATTGTTTTATGATCGGCAAATGAACCTTAATACGGATAAATTCTTGACTCTTCTAAAAACTATCCCAGCTCAAAAGTATTGCTAGAAAATTGATTAAATTCACAAAGAACTGGAACGTTTATCTCCACTGTGAGTCAATCGAAAGGGACTAATTCTTATCTATATACATTTACCGACTGCATATCCACGAAAAGACACCGGAACAAGTGAATTGCACTATAAAACTCTACCTCCCTCTTTCTATTCACCTGACTTCTCCTCCTGGTCAAATCTTTGTGCAAGGTAGTTCGACAATTTTCAGTAAGAGAAAGACCTCTACAATTATTCAGTATGACAACAAAACTATTCCAAAGATTTCATTAATCGAGATGTCCAAAATAATGTTATCACAATAAAATCAAGTGTTTCTTTTTAAAAACAGTACGTGCATTCTTATGGTTTTTATTTTGATCAATAAATTCGAATAGATTTTTATATGAATATTGTCTTAAGCGTGATGGTCAAAACCTCGAGTATTATTTGTGCCAACCTGACAGAAATGTAGTCCAACTAGACCTACTCTAGCTTCCGACACCATATTTAGCTGTTTATGTATTTCAACGCATAGATTTTCATCTTAACGATTAGGCCCTCATAAATCGATCACAACTGAAGATTTTACACACACACACACACACACACACACACACACACACACATGTATATATATATATATATATATATAGAAGTAAATAATGAAAAAGATTACAGTGTGGAGAAAAACTGAAAAACCGACTAATCCAAATCAGCGTTCATACTTTTTGAAACATGATCTCTAATTCAATGATTGAACCGTCGTATGTTCTTACTTAGCAGGTGTAATTTCCTCCCTTGTTTTTTTGTATTTTATCAAACACCCATCGTTTATCTACCAACAATTGGTATCATCAATTTTTAAGTCCTGTTGATGGTTTATTAAAACTGAAACGTTATAGCCTAGACTTTCTTTCACAATAAATTCATCACTTTGGATTTCGTTTTTTCAATCTCTCTCTCTCTCTCTCTATATATATATATATATATATATATATACTCCGAGTAAAAAGACGGATCCTGTTGTTTTGAACTAAAGGAAAACAACGTGAATTTCACTATGCCAGTAAAACAAAAACCGAAACTGGAAAAACTCCAAAAGGGTGAGAAATAATTCCACTTTGCCAAAGAAGTAGAGAAATACTTATTTCGAAATATTTGTAAAGAGTTTATCAGTAACATCAGTGCCATGCTTGATCGGAGACCTTAGGAAAACCAAAGAGTGTTTAGCACGAAGTTTTGCAATAGAGATACAAAAACACTTGCATACAAACAAAAGCACTTCCACAAACATATACAAGCATTTGTGTTAATGTCCTTCAAATATTGAAATCTTGCAATATAAATGAATTATCAATAATGGAAATATGGTCTACCACAGAGGCTTCACAATCTTATACTATGGCCAAAGTTCGAATCAAAAAGTATCATTATATATATATATATATATATATATATATATATGTGTGTGTGTGTGTGTTATTGGAAATCTTTAAGTTTTAGACTTAAAATCAATTAATGAAGAACATACTTTGTCTTCTTTTATAAATAATTTTATATGATTTATTTAGAATATGGACTCTAGCCAATATCACAACAAATTAACAGAATTATTCATCATTATCATCATCATGTAGCGCCATCTGCACGGATATCCCTGATCCTCTCTCGCCACCCCTCCCTATCGTTCATTGCTTCTGGCAGGTCTTCAGGGCTACATCCCGTATCGGCATAGAGCTTCTGTGTGTAGGTTTGAGCTGTTCGTCCTGCCTTTGCTCATCCATCTGAAGGAGTCCACACGAGTACATCACATATGATGTAGTGCATCCATATAGCAGTATCGACACGACCGCTGCATGGAGGTACCAAAATTTATGAATAAATTACACAACAAAGACAAAACTAAAAATATGGATATTTCAGTAAGTCATATCAACAATTAGTTTTAAAAGACAAATTCAGGTTTTCAGTAACTGATCAACAACCAATTCATATATATATATATATATATATATATATATATATATATATATATATATATATAATATTCTATGCAAAATTGAAGGATCAAACTCAAAATTATTCAAGAAATGCTTTTCCTTTTATATTGTTAAAAATAGATATTTTAACCAAAAAGAAATATAGATAAATCTTTTTTTATCTAATTTCCAGCTGACCTTAATCTTATAAACAAGCGATAAAATAGACAAATCGTCAGTAGATTTAGTGATTCATTCCGCAAATCTATTCAAAACCTTCGACATAAATTTCTCTCAAGTGAAAATCTAATATTCTGTTCCTTCAAGTTGCATTCAATTTCAACATTGCTTATTGATTTTAATTTGAACGGGAATATTGTTTATTTAGATATGCTGATTATTCTGGCATCATCCCTATTTCCGATACACAATGAATTGTTCCAATAAACATATAGTATTTGACTGTAATCCACTCAAAGAATAGGTAGCAAGAACTACACTGGCGACATTGTATTATTTTTTTTACTATAATATATAACCTTTATTCGTCTCTCTTAATACGTGTTTATCTACCTTATTTTATGCACTTTTCGTGGACATAACATTGATATTACCATTAAAGTCTTCGCCCAGTGATTTCGTCTAAATGCATCCACTTACATATCAGCGCATAAATATACATTCTCTCCTACCTAAAGCATATACAAAAATCTTTTACACAGACAAAATATATTAACTAGGTTTAAACAATGCAAACTTCTACTCTGAATACATGGATCTTTCTTTCTTATTAATGGAAATATTGGAGAATATCTACGCTTTAACGGATTTAATATTTCTTACTAAATATTTTGGTTGGTTGGTTGGTAGGTTGGTTTTTAGGGCATATCAACCTTTATAGGTTATTTAACGCCAAATCCATTTAAATAAATCCATGTAAATAATCAGTTCTATTTAAAACAATTCAGTTTAGCATAAGTACTCAGTTTAATTGTCAAAAACCTTTCTATTTCAAACTATTCAGGTTATTCAAAGAGTTATATATAATAATTCAGTTTAGTGTAAGCACAGTTTCATTTTCAAAAACAGTTCGATTTCAAATAATTCAGTTTAGCATAAGAACGCAGTTTAAATGTAAGAACAGTTTAAGTGTGAAAAACATTTCTATTTCTAGCTATTCAGTTTAGTCAAACAGTTCTAATTCAGATAATTCAGTTTAGTATAAATACAGATTTTATTTGCACACAGTTAAATGTCAAAACAGTTCTATGTTAAACAATTCAGTTTAGTGTAAACACTGTTCCAATGTCAAAAAAGTTCTATTTCAAATAATTCAGTTTAGCATAAGCACGCAGTTTAAATGAAAGTACGGTCTAACTGTCAAAACATTTCTATTTCAATGTATTCAGTTTAATTAAACAATTCAGTTTAGTATAAGTTTGCCGTTAGTTCTATTTAACCCATAGATAGGGCCCTTATCAGCTGCTGTCACGCTGGGCCAGAGTGGACCTAGGAGCAATGGCAATGAAGGGGTGCTCCTCAATCCCCAAAGCCCCAGCATCGCTGGAACCTCACTATCAGATTTTTTAGTGTTATATCCGGGACTCTCATTAGTGGTGGTGGTGGGGGCTTACCCCTCTGCAGAGGTGCAGTCGGTGTATTTTACAGCCCCAGCTGACTTGCAATAAAAAAAAATTTGTTTTTCAATTAACTTTTCACTTAGGTTAAATGCATAGAATTTATTAAATTTGTAGATCGGTATTTTATTCCATCATTAACTTGATCTGATATATATATATATATATATATATATATATATGTATAGATGCGGCGTAATCGTTATTGCCATTAGAAATGCATAGGATGAACTGAGTTTAAATCCTCGACAACCTTGTTTGCATTTTGCTTCGTGCTAATAACCTAGGAAAAAGTATGATGAGATTTTTTACAGTCTACACTAACCATAGTTCAAATGGAGTGAAAATAGTCAGCCTTAGTAAGGCAACCGGTCAAAAAGGAGTAAAACTTTAAATTCAAAATCTGAAGAGAGCTGTTTGGAGAATACATGGTACATTGGTTCACTCTTCTTCAGTTATCAACTCATCCAAAAAGTGAGGCTGGTTCTTCTCAAACATCCACCTCTGAAAGAATAAAATCACTCGTGCTGTTCATTTATTAAGCTTTGGCTTAATTAATGATCATAATGGGATTATTGGGCAAATGTTATAACAGCGAAATAATTGGCAATACAACACTAGACAGATCATCATCATCATCATCATCGGCACGGATCTCCCTGACCTTCTCCCGCCATCCTTCTCTATCGTCCATCGCTTCCGGCAAGTCGTCAAGGTCACATCCCGTATCGGAACAGAGCTGTTGTATGTAGGTTCGAGATAGTCGTCCTGCCTTTGCTCGTCCGTTTGAAGGGGTCCACTTGAGTACATCACTTCTGAGTTCGTCCTTACTTCTCCAACAGTGTCCCACATGCCTGGTTTTTCTAATCTAATTTAATCAACTTTCGTCACAGCCTCTTTCATCTCAATTGTCTCATAACGACAGCCTCTGAGCTTAGGGAATAACCAAAAGTCACAGGGAACAATGTCTCGACTATAGGGAGGGTCGGGAACAGTCTTGATGACCATCTTGGTCAAATAGTCTGTGACAAGGATAGAGTTGTGGACTGGTGCATTGTCCGGCTGGAAATGCCACGGGCCCGATTTGAAGAGTGCTGGCCTCTTCCCAAGGAATCTCTTCCTGAACTCCCTAAAAACCTCAACAGAGTAACCCTAGCCCTAACCCTAAGCCTTTGGCCAATCAACTCTGGTGAATTGACTTCCTTACTCCCCCCACACCTCTCATCACCCCTCACAGACTCCCTGCCTTCCTTGATATTCTTATGCCACTCAAAAACCGATGCTCGATTCATGCAAGATGGTCGAAAAGCAGTCTGAAGCATTCCATACGTTTCTGTGGTATTTTTCCTAAGTTTAAAACAGAATTTTATTTCATATCGTTCTTCTAAAGTGTCCTGACGTCCAGATTGCATTTTTGAAATTCACCAGCTGTGACAATCAGTCTTTAGTAGGGTGTATTCCAATTCCTTCTGTAGTTCTTTATTTGGAGCTGAAATCAAAAAAAATTGGTCAGTCATCTCATAAGATGTATAGCAATAACATAGTGAAAATTCCAGAGTCTACGACAATTGTAAATGCCTGTTCAAAAAAATGTCTGGAAATTTATTGAATTCACCACGTAGCTAAAATTCTTGACTGCACCCACAAAGTAAGCAAGTATCAACTCCAGGTACGCTATTACGATCACTTTCGAACTAACCCCCCAGGTAAAAGTATGAAGCCCTTCTTATCTCCCTAGTTATGCGTTAAATAGTATTGCTATTGTTCTACTAATAACAATCCTCAAAATATATAACCCATGAAGGTTTAAATGCGATTAGACAAAGAAACCAAACACTACGCACGCAATAAACTCAATTCTGTAAACTGAATACATTTTATTTTTTATTTTTAGTGTATAATTTACAGATTCCCCGGTGACACAATATGTTGTCATTATTCTTAAAATTCTATGTTGCAATCATCAAATTCCGATCGGAATTTGTCTTTTTAGTTTTGACTCTTTGATCTATAGATGGTAGCATCTATAATCAAGTGCTTCTTTAATCAACAAAAAATTCCTTCTGTTAATTAAGCAATCTTTCCTGTATGATTTCATCTTTTTCAATTCTATTATTCTTTTCTGTTATTGATATTGTTTATTGATGTTTTCTTATATGTGAAATAGATGAAAAAAATCAATTGGAAAAAAGCAAAATAAATAATCAACAGAACGCATTTAGAATGCACGCTTTTAAGATGGTATAATTATTAAGTATCATCTTTACAGCTTCAGATTCTACAACACAATTTATACACAGCATTCAAACTTTCTCCAAAAGTAACTCTGCGCTCATTACTCATTTCGACAGAAGAAGCACTTTGATTTAATGACAAAAAACTTTGATTGAATCCGTACATTGATAAGATATATAAATAGTTATTAGTTTAATTGGATATTATTCAGTGCATATATTAACACAAACTATTGAGTACGATCTGAATGTGACACAAAGTCAAATTTTGAGTGGAGCACAGCTGGTTAGATATTTGAGTTTTGTTTTTTCTAGACTGGTTTACTAATCATGTCGGTCAACATTTCTATCAACCCATGGCGAAGAAAGAGAGCAGCTGGATTCAGCCTTTCCTGTGGGAATTTGTGAAATATACACAAACTCGTACAGGATTTGAACTCGGTTTGCAGATTTCATTTTCTAGGACTGTGAAGGTTATGGTAAGCGTGTCTCAATAATTTTGATTGATTGATTTTAACAAAATGTCAATGAATGAATTATTCAAAGCCTTCAGTTTTAGAAATCACGTTCATTATACTTCCAGATGTTGTTATTTTTTGTTGCTTTTTCCACACAGTACAATCAAATATGAGTAATTTTTAGATAGATCTATTCCGCTCACAAACGTGAGATTTGTTATTTTCACTATTTAATCAAAGTAGGCCTGGGAGTTGGGGCAATTAAAAGCTAGTCCAAATTTTCCACATATTCAGAACTAGAACCTCCCCTCCCTATGTAGTTAGAAGTCACACGCCCAGGTTAATTTAGCCTCAACACCGGATGCAGTTTGGCGTCATACCGAAGATACTTTAGCATCACATCCCTATGTCATCGTCGTCATCATCATCATGTCGTGCTGCTAGCACGGATATCCCTGACCCTCTCTCGCCACTTCTCCCTATCGTTCATCGCCTCTGGCAGGTCTTCTAGGCTACATCCCATATCCTCACATAGCTGCTATATGTATGATCTAGCTGGTCGTCCTGCTTTAGCTCGTCCATATGTGGGGGTCCATAGGAGTACATCACTTATGAGCTCGTCCCTGCTTCTCCAGCAATGTCCTGCGTGCTTGGCTCGTCTAACTTGGATAGTTTTCGTGATGGGAGGCAGGTGGCCGTATAGTTGGTGCTTTGTGGGGTGTTGCCGCCTGGACTTGTTCAATATTGCTCGCAACATTCTTGTGTAGTTGCCGTCTAGCTTCTTCTCGAGCCGTTTTGGTAGCGTCCAAATGGTGCATCCATACAGCAGTATCGACACGACCGCTGCTTGGAAGAAACTGCGTTACATTTTATCGGTCAGGTCTGATTTCCATATGACCGATAGCTTATCGATAGCTGTCCATGTCTTCGTTAGCCACGTGTCGATGTCTTTTTTGGTTGATGAGACACTGCCTCCTAGGTAGGTGAATTTGTCAACCAGTTTCAGAGAGTCCCGTCTAGTGTAGAAATGTCACCTGCTTGATTAAAGCACATGTATTCAGTTTTGTGTGCATTAACATGGAGGCCAATTCCTGCGGCGGCTCGTTCCAAACTATGCAGTAGTGTTTCGGCTTGGTTGGCTGTATTTGCTTGTAACGCTATGTCATCGGCGTAGTCGGCGTCGGTAAATGTTTTTGCAGGATACCTTCTGCTTCTTTTCTTTGTCAGCTCGGAGCCGTTTTGTCTGATTGTATGGATCGATGTTTTAAGCACGTAGTCCAGACAGATGATAAAGAGGTATGGGGCAAGCATTTCCCCTTGTAGTATTCCTACTACAAAGTCGAAGTGCCTTCGATTCCGTACACAGAGGGAACAAATCCTACTAGCATACCGCCTACCAAAAGAAACCGTAGCAGCAATAATGATTCTCTATAAAAACACCAAAGTGAAAGTGCGTTCACATCCCTAAGTAGTTTGGCTTTATACAAAACATAATTTAGTCTAACAACCCTATGTAATTTAGCGTCATCCCAAGATATTTAAGCCTCACCTCCTATGGAGTTTGGCGTCATACACAAGATATTCTAGTCAAACCTCTCTATGTAGTTTAGCGTCATATCCAAAATACTTTAGTCTTACCACCCTTTGTATTTTGCCGTCATACACAAGATACTTTAGTCGTTCCTCCCTCTGTAGTTTACTGTCATACACAAGTTACTTTAGCCTATCCTCGCGATGTACATTGGCATCATACCCAAAACTCTGTAGCCTCGCATTCCACTATAGTTTGGCGTCATACCCAAGATACCTTAGCCTAACATCTAGACGTAGTTTGGCGTCATACACAAGTCATCTTAGCCTCAACACCCAATGAAGTTTGGCGTTATACATAAGATAGTTTAGTCTAACAACCCCAATGTAATTAAGCGTCAAACACGAGATACTTTAACCTCACTTCCCTATATAGTTTGGCGTGTTGCACAAGACGCTTTAGTGTCACCATCCTATATAATTTGGCGTCATACCAAGGATACTATAGTCTAACCTCCGGATGTAGTTTGACGTCAAACCCAGGATACTTTAGTCTTACTTACCTCCAGATGTAGTTTGGCGTCATATAAAAGATACTATAGTCTTCCTATATAGGAGTCTTACCTCCCAGCGTCATGCCCAGCATACTTTAGTCTCCAGATGTAGTTTTGAGTCATACAAAATATAGTATAGTCTAATAATAATATAGTTAATTACCTCCAAATGTAGTTCCGATACTATAATATTATATCCCAACGTAGTTTAGCGTCATGTAAAAGACACTATAGTCTTACCATCCTATGTACTTCAGCATCAGACCTAGGATACTTGACTCTTACTTACCTCCAGATGTAGTTTGGCATCATACCAAGGATACGTTAGTCTTAATTACCTCCAGATTTAGTTTGGCGTCATATAAAAGGCACCATAGTCTTACCTCCCTATGTAGTTCAGAGTCATAACCAGGATGCTTTAGTCTTACTTACCACCAGATGTAATTTGGCGTCATATATAAGACACTATAGTCTTACCTACCTATGTAGTTCAGCGTCATACCCAGGATATTTTACTCTTACTTACCTCCAGATGTAGTTTGGCGTCATACCAAGTATACTATGGTCTTACCTCGGGATGTAGTTTGGCGTAATACCCAGGATACTTTAGTCTTCCTTACCATCAGTTGTAGTTTGGCGTCATATAAAAGATAGTCTTCCTATAAAGTCTTCCCATATAGGAGTCTTACCTATATAGGAGTCTTACCTCCCAATGGCATACCCAGAATAATTTAGTCTTACTTACCTCCCTACGTAGTTTGGCGTCATAACCCGGGATACTATAATCTTATATCCCTATGTAATTTAGCGTCATCTAAAAGACACTATAGACTTACCTTACTCTGTAATTCAGCATCATACCCATGATACTTTGGTTTTACTTACTTCCAGATATAGTTTGGCGTCATACCAAGGATACTATCATCTTACCTCCAGATGTAGTTTGGCGTCATACCCAGAAGAGTCTTCCTTACCTCCAGATCTTCCTACATAGGAGTTTTACCTCCAAGCGTCATACCCAGGATACGTTAGTTTTACTTACTTCCAGATAAAGTTTGGCGTATTACCAAGGATACTATAGTCTTACCTCCAGATGTAGTTTAGAGTCATACCCAGAATAGTTTAGTCTTACTTACCTCCAGATGTGGTTTAGCGTGATATTAAAGATGCTATAGTCTTCCTTATATAGGAGTCTTACCTCCCAGCGTCATACCCAGGATACTTTAGTCTTACTTACCTCCAAGTGTAGTTTAGGGTCATGTAAAAGACACTGTAGTCTTATGTCGCTATGCAGTTCAGACTCGTACCCAGGATACTTTGGTCTTACTTACCTCCAGATGTAGTTTAACGTCATATAAAAAACACTATAGTCTTAACTCCCTATATAGTATCGCTGGTATGACGCTCAGCGTCATACCCACGATACTTCAAATTTACAGTTAGGCGTCATAACCCAGGATACTCTATTCTTACCCCCTATACACAGAATACTTTTGTATTTACTTACCTCCAGATGTAGTTTAACGTCACATAAAATACACTATAATCTTACCTCCGTACGTAGTTCAATGTCATACCCAGGATAATTTAGTCAAACTTACTCCAGATTTAGTTTGGTGTCATATAAAAGATACTATAGTCTTACCTCCCAATGTAGGAGTCTTACCTCCCTATGTAGTTCAGCTTCATACCCAGGATATTTTAGTCTTACTTACGTCCAGATGTAGTCTGGCGTCATGTAAAAGATACATAAAAGACGCTATGGTCTTACCTCCCCTTGTAGTTTGTCGTCATAACCCAAGATACTATAATCTTACATCCCTAGTAGTTTAGCGTCATGTAAAAGACACTATTTTCTTACCTTCCTATGTACTTAAGCATCATACCCAGGATACTTTAGTCTTTCTTGCCTCCCTATGTACTTCAGGATAATTTAGTCTTCCCTCCAGATGTAGTTTGGCGTCCTATATATGACACTCTACTCTTAAATTCCTATGAAGTTTAGCGTCATACCTAGGATACATTAGTCTTACTTACCTATATAGGAGTCTAACTTCCCTATGTAGTTCAGTTCATACCCAGGATACTTTACACTTAATTACCTCAAGATTAAGTTTGGTAGTCTTACCTCCCTACTTAGTTCAGCGTCATACCAATCATATTTCAATCTTCCTTACCTCCAGATGTAGTTTGGCATCATACAAAGGATACGTTAGTCTCCTAATGTAGTTTGGTGTCATATATAAGACACCATAGTCTTACATCACTATGTAGTTCAGCGTCATACCCAGGACACTTTAGTCTTAATTACCTCCGGCTTTAGTTTGGCCTCATAATCCAGGATACTATAATCTTACATCCCTACGTAGTTGAGCGTCATGTAAAAGATGCTATACTCTCTCCTTCCTATGTAGTTCAGCGTCATACCAAGGCTACTTTAGTCTTTCTTTCCTCCAGATGTAGTTTGACGTCACATAAAAGAGGCTATAGTCTTACCTCCCCATGTAGTTTGGCGTCATATCCCAGCATACTATAATCTTACATCCCTATGTAGTTTAGCGTCATTTAAAAGACACTATAGTATTACCTTCCTATGTACTTCAGCATCATACCCAGGATAATTTACTCTTACATGCCTCACTATGTAATTCAGAGTCATACCCAGGACAATTTAGTCTTACTTACCTCCAGATGTAGTGTGGCATCATACCCAGGATACTCTATTCTTACCTTCCTATGTGGTTCAGCGTCATACTCTGACTTACCTTCCTATGTAGTTCAGCGTCATACCAAGATACTTTAGTCTTACCTTCCTCCAGATGTAGTTTGGCGTCATACCAAGGATACTATGGTCTTACCCCCGGATGTAGTTTGGCGTCATACCCAGTATTCTTTATATCTTACTTACGTCCAGATGTAGTTTGGCGTTGTATAAAAGATACTATAATCTTTCTATATAGGTGTCTTACCTCCCAGTCTCATGCCCAGTATACTTTAGTCTCCAGATATGCTTTGGCGTCATATAAAAGACTTACCACCCTGTGTAGTTCAGCGTCATACCCAGGATAGTTTGGTCTTACTTATCTATACCTGAGTCTTAACGTCCTATGTAGTTCAGTGACATTCTCGGGATACTTTAGTCGTAATTAACTCCATATGTAGTTTGGCGTCATAACCAATGATACTATAATCTTTTATCCCTATCTATACTCATGCCTCCCTATGTAGTTTAGAATCATGTAAAAGGCATTGTACTCTCGCTTTCCTACGTAGTTCAGTGTCATACCAAGGATACTTTAGTCTTGCTTTCCTCCATATGTAGTTTGGCGTCAATTAAAAGACATTCTAGTGTTCCTATATAGGAGTCTTACCTCGCAGCGTCATACCCAGCATAGTTTAGTCTTTCGTATTTCCAGATGTAGTTTGGAGTCATACTAAAGTCACTATAGTCTTACCTCCCTATGTAGTTCAGCGTCACACAAAGGATACTATTGTCTTCCTTACCTCCAGATGTAGTTTGTCGTCATACAAAAGACACTATAGTCCTGCATCGCTACGTAGTTTGGCGTCATAACCCGGGATACTATAATCTTACATCCCTATGTAATTTAGCGTCATTTAAAAGACACTATAGTCTTACCTTCCTCTGTGCTTAAGCATCATACCCGGGATACTTTACTCTTACTTACCTCCCTATGTAGTTCAGAGTCATACCCAGGATAATTTAGTCTTACTTACCTCCAGATGTAGTTTGCCGTCATATATAAGACACTATACTTTTACCTTCCTATGTAGTTCAGCGTCATACCTAGGATACCTTAGTCTTAATTACCTATATAGGAGTCTTACTTCCCTATGTAGTTCCGCATCATACCCAGGATAATTTAATCTTACTTACCTCCAGATGTAGTTTGGTGTCATACCCAGGATACTTTAGTCTTACTTACCTGCAGATTTAGTTTGGCTTTATACTAAGGATACTATGGTCTTACCTTTGGATGTAGTTTGGCGTCATACCTAGGATACTTTAGTCTTACCTACCTTCAGATTTAGGTTGGCGTTATATAAAAGATACTATAGTCTTCTTATATAGGAGTCTTACCTCCCAGTGTCATGCCTAGCATACATTAGTCTTATCTCCAGATATGGTTTGGCGTCATATAAAAGACACCCTGTGTAGTTCAGCATCATACCCAGGATAGATTAGTCTTACTTACCAATACAGGAGTCTTACCTCCCTACGTAGTTCAGTGTCATTCTCAGGATATTTTAGTCTTAATTAACTCCAGATGAAGTTTGGCGTCATAACCCGGGATCTTTCATCCCTATGTATACTCTTGCTTTCCTATGTAGTTTAACGTCATGTAAAAGACACTGTACTCTCGCCTTCCTACGTAGTTCAGTGACATACAAAGGATACTTTAGTCTTGCTTTCCTCCAGATGTAGTTTACATACCTATGTAATTAGAGTCTTACCTCCCTATCTAATTCAGCGTCATACCAAGGATTATTTAGTCTTGCTTACCTCCAGATGTAGTTTGGCGTCATATAAAAGGCACTATAGTCTATGTAATTCAGCATCATACCCAGGATAGTTTAGTTTTACTTTCTTCCTGATATAGTTTGGCGGATATACCACGGATACCTCTAGATGTAGTTTGGCGTCATATAAAAGATTCTATAGTCTTCCTCCCAACATCATACCCAGGATACTTCACTCTTACTTACTCCCCCATATAGTTAAGCGTCATAACCCAGGATACACTATTCTTACCTCCCTCTGTAGTTCAGCGTCATACCCAGAATACTTTTGTCTTTACTTACCTCCAGATTTAGTTTGGTGTCATATAAAGACTTACCTCCAGATGTATTTTAGCGTCATGTAAGACTATAGTGTGTCTTACTTCCTTACGTAGTTCAGCATCATACACAGGACACGTTAGTCTTACTCCAGATGTAGTTTAGCGTAATATAAAAGATGTAGTTTGGCGTCATATTAAAGATACTATAGTCAACTTCATATCCAGAATACTTTTGTCTTTACTTACCTCCAGATGTATTTTAGCGTCAAGTAATACACACTATAGTATTACCTCCTTACGTAGTTCAGCGTCCTACCCTTACTTACAGCGTCATACTCTTACTTACCTCCAGATGTAGTCTTACTTACCTCCAGATGTAGTTGAGCGTCATATCCACCATACATTAGTCTTACTAACCTCCAGATGTAGTTTGGCGTTATATATAACGATAACGTTATATATAAAGATACCTCCCTATGTAGTTCAGCGTCATACCCAGGCTACTTTAGTCTTACTTACTCCAGATGTAGTCTTACCTCCCTATGTAGGAGTCTTACCTCCCCCTGGTAGTTCAGCGTCATACCCAGAAAATGTTTGAGTTTACGCACCTCCAGATGTAGTTTGGTGTCATATACTTACCTCCCGATGTATCTTAACGTCATGTAAAACACACTTACCTCCTTACGTAGTTCAGCGTCATACCCAGGATACTTTAGTCTTACTTACTCCAGATTTACTTTGGCGTTATATAGATACCATAGTCCCTATGTATTTCAGCGTCACCCCCAGGATACTTTAGTCTTACTAACCTCCATATATAGTTTGGCGTCATATAAAAGATACTGTAGTCTTACCTCCATATGTAGGAGTGTTACCTCCCTATGTAGTTCAGCTTCATATCCAAAATAATTTTGTCTTTACCAGGATGCTCTTACTTACCTCCAGATGTAGTCTTACTTACCTCCAGATGTAGTTCAGCGTCATACCAGGATACTCCTACTTACCTCCAGATGTAGTTTACTTACCTCCAGATGTAATTTGGCGTTATCTCCCTCAGCGCCATACCCAGAAAAGTCTTTACTCACCTCCAGATGTAGTTTAGCGTATAAATGATACTATCCTCCCTAAGTAGTTCAATGTCATACCCAGGCTACTTTAGTCTTACTTACTCCAGATTTACTTTGTAAAGTCTTACCTCCCTATGTAGTTCAGCTTTATATCCAGAATACTTTTGTCTTTACTTACCTCCAGATGTATTTTAGCGTCATGTAAGACACACTATATTCTTACCTTCCTTACGTATAGTTCAGCGTCATACCCAGGATACTCTTACTTACCTCCAGATATAGTCTTACTTACCTCCAGATGTAGTTCAGCGTCATATCCAGGATACTTCACTTACCTCCAGATGTAGTTTCTAAAAGATAGAAAAGATATATAAAAGATACAAAAGATATATAAAAGATAGTCTTACCACCACCCTATGTAGTAGTCTTACCTCCCTATGTAGTTCAGCGTCATACCCAGATATATACAGATCATACAAAAGATATATAAAAGATAGTCTTACCACACTATGTAGTAGTCTTACCTCCCTATGTAGGAGTCTTACCTCCCTCTGGTAGTTCAGCGTCATACCCAGAAAATGTTTGTGTTTACGCACCTCCAGATGTAGTTTGGTGTCATATACTTACCTCCCGATGTATCTTAACGTCATGTAAAACACACTTACCTCCTTACGTAGTTCAGCGTCACCCCCAGGATACTTTAGTCTTACTTACTCCAGATTTACTTTGGCGTTATATAGATACCATAGTCCCTATGTATTTCAGCGTCACCCCCAGGATACTTTAGTCTTACTAACCTCCATATATAGTTTGGCGTCATATAAAAGATACTGTAGTCTTACCTCCATATGTAGGAGTGTTACCTCCCTATGTAGTTCAGCTTCATATCCAAAATAATTTTGTCTTTACCAGGATGCTCTTACTTACCTCCAGATGTAGTCTTACTTACCTCCAGATGTAGTTCAGCGTCATACCAGGATACTCCTACTTACCTCCAGATGTAGTTTACTTACCTCCAGATGTAGTTTGACGTTATCTCCCTCAGCGCCATACCCAGAAAAGTCTTTACTCACCTTCAGATGTAGTTTAGCGTATAAATGATACTATCCTCCCTAAGTAGTTCAATGCCATACCCAGGCTACTTTAGTCTTACTTACTCCAGATTTACTTTGTAAAGTCTTACCTCCCTATGTAGTTCAGCTTTATATCCAGAATACTTTTGTCTTTACTTACCTCCAGATGTATTTTAGCGTCATGTAAGACACACTATATTCTTACCTTCCTTACGTATAGTTCAGCGTCATACCCAGGATACTCTTACTTACCTCCAGATATAGTCTTACTTACCTCCAGATGTAGTTCAGCGTCATATCCAGGATACTTCACTTACCTCCAGATGTAGTTTCTAAAAGATAGAAAAGATATATAAAAGATACAAAAGATATATAAAAGATAGTCTTACCACCACCCTATGTAGTAGTCTTACCTCCCTATGTAGTTCAGCGTCATACCCAGATATATACAGATCATACAAAAGATATATAAAAGATAGTCTTACCACACTATGTAGTAGTCTTACCTCCCTATGTAGTTCAGCGTCATATCCAGGCTACTTTAGTCTTACTTACCTCCAGACGTAGTTTGGCGTCATACCCAACACACTTTTGGTAAAACATGTCTCATCAATGCTACCATCAATATATCAGTTGCTTTATTTACATTAATTAGTTAGTCTTAACAAGGAATATTACACCGACAACTCAACTTTTGTTGCTTTAATTTTTTTTCTTTTTTATAATCAGATATCTGTTATTGCAGGAAATTCTCATGTTCCAAGTTTAATGTTTATACGACTTTTTTCCGGTATAATTGAACAAAACTTCATTAACATCGCTACCTGAAAGCATTTTTTGATGGAAACACTCAAGATTTCTTGATTGAGCAAAGTAATATCATTCAATATCCTACCACGTTTAGCAGGTCTTAAGTTCTTTATTGGGTCATTCATTTTACTTATCTATTTATATTCGGTTTGGCTTAATGTCTTTCTTTAATGACAGATCAAACTTAGTGGGTTATGCAAAAGCCATTTTTACTGTGGTACTGTTTAACTAGTAGCTGTACGGGATGCGAGGGTTAGTGTTTAATGCTAATAATGAGACCGGAGTTCGAACTCGTTTTCTACTATGTCGAAGTCCAGCACGTTAGCAACAACGGCACACGGATTCTCCTTATTTATTATCAACCCTTTTATGCGAATACTATATGTAAAATGTTGTCCATTAAAAAAACACATTTTTAATTCAATACCATAAAAACATCACTTTTCTAAAATACGTAAGTTCAAAAAGAAATAATTTCTAAAAATACGCGAATCTATTTTTCATAGTAGCTTTCCGAAAGATTCAAATTAATAAACAATAAAAAAGTATTTTCTAAAAAAAAATTTACAAAATAGAGAATTTCCAAAAGATTCAATTCATTTTTTTTTTTTCCCTTCCATCATTTCCACTCTCCACAATAAACACATTTATGAAACATCACTTTCGAGGTTGCGCAAATTAATAAAAAGTAATTTTCTATTTTTTCCCCTTTTTTAACACAGGTGGCCTGCTAATTTTTATAACGTGCTATTCAGCAAATTAGATTTCAACTACTTTGTAGATTTCTTCCGAGTGCTTCCACTCACCACCATTTATTCTACACTTTAGGCTGTTCTCTCGAAATCTCTAAATTCTATTCAAAGTTGTTTATATTGCTTTTAGTCTTCACAAATTCAGAAAATTTCTTCCAATAGCGTATGTCTCTTTGACGAGAGAAATTTCTAGATTTGGGGACGCGAATCATTAGAGTTTGTTTTATTAAAGGAGTTAGAATACAAATACTATGGTTGTCATAGCTATTTCAAATGTCAAACGATTCAGTCACCTTAAAACGCCTACAACTACGTGGTGCATCAATAAGGTTCCATACTTTTTTGTACAGGCATTTTAAATAGTCGTAGACTCGTGAAAATTCAGTATGTTATTGCTATACATCTTATGAGATGACAGAACAATTTTTATGATTTCTGGTTCAAACGAACAGCTACAGCAGTAATTAGAATACACCCTACTAAACCCTGATTCTAACTGCTGGTGAATTTCCAAAAGTGAAATCTGGACGTGAGGACACTTTAGAAGAACGATATGCAATAAAATTCTGTTTTAAACTTGGAAAAAATGCCACAGAAACGTATGGAGTGCTTCAGACTGCTTTTCGACCATCTTGCATGAATCAAGCAAAATTTTTTGAGTGGGATAAGAGATTCAAGGAAGGCAGGAAGTCTGTGAGGGATGATGAGAGGTGTAGGAGGAGTAAGGAAGTCAATACCCCAGAGTTGATTGGCCAAAGGGTTAGGATTAGGTTACCCATGTTGAAGTTTTATGGAAGTTCAGCAAGAGATTCCTTGGAAAGAGGCCAGCACTCTTTAAATCAGGTCAGTGGCATTTCCACCAGGACAATGCACCAGTCCACAATTCTATTGTTACAGACTATTTGACCAAAAAGGGCATCAGGACAGTTCCTCACCGTCCCTATATTCCAGACCTTGCTCCCGGTGACTTTTGGTTATTGCCTAAGCTCAGATTCTGTAGTTATGAGACAATTGAGGAGATGAAAGAGGCTGTGACGAAGGTCATTGACACGCTCACACAAGAGGACTTCCATGGGGCCTTCCGGAAGTTGTTGGAACGGTACAAGTGCATTGCGGCCGTAGGAGATTATTTCGAAGGTAAGTAGAGTTTCACGTGTGTACTATCAATAAAAGTGCCCAAACGAAAAAAGTCTGGAAACTTATTTAACGATCCTCGTATCAAGAAATATTGTGGAACTTATTTCGTTGAATTTCCATCATACCCTCAATAATTTTACGAGTTTGCGTCACTAACGATTTTCATTTTCTTTTAAAGTGAGTGATAACTATAAATTTCAAATTGCCCAAGTTTTTAAACCCCAGACACTCAGTGGTGATTTAAATTCTCAACTGCTGCTACACGTGCATGAAATTATTCTAAGAAAACATTCTGCTTTCGACAATAAGAGAAACGATGCACTTTTCCCTGGTAACTCCAAGCCACATTCAACGGGTGTTGTATATCAGAAAAAGACAACGAAGATAAATAAAAGAAATATAATCTGCTTCTTTTCTTTTCTTTTTATTACCCAAAATGTACAAATGGGTAGGGAGAAAGTCGAAGACCGTCAGTACGGATTTTCAATGAACATTTTTCCACCTTGATCTTCAGGTCGAAATCTCCCTGGTTATATTATATTCCGGGCACCTACACAAATTCTCATGCTCACATCTTCCGCCTACCGGCTACACAGTGCTCGTGATCACGCTTCCTTCTATCATGCCACCCACACAATTGTCCTGTTTACTTTAGGTAACAGGTATGTTTCCAGTTATTTTGGTCCCCGTGTCTGACTTCTTACTAGCTCTCCACACTCACAAATTTTCGTTATCAAACCTTTGGCCTGCCGTCAACACAATGCTCGTTATCACCCTTCTTTCGAGTATTCTACGAACTCAATTAACGTAGCGATTCAACTAAATTACACGCGTCCTGTTTACTTTAGGTAACTGGTATATTTCTCGTTATTTCTATTGCCAGGGCCTGGCTTCATTCTAGCATGCTACCCCGGGAATTTACGCGGCATGTCAAAGGGGGTCTTCAAGTCAATATCCAATATAAGAAGAAATCCGAAAAAATAATGGATTTAGGCTGGTCTATTCTACCCCATCCACTATATTCACCAGACCTTGCACCAAGTGATTTCCGTCTTTTTACTCCTCAACAAAATGATCTGATTGACAAAACAATTCTCAAGAAGATCATGTTAAAACATTTTCGGAAAATTACTTCCGCTACAAACCAACTGAATTTTACTTGTGAGGAATCAACAATCTAACTGAAAAATAGCAAGAGTTATTCAAAAGAGTGGTGAATTTATTATTGCCCGAAATCAATTCATTGTTAAATTATTGAAGAATAAATTATATTTTACTAAAACGGAATTTATTTATAATACGACCCAATATTCAGGTTTAGGTGAACCTTGTCTATATAGAAGAATATCTTTCAATTTATGTAGTGGGTTTTCAGTGCCTTTAATAAAACAAAATATTCAGTCTGAGGCCTTATCTGGTAATATCAAAGCAGTTAACCTTGTGTGTACGTTTCCAAATATCATATTACACAAAGACAATATCATCGTAGGTTTTCCTTTTTCTGTAGATTATTTAGGAGTTTCTAAAATTTCAATATATATATATATATATATATAACACCCTGAACACTCAGTTACTTTTTACCAAAGTTGTAATTAGAAATGCGTATTCTTTTTTCATTGATTGATTCATTGATTGATTGATCTTAACTGCACGTCAAATTGTAATTTTATTTTTGTGAATTTCGTCGTTTGAAACATACAATTGTATTGGTATGGAGAAAATGTTGTATAGCCATGACCAACTATACAAACACATAATACATATACATCTACATATGCATGCAGAATCATAACGACACAATAAAGACGAGCGACAGTTCTTAGAAAAATACACCTCTCACTTTATTTGAAAGGGTTGTGTGTGAGAGGGAGTTGGAGACCGAACAGAACTGCAACATATTGACCCCCACTCTAATGGCCATCAGCGTTTCTTTCCCGTTCTCCTGGGCTGCTCAACCAGGGGCATGGGGCCCAGCCTTTCTGGGCGCAGGTTTTCTCTACCGCATCTTATCTCCAACTCGTCTGATCCCCAACTGATTAATCGAGGGCCTGAGGGCTCCCTCTGCTGGGTGCTGGCTTTCTCTACCGCATCTTGTCTTCAACTGATTGAATTTTCTTGTGCACTGAGTTATATAATAGTTCAACACCCAACTTCTTCTTGTGGGCGTTACAAATTGCACTCATTCAACCCATCCACGGTCAGGGTTATACTCTGCAATTCCTCGACCGGATGCACCTGTTATTTACATAGGTGCATTTCCTATTTTGACAGCCCGGCCGGGTTGTAGGTCAATATACAATATAAATTTATAGCTTTCCCAAAATCAAAAATACTTTGTTCATATGTCACCTGGCTTCTAAAATTCCAAACAAGGGCTATGCTCTCTCTTTGTTTTTCTTTTTTATTCTCTTTTGTCATCTTTCTTTTACCATCAGCCTACTTGAGGAAGGATACATTTCTCAGCGGCTCCTAGTACCCAGGAATAACATATCAGTACACAAGCGACCCGAAATCAGTGACACATTCATTTGGCCAGACGCTTGTGCACAAATACCCTACGAAATAAAACGTGAAAAGAATCGATGAGTTAGCTTCTTCACATTATGAATTGTTTTCCTTTTACTAACACGTGAAACACACGCATGCACAAACGAACACATAAACACACACACAAACACAAGCACATACTTCTTAAACCCATGCGAACCGACTGTTCTCAAATTGTTTGGCGCAAGCTTCGTGGAAGTGTGTATCTGTTGTGACCTTTTTAGGGGCCAGAAATAAAGACACAATTGAAGAATAGAGTTAAACAAATATATTAAAAAAGAACAGTAGTCCAAACATATACAAATGAGAGGGTTACCAGCGAGACTATTTCATCCGACTGCCAGGGCTGTCTGCTGAAATATTGACTTCTACCTAAAAGTAGTACCTGCTGTCATTTACGTGGTGCCTTCAATACGTTTCCAGACATTTTTTACCGGCATTTAAAATTGTCGTAGACTCTTGAAAATTCGGTATGTTATTGTTATACATCTTATGAGATGACAGAACAATTTTTATGATTTCAGCTTCAAATGAACAGCTACAGCAGCAATTGTAATACACCCTACTAAAGCCTGATTGTCACAGCTGGTGAATTTCAAAAAAGAAATCTGACTTTTTCGAAGAACGATATGCAATAAAATTCTGTTTTAAACTTAGAAAAATGCTACAGAAACGTATGGAATGCTTCAGACGGCTTTTCGACCATCTTGCATGAATCGAGCATCAGTTTGTGAGTGGCATAAGAGATTCAAGGAAGGCAGGGAGCTTGTGAAGGATGATGAGAGGTGTGGGAGAAGTAAGGAAGTCAATACACCAGAGTTGATTGGCCAAAGAGTTAGGGCTAAGATTACTATAATGAGGCTTTAAGGGAGTTCAGGAAGAGATTTTTTGAAAGAGGCCAGCACTCTTCAAATCAGGTCCGTGACATTTCCACCAAGACAATACACCAGTCCACAACTCCATCCATGTTACAGACCATTTGACGAAGATGGGCATCAAGACAGTTCCCCACCCTCTCTATTGTCCAGACCTTGCTTCCTGTGACTTTTGGTTATTCCCTAAGCTTAGATGCCGTGGTTATGAGACAATTGAGGAGATGAAAGAGGCTGTGAAGAATGTCATTGACACGGTAACACAAGAGGACTTCCATGGGGCCTTCCAGAAGTTGTTAGAACGGTACAACAATTGCATTGCAGCCGGAGGAGATTACTTCGAAGGGAAGTAGAGTTTCATGTGTGTACTATCAATAAAATTGCCCAAACGAGAAAAAGTCTGGATACTTATTTAATGACCCTCGTATATCTGTTTGACTTTATGCGTTCGTAGGTAAATTACCATAACAGTATATGAGGGTACGAAAAATTAACACTGTGTTCCATATTTAAGGTTAAACATGTTTATCTTTCTTTCAGCATTAAAGTATACCGACAGTGCATATTTCCTTTATTCTCTCTAGTCATCCAGCCCAATCAGTCCTCTAGAAGATACCCAGTGTCTGCACTGAGCTAATTGCCGTACGTTTTTATTGAGTAGATGATACTGGTGTGTCCAGCATTAGAATTCCCTTCCAAAACGTAGCTTTTGGGTTTGTTTTTACGTCTCCAACAATGCCCAGCATATCTTGCCATACAACTGCCGTTTTGTAAGGTCGTGTATCCAGATAAATGAAAATAATTATGCATCAACGTCGTTAGAAGAAAACTCATGTATATACATTTGTTAATCTCAACGGCTTCGGCCTTCAGCATTCATTAGGGGAGGTTTATTTCACGATTATTTACTTTTCAAGATTGAAGGTGTATGAATGTCATTTGATTAGCTTCACATATAAATGAAGCTTGAACTCTAATATAACTCTGTACTATCAATCTCTCCCTCTCTCTGTCTCTGTCTCTCTCTCTCTCTCTATATATATATATATATAATCAAGTCGTGTTGATAACACGGATTTATTTTACTCTCTTTTGCCATTCGCCCCTATTGTCCATTGCTCTTGACAAGGTTTCTAGACTGCTTCCTATATATGCACAGACCTGATGTGTTTGCTTTTTGGCCAACATTGCTGTGTTCATTCGTAGTGGTTCATCAGCGAACGTGACTTCTAGGGACCGATCAGAGAACGTGGTTCATGCTTACTTCTTCAGCAGGGCCCAGCCAAACTGTGCCCGTGCCAGTAGTTATGTAAGTATGCAACAGCTGGGCATAACCGAAATGATAAGCGAAAAAGCTTGATGAGAATTATACAAGAATACTACTTGCTGTTTTGAATCGATCCTGGAAATATAACCAAAAAAAAAAGCTGCCGTACGACCATTTGCCTCCCATCTCACAACGTTTCCAAGTTATATATATATATATATATATATATATATATATATATATAAGAAAAAAAACAAAGACCGGTTAATTTAGGATTATAAATTTATTTCCATCCTGTTTTTCAGTTTCTGGTGTAAACCAAAAACACGAAGGAAAATTTAAATGTTCAGCTCCTGAATGATTTTCTCGTCCTGAAGGAATTACTCCCAACTCTGGTTTAACTGGACCGAATAATACCTATATATATATATATATATATATATACATATATATATTAGTCATGAAAGCATAGATATGTAGTCAACCGTGCATGGTGAATGTCGGTCCCTCGCCGATATGATCTTCAAACCAAGTTTGTAAAGCCAAGAAAACGACATCGTTGAGTCTCTATTTGAACTATTCTAACGTGCATCTACATATGCTCTATCATTGATACTGAGCACCGTTTATTTATGTATATAACAAGTTTTATTATTAATATTTGTATTGATGAAATATTAATGAAAAATATCATTATTGCTAATTATGTATATTTTGGCCCTATAACTGTTCATGATCTGCCAAGTCTATGTGCTTCGAACGTCGTTAGATTTAATGAAGAAAATGGCTTTACACTGAACAAGGTAAGAAGTAGACGATACTTCGTAAAAACTAATACGGACGTAGACTACACTGATGACATAGCGCTGCTGGCAAATACACCTGCCCAGGCCGAATCCTTGCTGCATAGCTTGGAGAAAGCAGCAGGTGGTATAGATGATCCTCGTATATCTGTTTGACTTTATGCGTTCGTGGGTAAATTACCATAACAGTATCTGTGTGTACGAAAAATTAACACTGTGTTCCATATTTAAGGTTAAACATGTTTATCTTTCTTTTAGCATTAAAGTATACCGACAGTGCATATTTCCTTTATTCTCTCTAGCCATTCAGCCCAAACAGTCCTCTAGAAGATACCTAGTGTCTGCACTGAGCTAATTGCCGCACGTTTTTGTTGAGTTGACGACACTAGTGTGTCCAGCAGTAGAATTCCCTTCAAAAACGTAGCTTTTGGATTTGTTTTTACGTCTCCAACAATGCCCAGCATACCTTGCCATACAACTACTGTTTTGTAAGGTCGTGTATCCAGATAAATGAAAATAATTATGGGCTATGGTAATTTAAACACGCATTCATGAACTCTCCCAGCTATCAATAGCAGCAGGTACTGCTCTTAGGTAGAAGTCAATATTCCAGCCGAAAACCCTGACACTCTTGCTGAGAACCGTCTCATTTGTATATGTTGTATTACTGTTCTTTTGTTAATATATTTGTTTAACTAAATTCCTCTCTCGTGTCTTTCTTTCTGGTCCCTAACAGTGCCACAACAGAAAAGATGACTCTAGCATTGAATAACCTGTTAAGCTTGATATGCCATTAAACAAAGAAGCCAAACTAAACGTAGCCATGTTGGTGTCAGGGTTATTTACGTACACAGATAAAAAGGCTAAGCGTGTGTTCATTTTTATGTGCAGTATGTTCTAATTATGAGAGGAAATATTTTAGAAATGTTGACGAAGTGTCCATTGTTATGATTAAGTAGTTCAGACCATTTCCAAAATGACAAGGCTTCTATAGTTCTCCCCTGCAGTTGTCATTATCTGTCAGCGGGAGATCAAGGACAGAAAATGATCAACTGTCGACCAGGCACCATAAGTGACAAGGATGTATCGATGCGAGAAGGCAACATCAATTTTACACCTGATTGAATGCATCAAAACACATTGCATGTCATTTATTTTGTATTTATTTTGGTTTGGTTTGGCTGTGTTTTATGGCATATGAACCCCTATAGGTTATTTAATGCTAAAACCTTGTTTAGACACACTCGCACTCAAACACACACACACACCTTTCGCCCATTCGATTGGGGTTGTAGAATACACCGACTGCATCTCTGTAGAGGAGTAAGACACATCAACGAGTCTCCTGGTAAGGATACTGAACAATCTGTTGGTGAGGTTCCAGTAATACTAGAGCTTTGGAGAATGTGTAGTATCCCTTCATTGCCATCGCTCTCAGCTCCACCGAGACCCGGAGTGATAGCACCTGATAGGGTCCTATCTATGGGTCAAATAGAACTAATCTGTGTATTTATGCTAAACTGAATTATTTGAAATAAAACTGTTTTTGACATTTAACCAGTGTACTTATGCTAAACTGAATTGTTTGAAATAGAATTGTTTTTGGCATTTCACTGTTTGTAAACAAAAACTATACTAATAATAAACTGACTTGTTTGAAATTTAATTCGGCGTTAAATGACCCGAAAAGGGTTGATACACCGTAAAACAAAACAACCAACGAACAAACACCTCTCTCTGCCTCTCTCTTTCTCTCTAACTCCACCCTCTCTCTCTCTCTCTCTCTCTCTCTCTCTTTCCTATATATATATATATATATGATTTGTAAGTGAATAATCAGTAAATAACATTATTCTTAAACGACCCAGAACTCATTTGTTTGCACACAGTTGAAGGGCTTCAAGTATTGTCATCCAACATTAATAATTGTATCTGATACTTATCGTGTTTTCATTCAGTTAAAATGTTTTCAAATTCATTCTCTGCTCAAAGTTAAATGTTTTCAAGCGTTGCTTATTAACTGTAATAATTGTTTTTAATATTAATCATATGTTTTCATTAATTTCAATGGGTTTTATGTATAGTTCTATTTTACCCAAAGATGAGACCTTAAAAGGTGTAAGGCAGAAAATCATAAGCTGTTAACCAGGTATCGTGAAAAGGATTTATCAATGCGATTCAAAGTGCACCTGGGAGTAATGCCAATAAAGGGACACTGTATGTTTTTTGTCCCATATCCAGGACACTTGTTGGGAAAGGGATATTTTATTCCTCTATAGAGATGCAGTCGGTGTTATTTTACAGCTCCAACTGAAAGGATATCAGTCCTTTTGTTTACACGCAGAAAAATCCGAAGAACCACGATAAATAATATCCATGACAGCCCAAATCGTCTTCAAAAAACGTACGAGAAGTTAGAAGTGATTATCGAGAGTGAGATTGTTAAGGCTACAATAGATTTATCAACAGTTTTCTATGTTTTGATTTATTGACATATTTTCATTTTTTAATTAACACTGATTTTCTCCTGTTTACAACAAGCAGAAAAAAGGCTTCGAAATGCTAATGAATGCCTCTTAATAATAGATTTTGAGTTATATATTTCCAAGTGGGAGGAGTTCTATTGACGTAATGGCTAATGAGCAAGATCGAATTCCAGTCGCGCTATTACGTTAATTTTCAGATTCATATCCTTGGAAACAGTTTGAACCCTTTATCCTCTTAGGTATTTGCTGAATAGTACCACTACTGTTCTTCTACAAGGATTGTCATAGTATTAGATTACCTACGAAGGTTGATATAGCATTAAAAAAAACATTCATATATATAGAAGTAAATAATGGAAACGTATGTAAAAGGATGTCAACGATCTTTTTATCTTTCTTTCCCTTTTTCTTTTTTTTCACTCTTTCTTATTCTTGTTCTTCCATTCTTTTCTTTTCTTTTATACTCTTTTCTTTTCTCCGTTCTCTCATTCTTACTCGTTATATCTCTTAGTGGTTCCATTTGTTTTACAACATTGCCTTACACAATCCTCTGAAATTTATCTAAATATGAACGCTGATTTATTAATTGAACGGTTGTATGTTCTTTCTTTTTATATGATTTCTTCCCTTGTTTTGTATTTTATTAAACATCCATCATTGTTCTAACAGCATTCGGTATCATCATTTTTAAAGTCCTGATGATGGCTTATTAAAACCGGAACGTTATAGCATCGACTTTCTTTCACAATAAATTTATCACTTTATATTGTATATATATATATATATATATATATATATATATATATATATATATATATATATATATATATATATATATATATATATATATACCATTACCTCTGAGTGAGCAGGATGTGACACAAGGTTGTTTTTTAACTGAATTTTATAGTTTTGAATTGACTCTTCCTTCTTGTAGACCAGTTAACAAAGATACCAGTCAGTCCTACAATTTACCCAAAGCTGTAGGTCGAATATTGGGATTCATAACTTTCAAAACGCCTCGTCCAAGATTTGAATTTGAATTGCTGTGACCACTTCTTTTGACACCACGAGCACCTCCATACTATACGTAATCATATAGACACGCTCGTACCTACGTTCATCCTTGGACACAAGTGTATATAATATCCCACATAAATATACACATACATCACGATATTTCTCTGTCTATCGCTCTCTCTCTCTCTCTCTCTCTCTCTCTCTCTCTCTCTGTGTGTGTGTGTGTGTGTAGACAGACTATCAAGTTTATATATGGGGGAATATGAACGTATGTATATAATAAATGTTGTCTCTCACCTTTAACTGAACAAACTATCAATTATTTTCCTTTTATATTGACTTATTTTCATGGCTTTATAAGAAATTGTTTTCAGTGTTTAGTATCTATGGCAACTATTTTCCAGCGACTTGCAAAAATCAAGAACAAAAAGGAGAAATTACCGTCCATTATGATAACCCAATCTCAAAATGAACAGAACGTGAGATTATAACAAAACATAAATAGAAAATGAGATATAATTGACATAAAGAGATAAGTGTTTTTCAGCTGAATCTCATAATTATCAAATAAATTTGGAAATAATCTATCGACTTAATTTCTTTTGTAAAAAAAAAGTGTGAAATTCACACGTTTACTCATTATTATAGCTTATATATTCTGATATAAACATTCCTGATATTTGAAAGTTGAGTTAACGGTCGTATTGCAAGAAGTTTGAGACGCAACTAGATTTGAAGAAATTAATACACGCTAATCCTCTCGTTAAGATGTAGCGGCTGCTTCTGTATCAGTCAGGACTCGGGATATACCTCAGGTTAAGCCATTCCCAATTATACACCGTTTGTCAAAAAATATATGAAAATATGAAAATCAAGCAAAGGTCATTTTACTCGACTTTACGCCAATCCGCCACAAATATTGAAGTTGTAATATCACTAGAAAAGCGTTTGGAAAGTACATAACATCATGTTTCTGTATCATAAGTAAGAATATAAAAAATATAAAATCACGACAATCAACAAGCATCTATGTCCCTGATGTAAATAAACAAATTAAATGTAACGATTAGTAAATTTAACAAAAATTAGTCTATTTACTACTATCGCAAAATAACTTTAACAACTGTATTTGTTATTTAATCTTTGAAAATCATTTCATTTTATAATGTCTTAGAGCAAAGCACATTCACAAATTAACAGTCTTCAACTTACTGTAAAAAAAAGACACCAAATTGTAAATATCCACATTTACAAGTATCTACGTATCTGTATTCGTAAATTTATATCACTTTTCCTGCACTATATTAAAAACTGAAATTTATTTGTTCGTAAGCTTAGAATAAATTCTTATTGACCATATATCATTAAAAATGCATTTGTGAATAAAATGGAAAATTGGGAAAAGTTATTTGAAGTTTTGCCTGATGACAAGTAAATTCGCAGACAAATAAATTTGACTTACCATATTTGACGGCATATAATGAGCACATTTTAGTAAAATTTTCTTTTAAAATTTCCCTGTGTCTTATATGCCATATGTAGGTTTAGAATTCGTGATAGTCGGCTGCAATTTGCTACCTGGCAACTCCTATTAGCTAAGACTTTAGTTGGATGCTTGGTTGTTTGGGTTTTATGGCATATCAACCTTTGTAGGTTATTTAACGCCAAATTTATTTTTATGCAAGTAGTCAGTACTATTTCAAACAATTCAATTTTGCGTGAGTACAGTTTAATTGTAAAAAAACTTTTCTATTTCAAGCCAATCAGTTTATTCAAACAATTCTAATTCAACCAATTCAGTTTAGTATAAGTATAGATTTTATTTACACACTGTTAAATGTCAAAACGGTTCTATTTCAAACCTTTCAGTTTAGCATGAGTACAGTTTCAATGTCAGAACAGTTCAATTTCAAACAATTCAGTTTAGTATAAGTAACCAATTTAGTTCTATTTAATCCATAGATAGGGCCCAATCAGGTGCTATCACTCCGGGCCAGAGTGGACCTGGAAGCAATGGCAATGAAGGGGTGCTCTGCATTTCCCAAAGCCCCGGCGCCACTGGAATCTAACCAACAGTTTTATTTCAGATAATTCAGTTTTGCATAAATACATAGTTTAAATGTCAAAACAGTTCTACTTCTAGCAATTCAGTTTAGCATAAGTGTGCAGTTTAAACGTCAAAACAGTTGTATTTTAAACAATTCAGTTTAGCATAAATACCCAGTTTAAGTGCCAAAAACAGTAAACTCAAAAAGGCATCGTTTAGTTCTATTTAATCCATAGATAGAGCCCTTATCAGATGCTATCACTCAAGGCCAGAGTGGACCATTGATGGCAATGAAGAGGTACTCCGCATTCCCAAAGATCCAGCATTACTGGAACCTCGACATCAGATTGTTTAGTCTCATATCCAGAACTTTCGTCGGTGGTAGGGAGTCTTACCCCTCTGCAGAGAAGCAGTCTATGTATTCTAGAGTCCCAGCCGGCTGGATAAAGCTTAAATGTTAGAGTAGCTTTCTTATAACTATTGTCAGTACTTAAAGGCTATTATGCAGATTTACAGTGTTATCATTGATAATATTTATTATATTAATTTCATCGCGTTTAATGTTAGTACTTTGTTTTTTTCTTGATTTGCCCTGCTGAAATTGGGGTGCATTTTACACACCTATGCCTATTATATGCCATCTAATATGATAAGTCGTTTATCGACTTCAGTCACCTCTCATGGAACGAATTACCGACATAAGGTGATGTATTCATGGATTCATTATTTTATTTTTTCTCCGTTCAGTCTCAGTGGCTGAAATAAATGGACAATAGAAAGCATATTGTAGCTTCTCCCATTGTTTTATTTTTTCTCCGTTTAGTCTCAGTGGCCGAAGGAAATGGACAATAGAAAGCATATTGTAGCTTCTTCGGGATTTATGGAACATGCTCCTCACGTATTTTTGCTTCGTTCCACTTCGTTCATAGTAAACGTCTTCTCTCCTCTAACCGCAGCCACCAAAGAATAAAGAGAGAGCTAAGTAAGGACTCCGTGATATATACACAGGTTCAAAGAACACCCCACTCCCGTCTCGGACCAAGACACTTTTAATGGGAAACTTGCAAGACCGGTAAAGGAGTGCTAGATCAAACGCAGTGAAAGAGAGGTTGAATTCAATCAACTCATCATTTTTTCGGTTGTGGCGTTTTTCATGATTCAACTAATCGTTCCCGGGTGACACTCACCCAACATGCAATAGAAACCGTCTCTTCACAACACTCTGATCATTTGCCCATACAATAATATATAACGATCAAGAAAACATATTTTCTCTGCTAATGGTAGTACCTGTTTTATTCCATTTGCAGAGGAGATTAATTCCGCAAAGGAAAATTTCCCATGTGACTGCCTCTAGCCAATAAATGAATGCTCATACGATACTTGTACCAGACTTTCGCAGTCAAAATTTTAGACTAATTAATTTTCAATTATACTTCTAAAGATGTTCAACACATCCGCTATCCAGTTTGCCGATAGTCACGATAAATGTGGCAATGAAGATATGGTGCCTGTTTGGTTAACAACTATTTAACATGGAAAAATAGAAGATGTCTTCTAAGCATGGATAGAGAACAATCGACTCCCACTGAATTAATAAAAGATTCAAATCGGAATTTCTGGAAGATTATTAATTCCAACAGACGCTTGGGGCGCGTTTAACGCAAAGGTTATTGTTGTAATGGAATTGATGATGCAAGTTCGAAACTTGAACGAGGCGGTTTGCGTTTCAATTCCCGCTTTAGGAAAGTCAATTAATCTTTTCACTATAGAGCTATTGGTAAATAGTAGGATAGACTGGTTCTTTTGCGTACGTAAGGCAACCAGTCTAGAAGAAAGAAACCTCTAAATTCAGACCAGCCTTCCAACCGACCAACCTGATTTTTGCTTCTATCTTACAATAAAAGACTTTTCATAGAATTTTTGAAACAATATCAAATCAATATATGAATATCTTTGAACTGATTTCCCTCGAGACAAGGGGAATTCCCGTAGCGTAGTGTTTAACCTCCTGGAATTTGACATCGCAGTAAACGACTTCGAACACAAGTTACGGAATGACTTTCACTTTCAGACTAATAGCAATAGGAAAGGTAAAAATCCCTTTACCAAAACCAGTAATATGTTAAACAGTACCACACCTATCTTTCTACAAGGACGGTTTTGGCATTAAATCACTCACAAAGATTTAGATACAATTAATAAAGAAACCAAACCTTTAGAACCCATCACAAATCTAACCAAATTTTAAACCAGTATTTGTATGGTTAGTTTGGTTTGGGTTAGTTTTACGACACATCAACAATTATCGGTTATTTAATGCCAAATCCATTTTTATACATACAAATAATTCTATTTCAAACAATTCAGTTTAGAATAAGTACATTTTTGTTTACATGCAGTTAAACATCAAAACAATTCTATTTCAAACAATTCAGATTAACATTCGCTCACAGTTTAGTTCAATTTGATCCGTAAATAAGACGATCTGACGTGCCACCACTCCGGACCAGAGTGGGCCTAGGAGCTATGGCAATAAAAGGGAACTCCGCTTTTCGAAAAGCTCCAGCATCACTGGTTCCTTACCATCAGTTTGTTTAGTATCCTATCCCGGACACTCGTTGAGAGAGGGGTATTACCCCTCTTCAGAGAAGCAGTCGGTGTATTCATTAGCGTCCGCTGACTGAATCAGTATGGTTAACAGTCGGGAAAATATTTAGTTGAGTGTCCACTTGATAAGGAATGATATTAACATTTGCATATGAATAAAGTAACACTAAATAAATGGAAGGAAAGACAAGATAAGCTCACTTACAGAAAGAAAAACATTTAATATATACAAAACATATGAGGGTCGCTCAATAACTTCTAAGCCCGACACAGATATTAGATCTTAGGCAAAAGAATTCTAGAATAATATGGTCCTTGTCTGATTAATTAAAGAGTCGATTGTTCTGTTTTATTTTATTTATATCTTGTTTTTTGTTGGTTTTTTTTTTTGATAAATTTGGGAAGGTTGAGACATAATCAATTCCTTCAGTTGTTGATTTTTATATATTGTGTGATATTTGCAAAAATTTTACAAACACACACACACACACACACACACACACACACACACACACACACACACACACACACACACCTTACCCCCACACAAACACATATATATATATATATACACATGTATGTATATATATATACATATATATATATATGTATATATATGTATATATACAAATATATGCATATATATATATACATATATATATGCACATATATATATGTACACACACACACACACATATATATATATGTATACAAATATGTATATATATATACATACATATATATACATATGTGTAAATATATTTACACATATATACATATACATATATATATATATATCTATATATGTATATATACACATATACATGCACACACACACACATACATATATATATATATATGTATATATATATATATATATATATATATATATATATATATATATATATATAATAAAAGCTGATTGAATTTTATAGTTCTCAGTTAACATCGATATTCATTTCATTGTGTGAAAAGGAAATAATCGTATGTACTTAAAACGATTCACAGTTGTTACCTATAACGTATTTAATTATGAAATTTTTTTAATTGTCTCGTCATTTATAAGTCAAATATCATGACGATATATGACCATTTTGATCATCATTATCATCATCAGCCTTATCATGAAGGCACACCGACGGCACGGATTCCTTTGAAACTCTCTCTGTCTGTCCCTCTCTTTATCTCTCTCTCTCTCTCTCTCTCTCTCTCTCTCTCTCTCTCTCTCTCTCTTTAAATGGGTACTGAATGGTATATATATATATATATATATATATATATATATATATATATATATTAACACAGTCAGAGAACGCTCTTGAAACAAATATTTAAAAAATAATATGAAGAGGCTGAAGGCTTTTATGAACCAATGACTCCGACAGGACATTCAAAGACAAAAATGATGGAATCAAATAGAATCACAACCCTATGGCAACAATCTTCAACCTAAAACCCAGAAAAAGACTAATTAATATTGATTATTAGCTTCCTTAAGACAACTATAACTTCTGAAACACATGTTGAGTATATTTATATAGAATAAAATCTCAAGTACCACATTCAAACTCTTTTGCGGACCTATTCATTTTAGAATATTTACTTTTTTGAACTCCAACACATGGACATACCAGTGTTGACCGACCAGCAAAGACTTAAATTCATAAGCTCAGTGCGAACACTGGATGCCAGCTTGAGGACCTACCCAAAACAATGGATAGACCCATGACGTGACAGTGTCAAGAGAATCAATGCGATGAGCACGACTTGAAAATGACGATAATTGTTTACTAAGGATTATTATTATAGTTATCAATAATAGTAGTAGTCGTAGGAGTTACTTGAAGCCATACGACAATGTGAAAATTAATTATATTAGATTGGAATACTTGATACTGTATAACTGTGTGTAGGTTTATTTGTATGAAGAATAATCCATGTTTCGTTAGGCAGACAAAACGGTGTTATTAAAATGATTGGCATGTATGTTTCTTCCAGGATGGTAGGTATCTACCACGAAAAAGATATATAATCTTTTTCGTGATAGATACCTACCATCCTGGACATATTCTCCGTGAGGTGTCTGTCTAGGCACACATTTCAATATCTTGCAAATTAATACTCCACGAGGGGAACGTTATTTTCTAATATTCGTTCCTTCTAAAATAGGATTACTATTCTTGACTTCCCTGTGAGGATCAAACTTACAACAAATCAAAACGGCGCACGAGTTAGCTGGCTTAAGTCTATTTCATAACGAGTGTCCTTCGAATTTCAAACAGGTCACCATTTTAATTTAGTCCGAGTTGTACATAGCTTAACTTATTGGAATCAAATGAGACAGTCTTGTAACGTTTCGTGTGGTATTTTTTTTTTAGACTGAGTTTTGTGAGTTCCCCCTGTTGTGCAGATTTTCTGTAACAATGATTGATGAATTCGCACGCTGTGAGAACATTTTTTTTTTTACTGCCTGGCACCTAAAAACAAAACCAAAAAATCCTGGTACGTCGACGGCTGAGATTTCAGAGTTAAGAGCAGAGGAAATGTAAGAGTCTGACAAGTGACGAATTGCTTTTATGTTATTAACTATAGTGTAACGTCAAAGCAAATTTAGCATTTGAAACCAGGTTTTTTGGTCAACAAGCAATTGCTTAATACAATCACGAGCTGTTTTTCGGTGAAATAGGAAAGTGTATGTGAGAGTTGAGTCCAACATTTTGCGGAATTTTTAAAAAGAGGAACAATAAATATTTTAGAAGCTCAATAATAATAATAATTATTATTATTATTATAACACTTCTCACATCCTATAATAATAACAATAATAATACTCAGATATTGCCAGAGAACTGGAAAAGCCATGGAAAGTTAAGGTGATGGTGATACCAATAGTAATTGGTGAACTGGGAACGTTCCTCAAAAGCTTAGTAAAAAGGCTAGAGGAGTTGAAATCGGAGAATGAGCGGAAACCAACCAAACTAAAGCATTGGTGAGGTAAACTGGATTACTGAGAAGAGTCCTGAAGACCCCATAAGACTTGCTCTCACTCAGACTCCAGTGAAAGACTATCACCTAACACTGTTGTGAAAAACTCGCCAGAAGTAATAAAAAAAAATAATAATTAGGGAGGAGATTTACTACTCACATATAAACTGCAGACAGTTCTCCGAAGAACAGAAATAATACCAAAAAGAAACAAAAAGAACAGGACATCTATACATTGATCCTTGCATCCTCAACGAGAGCAAAACTAGAAGAAAAAATATTCATATAGTATGGATTGACGAAATAAAGCATAAAATATGTTCCCGCAAAGCTGAATTATCGACTGTTTAAAAATTTACTAGATATCCGTCAAAGTCAAAATGTTTATCTGTAATATAATGGCCGAGGGATTTCGTTTGATATATCCTGCCTTTGGGTTTAGTTAGGCTGAGAACCTTTCTCTTAGCGCATGGGTTAGTTAGGTGCAAACTTGAGCGCAGGTGTTAACGCGCGTGTGAGGAGGATTTGTCATTCAGAAATGTCAAAATAAAAATCCCAGATAGAAAATTTGACCAGGAGATGTGAATGACGTCATGCACCAGAAGCACACGCGGAGAATTTGGGGGATTTTGAAAAAAGTGAGTGAGTTGAGTTCTGCCTCGGGAGAAGACGGTTGACTTTCGCTTGTTCGCCGTGGCCTTGTGTCGGGTGCTCACGTAGTTTGGGGCAGATGGAAAACTCAGGTGTATCTCTCTTCTTATGTCGAAAAACTTTTTAACTCAAAGGTAATAAAAAGTTTCGTACCTGAACTAAGAAGTCGTAAGTGTTTTTCGTGTTTCGGGATTCCTATGTTCTATGTATATATGTTCTGAACATTCTATGTACATTTCACATATCCGTATCGTGGGTATGTTACATATCGAGGAAACAATGAAAAACTGAGGAGTTGAATTGACAGCAGAATGAAAAGGTTTAGCTAAGGTGGAAATCCAGAAAGGTATATTCCAGGGAAATGCGCTCTCACCATTAATATTTGTTATAGCGATGAAGCCACTCAATCATATACTTCAGAAATATACAAGCGGCTACAAACAAACTAAATCGCAAGGAAACGCCAGTTATCTAATGCACATGCAAATTAAGAAAAAAATCGGAACACTGGGGGAAAAAGAAACTTACATTATTCGGGAAAATTGAAAGTTGACACCATCAAACAAATAGTGATGAAAAAGATTAACTAAAGAAAAAATCTTAGGAGAACGAGAAAACTACTCAAAACCAAACTATATAGCAGAAATCTCATAAAAGGAATTAACACTTGGACTGTACCCTTTAAGATACTCGAGACCATTCTTGAAGTATACGAAGGAAGAACTTCAATAAATGGACCCCAGAACAAGAAAACTATAAACGATGCGTAAGGCCATACATCCTAGAGATGACATTGACAGACTATATGGTCAAGAAAAGAAGGCGGGCTTTCCAGCATTGAAGATAGCGTTGATGAATCGATCTAACGATTCGAAGACTACATTAAAAAAAGGGTTTAGTTTAGTTTCTTTGTTTAATGGCATATCAACCTTTGTAGGTTATTTAATGTCAAAGCCATTCTCCAAGAAGAACAGTAGTGGGACTATTTAACCCATAGCTGGGAGGATAAGGGGGTTCATACCTTTCCCAAGGGTATTTGCCAGAAAGTGAACGTAATAGCGCGACTGGAGTACGAACTCGCGAACTACGATTCCGCAGTCCATCGCTTTAACCATTACACCACGAGGGCACCCCAACATTAAAAAAGCAAAGAAAGACTTGTTACAATGACTAGAAAAAACAAAAAACAACTCAAGGATTAACAGAACAACAATAACTGGAAAACAAAAATGGGATGAAAAACAACGGGAAGACTTCAACATGGTAAAGAAAGGGAAATCTTAAGAGAGAAACTGAATCCCTTCTAATAGCAGCACAAAACGACGCCATAAGGACTTACTATGTTAAAGCAAAAATAGATAAGACGGAATAAAAGAGAAAATGTAGGTTATATGGCGATAGAAACGAAAGAATCAATCATATAATACGCGAATGCAGCAAATCAGAGCAAGAAGAATGTAAGACTAGGCATGACTGGGTAGTGACGGTGATCAACTGGGAATAATGCAAGAAATTTACATATGACAATTCGAACAAATGGTATATTCACAATTTGGAATGCATCCTGGAAAATGTGACGCACAGACTTTTCTGGGACAGTGACATACAAACAGATCACTCAATCTTGGCTAGACGACCAGACCGAGTGATAGCCAACAAAATAATGAGAACTGGCGAAAAAGTGGACTATGCCGTCCCGGAAGATAACAGAGTAAAATCAAAAGAAAGTGAAAGGAGCGATGAATACCTGGACCTTGCTAGAGAGCTGGAAAATCTATGGAACATGAAGGTGACGTTGATACCACAAAGAATCAGTATAGAGACTAGGAGACTTGGAAATAAGAGGGCAAGGGGATACAATTTCAGATTACTGCATTGTTAAGATCAGGTAGAACACTGAAAAGAATCCTGGAGACTTGAGGTGACTCAAACTCTATAGATAACTAGAACTGTAGCCTCATCACCAGAGGTAGTTTAATGTCATACGAAGTACACCCATTTTAGGACGGGTATCCTTCTGAAGGTGGATACCGTCAGCATATTCTAAGCCCCACTAACAGAATGGACAAGTAATACAAGTCAGCAGTAGCAGCAGCAGAAAAGAATACAGACAATCTAAAAGCTATTGACAAAGGAAGATACACTCAAAAGATATTGATGCAGTATCGTAAATGATCTATTGTACATAGATCAACACACTGTAAAAGACAATGAAAAAAAAAATCCGGCTATGACATGTATAGACTACATTAAGGCGTACGAACTGATTCCTCTACCATGAATATAAAAATGTTTACTAATGTTCAAAACATCCGAGTAAATAATCAACTTTATCGCGAAAGCTATAGAAAACCAGAGAGTGGAACTAACAGCTGGATGAAAAAGTCTAATGAAAGATAAAATCTTTCTTCAAAACTCATCTCGACTACAATGTATAACAGCGACGATACCAATAAATTATATGGTAAGAAAGAGCAAAAGAAGACAAAATTGCAAGAGAAGAAAAGTTTCCTCATGTATAACGATAATGCCAAGATTTATGCCAAGACTAAAAAAAGAATTAGAAATTCAATAACAAACTGTCGGAATCTTCAGACAAGATAAAGGATTAGTCTTTGATATTTAGAAAAGTACAATGTTCTTATTGATTAGTGCACAAAAGAGAGACAAAACCAATAGAACAAGTCAATTTGAAAAGCATCAAAACGCTCGGAAAAAAAGAAAGGGTGTGAATATTTTTAAAAAAAGATTCCAATAAATTAAGTCAGAAAGAGTAGCTGGGAAGAATAAGAAGACAGACAGAAATCAAATTCTGCGACAGAAATTTAAAGAAAAGAATAAATACCTTAGCACTATCTCTTGAAATATACTCAGGTCTCTTCCTAAACTAGACAAGAGAAAATCTCAGAAACAGACACCAGAACAATAAAATCGTTGATCATGCATAAGGCTTTAAGCCCTTGAGAGACAGTTGACAGATGATAAGTTAAAAGAAATTAATAAAGAAGAGTACTAGCCAGGAAACTGACACAGAAAGAGTGCAAAAATGCCTGGGATAGCGATCTACCAGCATTTTTGCCAGCATAAAGTCTCTATCATAACTTGTTAAAAAAGCTGAAAGAATTAGCAAGTATATGGAAATCTTTAAAGAAGAAGGAATAAGATAATTATAGATATTTGTTTTATAAATATGATAAATTTAAATATAATAAATATAAATATAATAAATTTAAATATAATAAATAATAAATTTCAATATAATAAATATCTAAATATAGATATTTGTTTTTAATTGAAGTACCATATTTTAAACAGTAAGAGTTGTGCCCCTTGAATAATTAAGTTAACCAATGAACTGAGAGAGGGAAATTTTGATTAAAGGTAAAGGAAAATTTTTGCACACGAAGATTTTACGAAAGAAAAAACAGGAAAGATTTTGTGTAAATTTTCTGACATCCAAGTAAATAATCTGAAGAAATAGGTGTAAGTTTTATTTTCTCGAAAAGAACTGAGAACTTCTCTGTTGTTTAATGCTTATTTGGAGTTTATGTCAATCAGTTTTGTTGCTCCTTGAAATAGGTTTAAAAAAAAAAAAACAGCGTCGTCTGCCATATGAATTGAAGACTGGATTGTTTCTTCCGGAGACGGAAATAATATTTTTCAGGAATATTTTTTACTTTTGATGCCGATATTTATTTTCTAGGCTTTTCTCGTTTGTTGAAGTGACTTTTTCAATGAAATCATTATATCAACGGATGTTGTCTTCTCAATTTTCTCGAATCTTAATACTTGTCGAAATTAAACGTTTTATAATATAAGTTTTTTCCAATGTATTTCATATTTTTTAAAACAACGATTGGTTTTCTGCGTTTATTTACCACTTGTTCTACGATGATAGAAAAAGGAAAAAGAATAGATTTTTCTCAAACCTGAAGTTCAATCTGAAAACCTTCATGACAATTTGACTATACTGAAACATGGTATATGCACAAATAAGAATGTGTTCTAGAAAATAAGACACTATTCTCTGGAAATTCGAGATAAAAACGGTTCCCGCAACTGAGGCCCGAAGACCAAATATAAGTATTTATTAACTTCCTAGGTTATCTTCATGGTCTATAAGACAGGCGGTGAGTAATGGACTATATCCTAATATGGAAGTATCGCTGATTCTAATTTAGACATATTTTCTCGCCTAGACCGTAAGCGTCGGCAAGGACAGAAACCTTCTGTGACCCAATAAGAGGAGGGGAGGACACTGGTTCATGCCTTTCACAAAAGTTATTAGCGCAACACAATCGCCCTTGGATATCCGCAGATTAAATTTTCTGTGTACTTATATATGCATACATATTTTCTTCTATGTATGCAGACCTCTCTTCTCCGTCTCCCATATCAAAGTAAAATAGAAAAGAAAATATTTACTTAAATCCTCCTCGAAACAAATGACCCAAAGTAGAAAAAGAATACACGATTATTTTTAGTATTATTTATTTATTTTCATTAATTTATATATTTATTTTTCATAATTCAGATTGACTCATATTAACTTCCATTATTGATAAAACGTTAAGATCTGGTTTGTTTGAATTTTCAATAAGTAACGCCACTTACACGAAAATCGATAGCATTCAAAATAAATTACCACCAAATATGCAACCAACGTCTATCATTTTCTAGTTCTATGCTACTAATCGTATAAACTAATGTAATGAATGATTTTAAAATCAATTGTTTAGCAAAATAAAAAACGGGGGTCGTTTATTATAGTAGATGTTTTAGAAAAGTCGAAGTTTACCTTCTTTGTAGGACTAACTTTGACGTAATTTCGATCTAAATTATTTCCGGATAGCCTTTACCTAAACAAAATAAATTAGTCAAGATAATGAAATTTTTACTTGACAGTATTTATTATCAATACTACTGTGTATCCCTAGTGAGGTTTTAGCAATTTCTTCATTTCGAGAATATATATGGCATTTGTTTATTTTTTTTCATTATTTATTCATGGCACAGGTTGTAAGCTCATGCTGTTCTCACCGGGAAAATATGATATTTGTGATATATGTGACAGAAGCACAAATAAACAATCTCTGGGGATGGTACAACCACAATGTATGATAATCATATAAGTAAACGTAAGGCTCAAATACAGAATTTGAGTTTCATGTTTCTTGGATTGCCAATAAAAAGGGCCCAGTTGTCCGTGTGCAAATGAAGCAGACTAGCTCAAAAGGAGTACAATAGTAGCTGCGATTGGGTAGGAAAAGCGATTCACTGGGAATTGTTCAAGAAAATAAAATTTAACCATAGAAGCAAATGGTATAAGCACCAACCATAATTCATTCTGAATAATGAGACACACAGAATTCTCTGTGACTTTGAGATAACCCACCGGGCGGGGAAAATTCCCCATGGAGTAATGGTTAAAGTCCTCAACTGTGACACTGTTGTGGGTTCGAATTCCAGGCGTGATATTGCATTCAATGTAAGACTAATATACTTTGAAAAGGTAATATCCCCTTTACCACTCTAGCAATTGGTCAAATAGTGTAACGTTACCCCTTAAACACAAAACGAAAATTTCATAATCTGAGGAAAAACGTCTCGCAGTCAGCAAAAAGAGAGAGATAGTGTGAAGAAAGTGAGTCAACAAGATAATAGAACAGGCATGAGACGAAAGAGTCTGAGACTGAGTTATTTCTCTGCTAACCGGCCGTCGGTTTCCATCCCTCGGGATCTCAACCGGGGGTCTCGTTTCTGGTTTGCCCTTGTGGGCATGTTTACCGTCTGCTTCGACTGTGGTTTCTTTTGACGTCTTTAAATCTTTTTTTTAAATATTTACTTCCTAAATTATTCATAACCTAATCTTTTAATCACACATCATCACTTAAGTCTTTTCGTCATTGCTAAAATATAAGCTTATACTAAAACAAAATATTCATTTTTGAATTTGCTTATTATGATACGATTGACACGTCTACGCAAAACGAGGCCTAATTGAGCCTCGACCTTTAGAAAGGAAATCCAGCAGCATCAAACACCAAGTTTAACTAGAAAAGAATTTATTTCTAAACTAATAAACTAAAATACTAATTATTTTACAATAGTATCACTATACCTGTTCGACAAGGATGGTTTTTGCATTAAATGAGAAAAACGAAGGTTGATATGCGATTAAACAAAGAAAACAAACCGTGATATTAATCCCGGCCAGAACACTAAATTTGACGTTGGGTAAACAGAAAAATAAATAAAACATTGTGGGCTATTTAATGCCAAATTCTCTTTATACATATGTATTAAATATATGTTCCGTTGGTATTCATGATATATCAACCATTGTAGGTTATTTAATGCCAAATCCTGTTTATACGTATATATTAAATATAGAGGTGTCGGTTTGGTTGGTATACATGACAAATCAACCATTGTAGCTTATTTAATACCAAATCATCTTTAAACATGTATATTAATATATATAGGATTTGGTTTGGTCAGGGTTTATGGCATATCAACCATTGCAGGTAATTTAATGACAAATCCTTTTTCTAAGTATAAAAAAGAACTTTTAACCTTTTTTTTTTTTGTTTTTTTGGGGGTTTGGGGGATTGCTGTTCCAGCTAACTACAAAGTAAAAACATGAAAAAGAATCAAGAAAAATACCTGAACCTTGCTAGAGAATGGAAAAAAAACCAAGAAGCATGAGGTTGACGGTGATACCAGTAATATTGGTGTACTAGGAACATTCCCAAAAGCTTGTAAAAGAGACAGACGGAAAAGGAAATCAGAGGAAAAATCGACATGATAAAATTGTTGATATCGACAAGACAACTGAGAATTGTCTTTGTAAATTGAGGAAATCTGCAATCACTCAGATTTCCCTGACTGACAATTAGTTAAAATTGGTGGGAATAACTCATATCTCAAAAACAATTACTGGATATAAAAACAACTCTCTGGATACTTCAAGCGACAAACTATGGAATTTTTTCCTGAAATTACCTGGACATGGCTACGAAGGCGAAACCTGAAGAGAGTAAATATATCTCTGTTAAGATCGGACTCAGTAATGTCATAAAGAAGCAAAAATTGATTATACGCAAAAGAATAACACATGTAGGTTATTTGGTGATTGATAAAACCATCAATCACATTATAAATGAATGCAGCAAAAGAAATACAAGAATAGATATGATTGGGTGGGAAAGGTAATCAACTGGGAATTGTGCAATTTGACCATACTAACAATTGATGAATACAGAAAAAAGAATATGTCCTAAAAAGTGAAAACTTTAAAATACTCTATGACTTAGAGATAACAACTGATTATTCATTCCTAGCCATAAGATCAGCAATAACTTTAATTAACAATAAGTAAGGAAATCGTGGATGACGATAAAGGAACACGATAAATCCAATACATATCTTTACTTTATAAGACATAAAGCCATGATTGTAGAATAGAAAGGTGAGAGTAATATCAATTATTGAGCACTCGAACCAATCTCAAAGAACCTAGAAAAGAAAATGTGGGGACTCGAAATATATGTCAAGATCATAGAAGATGAGAAAGAATACCGAGAAGTGTCCCAGGGACTTGAGGAGACATGCTGTCATTTGGACTTAAGGGAAAACAACCTGTTATTAATTGGAAGAAGAAGAAGAAGAAGAAGAAGAAGAAGAAGAAGAAGAAGAAGAAGAAGAAATGTTTAATGATTTAAAAATGAAAATAAAGAACTTTTAAGGAATATAATTCATTTTTATCCATGACTCGACAAACACCCAAGACTAACAAGCAACAAAACTGTTGATTGGCTAGTGTAAATCAGTCACTGCCTTTCTAAATATAAATATAAATATATAAGAACATCAACATATTTTCCCTTTATTCACTGGTTGATGAGCAAAATACGAGCAGATCAAAATGTTCAGCCATTTTGGAAAAATGCGCACAAGATTTAATCAAATTAAACAAACATTATGTTAAAGAAAAATATAGTAAGACATTGACTAAACTTACAACTGTAACTTTTAAACACGTTACACAAAAATTACTTTCATGCTTAATCTTTGAAAATGAACAATACATTTGTTTATTTTTTTATTTATTCTTTTTTCTTTTTTCTTTCTCTTAGCGTTTACTCTTTCCTCATCCCTTTTATTATTTTATCAAAATTGTTTTTGGATTTAAATGATGTAGTGTTGTCTCTCTTTAAAAATCAGGACGTGCTATTCTCACTAAATTTAGATCCATTATAAGAGAATGATTAATTAAATCACTGTTAAAGAAGAAGAAGAAGAAGAAGAAGAAGAAGAAGAAGAAGAAGAAGAAGAAGAAGATTTTTGGAGATGATTAATGACTCATCCAGAACATTTAGAAGAATCATTAAAATACCAAGTTAGACTTGAAATTATATATAAATTAAATATTAAGTTCTATTATGTTTCGTTTACAATTCACACACACACACACACACACACACACACACACACACACATGTATGTATATATATATATATATATATATATACATATACGCTCTCTCAGTCAGGATTGAGCACCCTGGCGAAGGAATTAACGGCTGCTACTCGCGTAATGCAAAGTTCTTATAACTAATTGAGCACACCGGTCTCCGATTGCGCAAAACGTAAACAAATGACAGTTAATGTATATGATTTAAATTTCCGAATTGACGTTAGAACACCGAATGGCTTAGCAGTATGTTTTCGGTCTAACGTAAAATTAGGCAGTTTTCGATCCCTGCTTGAAGCCTCCCGCGTGTCTAGCCACGCTGAAGAGTTGTGATACAACGAAACAGTCTGTCTGTGGCGATATATATATATATATATATATATATATATATATATAAGGTGCCCGTGGTGTAATGGTTATTGTCGGAGGAAATGGACACGGCCACACGAGTTCAAATCCTGAGACGAGACTGACTGCATTTCACATAGCCCTAATACCCTTGGGAAAGTTATGAATCCAATTATTCTCCCCCAGCTATAGGTAAATAGTAGGACAGACTGGTTTCTTCAGCCTTGGTGAGGCAACTAGTCTAAGAGAAGAAAAACTCTGAATTCACACCTGTTAAACTCCGCTTAAAAATTGACCCGGTGTCATATCCTGCCCGAGCGGAGGGGTTGTTAAATATGATATATATATATATATATATATATATGTGTGTGTGTGTGTGTGTGTGTGTGTGTGTGTGTGTGTGTGTGTGTGTGTGTGCCTTGCGGCTGTATTCTTTGCAGAGAGGTAAAACACCACAAAAAAAGTGTACTAAATATTACCATAAACAGCATCTTTATCATAACGCCCAGGTTTTCTTTGACCCGAAATGTTGTGTGGTATAAATCTGTTCAAAAATCATTCCTATTCGATATGGCTGTATACGGTAAAAGTAACAATTTACACAAGAACTGTAAATAAGAACGTACAATGAACTTGATTCTAAAATCTCAAAACATAAAATATACCTAAAACGTAGTTAAATTCAATCAAACAATTGTCAGGTTATTTGGATTAAGGGCAGATTAAACCTTGATGATTATTTAATGCTAAATCACACACACAAACACACACATACATATATATATATATATATATATATATATATATATATATATAATCTGTAAGCGAATGATTTGCAGGTTAATTCATTTTTACAAGAGGGATTACATTTGAATGCATAAAGTTCAACATCAAGTCGCGCTGAGAGCACGGATTTCTCTTATGCTTTCTCTCCATTCGTCCCTATCATTCATTTTTCTCGGTAAGTCTTCCGAATGACACCCTGTGTCCTTACAGAGTTTATGTAAATAAGTTCCTTCTAGTCGACCAACACATCTACGCCCATGTGTCGGGGACCTTGGAATAACCCCACTAATGAGTATATTCTTGCTTCTCTAAGTATTCTTCGTTTCTCGGATGATTTTTGAGAGGGGTGGTAAGTGGCGGCACAGCTGTTGTGTCGGGGGATATTACACCCAGGATCTGTTCAACACAACTTTTTTTTAAAAATGTGAATTTATTTTCTTCTAGGAGATCTATTGACGTTTGTCGTACGGAATCTAGGCAGGTTATAAACATATATTGTTATAATGTGTCTCCCAGCAAGTTTGGTTGTTGCTTTTTTTTTGTTTTGTTTTGCTGTTGTTTTACAGTGTACCAAACCCTTTCGTGTCATTTGACGCCGAATTAAATTTTTAAAAAATGAGTTTAGTATTAGTATAGTTTTTGTTTAAAAACAGTTAAATGTCAAAACAGTTCTATTTCAAACAATTCAGTTTAGCATAAGTACCCAGTTTAAATGTCAAAACAGTTCCTTTTCAAACAATTCAGATTAGCATTAGTACACGGTTTAGTTTTATTTGACCCATAGATACAACCCTATCAGATGCCACTACTCCGAATCAGAGTGGACCTGGGAGCGATCGCAATGAAGTGGTATTCCACATTCCCCAAAGATCCAGCATTACTGGAAAATCACCATCAGATTGTTTAGTGTCATATCCGGGACACTCTTTGGGATGGGGGACTTACCCTTCTGCAAAGAAACAATCGGTGTATTCTATAGCCCCATGTGACAGGGGAATTTAATCTGTGTATGGAATCAAATGCCTGGGAGAGATCTACGAACAATAGTGTTACATCGAGATTCTTGGCACGTACTCTTTAGATGATTTGACGGATAGTTATAATCTGTGATCTACAATTTCTTTTTTTTTTTTCTTAAGCAGAGGAATTTTATTGTGAATTGAATTACAATGACCAGGAAATCCGACGAACTCCTACGCACGACATACGGAAACACTGGACAGCTGTTTCAACCTTATTAGATCTGGTCACAGTAATTCAATTCACAATAAAATTCCTCTACTTAAAAACCAAAAAAGAAAATGTAGATCTATATCCTTGCCCTTGAAGTTATAATAATTACGCGGATGCGTATTTCTAATCCTCTTGGGAAGACGTGGCCCTGGAAATGACCGTGTCCTCTGTAAAGTGTACGGATGTAACTTGCAAGACACATTAAGGTTAATTGGCCTCGCAGTTACCATGACTAGTTAATTTGGTGTCACTTGCGTGCGACATGGATTGATGGCTCAGTTGAAGAATTTCAACTCTGCAATCTGTAGTCGCTGGTTCGATCCCCAACGGTGAAGATCACGGTATACACTGCTAATGAGACCTAATTTGGTCTAAACAGCTGTGCAGTGTTTCCGTATGTCGTGCGTAGGTTTTTGTTGTATTTTCTGGTCATCTGTGATGTTGTGGATCGATTCCTTCGAAAGCCGTTCTGATTTTCCCAAGTATTTTCTCGACTTCAGTTTGGATACGATTTTTAAGCAGGTCATTGTAAACCTTAGTTCTTTCAAAATAGATTATTTTATGAACCACTCTCCGATTAAAGCTGAGAAAAGAAGATTAAGGCGAAAGAGTTATGCTCAAAAATAAAAACTGACCCGTGACAGAGCTTTATGTAAGCAGGTAGATTTTGATCTATTTGTGGAGAGTGTGACATCTCTCATCGTTCGTAAAAGTGGCATACTCCGAGGGACTGTTTTTACAAAGTCTCTTCTGGGCTCTCAGTCATACAAATATACAGGATTTTACAGATATCTTGGTAGAATTTATGCTAAGCCGGTTTAGTTTCATTTGCAAAGAAAATGTCTTCTCTCAGATTTTTACATCAAAATGTATATTTTTTTAATTAATATAATTTTCTTTTTGAAAATTATGTCAGATCTTTTAAAAATATATAATTATTTTTATCATTCTTTCATTAATTCTTAATAAGCCCTCTGTCTTTCTGATACCTTCTCTCGAGCTGAACATGAAGATTGAAGTCACAGAATTACATTTCCACCTGACCAAAATAGTTGGATGTATATCATGAGAATTAGGAATACGTAGGCAAAATGAGAGTGATAAGCATAGTGTCTAGGGTAGGCGCCCTAAGATCAATAATATTTTGCATTGATTTGTTTTGCTTTTGTTTTTTGTTTTTTTCATGCTTAAATGAATATGGAAGAAAATTTATTTTTACTGTTCTATCTTTATTCTAGAATTTTTTTTTCTTTTTTCTTTTGTTTCTATTTGGAATATAATGTTTATATTTAATCAAAATTTACGTCATTAAATTTTATATTGTTCTCGTTTTTATTGATTTTAATGTTTGTAATTAAGGACATCCTATATTTGTTACAACCTCTTCGTCATGAATTGAATATCAGTGACTGTTTGATATTTCCATAATGTTTATTTTAAATTCTACCGTTATTTTAGCCTGAAATATTTATTATCTCATCAGCAAATGTTCATTATTATTTCTCTTTTATTAGGACGTATCAAAAGTATATGTGTTTTTCCAAACCTTTAATGCAATATCCATTTCAGGTTCACATTTATAAACAATCTACGATCCCCCATTATTTATGAATATTATTATATCAGATGTAATGAATATTATATATTTGGTTGTTTAGAAAATAATGTCCGATTTTAGAATAAACATTTATAACTGAATTAATGAATTTAAACAGTTTTCTAATCAGTTCAAATAACGATCCTTGAACATCAATGAAAACCTTCCATCGATTTACACATTATTAATGCATGTACGATAAAAATTTGAAAGTTTTGAAGTCAAAAACTCTTTAAATGCAGCTTCTCCTTCTTTTTTTTAACTGAGTGTTTTTAGCGTAAAAAAGTGTCTAGATGATTGTTGATGGATTAGACATAAGGAAATTATGGTGGATCTGTAAAAGTATCATACCCAAGACTCTGAGCTTCTGCAATGTCATCCTGACATTATAAAATTGAACTTGGTCATCAAGCAAAATTTGACCTTGCTGATTGACCAGTGAGGTTGCATTTTGCATGTTACGTTACGTAACATGTATTTCTATCCGTTTGACCTTCAAGGTCCGTATCTCCACTCAGATACTTCTGAAACTAGCACAGTATTGTCCAATCAGAAGTGAATTCTTAACTCCTTGTTCTATTGATATAGGCAACAGTTTAAAAGGTAATATGACCAAGTTTGAATTCAAGTATAAAAAAGAAACGCATCACAAGTTTTGTCATGTTCATGTTAAAAACTAAATTCTGAGAGAAGTGATAGAAATTTCTTGCGGGACCGGATGACGCGTGAAGATGTTGGTGTTGTGAACGTTGGTAAAATATATATATATGTAAAACGGTGATTGACACAGGACTAGACAAATGACATGGACTAGGAGGATAAGATTAAAAATAAGAAGCCTTTATTAAGTGAATCGTACACGAAAGATGAATTTAATGTAAAATTTCGGATGTTACAACACTGCGGTGTTGAGTTCCAGGATCAACTCGAAGTAAGCCGATGGTTTCGCTGGATTCTGTGTCGCTGGTTTCCGGCTAGACTGGGATAGAATTAGGTGACGTGGCTGGTCGGTGGATAGATGGTGGTAGCTGGAGTCGATGTGGGTGGTCGTCGGATTGACGATGGTAGATGGAGTATCAACAACAGATCCAGGAACGTGGTCGAAGGAAACTGGGTTATTATTATTCTTGGGTTATTATTATTATTACTATTATTCTTCTTTAACTCCTTACGCTAGAGTCTAAATGAAATCAATACTCCTCAGCTCTCCATGACTCCTCTGAGTATTCTAGCCGAACTTAAAAATGCTGTAGTCTGAATGATCTCGATTTTTCATTTGATTTCCACTTGTTCTAACCCCCTTTCTACGTTTTGAGGAGAAGTTCCGGGTACACAAGCCACAACTGGTATCACCGTCTACCTCATATTTCAAAACTTTTTTAGTTCTCCGGCAAGGTCCTGCTATTTGTCAATCTTTTCGCTGTTTTTATGTTCACTCTTTGGTTTGCTAGAACCGAGAATCCACGAGACTACAATTTATTTCTTTTCTTTTTTATTCATTAATTAGTCCAAGGTCTGATTTTCTGTCCGGGATTGAGTGATCTGTTTGTATCTCAAAATCGCAGAATATTTTATAGTCATTAACTTTCATGGATTCAGGTTTGTGCATATACCATTTACAAATATGGTCAACTTTTGATCCCTTGCATAATTCCTAGTTTGTCAACTTTCCTACCCAGTCGTATCTAGTTTTTTAATCCTGATAAAATTTTCTTGTGTTCACTCATGATGTGATTAATCGTTTCATCTCTATCTCCTAATAACAACACATTCTGTTCTGTTGCGTATTATCTGTTTTCAGATAAGCAAAAGCTTTAACCTGTGGCAGACGAAACGGACAACCGCAAACTTCATTTTTCTTCACCCTGACTCAGACTCACCCCTACGGAGCTGTGTATCGTCCGTAGTTTCCGACTGCCCAACTTCAACTGCCCCTGTCTTCAAATGGAATTGACTGGAACTGTCTCTCCCTCTTAGAAATCTTTTTATAAATTTTATCCTACTTATTCTCTTAACTAATCCGATAATAACACGTAATCACGAAAACTTTTTAGCGATACTAATATCAATTGACATCAAGCCAAGTGTTTACCGTTAATATTCAACTTACAGCTGATTTCAAAACTGTTATGGTAGTTTACCTACACACGCATGAACTTTCCCAGCTAAAAATAGCAGCAGGTACTGCTTTTAGGGAGAAGGAAATATCCCAGCAGACAGTTTCTCGCTGATAATCTTCTCATTTGTATATGTTGTATTATTGTTCTTTGTTGATATATTTGTTTAACTCAATTCATCTTTTGTGTCTTTATTTCTGGCCCCTAACAAAGCCACAACAAAAACAAACCTGTCAATTTCATATTTTGACATCAGCTCTGACGGATTGCACGCAAACAAGTTTTACTTTCTTTTGACCTTTCCAGCACACAATAAAATAAATTAGTTTACTAAACTAATAAATCAAAATCCTTAACTATATTACAGTAAGGCATACTAAGTTCTGTAGACTTGGTATGAATGATTCATAGTTGTCACATCAAAGAGACATCAATGCGATGTCCCAGCAGCAGTTGCAGATGCAGCCTTGAATATATCCTGAGCAATCATTAAGTTACTGCAGCCATAGCAGATGCATGAGACCTCAACGATGACTAAGTTGTAGCAACAGCACTACGAAGAGATCCTAAACTGTCACTAAGAAGTAGCAGGAGCTACCTTGACAAAAATCGTGACCCTCGAATTGAATTCTACGATGTCTGCTTATCCAAGTACTTCAAATAACAAAATCTTTCCTTTATTCATCTTCAACAGATTTTGTTTCCCTTGTGTTACCATTACTCTTTTACACTTGGCACGAGTTATGGTACCCCAAAACGACGTACAATGCCAACTCTCAGACTTCGGAACTATAGCTCTCGCAAAGTACACCACAAGAAGCGTACACACACACACACACACACACAGAGGTGATGCGATGAGTAGGTCAATCTAAATTACACAAAAATGATAATAAAATTGACGTTAAGATTCAACATTACTATTTGCCAGAAAGTGACGTTGTTTTTCATTATTCAGTGTTTGTTCCCAGCTGTTCTCGGCTACTCTCCAAAAAAGGGACAATCCAGTTCGCTCCTTCAGCACTCTGATCCCCCGAAAATCTCTCTGTTCTCGAAGCCTAATGCTTCTCTTGAGGAAACATACAAGCTTATATGTACATATATATGAAGGCATGATTAGTGCAACGATTATCGCCGTGGGGAATGGAAATGGTGACCCGAGTTCAAACCCTGAATTAAACTGATTGCGTTTCACTTCACGATAAAGCTCCTTGTAATGCATCAATCGGTCCAATCCAAACAATGGCTTGATTCGTACCTTATAATGCTGAGTGTAAAGTAAGGTGGCATCAAGTTACCATTTAAAAAATTGTTGGTATGACTCCACCTCAGATTGAACGCCGATCTCCCGGGCCATTTGCGAACACTGCGGTCATCCCTTGGTTTCATATCGTGATCACAGCGTCATTATTCCGATTCAGAGTTTCACAAATTTTTAATATAAACACTTTTTTGAGGACATCGTCATCTGTCAGCAGGTGACTGTAGTTTTTTCAATTAACCAATTTTTCAGGACATGACTTACGGTCTAGTTCCACTGAAAGTACCGCTTCCCTTCTGATCACTGCCGTTAAATATCAACACTCCTGCTCATTAATTGTATGGATGACAACTTAATGGCATTTACTGTAAGTAAGATTTCAATAAAACGTGTTTAGCATAAAGCTCATCTACTAGGAAATAAAACTGGCGTTTCGAGTTCAAATCATAGACCAGGCTGTTTGAATTTAATTTTCCTCTAAATCCTTTGAAAAAAAAACATAGTTCTGGATAAATTTTAGGGCAAACTGGGTTCGTGAATTAAAACCAAGTGTACTTCGCTTAAAAATTGACCTTGTGTCATATTCTCCCGTAGTTGATTGGGTTGGATATAGACATACTATAAGAAAAGTTTAATAAATTCTGTTTTTTATCTTTTGTATGAATTTTTGAATGAACGAAGTAGATAATTTTGTTTACTTTGTAGAATCTTGTTCAGTTTGCGATCTATTATTCTATGCAATCCAAGTGGTTGTATAATCTCATCGTTGAATGAACCACTTTGCTTCAACTGCGTCGGTAAACATTTTCGAAAGGGATTAAATTGAGACCATTTAATCTTTTCTAGCTTTGTTATCCACGGAAGCAAGTATTTATTTATTCTTTTGGGTTGGTATTGTGAGATAAGCTTACAATTAACTCGTTCAGTTGGAAGACATCTTTAAAACTCAATGCGGGATGTTTTTTGTTAGTTTTTGTTTTGTTTTGTTTTGTTTTGTTTTTTTTTTTTTTCGTTTTATTTTGGTTTTTGTTTTCTATCAATTAACTCAATTAGCTTATGCAGTTTTTGTGAAAATCCAGCCTAGGCAAACAGCATAAACAGCATAAATATTTAAATTCGATCAATATATTATTCGGCCTTTCTGTATCCTCTAAAGCGAGAAAATTGTCTTGCCTGATATACTGCAAATGGAACCCTCGTATTTTTATAATTCAATTTATATACTTAACTTTACGGCCAATGATGTAGCTCACTTGAAAAAGCAATTATCAACGTAGAAAATGAAATGAGCGTTTTGAGTTCAAATATCGGACGAGGTTGTTGCAGTTTTACTTTTTCTTAATACCCTTGGAAATTCGATAGCGAATATTATTTTTCAATAAACATATCATTTAATATGAGTATGATTGATTATCACCTTAGTCATCATCATCATCATCATGTCATGCCACAGGCACGGATATCCCTGATCCTCTCTCACCACTTCTCCCTATCGTTCATCGCCTCCGGCAGGTCTTCAGGGCTACATCCCATATCCTCACATAGCTGCTGTATGTATGTTCGAGCTGGTCGTCCTACTTTTGCACGGTCATATGTGGGGGTCCATAGGAGTACATCACTGATGATGTCGTCCATGGTTTTCCAGCAGTGTCCTGCATGTCTGGTTCGTCTAACTTGGATAGTTTTCGAGATGGGAGGTCGGTGGCCTTATAGTTGATGCCTTGCGGGATGTTGCTGCCAGGACAAGTTCAATATTGCTCGCATCATTCTTGTGTAATTGCCGTCTAGCTTCTTCTCCAACCGTTTTGTTAGCGTCCAAGTTGTGCATCCATACAGTAGTATCGATACGACCGCTGCTTGGACGAAACTGCGTTTCATTTTATCGGTCAGGTCTGATTTCCATTTGATCAATAGGCTATCGATAGCTGCCCATGCCTTCATTAGCCGCGTGTCGATGTCTTTTTCGGTAGATGAAACGCTGCTTCCTAGGCATGTGAATTTGTCTACCAGTTTCAGAGAGGTCCCGTCAAATGTGGAAATGTCGCCTGTTCGATTATAGCACATATATTCAGTTTTGTATTGAACCCCGGTCTCCCGGACGATTGGCGAACACTCTACTAATTAGGCTAACAGCCCATGTTTTTTTATCCATTCTTTAAGAATTTCAATGGTTTCACCGATAGAAATTCTTCCTGTTGTAATTTGCTCCTATCTAAGTTATATGAAACCCCCAAAATTACGTTGAAGGCTAATTCGCACTGTCGAACAATAGTGGGCTTGATTAAGAAGAGGAAAGATACTATATCTATGACACCAAAAAAGTTCTGGAAGACCTCAATAGTTCCCAAAATTAATGGTTCACATCCTTTTTGGAAGTCTAAAAATGCTTTTTTTTCCAAGCAAAGAATTAACAAAAGAGGATCAAGCAATATTTTGACATACGTACCCATCCTGCATCCGTTCGACGTAATTTAATTAAGTTTAGTTCTCGATCAAGATGAAACTAAAAACTGCTTCCAACCTTTGCAATGAAGAAGAAAAGTTTTCATTGGTACGTCATCAAGAAAAATGGTCCATTGAAGACTGGAAAAATTCTTATAAACTGACGAGTCAAAATTTTAACTGCTTTATGGAAATGACCGAAAAAAACTATCTAAGGCAAAGTTTCGGAAATCTTGTGATTATGGTTCAACCAAAAGTATAACGTTTTTATCAGTAATGATGTGGGGATGTTCAAAGTCATCTTGTACAACAAAAAGTTACTTTCATTTAAAAGAAATGAAAGTGAAGTAAAAGCCTCCCAATCCAGCTGACTTAAACCCAACTCAGAAATAAAAGGAGAAAGTCATAAAAGGCTTCATAACAGACAATTAATCAACGCAAAACTCTTAATAGTTGAAACAATAAAGGATTGTTCGTGTCGAAATTGACAATATGATAAAAAAAGAAAACATAGCCTGAATTGATGACCAAGAGGGTCAATATATTTAGGTGATGAATTTGATTTTAGCAAAACTCTTAAACGTATTTTAAATTGAATAAAGCATAAATTTGATGTAAAAAAGCCCCCATATTTTTTCGGAAATCAAATAACTATATTGTAATTATATTATTTTTATGTGGAAACGATTTTTGGAAATAATAATCAGATTTTTGAAAAATTCCTGTTTAATATTTAAAATATTATTTAGCGAAAACTTATGAACGCTACTGTATTCGTGTATACGTTGATCTGTATTGTTTTATCAAAAACACTATTGTAATGTTCCATGCAGGTATATCGACTATAATTCTTTACTATAATCTAAAAATTGAGACAAAACGCCATCTTTTCCAGCATGCAGAATACATTTCACAGATTTGGCTTTCCCTAAAGAGTAGTTTTTAGTCATACACTCTGATTGAGGTAGAGTACTTCCTCAAACTGACATGATTGCTTTCAAATACAACTAAACCGAAAAAAAATTAGTGCTTGACTTTCAGAAAACTATTATTTAAAATACTCGCTTAAACTAGAAATCAAGTATTGCTACGTGTATACCCAACCCTTTCGTTACGGTCAAAATAGGATATGTATTATTAATGAAGTCGGTATTGTTTGAATTTGGAGTTTTCCCTTTTTCCAGACAAGTTGCCGTAACAAGGCTAACAAAGCACAGTCTACTAGTTAGTGATAGCTGGAGGGATACCGAATAGACGAATTCCTTTCCCAAGAGCATAAGCAAACGCAAACACCCTGGACCAGGATTTGAAATCGTGTCGACGAGTCCATTTACTACAACGATAACAACGCAGGTCTCAAAGGTAATGGTTAACAAGCTATCACACAAAGCTAGCAGACTGTTAGTGATGAGTTCGATTCTCATCAAATGCCCCTCTCTTCTAGCTATTCCATAAACTAAACTAACCTTAGTAAATGGATTATCCAAACCAAACTGTTTTCTCTTCATTTTTATGCTAGTTCATTATTAAAACAAAACCTTTCAAATTAAACTAACCTTAGTAAATGGGTGCAAATCGATTGTTTCTTCGATTATCCAAACCAAGCTGGTTTCTCTTTATTCTTATGCTAGTTCATTATTAAAGCAAAACCTTTCAACTTAAATTTTTCTATTCGTTGAAGACAAAAGAAGTAGTAATAAGTGTTGTATATTGACTTTCGACCCGGCCAAACATACTATTCCAAAGACGCGGAAGTTGCATATTCCATGGCGTAGGCGGGCTTGTCTGACAATATGGGACTAGGTAAAATCCCACAGTACAATCAGACTGATGCACCGGAAGAGAGTGACCTGTGAACTGCATGACAGTTATTTCCGCTCGGTGACAATCAAACATGTCATTCCAAGGACAGCGGAAGTGACACATCCCGAGGGCCAGTTATGGGGAGATATTGAGTGGGCAATGGAAGTATCATATAACTCGGAGAAGACAGGAAGTCAGTTCGTTTGGAGATCAGACCCGTTAGTGACAAGATGTGGTAGAGAAAGCCAGCAGAGTGGGCCCCAGGCCTCTGGTTGAGCAGCATCAGGAGAACGGAAAGAAAAACTGATGGCCATAAGAGTAAGGGTCAATATGTTGCAGTTCTGTTCGGTCTCCAACTCCCTCTCACAGTAAAACCTTGAGTAACCCTTTCAAACCTTTCAAATAAAGTGAGAGGTATATTTTTCTAAAAGACTGTGTCGCTCGTCGTCTTTATTATTGTGTGTCGTTATGATTCTGAATGCACATGTAGATGTAGATGTATTATGTGTTGGTATAGTTAATCATGATCATGGTTATTGTGTGACTATACAACACAAGTTCGTCGGCTGAATATCAAGAGACATAGAACAAAAGATTAAAAATCAGGTGCGGATGGAGTGTCGGTAAAATAATGATCTGTTAATTTTTTCATGAATAGATAGAACAATAAACAAAGGGAAGAAAAAATCCCGGTGAATAAAATACTATTTGTTTCTCTTATTTATCTTTTTAATATGAAAATAATTCATTTTTCGATACCACAGAGATAAAAAGAAAAAGCTACCGACTCTTAAAAGAATAAAAGTGAAAGAATGAAAATCTACAAACAAATGAGGCGAGCAAGACAGTACTAACTGATTGTTGATTGATTTATTTTTAACGGCCGATCAACCAGTCTGAAGTCATTTTATAGCAAGAGGTTAGAACGTATATATTTCACTTTTTTGAGTTGTTTCTTAAGAGCACATTTTTATTGGACGGTAAGCATAACGTTCTGTTTAATAGAAACAATTTTTAAACAAATCAATTTAAACTCTAGATATGATCCTAACATGTATTACCACTCCGGGCCCGATTGAACCTGGGAGTAATTACAATGAAAGAATACTTGCGGAATTCTGAACCCCTGATTTGGAGCTTCACAATCAGATGCAATCTCGCCCACTTTTAGGTTGTGGGCGCTTGACGCTCTACAAGGGATAAAATTTCCGAATTTAATGTAATAGCTGAAAAATAGACAAAGTAAAAATGTAATTAAAAAAAAAGAATCCCGAAGAAAGAAGTAAAAAAACGAATAAGATATTTAATAAAGTATTTCATTGCATATTCAACAGTCACGACTCCAGTGTATATTGGGCAAGGTAGATTCAATGACTGCCCAAGTCGAAAACTCGATATTACAAGAAACCTCTTTATTCTTTCCAGACAGAAAAAAATTATTATTAATATAAAATCAGGGTATAACTTTTATAATCAAAAGCAATTTTAACGGCCCCAGGCCGGATATTTTCCTGCAGAAACAACTTTTCCTTTTTATTTCGTTTGCAACGTTTGATGAAATGAAATGAGAAAATCTCGTGTGACTTAGACATTAAGATATACAAATTAATATCGTTTTTTTGTATCAAGCTAAAAACCTGATAACAAGTAAACGTATGTCGCCATCGACATATGATAAATAACATGTTTACTCAAGGGCTTAATGACTAATGTCACTTTTTAAATTAAACATATGATTAAAAAATCCTTGTTGTCTTTCGGCCCTTCGAGACACACATTATCACAGAGATTAGCTATAAACCAGAATAGTCATTCCTATATATATACATATATATATATATGTGTGTGTGTGTGTGTGTGTGTCTTCATCATCAGCATCAAGTCATGGTCCGAGCGCGGATTCCATTGACTTTTTCTCTCGCCATCCTTCCCTTTCATCTATTGCTTGTCGTATGTCCTCTACCGAGCATCTAGTGTGCGAACAGAGCTGATGACTTCGGTCCGGAGCGTGACGCTGCAAACGGAACCTATGTATGGCACTAGACCTTGTTGTCTAGTTCAAGCCATAACCCGGCATACGTGCCCGGACCCACATTTGGGTTCGTGAAACTGTTTGCCTCATCAGGCTCACATTGCACCAAGTGAACCGATGAGCAGCATAGACCAGCAGGGTTTGAGTCTCGGCTCGTTCCCGACCTTCCCCTCCCCTTTATCCCCACTTTAATCGGCCTTCGGGCTTTTGAACATGTGTCAAGTCGTGTCTGGTGGGAGGCAGTGACAAATAAACAGAGCTGATGAATATAAGTCTTTGATGATCAGAAAAATTCACTTTATTGTTCAACCCTGCCTCTCCAGAAGGGCCTGGCATGTTTTATTTGTCTTATTTAGATAAGTTTGTCAGATGGGGGGTAAGAGGCTGTTCAACTGCTCTTCCATGAAGAGATGTTTCCTGGATTTGCTTAAAACATTCTTATGTTGACACTGTCAATCTTTTTCTCCGAGCGCTTTCTTAGAGTTTCGGTGGTGGAATCATACAATAGTAGTGACACGGCTACGGCTTTATTTTATCAGAAATATTAAATTACAATGTGGTGGAGTGAATAATTCTTTTTATAGACTGTAAAAAAAACTCTATGCTAAAAAAGCACTTCAATGAAACTGGCATTTGCTTTTTTATATATATTAGGTTTCTAACTATCTAGGCTAAAAAGGATGCAGAATAGGGTTTTAATCTTCTATGCGTGGTTCTTGAGGTTTAACTGACGCATGCACATCTGGTAATAGTTGATTTATTGATTAATCTAAAGACATGTCAACCCGTATAGGTCTATTCCACGTTCACACTCACATCCTCAGTGTGATTGTTTCATAAGTGCTTTTTTTTTTTTGCTCACGGTGTCAGCGAACACGAACAATATTTAAACAAAGTACTTGACTCATAGATGGAATCCTAAAAGATATTATTACACAAGATCGGAGTGGATCTGGCAGTAATGGCAATGAATAGAGTACAGTGCACTACCCACAGCTCCAGAACTAGAGCCTCACCATCACATGCAATTTCATACTCAGAAATCCCTTTTTAAAGGTTTATACACACACAAACACACACACACACACACATATATATATATATATATATATATATATATATATATTAAAATAGTGTATGATTGTCACTGACGCCGACTACGCCGATGACATAGCGTTACTAGCAAATACACCCAACAAAGCCAAAACACTACTGCCTAGTTTGGAACGAGCCGCCACAGGAATTGGCCTCCATGTCAATGCACACAAAACTGAATATATGTGCTTTAATCGAGCAGGCGACATTTCCACACTAGACGGAACCTCTCTGAAACTGGTTAACAAATTCACCTACCAAGGCAGCAGTGTCTCATCAACCGAAAAAGACATCGAGACGCAGCTAACGAAGGCATGGTCAGCTATCGATAAGCTATCGGTCATATGGAAATCAGACCTGACCAATAAAATGAAACGCAGTTTCGTCCAAGCAGCAGTCGCGTCGATACAGCTGTATGGATGCACAACTTGGACGCTAACTAAACGGCTGGAGAAAAAGCTAGACGGCAACTACACAAGAATGTTGTGAGCAATACTAAACAAGTCCTGGCGGCAACACCAACAAAACACCTGCCTCCCATCACGAAAATTATCAAAGTTAGACGAACCAGGCACGCAGGACACTGCTGACGGAGCAGGGACGAGCTCATAAGTAATGTACTCCTATGGACCCCCACATATGGCCGAGCAAGAACATACATACAGAAGCTATGTGAAGATATGGGATGTAGCCTAGAAGACAAGCCAGAGGCGATGAATGATAAGGAAAAGTGGCGAGAGAGAGTCAGGAATATCCGTGCTAGCCGCACGACATGATGATGATGATGCTAGTTGTCACTATCTCACTTGGTGTGTTTGTGGCAAACTAAATGTGGTATAATTTGAAGAGTGCTCAATATCTGTAATACAGCTATTATATTTTATATTTTTATATTTTTTACACTATTATATTTTCGCTATTATATTTAATATTTCTATATATTTTTTCTCTGCCTGATTGTGGTAAAAAAACAGCACGAGACCAGTGGTCGCATATAAGCATCGATGCTATTAAATATATATATATATATAAACTAATATATATTCATTATTACTATTATTATTATTATTATTATTATTAGTGTGCGTGTGTGTGCGCACGCGCGTGAGTGCGTGTGTGTGGTACCCGTGGTGTAATAGTTATCGTCGTAGAAAATGGACACGGTGACTCGTGTTCAAAAACTGAACCATCCTGATTACATTTCACATAGCACTAATACCCATGGGGAAGTTATGAATCCATTTATTATTCGTTCATCTATGGGTAAATAGTAAGGCAGACAGGGTTCTCTATCTTTGGCTAGGCAACCAGTCTAGGAGAAGGAAAACCCTGAATTCAAACCTGTTAAATCTCGCTTAAAAAATGACCTTGTCTCACATCCTGCCTTTGCAGAGAGGAGTTGGTAAAGACACCCACGCACACACGTACACACATATGTATACATAACAGTCTGACTGTTAATGACAATATATACATATATATATATATATATATATATATATATATATATATATATATATATATATATATATATATATACTAATTTGAACTACTCTTGTACGAGACAACGATAGGTAGCAACAAATTAAACAAGATACACTATATTAAAAGAAACTATCAAGCTTATTTCCTATCCATCACCCTATATCTGGGCCTTCCCATCCTGTAGTTGACAAGGGTATCCATCATGACTCTAATGAGCTTAGATTTCATTTCACTTTTATTGCCGGTTTCCACGTAGCGTAATGGTTTACTGGCAAGACTGAGACAATAGAATAAGAGCGTTCGATCTCAACTTGCTCTATTGCGTTAATTTTCGAACTAATCCTCTAGGGGAAAGTATGAACCCTCCCCAAAGAAACAAACCACTTAATTCTTATTTACCGATAGGTTACCCAACTTCATATTCCTGCTGAGTGATTGTTGTAATTTACTAAGTGTTTTGAGGCACAAGACTATATGAACGGGTCATCCAGTGAGACTCTAAATCATTTGTGAAGGTTTGCTAGTATAGATTGCGAACCATTACACCACCGGTGGCACCCAGCTGAATGATAGTTTGAATGATTCTTATAGAATTTTGATCCATATGCTTATAGATTAGTGAACGGTACATTAATATTTTCATGTATGTTAAATTGTTTCTCAAGAGTTTGCTGTTTTTTGGGGGGAGGGGTGCTTTTTTGGATTTTGGATTTAGTATTTTTTTACGCTTGGTCCAGTCGACTACAAATAATTTTCAAACAGATTTATTTGACCCATAGATGGGACCCTAACAGTCATATTATCTCGACATCTATCTATCTATCTATCTATCTTGATAGACTGGTAGCTATTACAGACTATATATATATATATATATATATATATATATATATATATATATATATATATATTATACTTATACAATAAAACACAGACGCAAGGACACACGCACACATACATATATACACACACACATCTATTTATCTATATATCTATCTATCAAGATAGATAGTTAGATAGATATCAAAGCACGTATATATATATCATACACATACTAAAATACACACTCGGACACACACACACACACATATACACATAGTGATCTATCTATCTATCTAGATAGATAGATAGATAGATGTGTGTGGGGGGGCAGCATTTCATCATTAACGCATATTTCATTCAACAATATAGACATATTTGGTCTACATATTTTTTGTATGTCCTTTCCAGTTGCCAGTTAGTTATTAACAATAATTCCTCCCCATCGATTGGGGTTTTACAAAAAAACTAACGTTATATATCGATTTAAATGTACTTTACGAGATTTCATCCCTGAGAATGAAAGTATATAAGAAGGCTTAACCTCAACCACCCTAGCGAGAAGATTCACTATGCATCTATTGGACACCTGTTCAATAGCACAACATCTAAAAAACCATTCTTTCCCAACAACTGAGTTTCGGAAAATTCTTACTGATGAAAACAACAACATAGCAAACAAAAATTATAAATTCTTGAGGCGCTCTATATCAGAATGAAAGAACCCAAACTCAATAAAATCAATTTCGAATCTAGTACTAATGCACTTAAATATCTTTAGATACAGCATCTACTTACAGACACGAATGCAATGCTATAACAACACACCAGTACAAATAATAAACACTTACAAAGTATTAATATATATGCAAATGTTACTTCGCTTTTACAATATACACACTCCTGATGATCAGCCAAGATCGGGCAGAAAGTACTTAGGTAAAGATTGGTTATGACTGTTTCATCAAACAAATCCCGCTTGACATCGTAAAATCAATTCGGCAACTGGAAAAGACTTACACAAACATATGTCGACAAAACAGGTTTATAGTGTTCAATGAAATATATATATATATATATATATATAACACGTAAATACAAACTGATCTTTATCGATGATTGAGTCCATATAGCTAAGGATAGCACAGACACAGATTCAATGCTGCTTAGCAAATGTCTGACCAGTTCTAAAGCTGCTTGTTTGTATGAAGAGTGTTTTTAAAGTGTTTGGAAGTTTTTTTAAAGTTTTTTTTTATAACATTGCAAAATTACGTAAACATAAGAGTTGGATAAAACTGAGATGCTGATGAATTTAAAAAATAGAACGCTATCAATGGAAATAGAATATTATCAAGAAATGTGGAATGTTTAAAAAAAGGGGGGGCATTTCAAACATTGTCGTTGATTTCAAAATTAATTTTATTGATTTGAGGGTTGTGTTTTTTTTTTGTTTTTATATGTAGGGTTTCTAGGATTTGTAGTCGTGGTGATATTTTCAACAAGAATTTTCCGAAATTTGGATTTGGGAATAGAATGGGTTTTAAGATGTAAGTTTATCGAACTAGTATCTTTAAGGTACATCGTAAGCCGCCTTGAAAGTGTTGTATTAGTCAGACCAACGTACACATTATTTTCTTTGGAGACGGTCTCCCAATTGACATTTGAACATATATATGACGTTTGTCCTATCAAGAAGTTCAGTGGAAGGGGAAACGTTATTGGAAATAATTAGGTTGAAGGTTTTGAATTTGTTGTAGTAAATGATAAGTCTTACTTTTTTTGGTAGGGTCGGTAGGGAGAATTTTTCTTTTTTTTTAATTATGTTTTTCAGTATATGTTCATCTATCTTATAATTACTATAAAATTGTTTTTTGTAGTTTATTGATTATTTATGGTTTAAGGTATTGTCTATATTATGGTGTTCAGTTTTATTAATTAAATGTTTAATTTTTGTATCAATAATGTAGTTGGGAAACCCATTATTAATAAGGTTTTGTTTTATTTTCTTTAAGTTCGTTATGGAAGATAGTTCGAGAGGAAGATAATTGTTTAGTTCAGGAAATAAGTGTTTTTATGATTGTTCTTTTATAATGGAAGGGGCATTCATTAGGGAATTTGAGGGTCTTTGAGGGTGCAGGGATCAATTGTTATATAATTGCCGAGGGATTTCGGTTCATGCCTTTGAGTTTAGTTAGGCTGAGAACCTTTCGGCTCAGCACATGGGTTAGTTAGGTGCAACATTGAGGCAGGTGTTAGCGCGGACGCGCGCGGGTGGATGGAGGTGTCACTCAGATGTCATAATAGTCCGAGACAAAACAGGGTGCGGGTGACGTCACGCACCGGAAGTGCGTGGAGGTTTGTGTGAGAATTTGAAGAAAGACAGAGTTGGGTACTAGACCCCAAACGAGAAGGATCGACTTTTGGAGCTCGCAGACGCGAGGCGAACTTGCGCCCCATGGAGGCCGGTGAAGACGGGTCCGCTCGAGATGGGGGCCAAATGAACAAGACAGCATAGAAGAGTGTGTCTCTCCTCCTTATGTCGAAACCTTTAACTCAAAGTAAATATAAAGGTTTCGTACCTGTACAAAAAGTCGTTATGTGTTTTCGAATTCCGAGATTCCAATGTTCTTTCTAAATCTATCATTATGAACATTATATGTCTATTTCGCACGTGGTAGGTAAATATTATGTATTATTATATTGATTGTTTCTAGAACTGGCATATTTGTGAATGGAGAGAATATTATTCTTTTGTTTGGTTTATGGGTTTTAAGGATTTCGATAAGTTCTTTTGTAGATTTAATGCTATAATTATGGAAATGTATGGTGTAATTAGATCGTTGATAGTTTTTGTAAGTTGGTATGTAGGTGTTGTTACCTGTGAAATTATTGGTCGAAGTGGATAACCAGGTTTATGTTGGCATGTGTAAAGAGTATTTTAAAACACTCTTTACACATGCAAACAACCTTTGATGATGGCCTATAAAGGTCTGAAAGCACTCAGGACAATTTTGGTAAATTTATTATCCAATTCCAGCCTAAAACCAAGACACTTATCATGAAACTTGAAAAGATCTTTAAAAGTTATGTAGACAAAATGTGTTTTTATAATTTAATCAAACATGCTTAAATGAATAACTGCCGCACAACTGCACACACACTCACACACACACACACACACTCATATATATATATATATATATATAGACAGATAGATATCAATATATCCTGTTACTTACGAGGTCCATTCAAAAAGTTGTAAGTCTAATCAGGATTTCACTTTTATATGGGCCTCACGTGCAGAGAAATTACAACAGAAATCTGAATTTGTTTTGCTTTGCTTTTTTCTGAATTTTACAAGAAGTAGAACGTTGCCACAAAAGATGTTCAGCTATGGCTATTCTTTCTGCGAAAGCCTTAAAACGTTTTCAACTACCCTAGTACGAATATACATACTTTCATGCTGACAATGATATATGATCCAACAAATATCTTGATACTTTAATAGGTTTCCAAGAACACATGCGATTTTTCAATTTTTTTTATATATATATTTTTTTTTTTTGTGCGTTTAGAAGCATCTTCATCTTCTAGGCCACTTAAGTACAAATTTGCTGGCACCCAAAAGTTCGAGGTGGGGATTCAAGAATGCTAGCATTAGAAGTTGAATATTTTGCTAAGTAATGTAAATTATTCAACAACCACACCTATATTTTTTCAGACAAAAAAAATCGCACACATTATTCGAATTATTTCATAAATCATTATTTTTAATCTAAGTGATCTTATATATATATATATATATATATATATATATATATATATATATATATATAACAAATAAAAAGTAAAATTGGCGACCGTAGACGAAGCGACCAGAAGGCTCCCTTTTCAATAGCTACTACACCGAGGTGTAGGGGAGGACGCTACTCCTTTCCCTAGATTGCTCCACTTTACCCTCGATACGTACCTTATATTGCTGAGTATTAAGAAAGGAGGTATCAAGTACCATCTTTAAAGTCTTTGGTATGACTCGACCTGGGATTGAACCTAGGTCTCCCGGATCATTGGCGAACACTCTACCGACTGAGCCAATGAGCCGGTTAAATTACCGGACATTCGCAAAATGGTTAGTGTTTGCCAATGGCCCGGCTGACCTGGGTTCAATCCTAGCTCGAATCATACCAAAGACTCAAAAAATGGTTCTTGATGCTACCTTGCTTAACACTCCGCATTATAAGGTAAGGATCAAAGGCAAAGTGGAGCAATCCAGGGAAAGTAGTAGTGCCTTACCTTACACGTTGGTGTTGTAGCTGTCGAAGGGGGAGCCTTCGGGTAACCCTCGACTACGGTCGCTAACTTTACTTTACTTATCACAAATAATATTAGAAATAGTGAAAGTAAACACAGAAAAAGAAAAGTAATATGGCTCAAACCCCCTTTTTTAAATTATCAACTATTAATATAGTCAAGAACTTCCTAAGGCTTAGAGATAAACATCTTAATGGAAATAACCCATTGATAAAAAAAATTAACAGGAAAACAATAAAAATCAGTTATTTATGCACGAATAATTTATACAAAATCATTAACAAACATAATGAAAATTTGATCGAAAAATCATGTGTTGATAGAGAACCTTTGAGTAAACCATTATCTAACTATAGGGTTAGAGAAGAATGTCCAGTTGGTGGTAAATGTCATTTCGAGAATGCAGTTTACAAATTCAACTATTTTCCTAAAGGAAAACAGAAAGGTCATGAAAATATATTTTGGAATTTCAGCCGGAAATTTGAAGGGTTTGAAAAAGAATGCCAGTGACTTTTATAGTCACTGGCATTCTTTTTTAAACCCTTCCTTAAGAAACTAAACAGTCTTTTCTAAATGGTTCAAGGGATTGAAGTTTAGTGACATTACACCATTAGATGGATAAGATTTTATTAAATGGTCAACCACCCCAAGTAAATTCAGAAGTAGGTGAAATCCCCATCTAGGAGAAAAATAGTACTTTAAAATATAAAAATACCAGTAAATTGGTAAATCAAAGAAATAAATTGATATCTAAATGTCGTCGGAAAAATAGATAAACGCTTATGTGAAATGACTTAGGGATTTATAAAAAAAAATTAATACATATTTTTAAATCTTATTAAAGTTAATGTACTTTGGATTTGAAGATATGATCCAAATTTATTCTTATATTTTACATAACTGGTTTTATTTATTTAATCTATGTTAAAAGCGACATAGGGTAATATCTTTTATTGATTACAGAGAATATTTCAAATTATATTTTTGTTATAATGTTGTAGAGTGTAGTAATAATTATTAATTAGAATGATTTGTTATTGATTTTAATTTTTAAATGTTGATCATTATATTCAGCAATAACATATCGTGGTCGTTGTTAATGTCTGTAATTGATTTTGTTGGCATTGGTGTTATTAATATTCATAATGATAATGAGTTGATGATTAGTTTATTATGCTAATAGGTTTGACGATTAGTAGCAATAATTGTAATAGTATTATTAATTATGATGATAATTCTTAATATAGTATTACCTATAGTACTTGGTATGATTTCATTCAAAAATTTAAGGATTTGAGGTTTAGTAATAATGAATATTATGATAATATGAAGTATATGATTACAATCTTAAAGATTTATAATATAATGTTGTCTTTGTTCATAATCTTAGACAATAGACTTTACAGTAACTGGTATTATTTTATTTTTACTTTTAATGTGATCAATTTTTTAAATTTGTTTAATAAAATAGTATTAACATACAATATAATATTTTATAATATCATTCAGTTTTGTTAAGAGATTATAAATGAAAAGTTGTTTTTAGTAAATAATTTTTTTCTCCTCAAATCCATTTATTCCTTTATTCTATATTTTTTACTTATTTCCTACATTTGGGTTTAAAAGTTCGCTTGCCATTAGATAAAAAAGAGGTGAAAAGGAAAGAGAAGTCAAAAACTGATAAATTTTGATACAGGAATTGAATGTCATTTGTCAACCAGACAGGAAAAACAAATTGTCTTGTCTCTACAAAAAAAAAAATCGAAATTGGGAAGAGAGATTGGGTGGTTGAAATTTTGTGGGTTTTTCTAAATCGACCTTGGATATTTCTAATTTCTTTGTCTGAAGATGAAGATCTAACGTTTTGGAAAAAAATAAGGTCTGGCGTAATAAATACTATTTAAAAAAATATGTTATTTTAAAAGATTTTTCTTTCATATGGAAGTATATATATATATATATATATATATATATATATATATATATATATATATATATATATATCATCATCATCATCATCGTCATATCGCGCTGGTAGCACGGATATCCCTGACCCTCTCTCGCCACTCCTCCCTATCGTTCATCGCCCTAGGTAGGTCTTCAGGACAACATCCCGTATCCTCACATAGCTGCTGAATGTACGTTCGTGCTGGTCGTCCTGCTTTTGCGCGGCCATGTGTGGGGATCCATAAGAGTACATCTCTTATGAGTTCATCTCTGCTTCTCCAGCAGTGTCCTGCATGTCTGGTTCGTCTAACTTGAATAGTTTTCGTGATAGGGGGAAGGTGGTCGTACAGTTGGTGTCTTGTGGGGTGTTGCTGCCAGGACTTGTTCAGGATTGCACGCAGCATTCTTGTGTAATTGCCATCTAGCTTCTTCTCCAGCCGTTTTGTTAGCGTCCATGTAGTGCATCCATATAGCAGTATCGATGTGACCGCTGCCTGGAAGAAACTGCGTTTCATTTTATCGGTTAAGTCTGATTTCCATATAATCGATAGCCTATTGATAGCTGTCCATGCTTTCGTTAACCTCGTTTCGATATATATATATATATATATATATATATATATAACCGTCGAATCAATATATATATATATATATATATATATATATATATATATATATATATATATATATATATATATATATATATAAAGAAATTAGAAAATAGAATAATCCAAATTAGATGAATGCCAACGTTAATCGTTTCAGTTTTAATAACCTTCGTCAGGACTTTGATATCATGAGAATTGTTCACACAACGATGGATGCTTGTTGAGATAACAGGAGATAATGAGATGTATTCATTTAGGAGACACAAGCGTGCATTTAGCGTGCTTAATTTAAAAGTTTAAAGTACATGTTTGGCACGCGGAATGATATTTGAAAATGTTGGATTTTTAAGAGACAAGGAAAATCCCCCCGCCTTTTGAAAAACAAATGCTAAATACATTCTTACAATACATCTAACATGGCTGACTTCAGAACGATTTGTATATATGAAAACTTACTTATCTCTGCGTATTTCTTTAAAAGAAGAGAGGATTTTCCTTGTGTCTGAAGAAATCCAACATTTTTAAATACGATTCCACGTGCCAAACACGTATTTAATACTTCAAAATTATGAACGTGATATGCACGTTGATATCTTTTTCGTTGTACACATTTTGTTTGCTCCTGTTATCTTGCCTACCATAGTTGTTGTCTATCGCACCACGTTTTTGACCAAGTAAACCTCTGGCCGGATTGGGTAGGATGTGAAACCGCTATCTTCTGACACTGCTCCCCTGGAACCGTAGAGACTCAACGTCTCTATCCTCTTCACCAGGGGCCCCGAAGGGCGATCAAGGATGGACTTTTTTGTCTTATAAATCCAATTATTTGTTCTCCTTATCTGGTCTTCCATAGTCGGGTCCGTACCGAATTTTTAATTGTCTTTAATTGGAATCATTTTGAGATGAGGCTTCTTAATCTGAAAATTAATTTTTTATTCATTGCGGACATTTTGTCCTCATCTTGGTAGTTTTTGTGTTGTTTCTTCTTTCACTACGTAATTACTGGGGATACGGTTACAAGACTCAGCATTCCTATCCGAGGTCGTGGTTTATCACCTGAAGAAGGCCAGAGGTGAAATTTGGCCGAAACGTAGTGAAAGAAGAAACAACACAAAAACTACCAAGATGAGGACAAAAAGTTCGCAATGAATAAAAAATCAATTCTCAGCAGATTTACTATTCAACCTATAGATGTAAGAATAAGCGGTTCCTACCTTTCCCAAGGGTATTAGTCTGAAATTGGACATTATAGAGTGATTTAAGTTCGAATTGGCTACCAATGATGTCACAGTCCAGCAAGTTAGTTTTCCATGGGCATTAGTGCGAATGGAAATGCAAACAAGTTCGTCAATGTCTGGAACTTGGATTGCTGATTCTATTTCTCACCGCAATAAGCGTTACGCTATGCACACATCCTAAGAGACAATAGAAATTCTGATAATCTTTTTAAGTCCTTAACCATCTTTTGACAAAGTAATGAGTATTTATATTTGGCACCTAGGGTAAGCGTGGGAATAACATGCAGAAAACCAATGTTCCGCGGCGCGAAAGGAAAATTGCTTGGTTCCATTGGCAATTCCCTTCAAGCAGACCTCAATTAACTCTGCACCTACACCTGTTTAGCGGGTAATCCTCACTAAAATCAAGCCTATATACTTACCAGCTCGATCGGCTAGAGCTGTATGGACTGCATCTCTAAAGAGGGATATGATCCCCCATTAATGAATGATAGAGATATGATGTCTCTATCCCATAGTAAAGCTGCCGTCGCGGAGCTTTAGGGAATGTGGAGTACCCCTCGATTGCCATTACTGCTTGGTCCAATTTTATCCGGAATGTTAGTACTGTTAGAGTAACATCTATAAGTCAAAAAGTACTTTGTAATCATTTACTAAACTTGAAATCATATCTTTGTAGGTAAACTAAAGATTAATATTCAAGTAAATTATCAGTATTACATAGTAATACTTTAAACTATTTAACTATGACAAATAGAATTTGGTTTCGTTTCGTTTCGTTGTATATCAACCAATGTAGGTTAATTAATGTCAAATCCATCACACACACATATATATATATATATATATATATATATATATATATATATATATATATATATATATATATAATCAGTTCTATTTCAAACAATTTAGTTTAGCGTAAGTACGCAGTTTAAATGTCAAAACAGTTCTATTTCACGCAATTCAGTTTTGCATAAGTAAGCATTTAGTCGTAAAAACAGTTGTATTTCAAATAATTGAGTTAAGCATAAGTACACTGTTTAGTTCTATTCAACCCATTGATAGGATTCTATTAGGTGCTACCACACCGAGCCAGAGTGGACCCAGGAGTAATTGCTGTGAAGGAGGAGTCCACATTCCTCAAAGCCCCAATCTCTACTAAGAAACAGTCAGTGTATTTATGCAACCCTTGTCGACTGGGCCAGGCAAATAGAACTATTAGTGGTAGATTATAATAAATGAATCCATTTGACCCTGTGCAAACAAAAAGAAGCGATACTTGAACCCATTTAACTGTGTGCAAACAAATAAGCTCTTGATCGTTTAAAATTGAAGTTATCTATAAACTAATCACTTAAAAATTATATATAATTTAGATATAAACAGAAGTTAGCATTAAATAATCAACGAAGGTTGATATGCCATAAAACCGTAAAGCCTAATCCTGATAGATAGATAGATAGATAGATCTAAGTTATAGTAGTATATAATATACCATATATGTTTAGATAGGATTCAGCGTTAAATAACCATCAAGGTTTAATATGCCATTAAACCAACCACCCTTCCTAATCCCAAATCTTACCTCATTTGCATTGTTTGAACGTCTGGGGATGTAGTAATATTCCATGGTTGGTTGGTTGGTTGTTGGGTTTCACGGCATTTCACTGTTTTTAAGGTTATTTTATGCCTACTAAAGATTTTTTTAAATGTATATAATGCTGTTTTCCTAAGAAAGTTTATAATTCTTTTTTTTTTTTAGTTGGAGTATTTCTTTTAGGTTTGTTACCTTAAATCAACTCTTTCTAATAGAGGTTAGTGTTTTGTTTTTCAGTATGTTATATTTTACTAAGATTATTAGGCAACATGTGTATTTCAGCCGTTCTTCCAGCTTTGATATAAAGCCATGAGTCAGCCATGAATGACTGATTTGTCTTCGGGTTAAGACTAACTTCCCTTTTCAGTTTCTGAATTCTGGTGCTGATTCTTTTTCCTCTGAGGTACTCATTCACTTTTATATCGGTATTGGTCATTTTGAGTTTGGTATCAATGACCATTCCTGAAGTTGATTTGGCTACTGAGTTTATTCTATCTTCTTCTTTGATTCAGATCTAACTCGGAATTCTTTAGAATATGATGGTTTTAGTTTTGAACCTGGCATGTATTTTCTTCAAGAGCTTGGTAATCAGTTGAAAATCTCCATTTTCTTTTTCTTCCCAAGTAAAATCAGGACACTAAGGCAGTCAGAAAATATAATTTTCTTGTTTGCTTCAAGTTACTATGTTTAATGCCAAAGATGAATGATTTTTTGGTTAGCTTGTTTTTTATTATTATTTTTATTAATTTTTTTTTACTGTTTTGTTGACGAAGGCAGCACAACGCGTTTTTTTCTGTGAAGATGCTTAAATAATTTGAGTGTTTTTCTCTGACTCTTTAGAACATTCAAAGTAGGCTATAGGGTGACTTTGTTTTAGGGTTTTGCATCATCATCATCGTCAAGTCACACCAGAGCACGTATTTCCCTGACTCTCTCTCTCTCTCTCTCTCTCTCTCTCTCTCTCTCTCTCTTCATTTGTTCCCATTATCCTTTACTCCCGTCAGGTCTTTCAAATTATACCCTCTGTAGACACAGTACAGATGTAAATAAGTTTTTGCTGCTCAGCCAACATTGGCACATTTATGTGTACGAGTCCTTAAAAGAAAGTCACTTATGAATTCATTCTTGCTTCTTCAGCAGTTTCTCGAATATTTGGCTCATATTTCTTATACGGTTTTTGAGATAGGAGGTAAGCGGCCATACAGCTGTTGGTTTGTGGTAGTTGGTTCAAGAATTTGTTTAAAATAGCTGGCAGCATTCTTCTATAGTTCCCATCAAGTTTTTTTCTTAATAAGTTTTGTTAGCGTCCATTTGGTGCATGGACACTGCCACAATTAGGAAGAAATGCCGTTTTATTTTCTCGGATAGATCAGAATTCCATATGATCGATACATACCGATACCAGTCCAAGTTTTTGCTAGGCGTATGATAGCATCACTTTCAGTTGAGGAGATATTGCTACCAAGATATGTGATTGTGTCTTCAAATTTTAGAAACCGGTCATTTAGAGTAGAGATAGTTCTTTCTCGTTCAAAATACATTTACTTAGTTTTATTTGCGTTTATTTGAAAGCAATGCCTCTGGCTGTTTGCTCTAACCTATAGATTAATAGATTGTTGAATGGTCCATTGTGGGTGTAGCTTTTTGTTCAGTTCAGTGTAATATCTTGAGAAGGATTGGTTTCTTTCCTAATATCCGTACCAATGTATCGTATCATATATATCCGAGAGTTGAAGACTAACTTTACTCTGAATAAAGTGTATTCATCCTATATCTCAGTAGATTTGCCTTACCAAGGCTAAATAATTCAGTCTGCCTAACGATTTACATATAGCTGGGGTTGAAGGGAAGGATTCGTGTCTTTTGAGGGCATTAACACGAAGTAAAACTCAGTCAGCCTAGTCGAGGATTTGAACTCGGGTCACCAATTAAATGAGTTATCTATTTGGATGTGAGTATATGGAATTAATGCATCTCTTTTGCTTTACAGATATATTTAACAAGCTGTATTCAGTGAATGCGAGCATTGATTTCCCCGGCTAGGCAATAGCTATGCTGAATATATTAATTAAAAATTGATGGAAAACTAGCAGAACAAAAATAAACTTTCTGAAATTCTATCCTCTTTGAATATTGGGTAAAATTAATTAGGAAGAGATGTAAGATAAACATCATTAAAATTTCAGAGAAGCAAACAAGGAACAGTGACATTTCCCAAATGAAGTCACGTGGTCTCGAGTGAGATGAGAAAAAATGCAATGCAAAGTCGACGATAAAGTATTAATAGGAATAGGCTAGTTCAGGAAAATGGAAATTAAAAAGAAAAAAATAATAATTTCTATAATTCGATAGGTAATTATGAATGTTTATTCCCCTTATATATATATATATATATATATATATATATATATATATATATATATATATGGGGGTGCGTTTGTGTTGTTTATGTGTGATTATCGGCAATCTTTATTTCATTTAAA
>OY757917.1:97782520-97900020 GCA_963585895.1 Sepioteuthis lessoniana
GACTTTATATTTCTTAGATATGAACTTGGAATGGTCATCTTCAAAACATTTATTTTTCTGAATATAAATTTGGAATGGTCATCTTCAAGACAACTTTTTTCTGAATATGTGCTTTTTAAATGGTCATCTCGAAAACATTCATTTTTCTGGATATGTATTCTGAAAAATCATCTTCAAGACATTTATTTTTTTGTATTTGTGCTTTTGAAATGGTCATCTCGAAGACATTCCTTTTCTTGGATATGTGCATATGAAATGATCATCTAAAAGACATTCATTTCTCTGAATATGTGCTTTTAAAACAGATGCGTATACTGAAGGTAAGTTTTTATGATGATCATCGCAATATGTATAAGCAGATTAAGAGAACCATGCAAGTTTGAATTCTGATAAGTATGAACATAGACAGGGACACACACACAGAGATATAAATAAATATATAAATCGTGTCCCAGATTTATATGGAAGACAATAAAATAGTCTTAGCACCACCAAATTTTAGGAAAAATATACATAGGCTTTATACAAAATATCACACAATCTAATTTCTTTTACTAAATAGAATTTGAATTATACTGGAATATGCATACTATTACTGTGGGGAAGAGAAGTATTTCATTCCCTGCTGATTTTCTGAGTTTGCCACCTTGAAAAAATTGGAACGGTCAATCATTTTCTAGGTTGGTCCGTCTTAAAAACGGAAAATAAAATATTTAAAAAATTCTTGAAAATTACATTATGATAATCTTTAAATATTTATTTGTATTTTATGGAAAAAACGAGTATTTTACCCCATATCTCAACTGCCAGAACCAACCTGAATTGTTTTAAATAGAACTGATTATGTAAACATAAAAATGGATTTGGTGTTAAATGACCTACAAAGGTCAATATGCCATAAAACCCAACCAACCAACCAATCAACAGCCAGACGTTTCCTGTAGTTGATTACGATTTTTTTACAGATCCCAGGGGTGGATTTAAGCCCACTTTCTTTGCAAATCCTCTTTAAATGTTCAAGGTTTGTAGGTTGTCGTAGGGGAAAACGAAACTTTATCTCCCTCCACAGATTTTCTTAAGGATTAAGATCCAGAGACTGGCTTGGCCACTCCATTACCTTAATGTGCTTCTTCTTGATCCACTCTTTTCTTGCCTTAGCTGTATGCTTTGGGTCACTGTTCCACTGTAACACTTATCTACGACATATCTTCAGTGTCCTGGCTGAAGTAAGGAGGTTTTTAATCAAGATTTCCCTGTGTTTGGCCCCGTCCATCTTTCCTCGACCCGGTGAAGTTTTCTTGTCCCCTTATCCTCAAAGCCTAACGTTTCCAACACCATGCTTAATGGGTGGGATGGTGTTCTTGGGGTCTAAATCAGTTTTTTTTTTTTTACTCCAAACACAAGTCGAGTAGACGCTAAAAATCTCAATTTTAGTCTCACCGGACCACAGCAGTTTCTCCCAATCCTCCTCTGAATCATCCAGATGCCTGTACACATGCCTTCTTGAGTAGGAGGACCTTGCAGGCACTACATGATTTCAGTTCACCACGACGTAGTGTCTTACTAATGGTCATCTTGGTGACTGTGGTCCTAACTGCTTTGAGATCATTAACAAACACTTGTCGTGTAGTTCTGGGTTGTTCCCTCACTTTTCTCATCATCAGGTTTACTCCACGTTAGGCTATCTTGCGTGGAACTCTAAACTGAGCGAGATTGATAGTCAATTGGTGTTTCTTCCATTTTCTAATTATTACACCAACTGTTAACGCCATCTCACTTAGCTGCCTGCCAGTCGTCTTGTAAGCCATTCCAGTCTTGTGCAGCTATACACTTTTGTCCCGGATCTCCTTCGACAATTCTTTCGTTTTGCACATTGTGGAGAGATTAGATTCTGATTTATCAAAGGATTCTTTGAACTAGTGTCTTTGATTCAGTGAATGATTCTTGATTAGGAGTAATAATTGAGTCATATAGTCTATATCATACCGGACAGTGGCATAATGGTTACAGTGTTCGCCACTGGCCCAGGAGACCAGGGTTCAATCCAAGGTCAAGTCATACCAAAGACTCAAAAAATGGAACTCGATGCTACCTTGCTTAACACTCAGCATTATAAGGTAAGGATCAAGGGTAAAATGGAGCAATTCAAGGAAAGGAGTAGTGCTCTCCCCTACACCTTAGTGTAGTAGCTATCGAAGCGAGACCCTTCGGGTCACCCTCGACAAACGTCGCCAATTTCATTCTTTACTTTATAGTCTATATACCTCCTGGTCAATGTGGGGCCAGAATCATTGCTGGTTTGTAGGGTGGTATTTTCTTTTCAATAAAAGGCAGATAAATTTTCAAAAATTATTATAATGTGATTTTCTACATTTTTTTTAATGTTCTATCTCTCACTTTCAAGACGGATCGTCCCAGGTGGTTAACTCAGAAAATAAGCAGGGGATGAAATATTTATATTCTGCATTGTATATGAAACATTTAATCAAAATATAACTATTTAAAATTTATTACTTTGAAGATATAGGAGCATAAAAAAACGAAATTGACCAAATAGAATGACTGATTGATTCATTCATTCATTTTAACGGCAGGCCAACCCATCTGGGGATATTTTATGCAGGTAGAGAATAATGTCATGGTATGATCCTGTTTATATTTTTCGAGTGTTTTTTCTAAAGAGTTTTTTTTTTTGGCACACTGTCTCATTGAATTTGAATGTTTTTTTTTTAACAGTTCTATTAGACCCAGAGATGGGACCTTAACAGATATTACCGCTTTGAGTCAGGGTGGATCTGGGAATAATATCAATATAGATGTACTCCACGCTCCCCAAATCTCCAGAACCGAAACCTCACCATCCGATGCTGTTAAATGTTATACCCAGAAAAAATACTTTTTTCTTCTGTGGAGAGCCTCTTAATCATCTTCAGGGGATACAGTCAGCTTATTCTACAAACCACCAACAAATTGCTTATAAAAAGGACAACAATGCATTATTAAAAAAAAAAAAAAACAAAGCAAAGTTAAATCGAAAAATTTGCTTTTCTTTATTTTTTCTTTGTTTTATTTTTATTTATTTATTTATTTATCATCAAATTACGAAATAGAAACGTTATTCACATTTATAATTATTTTTTACTGTATTCAAGCTGTCTGATGTATATAGAATGTAAATTCAGTATTTTCCTACGATTAATGGATTTGCAAATTGATAATATTGCTTCCGAAAGTGCATTCGTGGCGAAAGTTATTTGCTTTCCACATAAAATCGCAATTTGTCGAAGTTCAATTGGATTCAGTACTTGCAAATAAAAACGCCATTCTATAATTCAGTCATATACAACGAAAATTGTCATGTATAAATGCCATTTACGTTTGCATGCCTGTTTATTCTTTGGGGAATCAATGTGGACAAAAGAGTTGATTTTAATGCCACTAGCAATTCTCCAAGAAGCATCTAACTCAGTTTCTAATGATTCCTAAGCAAGTAACAATCTTCCTCATCCACTTCGAGGCCAAGAGGACCAGGTTTTTTCTTAAGGAAGATTACTTTTCGGCACCCATTAAGAGCCTAACCCTGAAGACTGCCATAATAAATACAAATCGAAAGTCTACTTCTCTACACTTCTCATCAGAGATAATACGTTTAAAGAATATCGTCCGCTTCAGGGGAGGGATGACAATATTTTTAGTGCGTAATCCGAAGAAGTTCAGAACCTAAAATGATAATTTTTGGTGGCAGCTATTCTGAAAAATGACTCAGCAAGATTTTTGCAGCTATATTGCTTAAAATTTAGGAACCGAGGAAAAGAATTGATGTCACTAAAGATGCAGCTAGGTATTCATTAATATGCATCGAAGCACGTGACATTTTACAATTGTGTGTAGGTATACTGACCTACACACAATTGAAAAATGTCACGTGCCCAGCATGTAATTCAAAATGCATGAATGCCCTTGCAGTTGAACAATAGCCATTTTAAGAAATAAGATAGATAGATAGATAGATAGATAGATCAGAACATAATGAATTAGACATGGATATACTGAAATAGATATTTAGATATAATAATAAATGGATATGAACATAGATAGATAGATAGATAGATAGATATGAAAAGACTAATAAGAAAAATGAGCGGGTTGCAACAAATAGTTGGTTGTTTGTGTTTTATGGCAGATCATCCCATGTACGCATTTTGATGCCAAATCCTGTAATACATAAACAGGTTGCAGGACGGGTAAATACGTCGTTTCTGCAAACGTTTATAAATGGTGTGATTGGCAACCACCTTGGCAGAGATGTCAAAGATAAGAGAGTAAATTTGAAATACCAGTCCTTTATTTTGGGAATCATACACGAAAAGTTTGCGTGTGTATAGATTTATGGAAGTGCCTGTGGTGTAATGGTTATCGTCGTAGGAAATGGACACGGCGATTCGAGTTCAAATCCTGGACGAGAATGATTGCATTTCACATAGCACTAATACCCTTGGGAAAGGTATGAATCCAATAAATCTCCCTCCAGCTATGGGTAAACAGTAGGGCAGACTAGGTTCTTCAGCCTTGGAGAGGCAACTAGTCTAGGAGAGGGAAAACTCTGAATTCAAACCTCTTAAACTCTGCTTAAAAATTGACCTTGTGTCATATCCTGCCCGAGCGGAGGGGTAGGTAAATAGGATAAATAGGATAGATTTGCTGTGACAATACCATGTCTGTGTAGTCTTTGCGGTGTTGAAAGTCAGCGCGGTCGAAACAAGTGTAGACTCAGCTGTCTAAAAGTTGTCGGTGACAGAGAGTCAAGAAGATCAGAATAGAGTCTTGGTGCTTTGCGGAGGTTATAGTGGTAGCTGCATGGTCAATTATATGGAAACAGCGAGAAAGACAGTCAGATTAAGTTGTGGAAGCCGGATAATCAATATCCCGATTCATTCTGTTGCTAATTAACTGTGGCTAGTGTTAAATCTGATGCTGAAGATAATGTGGTTCACTCGTAGACTGTTCCTTATTCCATTCATCGAGGCGTTCCGCTGGCTGCTGCAACAGCTGTTTCATCGTTCCCTGGTATCTGAAAAGATCTTTAAAAAGTATCGTAGATGGGAAGCAAAACTTATAACTCTGAAAAGGACTTTTAGGGTGACTTTCGATATCTTAATTCTGAAAAAAAGGCTCTTTTTTGGTGCTGTTGTTATTAGTCGAATACTGTCTGGTGCGGAGTCTGCAGCTGTGATTTCTAGAATCCTGCATCGGCTGCTGGCTGGCACAAGATTCGTCTGGTATGGTGTGCTAGTAACTTGTTGAACGGAATTTCTCTAACTCACTTCGGCCGCAGTCACGAAGGCCCTTATTTATCCAAGCCTCGCACGAGGCAAGGTCTTTTTTGTAGTGAGGGTCAATGGTGGTCATAAGTTCAGTAGGCAATGTAAACTAAGCTAATCATTTATAGTCTCCCGGAATGAAGCCAGGTGACCTTATTGGTCATAGATTTGAAAAATGTCTTAAACAAAAATTGTCTGCGAGTCGGAAGCGATGAGAATGAATGGGTGCTCTGCATTCCCCAAAGCTCCTGCATTACTGAAACCTCCCCATCAGTTGCTACCACTACAGGCTACAGTGGAACTGAGAGCAATATCTATGAAGGGGTACTCCACATTCCCCAAATCTCCAGCATTACTCGGAAAATATTTGCATCTTCGGTCAGCATTCTATTGAAAATTCTTAGAAATGTACTTATTTATGGTACAGCATATATGATTTTTAAGAAATGCTAAATGCATCGATTGATTAAGGAAAGCCATCGAAACGATAATCAAGACGACGGAGAAAACAGCCAAATAGCTGTGGTTAAAAAGAAGTTGCTCATGGGCTACAAAGTAAACACATAATATAATATACAAATCTTTATATTTTCTTGTAAATACTCACAAACGTGGTATAAATATTTTACACGAAAATTCGTAGATTTCATCGGTTGGTAGTTACAAGACTTACTTGGGAAACCGGTTTTGTTATCTTCTACAAACGAGCAATAAACATATTTTATACGTTAAATCGGAATATAATTGTATAATAGGGTGCATGTGTGTACCTGTACTTGGCTGAGTTTTTGGGTATGTAAATATAAATAAGGGTGGTTGCGAGGGTGCCTGAGTGACAGTGGGTGTATCGATTTAAGTAACATTTCTTTGGGTATCAAAAGAAAAGCAATACACGACTTTTCGAATTTTGGTTTTACCTAAGAATTAGTTTTCGGTGGTGGTCTTCACGTTTTTTCATTTTTATTTATTTATTTATTTATTTATTTTTGCATTTATTTTATTAATTCATTTTTTTTTTCAGGAGCTTAGGAATAAGATATAAAAAGTAGTGTTTTAAACGTTGCTTTGTAAATATTTATAATCGATAAACATTTTAATATTTCATATGTTAATTTGATGAGTTCATGTTAAATTGGTTGTATTTGTTGCGAGGGCAATTGGAATCTTTCATTAGATAATACAAGAACGCAGGTAGTTCTTTTTTTTTTTCGTAGACAAGTGTGTGGGGGTGTTGTACAGGGAAGGGGAATATAGGTTTTGCGGCTTCGGTGAAAACTAATATTTGTCGATCAGTATTTCGAGTGTAATTGATTTGTTCTAGTGTAGATAGAGACGGCGATTTCGTTATTGCTGTCTTTCTTTTAATTTTAATTTTTTCTTATTTTATTTTATTTATTTATCTTTTTTTATTTTTTTAGTCAGGAAAATGCTGCCATTGTATTAAGGAATTTTTATTATATGGAAGAAAGAATATAAAATTCTTCGAATTCCAAAATTAATTTCTTCGTCAGTGTGTCATTACCCAATTATTTGTTCTATTGTAAATAGGTAAAGAAAAATGTATTGTCATTTATATTTTTTTTCTGTGGTGGGGATAAAGGAGGGGAAAAAGAAAAAAAAGTTTTTGCTCAGTAAATGCAATTAAGTCGTCCTTTAAAATAATTCATCTTATCTTTAGTTGGCAAAACTCAGACTTTGCATAGAGGTGTTTTAGTAGCCCATGAAAAGATAAAGTCTTCCAATAAAACCGTCCTTTTAAAACTTAAGATTTCTCAAGATTGTTTCGAGCGCTTAGATGTGATTTAAAACAAATACATTGAAGGGATTCCTTTTATTTTATTTGTATTTTTTATTAGCTAGCGTGGGTGTGGGTATAAAGATAACATTTTTTCCTATTGCCATTGTAATTTTAGTAAGTTGATTAGATCGATGCCGATATAATTTAACTTTGGTCAATTTAGAAAAAAAATGAATTTGTATAGAGGGGAATTTTTTGAGATGAGGATGGTAGAGCAAAAAAAAAGAAAAAATGATCACACAACCATACACCCATGTCCGGCGAGAGCTGCTTGCTGGACAGGAAGACAGGAGATGTGGAAACAAATAATTACAACCAATTTATATGTTAAAAAAGAGCTAGTGTCCTCGCAGATCACTAAAATAGATAAAGCCGCGTATTTGACTGGTTGTTTGCAACAACCAATCAGAAACGCGGATAAGCGGTCTATAATCGTCCAAATAGATAAAAAGCTCGTCTAATATTTCTCTTTCTTTCCAATGTTGCGTAAAATGAAAGGCGTATCAGAGACGGAGCATCTCTGATAGGGTCTGCTTGGTGAGGGAAGTATGATGTTGGAAAACCCGAAACTCCCCAAGGAACCAAGCAAAGCATCACTGACGACACCCTCCGGCTCTAAATGTATTAAGGCATATATTTAAAGTATTAGGAATTGAATTATTTACTGAATTTAATGGCATGTAAACTTGTCTTGGGTTATTTTATGCGTAAATATTTAGAAACTGCATACATTGTACATTAACATTTTTATGTAGCTTTTAATGATTTTTTGCAAAATGTTATATAACAAGAATTCTGTTCTATTAAGAATAATATAAAACAGATCTATTTGACACAAAGCTGTAACCCAGACAAGCACTACCACCCCTGATCAGAGTGGACCTGGGAGTATTGACAATGAAGTGGTACTCCACAAACCCCAGAGCTCCAGAACCAGAGTTTGACAACTAGATGCAGCGTAATATTTAATCCAGGACACCCCTATTTTGTCTTGGGCCTTACACTTCTGCAGGGTATACAATCAGCGTATTCTCAGGCTCGGTGACAAGGTATTATGCTTAATAGGAAACAATTGGAAATTAGAACCTATTTACATTATCTTGTGCATTGATGAGGGGCGCCTGAACGTCTTTGTTGACGTCCATTATGTAAGATGTTATCTTTTAATTAGTTTTGAATAGTAGCCACTTGAATCGGTGGGAATTCTTGCAGTTATCTCAGCCTGGTACCTAATCTTTATTCCGACAAAGGTACTATCAACAGCACAAGATTTCAGTCAGCTTAGTATGACACTAATAGAAATACAGGAGAAATTTGTCAAGAATAATTTCGTGAGGTTGATTTTAGAAGTGGAACGAGACGACCATGAAAATCATCTAGCAGATCCATGCTTTTGTTTAGGTTTGAAACCCGATCAGTAGAACCAGTGCAACTTACGCAACCACCTTATTCTGTTTGAAATCATCGCCAGCATTATTTGTCGAATAAAAATATTTGGTTCAGGATGAATATGTGTCTTCCTATTTAGATTCTATTTTGAATTCTCTTCATGAGAGCTGGTAATTTTAGAAATATCTCTCACCAGTTTCAGAAAAGTTAGTATAACATTAAAAGATTGAACTGCACAGATATTCGATAATTGATCTTATTAATAAACGGTCTATCTTTTACCTGATGATTGATCTTGGCGTTTTGAAAAGGTCGATAATATTGAAAGCTGATAAGAAATAATTGAACCAAACATCAGCAGGATATGAAAGAAATTTTATAAAAGTTCAATCTATACTATTTTTAAAATAGATTATTGACTAAAATGAGAAAGAAAGAATTGAATATTTCAGCAAAACATTACCAATTTCAACAACTAATAACTGTGTCCATCGTTTCCGACGATGGTGTCCGGCTGATATTTTTCCTCCAGTTTTTTAGACTTTTTGACACTTATTGCCAACTGTCTGAAAGTATGTTTATAACCCCCAGGTTTCTTTTGGTGATGTCCCTGTGCCTGAGTTTTGCTCTTACTTTTTCACGTGACCCTTCTCAAAGTTGAGAATACAGGATCTGTTTTGGCAGTTTGCTGCCCTCAAGTCTGTTCAAATGACCAACACATATTTGGTTGCGTTGGGCGAGAATATCGTACATGGAGTTTAGATTTCTCCAAGATGAATATATTTAGGATATGTGGCCACCAGTTGACATTTAGTAAGTTCCACAAGTGATGCATCATATTGATGTGAATTCTTTGGGTATCTTCTTTGAATACCATCTAAGTTTCAGCACCGTACAGGAGAGTTGAGAAAATTATGACGCGGTACACGGCACATTTAGATTTTATGGAGAGGTCTTTGTCTTGCCACACTTGGTTACTCATTTCGCCAAAGACCTTGGAATCACTTGACATTCGTGTATCTAGTTTCGCACCAAGTCTGTTGTTCTTGATGACTGTGGAGCCTTGATATTTGAATTTGCTAACTTAAGTTAGTGATTGGACCTCTTTCTGAATGTCTTGGCCAATGCCATAAGACCCCGGAAAATTTTAGTTTTCTTGTGATAGATTTTCTGTCCCAATGCCTTTGAAGAGTGCGAGAAACGGGTAACTATTTTCTGGGTATCTGTGTAATGTGCCACAGAGGTAGTCTCGTCAGCAAACATGAATCAGATGCCAGAATATTTCTCGTCTTTCTTGACGACTTAAATTGACAGGCATTGAACAGGTTTTCTTCTTGTCTAGTCTCTGTCCGTACTACTCGAGTAGGATCAGTGAAAGTATCAGAAAAGACTATACAAAGAATAACTGAGAACAGCGTTTGGGCAAGGGAATAGCCCTGTTTTACTTTGTTCCTAGCCGCAAATATCTTTTCAAATAGATCAGAATACAACTGAAAAATAAACTATTTCAATTTTCTCATACCAGCTTCATTATTAAAAGAATTTAGAAAAAAATTTGAAAAGAAAATTTTGGAAAAGAGGTGAGGAAGACCAAAAGAGTTATTCTGTCGTTTTTACAACTAAAACCGCTAAGAGACAGGTCAAGGGATCGGAAAGCAGCTATGGACAGTGAGAATAGGTAACTATGGAAACAGCTGTTGCACAAGGTACAGAAATAACCCACATGGTGAAGAAATAGCCGTTCGCTCAAACTTTTATGATCCAAAAAACCTCAACCTTTGAAGAGAAAATAATATTCGTAGAAAAGAAAGAGCGAATTGAATTTCAGGTAAGTTAATGTTGAGAGTCAAACGGACCAGAGAGTAGGAAATGCCAAGAGAATACTGAAATAATTACCCACAGGACACTCCACTTGAAGAAGCCTCAGGAAATCCCAAAGTCCTTTTGCTACAACGTGGACGCACGTGGAAAAAAGAAAAAATCAGGTTTGGATTGATTTTTTTTTCTCTGTGCAACCTTTGCATAATTCTTTAATTCTGTTTTCTTTCTTTCTTTCTTTCTTTCTTTCTTTCTTCTCCCAATTTATTTTTTCATAAAAAAATTATTTTAACTTTCCTTTTAGAGTTTGTTTTCTGTGTCTATTATTTTGTATTTATTAGCTCTCTCTGATCAGATACCATCGCTTTTTTCTTGCATTCGTAGCCATTGTTTCGGATTTTTCTATTCTGAGAAGTTCATATCAATGTAGATAGATACATGTAATAATTTATGTACCAAATCATAACAGTTGTGATCAGAGAGGAATTTTTTTTATATTTTCGAATCTTAAAAATTATACCATAAATAATGATGTATATCTGGGAGATTACCATATATAATATGTTGCTTATATATAGATTTCTAAGCACTTACCTAGGTCGGGGGGTTACCTATCTTTCTAGCCCAAGGCCCACATTGCCACATTTGCATATTTGTAACTTTTAAATAAGTTTATTTAAATTTTTGTCAAATTTATTTGTAGACTGGAAATGTTCCTCAATTTTCATTCTTCTTTTATTTTCAGCTCTTTATTGGTTATATTAAAGCATAAACTTTCCCCAAAAATATTAGAAAAGACAACAAACGATCACTCAAACTGCTAAAGTAATTGTGACATAAGTAAATGTTAATTAGAAAACAAGTTTAAATAAAAAAAAAAGATTTTTTACAAGGCTAAAATTAGAACTAACAAGAGACAAGAAAAGATTGAGCAAAAAACTGGAAGAAATGTTGTAATAAGCAGAAAACTTCTTTCAGAAATAAGAGATACGAAAATAGCAGAAAAGTAACCGGAATAGATCGAGGGTTGCAAAATAAATAATGGGGAAGAACGCGAAATCGAGTTATTGTTCCTTTAAAGAGAAATACCTATAATGAGAGTTGAAAGAATTGTAGGTTGTGCCTGGAGGATGGATTTTACATCATTAGCATCGCAGACTCAAATAGACTACTGAACAAACGATCGGAGTTCGTGCCGAGATGCCACCATGACAGGAAGCATCATCTTTCCAATTTGGCATCAGATTAAGTCACGTGATATGTTATTCTCTTAATTGTTTACATACTTTGAAAATACTCTGTACTTTTATTTTTGTTTTCATAACAGTATACATTTTGCGATTTAGAGGTGCTTGTAGTGTTATATAGTGACGGTATATTTTTAACTATATATCTTCATCATCATGTCGCGCTGGTAGCACGGATATCCCTGACCCTCTCTCGCCACTCCTCCCTATCGTTCATCGCCCTAGGCAGGTCTTCAGGACAACATCCCGTATCCTCACATAGCTGCTGAATGTATGTTCGTGCTGGTCGTCCTGATTTTGCACGGCCATGTGTGGGGGTCCATAAGAGTACATCTCTTATGAGTTCTTCCCTCCTTCTTCAGCAGTGTCCTGCATGTCTGGTTCGTCTAACTGGTTAGACGAACCAGATATTAACTATATATATATATATATAAGTAAATTGTATGTAAAGTTGGCAACGATACTCGTGGGAAAACTGAAGACTTTTTTAATAGCTACTACACCGAGGTGTACGAGAGGGCGCCACTCTTTTCCCTGATTTGCTCCAATTTACCCTTGAACCCTACTTTATAATGCCACAAGTTTAGAAAAAAGCATCTAGTACCATTTTTGAGTCATTGGTATGACTCAACCAGGGTTTGAACTCCGGTCTCCCGGGCCATAGACGAACACTCTATTCACAGGTACCCTCCATATATATATATATATATATATATGTGTGTGTGTGTGTGTGTGCGTTTAATTTCATATATATATATATATATATATATATATATATATATATATATATATATATATATATATATATATAAGGAAAATTAACCCGACATGTTACAGTTGTCTTTCTTTTTGTCAAACAGAATTTTATTCTATTGAAGCTATCCTTATACGTCAATTTAATTTATCATACTGTATTTCTTTTCACTTACCATTAGATTTTATTGCACACACACACACACATACACACTGATTTATATATATATATATATATATATATATATATATATATATACTGAATTAATGTTTCTTTTTTTAGCATATATGAACTTAGAAGCACATGAACTGTGAAGTTGTAAATAAAAAATGTTGAGATGCATTTGCAATCATCAATTCACCAAATTTTGACACCAAATAAAAAATGAAGCGGAACAAACGGAAAACGAACGCACCGTGAGTTAGTCGTTTCGGCTTTTTAACCATGAATGATCATTGTGTCAGCAACTGATACACGACTTGTGAGTAACATAGTATATATATATATATATATATATATATATATATATTCGTGCGTGTGTGCGTGTGTTTTATGTTTGTGGTCGCCTAAATTTTGCTTGAAACTCCAAATTCTGAAAGTTTCTATATCATTTTATATATTAAAATATTTTGTTATAGCAAAATTGTGATATTTGTTTATATATATATATATATATATATATATATATACGTATTAAAATAGGAAGGTCCACGATGAGATTTGCATTTTTTGAATTTATTTTTTTGTTCTTACATACGTTTTATATATGTGCATGTTTCCAGCTTGTTGCTTTCGTAAGAGAACATATGTGGCACAAGGTCTTTTTAATGGGGTACTCAATGAGACTTGAACTCACACTTGTTTCCAGTATAAATGATCTTTAGTTGCTCACGCTGGTTTATATAGGGGTCGTTGTTCCTCTACGAAAGAGGAACAACGATCCCTATATTAACCAGTCTCATTGATAAAATAAATGATTTCAAAAAATACAAATCTCTTCATGGACCTTCTTATTTTAATATATATATATATTCATATATATATATAAAGTAAAGTAAAGTTGGCGACCATAGTCGAAGGTAACCCGAAGTCTCCCTTTTCGATAGCTACTACACCAATGTGTAGGGGTGGGCGCTACTCCTTCCCTGAATTGCTCTACTTTACCTTTGATCCGTACCTTATAATGCTGAGTGTTAAGCAAGGCGGCATCAAGTACCATTTTTTGAGTCTTTGGTATGACTCGACCTGGGATTGAACCCAGGTCTCCCAGGCCATTGGCGAAAATCGTCGATCTGAACTCAATTTCTGGAGAAGGCTGATTTCGTTTCACTTCGTGCTATAATTGTAAATGTTTTATTTAACTTTAGACATTATTATGTATACATATATATATATATATAGAGAGAGAGAGAGTTAGCAAAAGAGAGAGAGAGAGAGAGAATTAAAACTACTATATAGACATGTATATATAGTCTCTGGCACCGGATAGTACAAAATGTAAAACAAACGAAATTTGATATATATGCTTTAATTCCCGAGCTGACGGTGAATCCCTGGCTTGGCCTAGAGATATGTTAGGATGAAAAGTTTGGCAGGTTTCGATCCTGGCTTGGAGTTTCTCACCTGTCTAGCCACAATGAAAAGTTGTGATATAACGAAATAGTCCGTCTGTAGATGAAAAAATATATATCCAGAGAGAGAGAGAGAGAGAGAGAGAGAGATCAGGAAAGCTTATCGTAACGCTTATCGTTCCAGGATTGTAGAAAATGAAATTGCCGACGCGAATACAAATCCTGGACAAAGCTATCAGCGTTCACTGTGTGCTAATGCCCATGAAAATGCATGAATCCCACTGTTTTCTCCTGAACTATAGTTAAACAGTTCGACAAACTGGATTCTTTAGCTTTCGTAAGGCAGCTAGTCTAGGAGAAAGAAAACTGAATTAAACCAGCTGTATTCCGCTTAAGAAACTGATCTGATATCACAGCCAGTTCATGGCAGAGGCTTTGGTAAACACACCTCAATGAAAGAGGTAGGATTATCCCCTTGCATACATTGAAAAATCTTTAAAAAAAACTTTCTCTGCAAACAGTTTACATGGGAGGTGTAATTAATGCTTAGATGAGAAAATAAGTATATTGAAATATAAATATGATAATTTACTGAATAGAAAGAAATGAATTGATAGTTAAATGTAGGCATAGAAGTAAATTCTTTGTATAATTTCATTTAATGTCTAAAATGTAATAACTATATTTAACAATACTGAATAGTTAGGTGATTTTCAAATTATAATTCAATTATGGTAATATCATGTATAATAATGTTTGTTTCGTTTTGCTTTTGGGGGGGTATTTTTCCTGCTTTTCCTTCCGTTTAGTTAGCCCTTTACCTATTAAAGGGCAATTAGACGTGTCTGCACATACGTTTTCAGAAGCTTTTATCCTTTATTTTTAATGCTGTTTTTTGAGAGCCACACATGGCCCTCAAACGTGTGTCACACATTATTTTCAAAATGTGTGCTACGTATTATTCTCAAAATATTGAAAGGGTCCAATACCGTAATAAATCTATTTAACAGAATTATGCAGTTAGTTGTGCGAAGAGGGAAAAGAATAAAAAACGACCTAAGCGACTATGGTTCGGCCGATCTAAAACTAAATTAATCTATACTGTTTGTACCCTTAGAAATGACCAGGTTTAATTAGAAATAACCAACAAGAACCAAAGTTAAATATCACATTTTTAAGGGTTTCTTTAATCAGTTACAAACAAATAATGAATATGATACAAATACGGCATTGCAAAATAAGATGGCGCGAGTAGATTAAGATAAATTTTCACTATACATGGTGCATTCAATAAGTTTTCAGAAAGAGATTCCTTGGGAAGAGGCCAGCACTCTTCAAATCGGGTCGGTGACATTTCCAGCAGAGCAATGCACCAGTCCATGAAAGAGGCTGTGACGAAGGTTATTGACACGCACACACAAGGGGACTTCCATGGGGCCTTCCAGAAGTTGTTGGAACGGCACAACAAGTGCATTGCAGCCGGAGGAGATTACTTCGAAGGAGACTAGAGTTTCATGTGTGTACTATCAATAAAAGTGCCCATACGAAAAAAGTCTGGAAACTTATTTAATCATCCTCGTAACTGGACTCCGCGAGATGAGTTGAAATGCTTATGATAGACTGTTTGCTATAAATATTCTCTAAACATTGCAGACTGATATACTAAGCTTCTTGACTAACAAAGTTCCGCCCGCTGAACTCTCCAGCCTTCTTTAGATTCTATTTATTGTATTTTCTAAACCGCGCCCCCGGAACTTTACTCTTTATAAGAATCGCGTAAATAGACTGTTCCTGTTCAGCAGTGTATATTTGCCTTTCACACATGCTGTTAAAAGCCGGTCCAGGAATCGAACTCTCAACCTGCAAGAGATAGCCTGCCAGGATATATGACACTGACATGACGATTTAACCCTCTCAGGAATGTGGTCAGGTAGACATTTCAGATTGGATTTTGGAACTTATAAACCTAAAATCGTGCAAGGGAGGTGCCCGTGGTGTAATGGTTATCGCCGTAGGAAATGAACACGGCGACACGAGTTCAAATCCTGGACGAGACTGATTGCATTTCACATAGCACTAATACCCTGGGGAAAGGTATGAATCCAATTATTCTCCCTCCAGCTATGGGTAAATAGTAGGGCAGACTAGGTTCTTCGGCCTTGGTGAGGCTACTAGTCTAGGAGAAGGAAAACTCTGAATTCAGACCTGTTAAACTCCGCTTAAAAATTGACCTTGTGTCATATCCTGCCCGAGCGGAGGGGTTGGGTAAATATGATAAACCTAAAATCGTGCAAGGGGACTCGCCGCCAAAAGAAAGGGTTAATATTCCTTCAATGAAAACTTTAATGGATCTTTAAAATTGCTTTTTAAACTTAGGCGTGTTAGCAGAGGATAATGTTTGTTGTTGCCAAACGAAAAGTAAAAGTTGGCTTTTCTTTGAGAAAGATATTAACTAAGGGCCACACTCATACACACTCAATGTCTATTTCTATTTCACAGACATATACAGTCATGCACATTCATACACACACTTTTTTCATAAACACACACACACACACACACACACACACTTTCGCTCTTTTTCTCTCTCATACACATACATACACACACACGCGCACACACTCTCTCTCTTCCACATACACACACACATTCTCTCTTTTTCTGTCTCTCTCTCACACAAAAACACACACACACACACACACTCTCTCTCTCTCTCTCTCTCTCTCTCAAATATACACGTTCATTCTCTCTCTCTCTCTCTCTCTCTCTCCCTCAAAGGCTCGTTCACACACACTCTAATACGCAGACATACGTGCACGGACACTCACTTGCTTTTTCTCTCTCATTTTAAAACACACACTGTCTCACTCTCTCCCACACTCACATACACATACACACACACTTTAATAGGTTATTTTTTTTTGTTTTTTTTAGTTTAATGGCATATCAATTCTCGATCTTTATTTAATGTCCCACTGTTTATATATATATATATATATATATATATATATATATATATATATATATATATATATTCAACAGCCCAAGCTGACTGGGCTGTCTCACTTTAAAAGTCGACGTATAGAAAACAAAGGCTAACAGAAAACTTGCGTTCATGGCAGATCAACGTGACAAGCAAAATTCCTTTTGTCCTGAGAGAAGTCGGGAACTTGTTCGCTTTTCAGGAAAAGAAAAAAACTAACGAGAATTCGACCATATTTTGTAGAAAGAACATGTGAAGAGCCGAGCTAGGCTTTGTGTTTCACGCCATTCTCTTTGATATAGCAACCCAACGCTGACACGGCAACACATTTTTGGCATAACAAGGCACACATCATTTTGCCCGTGGGTACTTGAGTACAGAAGTAGTACGCTGACTATGCATCATTCGTTGAATTAGTGCCGTCCACGTTGTATAAGTCAGTTAATGAACTTGTTACTCAGAAAACTACATTATTATAATAATTCAATCTTCTCAAGATATCCCAGATTTGAGTCTATCTGTTTCAGACATAATCAACTTTGGTAAATATTCGGATGCATGACGTTATGGGATCAATGAGGAAATATTAGAGACCATTCACTAATATAAAGAGGTTGCTGTTAGCTGGGTGTCTGAAAAAAGAGTATTTTGAAGTACAATGTTAAACTTAATAAATAGAGAAGATCTCTGCGTGTTCTGTCCAAGAGGCTTCGAACATGCTGATTGTATCACCTGCTGTTAGATAAGACCGCATCTAAAAAGGGTATCCTACGGATGATACTACAATCCTTAGAAAGTGAGGCTCTTGTTCTGAAGATCTGTGGTATGTTGAGTACCCTTTCATTAAAATTACTTCCAGTTCTACTATGACCTGGAGTGATAGAACCAGTTAGAGACCTATCTATTGATCAAATACACCTGTTTAAAAAGTATATTTAGTAACCATACTTCATCATCATCATCATGTCACGCCATCAGCACGGATCTCTCTGACTGTCTCCTGTCACGTCCATCGCTTCCGGTGGGTCTTCAAGGCTACATCCAGTTTTGGTACAGAGCTGTTGTATGTTGGTTCTAGGTGGTCGTCCTACCCTAGCTCGTCCATGTAAAGGGGTCCACAGGAGTATGTCACTTATGAGTTCGTCTCTACTTCTCCAGCAGTGTCCAACAAGTCTGGTGCGTCAAACTTGGATAGTTTTCGTGATAGGTGGTGAGTGACCGTACAGCTGCTGCTTTGTGGGGTACTGCCTCAAAGACTTGTTCAATATTGCTCCCAACATTCTTGTGTGTTGCCGTCAAATGTATATTTTATGTCATATTATAATGAATGATTTTTTAAAAGAATAGTCACCGAAACCTGTAATCGATTAGGAAGAATTATCGATAACTGTAGATATTTGAAAGCATATAACTGTGTGCAAATTATTTTAATTGGATAAGAATACTCGAAGCCATATAACTGTGTTCAAACAAATGATGATTAATGAATAGAAATTACCTGAAAGCATATAACTGAATATAAAGTATTACCGTTAGATAAAAATACTTGAAAAACTACACTGTTTCAAAATTGATATTATTAGATAAGAATACTTGGATTCAGTATTCAAAGACATTATTAATACGTAGTAAAAGTAAAGTTGTCTCCCTTTAGTCGAGAGTGATCAGAAGGCTCCCTTTTCAATAGCTACTACACAGAGGTGTAGGGGAGGTAATTTACAAAGCTCTTTGCTTCGATGTGGCACAAGGCCAAATGAATGTGGCACCCAATGAGACTCGAACTCACTCGTGTAGGTTCATTAGTCTAGCTTGCTAATCGTTACACCACCAGAGGTGCCCAAAGTAATAATTTACGAAGCTCTTTGCTTCGATGTAGCACAAGGTCAAATGAATGGGGCACCCAATGAGACTCGAACTCACTCGTGTAGGTTTGCTAGTCTAGTTTGCTAACCATTATACCACCAGAGGTGCCCCACAGAGGTGTAGGGGAGGGTGATACTCCTTTCACTGGCTTGCTCCATTTTACCCTTGATGCGTACCTTATAATACTGTGTATTAAACAAGAAGATATCAAGTACCATTTTTAAAGTCTCTGGTATGACGCAACCAGGGATTGAACCTCGGTGTCCTGATCCATTCCTTGAAACCATAATCATGCTAGCAAACAGATGATTTTTATTATATAGAAATATTTTCTTGAAAGTAAATAATTATTGATATTAGATTGGAATACTTGATATCATATTACTGTGCAAAAAAGTTTTAAGAAACAATTACATGAAAAATGTTAGTAAAAATCAACTAATCGTAGCTGGTTGCCTCACTTTCATAGCCTCGTGCCGAACAAAGTTAAACATTGTAGATATTTGCTGTGAAAGAAAAGCAATCAACTGCCCGTTGATATATTTTCCACGTTCTTGTTAAACAATACGAGGCCAACGTTTGTGTGGCAGTATGCAAAATCCGCAGAAATAGTTTGATCTGATCAATAGAGTTAGAGGTAGAAATGGCATGTCAGAAAACCTATTAGGAATTTATAGCCTAAGGATTGACGACAGTTGGCTTAAAGACAATATCAATCAATGTTTCTCTAAACCTAACTGTTTAATGTATTGCTGCAGGAGAAATATTTCTTAAAGGAGTACATTGATTTGCCTATATATATATATATATATATATATATATATATATATATATATATATATATATATATATATATATAATTAGTGTGTGGAAGCAAAATTAAGAATACTCTTGTATAATAATAAACGACTCGATTATAAAACAAGATAAATATTAATTTAAAAAATTAAACAACAAAATAAGAAGATAGACAAAAAACAGTAAATTTACTCAATATAGCCTCAATTTTTTAAATTATCGAGAAAATTTGCATGACTTTAAAATAAATTCTTCAGATATTTTATTCCATTCCCCCTCAATAGCAATCTTAAGATAACCAATATTTGAATAGGAAGTGGCATTTGTTTTGTTTTCTAAAACGCCCCACCCAGCGTAATTAAGGGGGTTAAAGTCTGGGCTTGATGGAGGCCATAAATCTAGAGACCAAAATAGCGAAAATTTGTCCCAACAAAATTTTACGTCATTTTTTCGACACGTGAGCCCTGTTTTTTTTCCTCTTTGTACTCAAAAATTGTCGTAGCAAGTGATTTCAGTTTTAAATCTTGTTTAATTGCTACCCTCACAGTTTTCTCATGGACTTTGAATTCACTAGTATGCTTTCTCACTGAGGTTGTTGTATCTTTCTTAATCGTAACATGAGCAGTTAAAAAACCTTCTTTTGGTTTTTTTCATCCACTCCCACTTTTCCTAAAAAAGCTCTTTTTCCATGGAAATTTTTTCTTTGCTTTGTATACGGTAGACAAAGAAACGCTAATAATTTCGGAAAATCTTTTCGGCGTCAAGCAAATCATAGATTCTTCGTCGTTTCTTTTCTTACTCACTCATATTGGGTTGAATTTTAATGAAAAAGTGCTTGAATAATAGACCTAATCAGAAAAAATATATTTATATTTATCGTGTTTGGTTTTCAAAAATTAGACTACTCAGATTTAATTTTTTTTTAGATTATTCCATATTCTGCCGATATATATGCAGCATTTATTCTTTTAAACATGTTTGATCAAATAAGACAGACACTTCGTATTTACGTATTCTATAACAGACCAGTTTAAGCCTTCGCAAAAGTCGTTTAAATTTTGAAATTTGGAATTTCAAATGCAATAGTTACGTTGTATCGCCGTCATGAAGGAATGAATAAAGAGGCCGTAACACATCTCTAAGAAAAATATCTCTCATTTCTTTATTAGGCGAAGGACTGAAATTAGCTGTAAGTTTGAAAGAGAGACAGAGACGAAGGACTCGGTCCTTGACTGACGGAGGACTGCTATATGGACCATATTCAGAGCTCCATTTTGTGCTTCCTCTGCTTCTCTGTTTGAGGTGACGCAGGTACAAACCAGGTGGTCTCTCCTCTGACTTGACTGCCCTTCGGCATGACCGACTGACTGACAAAATGTTCGGTCGATTGATACCTGTATATATATAATTTCATAACGCATAGACTTTCCACTTATCCTTCCGGCTGTCAATCCACGTGAACTGCTTCCGATGTTCTCTTTTTTTTACACAGCTCGAAAATTTTGTTTTAGAAATCCCTAATTAAAAGGTTTGTCAAAAGTCAATATGCAACACCAAGATTCGAAAATCCACATAACACTTTAACCACCAATTCTTCCTCTTACTTCTATTAAAATTATTTTTCTTCAATAAATTCTTCTCCCGTCCTTTCTTCGTCCTACTCTTCATAAAAAATAATTTCTGTCAGTATTTCATTGTTATTATCGAAACTGGGGACCAAAACTCATTAGGAAAAATGCGGCACCTTCCTAAATTAATTCTATCAAAAAGTCAAACGAAAAAAAAAAAAATATGCAGACACAAAGTGCATGTCCTATCTAATCAAACATCCAAGCTGAGTCCCTACTACATAGTCTGGAACGAGCAGCATGTAGCATATTTCTTCATATCAACGCAGACAAGACCGAATATATGTGCTTTAATCAAAGAGGATACATCTCCACACTAAAGGATGGTCCTTTGAAACTAGTGGACAATTTCCTCAGCCTCGGAAGCAGCGTCTCATCAACCGAGAATGACTAGCAAGGGCATGGACAGCTATCGATAGGCTATCGGTCATATGGAAGTCAGACCCGACCGATAAAATAAAAGGCAGTTTTTACCAAGCAGCGGCCATGTCGATACTGCTATATGGATGCACTACATGCACAGTAACTAAACGTATGGAGAGAAATCTTGACGGCAATTACACAAGATTTCTGCAAGCTGCACTGAACAAGTCCTGGAGGCAACACCCAATAAAACAGCAACTGTACAGCCACTTACGATCCATCACGAAAACTGTCCAAGTTAGATGAACCAGACACGCGGAACACTGCTGGAAAAGTAAGGAGGAACTCATAAACGATATACTTCAGCGGATCCCTTCACATGGGCAAGTAAAGTAGGAACACAAGCAGCTAGAACCTATTTACAGCAGCTCTGTGCCGATACAGGGTGTAGTCTCTGGGAGACCTGTCGAAATCGATGGACGATAGAGACGGGCGGCGAGAGATTTGTTCTGGCGATAAGTTATTGAAAAGTGAATCAAGTCCAGGACGCTCATTAAACATTTATCAAGATGTCTCAATCGGAGAAATACCATATTTACCCAACCCCTCCGCTCGGGCAGGATATGACACAAGGTCAATTTTTTAGCGGAGTTTAACAGGTTTGAATTCAGAGTTTTCCTTCTCCTAGACTAGTTGCCTCACCAAGGCTGAAAAACCTAGTCTGCCCTACTATTTACCCATAGCTGGAGGGAGAATAATTGGATTCATAACTTTCCCAAGGGTATTAGTGCTATGTGAAATGCAATCAATCTCGTCCAGGATTTGAACTCGTGTCGCCGTGTCCATATCCTGCGACGATAAGCATTACACCACGGGCACCTCAATCGGAGAAATACAATCCGCGCAAAGTAATGAAGAATTAACGCTTGACACATTCCAATCCACAATCATCCACCACTTGTAAAAGATGGAAAAATGAGGAAGATGGATAACAGTGTTCCTTATTATCTTAGTAAGAAGGAAAAGATCGGATATTAATGGTAAAAAAACTTTTCTTTCAAGGCAAAGAAATGTACCGTTTCTTAATAATATTATTACAAACGACGAAAAAATAAGTCTTTTATAACATTGTTCAACCCAAACGTAACAGATTGACAAGGATGAATCTCCGTGGCCTACGTCAAAAGCAGAGCTTCATGGAAAAAAGTTTATGCTACGTGTTTGGTTGGATCAAAATCAAGTATCTTGTTATAATTCATTTTGTATTTTTATACCTTAGTCAGACACTCGATACAAACATATTCTCAACAGCTGCACCGTGTACATAAAAATATTTCAAGACACATTCCACACTCGTCAAAGGAGACCTAAAGTGCTTCTCTAATAAAACAGTCTACATTCAGAAAGAAAGAATCACGCAGAAAAAAAAGCTGAATTAATGTCTCGTCTGCAACACGCAACATATTCAACAAATGTTGCTTTAAGTGATTTCTATCTTTTTCTTTCCTTAAAATGTTCTAAATGACAATTAATTTTCTCAGGATCAGGTGAAAACGTTTATGAAAAGTTTCTTGAGCAGGAAATCAGCTGAATTTTACTTGATAGAAATCAACTAACTACCTGATAAATTGGAAGAGGTAATGGAATGGCGAATATACAATTGACTAAAATTAATTCATTATTAAATTATTACTAAATAATTGTTTTACCTGAATAGAAACTATTTATGATTTAACCTAATCTCTCTCTCTCTCTCTCTCTATATATATATATATATATATATAAAGATAATATATCGTTAGTAAAGTTGGCGACCATAGTCGATGGGGGCCAGAAGGCTCCCTTTTCAATAGATACAACACCTAGGTGTAGGGTAGGGCACAACTCCTTTCCCTTGATTACTCCACTTTACCCTTGATACGTACCTTATATCACTAGGTGTTAAGCAAGGTGGCATCAAGTAGCATTTTTAATGACTTTAGTATGACGTGACCTGGGATAGAACTATGATCTCCTGGACCATTGGCGAACACTCTACCCACCATACCAATGAGCCGATTAGATGATATATATATATATATATATATATATATATATATATATATATATATATTAAGCCCTACCGCACGATCAATTTTACTTTAGCCGAGTTAACAAGTTTGAAATGTGAGTTTTACTTTTATTAAAAGGGTTGCTATGAGATTAAAGAGTCCAGTCTGTTCCACAATTCACCCATATCTTGAATGCTTATATATATATATATATATATATATATATATATATATATGTTCTTGTAATCTAACAAATAGTTATGGAATGAGAAATAACCAAAACAGAGGTTGTAAATGAAATGGAAATCTTTATAACATTAAACAAATTAAATACTAGCCAGCGGCGTTAATAAGGTAACCCACTGCAAGTGGTGACTACTTAGCATAAATCACACTATTTGTCCCACCAAACGGGGGAGTATCGCTCACGGCCTTTATAAGGTGGGTCTGTGCGCGGGGCCGAAGCTCAGACACGCCCAGCGGCTCACCCCCCCAAAAAAAGGGTGATCAAGAAGGGTTAAAGCCTGATGGACGTCCCCCTGAGGCGCGAGGAGGGTCGACTGCATCACGTGAACGCTGGGCTTCCCCGGCATCCACGTCAGGAAACCTCGACCGAGTAATCGCTGCAGTCAGAGACAGCATAATTCACCCACCCTCACAATAGAGCTCAAAGGGTATATAACATATATATATATAGAGAGAGAAAGAGAGAGAGACAGACAGACAGACTGACAGAGACAGACAGAAGTAGGTAGGATTGCTTGGGTTGGGTTGATATTGTCAAATATCCACTTGAGTAGAATCTTCTTTCATTATAATCTTAATTAAAGGTAGATATAAATAAGATCTTTTAGCGACGCTTCGATTGTAAAAATGATAGCAACAAAAAAAAGTCATGGTGGAATTTAAGAGGTTGGGCTTTTGTCAATTAGAGGGTTCTCGTAGATCAGACGCTAACAACAGCCGTGATGCTTCACCTGTCTTCTCTGAAGCAATGTGAATGTTTTGTTCAAATCAATTTGAAAACGTTCTTTACTTATTTTTAACCAAATTCTTTACTCGCTGTCGTAAACTGACGAACCGTGTGAGTTGTGATGAAAATAATAATCATAAATTAAAATAAAAGAAAATGCCCAGTCTAAAAATCCCAATCTGCTCTACTACTTACCGATGGATTCATGCTTTTTCCGAAGGCATTAAAATCAAAACGTATTAATTAGACTTGTAAAGGCCTCGTGTCCCATTCCTTCACCTCTTCCTGTCACAATTCGATCATTTATACCGCTTTCCTTGCTTTAACAGAATCACCGATATTCTACAAAAAATTATAATTGTTAAATCAATGCTATAATATTATATTGATAATTATCAATATAATATTATGGCATTGATTTAACTTACATGTGTTTTTACAGTTTTGTTTTTTGTTAAAAACACAACGAGGAAATGTAAGAATAACTTTGTAAATCCTAAAAAATACAAATGAACATTTATTTTAAACAATATTTCATATTTTTGCTTCATTTTCATTTTGGTATGGGCATTGGGGAGCTGTCTCGTTTTAGCTTAATTCATATCATTTTAGTTATACATTCATGTCATTAGGAATTGCCTTGCGGTTCAATTCAAATCTATCTTCCTCTCTTTATTTATTTATTTATTTATTTATTGGTTTTGTTTTTTTTTTTGTTTTTTTTTGTCCTCAAAATCAGCGTCTATTGGTAAACCATACTTCCTATCTGCAAAAAATAAATAAACAAATTGCTTTAATTTCTGTTTCGATTTGGTTTCTTTGTTTAATGCCAGATCAACCTATTTAGGTTAATTCTATAGCCATCCTTGTTCAAGAACAACCGTTATTTTCGGTTTAATCAAACTTTCTGGGTATACATTTTTTCTCAATTCGCATTTTTTTATGTGATTGATGGAGTCGCCCGAGACTTAATGATCCCAGGATTTTTCAGAATCATTGACCTTTCAACATAATACTCCTTCTATCAGATGACACAATCATAGCCGGTCAGACACTAATCCTAACTCCAGTAGCTGATATCAGCAATTTTAGCCTTTGTTTTTACATTTGCCGAAAACTATGGCCATTTGGTGGCTTCCTGATGTTATGTTTTTCAGTTAAAACAACACCGATTAATATCATTCCCTGAATATATATCATCATCATCATCATCATGTCGCGCCGCCTGCGCGGATATCCTTTACCCTCTCTCGCCATTTCTCCCTATCATTCATCGCCTCCGGCAGGTCTTCAGGGTTACATCCTGTGTCCTCACATAGTTGCTGTATATATGTTCGTGCTGGTCGTCCCACTCTTGCACATCCATATGTGGGGGTCCACAGGAGTACATCGCTTATGAGCTCGTCCTTGCTTCTCCAGCAGTGTCCTGCGTGTCTGGTTCGTCGAACTTGTAAAGTTTTCGTGATGGGGGGCAAGTGTCCGTATAGTTGGAGTCTCGTGGGGTGCTGTCGCCAGGACTTGTTTAATACTGCTCTCAACATTCTTGTGTAATTTCCGTCCAGCCTCCTCTCCAGCCGCTTCGTAAGCGTCCATGTGGTGCATCCATATAGCAGTATCGACACAACCGCTGCCTGGAAGAAACTGCGTTTCATTTTATCAGTTAGATCCGACTTCCATATGATCGAGAGCCTATCGATAGCTGTCCATGCTATCGTCAGTCGTGTGTCGATGTCTTTTTCGGTTGATGAGATGCTACTTCCTAGGTAGGTGAATTTGTCGACTAGTTTCAGAGAGGCTCCGTCTAGTGTGGCAATGTTGCCCGTTTGGTTGTAACACATATATTCAGTTTTGTTTGCATTGACATGGAGGCCAATGCCAGCTGCGGCTCGTTCCAGACTATGCAGTAGTGTCTCTGCTTGATTAGGCGTATTCGCTAGTATCGCCAAGTCATCAGCGTAGTCGGCGTCCGTGATTGTTTTTGCGGGGTACCTTTTGCTTCTTCTCTTAGTCAGCTCGAAGCCATTTTCTCTGATTTTGTCGATCGAAGTCCTAAGCACATAGTCTAGACAGATGATAAAGAGGTACGGGGCTAGTGTGTCTCCTTGTAGTACTCCTGCAACAATGTCGAAGTATTCCGTGTCTCCATCTGGTGAACGTACTTTCACTTTGGTATTTCTGTAGAGAATCATTATCGCTGCTACTGTTTCTTTTGGTAGGCCGTATGCTAGTAGGATTTGCTCCATCTTCCCTCTGTGTATGGAATCGAAGGCCTTGGTAAAGTCGACAAATAGTAATGTCGCCTGTAAGTTTTTTGCCCGAACGCCTTCCAGGATTCTACGGATGGTCAGTATTTGTGAGGTTGTGGATCTATTTCTCCGGAAGCCATTTTGGTTTTTCCTAAGGATGTTGTCTATTTTGGGTTCTATGCGGTTTCGTAGTAGGGCATTGTAGATTTTGGCTGCTATGGATGTAAGTGTTATCCCTCGGTAGTTCTTGGCTAGTCCGAGGTCGCCTTTTTTAGGGAATGGAAGGATGCATCCCTTCGTCCATCTCTCTATCCTATTTTGACTATAGACTGCGTTGCATTGCCGGAGCAGTATATCGTCGAATTGTCTAGTCTTCCACACTTCTGGGGGGATCTCGTCTAGCCCTGCCGCTTTCCTATTTTTAATTCTTCTGAGAACCGAGTCGAGTTCTTCTTTGGTGAAAGGACCTAGTTTTACGTCTAATTGCTTGCTAATAATTCTGGTGATGGGTTCATCCGTTATTTCCGGTGGGTTTCCTAGTAGATTTTTGAAATGCTGTTCCCACAGTTTTACTCTTTCTTGTTGGCTTGCAGCTTTCAATTTTGCTTTGGCTGTGCTCTTCCTTCCACTTACTTCGTTTATTGTTTGCCAGGCTATCCTGGATTGTCTGTCTTCCACCGAGTCTCTAATCTTATCTATCTGATTTTGTATGTATTCTGCCTGTTCTTTTAGGTATATTCCTGTTAATTGATGTTGTGCCTTTTCTAGTTCTCGTGCATTTGTGTTTGTTGGGTTCTTTCGATAGCTTTTGGAGGCAGTCTTCACAAGTGTACGTTTTTCTCTGACCGCTAGCGTTTCCCAAGGGGCTCTAGGTTTTAGGGGTTACCGGCTAGCCGGTTTTAGGTTTTTTTTAAGAAGAATGTATAAACATTTGAGAATATATAATGATATTTCCACCATTATTTCTTTTATTAAAAAGATTGAAAGGATTACATTTTTTAACTCTCTTCTCGCCAGAAACAATGTAAATTATATAGAAATACAACATGGGATTTTTGTTTCTATCTGAAGATGGCCATCATAGACCTGAAAAAAAAATTCATAATGACACCACTAAATTGAATTTTTTTCTTTCAATTTTATAATATATATATATATATATATATATATATATATATATATATATAGTTAGTTAGTTAGTTAGCAAGAATTTACCCAAAGAACCCTTTAGAATTGGTACACTACAGGGCTCTTTATATAAAGATGCAGAGTTATATCACAATATTTTTAGAAATAATAAGAAACAGTAAAAATCCTCATAAATCTGAGTATCAAGTTGTAAATCTTCAAGTCAGATTATATTAGACTGGTACGAATTCGTGACGAGCTCACCAGAGGATAGGCTATATGAAACTTAAACATAATTTTTCTACGATGTTTCATTCTATATTGCTGTACCAAGTTTAAATATCCCATTCTTCTTTTCTTTTTAAAAGACGGAAATAGCTTTGTCTAAGTGTTGAACTCACTTTTCCGACTATTTTTTAGACAATCATTTGTGGAGGTGCCCGTGGTGTAATGGTTATCGTTGCAGGATGTGGACACGACGACACGAGTTCAAATCCTGGACGAGCCTGATTGCATTTCACATAGCACTAATACCCTTGGGAAAGGTATGAATCCAAATATTCTCCCTACAGCTATGAGTAAATAGTAGGGTAGACTAGATTCTTCAGCCTTGGTGAGGTGACTTGTCTAGGAGAAGGAAAGCTCTGAATTCAAACCTGTTAAACTCCGCTAAAAAATTGACCTTGTGTCATATCCTGCCCGAGCGGAGGGGTTGGTAAATAGGATATTTTAGACAATCACAACTATGACGAGGAAATATGACACCTCATACGGGTTGTGGGATAGGGAGCTGCGACTCTCTGGCCGTTGGCGGACTATAGTAGCAAACAGAATAATGGAAAGGGCCGTCTCTCTCTCCAACCCTCTCTTTATTACCAGGTGATATGGGCATGGGAGAACCTCACTCGCTCTTAGCCACGTATGCGTCAGCGGAGAAGCAAACCAGTGACCATGATTGGTACTGAGGAAGAACCCGCCAAAAAGCCAACTCGTGATGAATTTTCAAACTACGGAAACTAGTTAGTTGTCGTTTATTCACCAAAGAGTGAAGATACATAATTAGTTGCCATTTATTCGTCGAAGGATGAAGACACATAAGGAGTTGCCTTTTGTTCGTTGAAAAAAACTAAGAACAGAATTTGAGATATGGATGAAACCCAAATTCCAAAGTCATGCCACGCAGAGAACACTGAGAGAAAAGAAAAAGTTTATCCTTTGAATAATCCAGAACTCCGAGTTATGGTGAGCCTCGTTAAACGAATAACCAAAGAAAAGAGTAGCCCACGAGGAAAGAGACAATTATTAATCTTGGTCTTATCTGAAATAAGACGAGTATCCTTCAACTGATGCGTTATGGAAACCCAATAACGAGCGGGGAAAGAGAAGAGAATAAATTCCACGAAATCCCAAGTAAGTGAACATACAATTTAAGTATATTCAAATTTATCTCGCTGTCTTCAAACTGAGGTGAACAAAAGACAATTTAAGAAGGGAAAGAATAGCTCCGATAAGATAGGGGAGAAAAAAGGGAATAGTTCCCCAATGATAAACTTGAGATTTAGAGCACGAGTTCTACCATTAAATCCCAAAGTCCAGAAGAAAGCGGAACGTGTCTATCACTGACGAACTAAATTCTCACCTATTGCCATTAACAGATATTAAACGGGGATTTCGTCCAGGATACGGATATTTTAGTGGAGGTTCTTCCGAGATACAGAAAGACTTCCTCGCTCCTGACTTTTACCTGAATTGTTTTTTCTTTGTTTCTTTCTTTTATTCAATAAAAGAATATTGTTATTTATCCACTCCACCCAAATACGGCAGTTCAGAGTCCTTTTTTGTTGTAGAAATATTGTATTTGTCGAAAACCTTGTATTTGAGGGGGAAAGCCAGGCAGTTAGTTATGTTGACTTTTAATAAATCACCTATAACTCGCCTAGTGGCTTTAAAATATGATTCCGCTGGGGAGTTGATATATGTAACAGTAAGTAGCGTTACGGCAAACCACAGCCAACGTCTGTACCCTGCGTTAACTGGTGGACTTGGCAGGAAAGAACAGCACCCTGCAAGTCCGTTGGGCAAATAGCGGCGTAACACAACCTAACGCCTGGTGTAATTCAATAAATCAGGTGAAGAAGTGTATTTCCATTCCATGGACTGTCTTTTTGACTTAGGCTCATAGAGGCCAACCCATGTTTTGCCAATAAGTAAACATCGCACATTCTTTTGTAAATTTCATATGGATTGCACTTCGCAGCCATCAAAAGCTTGATGACAGACTTCTGTTCCAGTATTTAATTGATTCGCATCAAAACAAATATTTTTGTGAGATGTTCGTAGAAATTAATTATCGGCACAAATTTTGACTTACTGTCTAATCATCGAAGGAGTATGTGCAAAGAATCACGAGAAAATCTCGTAGATTTCTCCAAAGCTAGAATAGAGCAAATACTACAAGCATATTGCCTGCTGATAAAAACTGTTACCGCTAAATTGATGGTTTACAAAAATACAAAAGTAATGGTTCGTTCATTGATGGTAACACAGACTTTGGCATAGCCGAGTAGGCTTGCAAGGAGATACATTAGCGCCCTCTACGTTTATAATCTGCCTTGATTACGTATTAGAAACGTCAGTAGAAGTAATAAATAAAAATGGTTCTCTCCCCAGAGAAAAACAGACAGCATCCTTCAGAAACAGTCAGACGCAGACTACGCAGATGATCTAGCGCTTCTAGTTAGTACACCTGCCAGGCAGAATCCTAGCTACAGAAACTAGAGCAAGCAGCAGGGGGCGTTGGCGCTCATGTGAACTTAAATAAAACAAAGTTCATGTGTTTTGAACAAGAATGAGACATCTCCACGTCAAGTGGCAAACCTCTGAAATTAGTTGACTAGTTCACGTACCTCAGCAGCAGTATCTAATCTACTGAAAGTGATTCCAATGTACGCCAAGTGAGGGTGAAGACTTCGATCAAAAACTTATCGAGCATGGAAAACTGATGTCACTGATGAAATAAAATGGTATTTCTTCCTAGCTGTGGCTGTATCAGAGCTATTGTATGGATGCACCACCTGGATGCAAAGGAAACACACGGAGAAAAGCTATATGGAAACAACACAAAATGCTACGTAATGCTTTAAAGAAATGTTGAAAGCAAGACCCACAAAATAGCAGCTGTACGATGACTTAACTCCCATCTCTAAAACCATCCAATAAGACAAACAAAATAAGCGGGTCTCTGCTTCTGACCCCAGGATGAATTCATTTATGGGTTTCGATACAATGTTACATCAGTGCTTGCCGATCAGAAAGGACTTCTATGGATTACTTCTGTGCGGAAATTAGGTGCCGTCTATAGGACCTGTCATGAGAGATGGATGATAAAGACGGACGGAAAGAGATAATCAAGGAAATCCATGTTTTCAGAAGGACTTTATAATGCTGATGATGTTGATGAAAATAATCTTTGCTATAAAGTTCTTAACGATATAGAATTTACATTTACGGGAAAAAAATTCAGAAAAAAAAAATTATTTTGCTTTTTTTTTTTAGAAACAAACCTCTTATTAATTGAATGACCCTTGTATATAGATTTTAAAATGAACCCATTTCTTAAAATTTGAAAACTTTTGAAATTTTTAAAAACTAATATATTAAAGCATGCACTAGGGTGCATTTCTTAACTAAGAAAAATTTAATTACCATCACACACACCCACCCACAGATATATGAGATGAAGAAAAGCGATTAGACAAATAGGAATATTTTTATGGGAAAAATATCCCTAAAAAAATCGAAAGCCAATGTCCTGAATGACAGTAAAAAAAAAACGAATTACGACGAATACAATGACATCACAAAGGCAATAACCAATCACTAAACAGAAAAAGAAACAGCAAAGAACTGCATAGAATCAAAAGGACAAAAGACAAACAAGTATTGTGGTATCCTACCCAAAAAACAAAACATCAAAACCCAAATCAATACAAAACAAAAACCCTTCAATCGAACATAGACAACCACACCTAAAAAGTCTCATGAAGGAAGAAGGTTATTAAGGGAGAAACCAGCTCGAAGAAAACCACACACACACACACACACACAGACGCGCACGTATGTGTATGTGTGTGTACGTGTGTGTTAATTTAATTAATATTTGTAGAGTATATTAAGTTGAGTTATTGATGAGAAACACCAGCTTGATTTATTTTAGCAATGTTCTGGATGTCATCATCATCATCATCATCATCATGTCGCGCCGCCTGCGCGGATATCCCTGACCGTCTCTCGCCATTTCTCCCTATCATTCATCGCCTCCGGCAGGTCTTCAGGGTTACATCCCGTGTCCTTACATAGCTGCTGTATGTAAGTTCGTGCTGGTCGTCCCACTCTTGCACATCCATGTGTGGGGGTCCACAGGAGTACATCGCTTATGAGCTCGTCCTTGCTTCTCCAGCAGTGTCCCGCGTGTCTGGTTCGTCGAACTTGTATAGTTTTTGTGATGGGGGGCAAGTGTCCGTATAGTTGGAGTCTCGTGGGGTGTTGTCGCCAGGACTTGTTTAATACTGCTCTCAACATTCTTGTATAATTTCCGTCCAGCCTCCTCTCCAGCCGCTTCGTAAGCGTCCATGTGGTGCATCCATATAGCAGTATCGACACAACCGCTGCCTGGAAGAAACTGCGTTTCATTTTATCAGTTAGGTCCGACTTCCATATGATCGAGAGGCTATCGATAGCTGTCCATGCCTTCGTCAGTCGTGTGTCGATGTCTTTCTCGGTTGATGAGACGCTGCTTCCTAGGTAGGTGAATTTGTCGACTAGTTTCAGAGAGGCTCCGTCTACTGTGGCAATGTTGCCCGTTTGGTTGTAACACATATATTCGGTTTTGTTTGCATTGACATGGAGGCCAATGCCAGCTGCGGCTCGTTCCAGACTATGCAGTAGTGTCTCTGCTTGATTAGGCGTATTCGCTAGTAACGCCAAGTCATCAGCGTAGTCGGCGTCCGTGATTGTTTTTGCGGGGTACCTTTTGCTTCTTCTCTTTGTCAGCTGGAAGCCTTTTTCTCTGATTTTGTCGATCGAAGTCCTAAGCACATAGTCTAGACAGATGATAAAGAGGTACGGGGCTAGTGTGTCTCCTTGTAGTACTCCTGCAACTATGTCGAAGTATTCCGTGTCTCCATCTGGTGAACGTACTTTCACTTTGGTGTTTCTGTAGAGAATCATTATCGCTGCTACGGTTTCTTTTGGTAGGCCGTATGCTAGTAGGATTTGCTCCATCTTCCCTCTGTGTATGGAATCGAATGCCTTGGTAATGTCGACAAATAGTAATGTCGCCTGTAAGTTTTTTGCCCGAACGCCTTCCAGGATTCTACGGATGGTCAGTTCTGGATGTAAGTAATTACAAATACATGAGACAAACTCCCATATCGTATTCAATGCATAAAACTACTCTCTCTCTCTATATATATATATATATATATATATATATATACATATATATATTGTTTTGCTTAAAATATTACAAAGAAAAGAAAATCAAAATTCATATTGATTTGAATAGATAAAGAAAGTTTAATATTTATCTTGCTATGGGTAAATAGTTGGGTAGACTGTATCCTTTAGCATTGGCTAAGAACCCGTCTAGGAGAAGTACAATTCTACGAGAATACTAACCAGCTTTAAAAATGATCTTGTGTCACATCGTTCCTGTGGGGGGGAGTGGTTAGGTAAATACATACTCGTCGGTTAGAAAATTCATTCACAAAACTTAATGAACAATGGCTGCAGCATTTGTTATAAAAACAATAGAAATAATTGAAATAAACAATATAAAATACCCAAAAGTATCAGTAGGAACCTCTTCAGGCTTGATTTTAAGTCACCGATTATTGAATATAGAAGCCGATTCTTTTTTTTTTAAATTTCCAACGTATATGGAATGGAATTTTTATCATAGATCTCTAAAACGAATACCAAGCTTCTATGTTCAATGATGGAAAAGAGCACTTGAAGAAATGTTTGAAATTTTCCAAAAACCTTATAGCACTACTGTACCATAGCCATGATATGGCTATGTGTGAAACGTACATCGAATGTCCATAAAAATAGAACATAAGAATCTCGAAATTCGAAAAACACGTAACGACTTCTCAGTTCAGCTTCGAAACTTTTTATTACCTTTGAGATTAAAGGTTCTTCGACATAAGGAGAGAGATAGACATTCTTTCTATTCTGTCTTTTTCATCTGCCACCCCCCCCCCCATCTCGTGCGGCACCTGCCCAAGGCCTCCCCGAGCAAACGAAAGTCAACCCTTCTTCTCCCGAGGCAGATCTCAACTCTACTAACATTCTTCAAAATTCACAAAATCCTCCGCGCGCTTCCGGTGCGTGACGTCATTCGCACTTGCTAGCCACGTTTCCCATCTAGGCTATTGTGACATCTCTGAGTGACACGTCCGCTCTGCCCGCGCGCGTGAACACCTGTGTTAATGTTGCAGTAATATTACGGGAACACCTAATTTAATCACAAGATGAACATTAATCTTTTAGAAGACCAAACAAAATTTAGCAGCATTACCCAACATGGAAATACATTTATTTACCCTCGGTTGAAGAACTTGCTTTTAATTCCCTTCACGTTGAAATGCCGCTCGTCAGCTAAACAGCACGGCAAAATCTGTAAAATTTGTGGTTCGTTTGAATAATGGCGTGGGTGAGCGTTTAGGTGATTATTACCGAAAGGAAGAAGGAACATCTTTCTGGTTACTCATCAAATTATAATGGCCACACACACACACACACACACACATATATATATATATATATATATGGAAACTCACTCATATTGGATTTAACTTATTTTTTAGACAAGATTGGTCAAAGATCACTGAACTTTTCTCTTTTTTTGATTTTTTCATTCTTCTTCAGCTTTCTTGCAAATTTCTTTGTATCGGAATCCAGTTGATTCAGAAATTTCTGTTATTTCAGTTCCCAAGTGTTTCCAATCATATCAGGGTATTTTTTTTTTGTAGGTTTTTGTTTTGTAGATATTTTTTCTTAAGTTTGGGTGCGATATCATTGTTTATGGAAGAGTTTTTAATTGGTTGGGGTTGATTTAGTTAACGTGTTAGTAGTTGAAGATGTTTTAGATGATTGAGTCGATGTTAATTGCTATCTTATTTATATTTCCCTGTATATTTTTAATACTGATGGCTTTAAGGATTTGTTGTTATTTTTTACTTTCATATACAATTTTGATGTTATTGGTGAGGATTTTTCGTATTTCATATAAAAGAAATGTACCATAGTCTTGAAACCAAACTTGTCTAACATATATATATATATATATATATATATAAGAGTTCTGCTGAGGTCTTTCTAGTGTTTATATAGAGACAGAGAGACACAGAGAGAAGAAAAAAATAGATAGATAGATAGATAGATAGATAGATAGATAGATAGATAGATTGTGTGTATGTGCATGTAAGCGTGAATCAAGAATGCATTCGATGTCTTGTATATATATATATATATACGCGAGAGAGAGAACGAGAGACAAGAAGAAGAAGAAGAAGAAGAAGAAGAAGAAGAAGAAGACGTGCGATGTCTAGTATATCGAAATCCATATCACTTGCTATGTGTAGAAGCTATGACGCAGCAATAATCTCCAGAGTATATTTTATTGGTTTACATGGCTTAGCAGTCAAACAACAAAGGCATCACGAACAGTAAGTCTAACAATACAACAGCAGCAAATAGAATCACACTTGTTCAGGCACTTGACGAACTACATCAAACAAACAATTCATCACTCGACTGAAAGGGGAAAGTAATTGGACGATTGATTAGATTTGGGGAAAGGAAAATCACACGAAGTCTGAGTTTATAAAATAAACAACACAGAAACGACCATGATGACTATAAGAACAGAAAATGGCAAAGGTTTAGTTGTTATTGTACCGATCTCTACCTCAGGTGTTAATAAACCGGCTTATGTAACGTGGGTGACACTAATATAACGAATATTACGTGGTCACCAAACTACTTTTGTACTGTAGTTGTCGCCGGGAGAAAGAAATTGCTGTGTGGTCTGGAGAATGTGTGTTGTGTTGTCAGAGCTGGATTTCTATCTCGAGGAGCAGAGAGTAAAATACACAAAACACAGCTCGCCTCTTCACTTGTCCTTTCTTCGAAATCTAGTCGAATCCTCGTTCGTTTTTTTTTCCTTTTCTGAAAAGCAAACAGGTTCCTGATCCTCTTCTTGAAAACAGGTATTTTGTTTGCCACGTTAATTCAATTGATACAAACGAAGAATTTTGTTTATACGGTTATTTACTTCGGTTGTGAAGTGGAAGTGAGTAATAGAGAGAGAGAGAGAGAGAGAGAGAGAGGAAGATTTTTCACCCTTAGTAAAGATCTTGTTTTAGAAATCCCTTCTGATCCGGATATTTTCAAAAAGACTTATTTCACCTACTGCCTCACTCTAACTAAATGATCCCCATCTGGGTCTTATTTATAGTAATGTTCTTTAAGTCATTAAATCAGAATGTTTATAGCTTTCATTACTTTTCCTCTTCTGATGCCCTACCTTCGATGCTAACAATTAATTGATTTTCCGTAATGGGCTTCGGATTTATTTATCAGTTACCCCAAATTCAAAAAGTAATTTTGATATCTTGGAGAATTTTAGTCACTTCAATGGAGACAGATTTAAAAGGGTAGTCAAATCTACTACCCATTACTAGTATAAATTCAAGAAACAAATATATACCAATCTCTACTCACAAATGATTCGAACAGACAATCCATAATTGTTCACACTCTCACAAAAGAAAAAAGTCAACTTATCCTTAGATTTAATTCTAAAATGGGCAAGACTATTTTTATGTTGTTTAGCGCAGGGGTGAGTTCATATCCTTTTTAATAGAAGAGTTCCACCATAATACTAAGAGACTTGGAGAGAATATGAATATTTTCCTGCATTAAAATCACCCAGAAGTAAATGGGGGAGCGTAGTACCCTCTAAAAAGCCGATAACAAATGGTTCGGATAGATATTGGAAAAGGATTGGATTTTATAATACTTCTTTTTATAGGAGAAAAACATCTTTTATGGACTAAAGCGGTTTGAAAATGCAGGATCGATGGCTGAAATATGAAAGAACAAAAGTAAATTAAATGCAAACCTATTGTAATATAATAGCCGAGGGATTTCGTTTTATATATCTTGCCTTTCGGTTTAGTTAGGCTGAGAACCTTTCGGTTCAGCACATGGGTTAGTTAGGTGCAAACTTGAGCACAGGTGTTGACGCACGCGCGGGGAGGATGTGTCGTTCACAGATGTCAAAATAAAAATCCCAGGCAGAGAATATGACCAGGAATGTGAATGACGTCATGCACCGGAAGCGTGCGCGGAGGATTTTGGGAGATTTGAAAAAGTCAGCAGTTGAGAATTAGACTCCGAACGGGAAGGGTCGACTTTCGGGGCTAGCTGAGGCCAGACGAATTTGTGAGCTACGGACGCCACACGTGATGGGGTGGGCAGATGGAAAAGTCATCGAAACCTTTAACTCAAAGGTAATAAAAGGTTTCATACCTGAACTAAGAAGTCGTTACGTGTTTTTCGTGTTTCGGGATTCCTATGTTCTATGTATATATGTTATGAAGATTCTATGTACGTTTCCCATATTCATGTATGGCTATGTTACACTATTGTAAAAAGGGTTAGCGGCAAGACTTCATCCAAAACATTTAAAACACTTGAAGATTTTCAGATACACTGTAACTAAATACAGGATTCAATTGAGTTTTACATATTTACCAACCCGTCCGCTCGGGCAGGATATGACACAAGGTCAGTTTTTAAGCGGAGTTTAACAGGTTTGAATTTAGACTTTTCCTTCTCCTCGACTAATTGCCTCATCAAGGTTGAAAAACCTCGTCTGCCCTACTATTTATCCATAGCTGAAGGGAGAATAATTGGATTCATACCTTTCCCAAGAGTATTAGTGCTATGTGAAATGCAATCAGTCTCGTCCAGATTGATTGAATTTTATGGCATGTCAACCTATGTGAAGTGGGAGAATCGTGTTCATCGTACATTTATATTTGCGTTTTTTGTGTTGTTTCTTGAGACGTTTTGTGCACGGTAATACATCAAGTATTCCTATCTAATGCAGATAATTTGCATACAGTTTTATGGTTCAAAGTATCCCTATCAAATACTAATAATTTTTAAACAAATCGATTTGATACATAGATGGGATCTTAAAAAGTACTAGTACTCCGGGACAGAGTGGACCTGGAAGTAATGAATATATCATTTCCTCATACAAATTCTCCTCGTGTTGAATTTAATTTCCTTTCTCAAAAATATAACAATTAGACGATGTGCACCAATATCTCGCCGGCCGACCCCACTATCTCAACTTCCTTGTACCACTCATTGCCAGGGATTCATGTAGTGGTTTTTCTCATCTCTGACCGGGGGTATCTCACATTCTTTACAGATACGCAAAGCACAACCGAGAGGGTGGAAGAAAAGAACAAACCAACAAACACGGACTTGGGTCAGCTCCAAGCGCAAGAAAGGGGGAAGTCTTTGTAACACATTTAGAGCATTCTGTGAGCTAACGGGGGCGTGTACTCGAGCGAAAACTCTCACAAAGCCACTAGCAATGCTGACTTAACTTCTTGCGTTGGTCTAACCGACATCTCTAGGTCAACAGATCCTAGCAGCCGCCTTTCTGACTTCTGTTGACAGGTGTCCTCGATGCCCGACTCTCATCTCCCTGACTGATCTGTTCTGGCGACTGGTCCCTTCTTCTCTCTTTTGTCAACTAACTCTCTCCGTCTTCTCTGGGACCTTCCTTCCCTTGTCTCCGTTCGGTCTCGCGAGAGATCTCACGCACAGGACTTTTGTGTGAGTTTCGCGCCAAAGCAGACAAAGGAATTCTCAGACTGGTACCCACGCACAAACACAACAAATGCCCAACATAGTGTCACAGATGAATCTTGGGAAAAGTAAATCTTTTAATAATTATGAAATGTCTCACCTGTGTTGGCTATTTAATTTAAGGTTGTCAGAGGGAAGGATCAATCTTATGACAGTATTACTGAAGACTGGATTTGAATAATTTTTATTGACTGCGAACCAAATATGAACCGTTTGAGAGTTTACAAGATTTTTTTTCTCTGTATTGCAGTTTAAAATATTAAAATTTCTCACTCACTGTACCGATACGGTTCTCAAAAAACATCTGTAATACTAAGGCATCAAATACACATTTGTAATACCGAGGCATCAAATAGTCGTTTATAATACCATGGCATCAAATAGTCGTTTATAATACCATGGCATCAAATAGACGTTTGTAATACCATGGCATCAAATAGACGTTTGTAATACCCTGGCATCAAATAGATGTTTGTAATACCATGGCATCAAATAGACGTTTATAAAACCAAATATACGCTTGGACAACCATGGTTCTTAGCAGACCCATTAGCGCTAACTATAGATACATGTGTGCAACCACAGTTCTAATGGGTCTATGAATGTAGCACTACGCCTTAAATTTCAAACAGATCCCCGTTGTAACCTTGTTGTGAGAAAAAGTAACGAATACACAAAAGAGCATCAGGATTTTTTGTTTATTTGTTTGTTTTATACGAAATTTATTCGCCACTATCTTTTTCTGATGGTTGCCGACAAGAGAGAAACAGAGTATGAAAATAAGTTAACTGCCTGATATAAATTGAGAAAAACAATAGGACGATAACGGCAGATACAGACCTTGATATTATCTTTCTAGTTTGCAGCTATAGGTATCCGGCTACTCAGGCGGCTTCTTTAGGACCACTCGGTCAAGTGCTCTGATATAGGTTGGCCCCGATGCGGAGCTCACGTACGAATTGGAGCCGTAATTTTCGGCCCGTCATCACAGCATCGCATCTTGACTCCAACTACCTCTCTTTTCCAGTTTTCTATCCCAAGTCGTCCCAAAAGCTTCCCCGTTTGAATTTCTTCCAGTCAATCAGGATCCGTTGTCTATTTGCTGCAGATACATTTAACCCGGGCGTCTGCTGCTGTCACATCATAGACTTAGGGAACACCCGTTCACCTTCCCATTCGTTTATCCCTTATAGTCTCTCTATCTATCTATCTCTCTCTCCCCTGTTTCTCTTTCCATCTCTCTCTCTCTCTCTCTCTTTGTGACTTCCTCGTATCTCTGTCTTACATATTCCCCTTCTTTTTCCTCCGTCTAGTAGTTGATCTCAAAATCTTGCTAGGAAACAACTTACTATCAAAACAATCAACCTTAATCCTTAATAATATTACAATACTAGCTGAGTGGAATTCTCAAAATGGTTTATTTATTTATTACTACATTTGACTAGAAATGTTTTTTGAAAATAATTGTTTTAATCGTTTTTCTATCATTGCTACTTCACTGTCACATAATTAATAAATATGATCCAAAAATAAGTAGATTTTGAAGTGTAAGATTTGTTTACCATGTTATATTATCTGATATTGGATTTTTGATATCTACTTACCTGAGAAACAAGAAAAGTGAGTAATGATTTTCCACTCTTTTCTTTCGTAATGGCTGACTTAATCATATCAAATTTGACAGAACGACGTTTATGTCTACTGCATCAGCTGGTATCGATGTTATTGAAGAACTCTTTCTCACCAAACCCCCTTTTTCTTATAGATGTCAAGGTTGATAATAGATATTACAGCTCTTTGATACTACTGTTTCTTTAGGCGAGGCAATTATGGGAACGATTTCCCAAGAGTTAATTTATCTACACTTTTCTTTCGTCACAAAGTGGATAACAGATGTTAGAGCTTTTGCTACTAATTCTTCAGTAAGCCAGGCAGTTATGAGGACGAGTTCACATGACTCTCATTTTGTTAGGGGTTTTTTTGATCATTACAAGGTTGATCATAGATGTTACAGCTTTTGACAATATTGTTTCCACGTGTGTGGTGTGGCAGTATGATTATCCACGTAAGTATTTCTTTTACCAGCAAGAAAACTCTTATAACGAAAATATTTTGCTAGTATCAAAGTATTTTTGTGTCGGCATTACATATTTAAAGTTGATTTCTTTCTCTCTCTATTCCTTCAGCAAGTATTTCACCCTTCACAAATAAAAAAAAAATCATCTTACAAAAGAGTAACTCGTTGTGTTTGCTGGGCGATGTTAACATCTTGAGTTAGGCGTGTATTTCAAGAGCCAATGAAACAACTCCGAGTTAGACAAACATAAATTTAAACAAAAAACAGATCGCCAGGTGCCATGACACAAACGGGATAACATGAAACACTACAAAAGCTATTTGGATTGATAATATCGTTGAAAAGTTTTAACGTTTATTATATTCGGACTATTTTTTCATCCTTATTGTTATATTCACAACGTTTCAGCCGATGCCTCTTTCGGCCTTCCTCAAGTGTTCTATGTCAAACTTGGTAACTGAAACAGAACTTCGAACCGAACACTTCATTTATTCCACGGCTGTAGATTGTTCAACAATAACCGGATACAAGTGTGAAGCTATAGAAAGTATTCCTTGATATTTTCTTGTGGTCAGGATTGAACCTACAACCTCCAAATGATTTCCCTTAGAGGCTCGTTAATAAAACGCCTATGTACGTTATACCATGTGTCCTACACTAAATGATAAAGTTTATCAAATTTCATTTCAGGAATTTAGACCTAACCGATAAAATGAAACGCAGTTTCTTCCAGGCAGCGGTCGTATCGATACTGCTATATGGAAGCACTACATGGACTCTAACAAAACGACTGGAGAAGAAGCTAGACGGCAATTACACAAGAATGCTGCGAGCAATCTAGAACAAGTCCTGGCGGCAACACCCCACAAAATACCAACTGTACGTCCACCTGCCCCCTATCACGAAAACTATTTAAGTTAGACGAACCAGACATGCAGGACACTGCAGGAGAAGCAGAGACGAACGTGCGACTGATGTTGAAACTCGATTACTCCGATATTGCAGTCCAGTACGTTATCCACTATACCTACGGGAACTCCCGGTAAGGAACATTAATATTACTTAAAACCATATAACTGTGTGCAAACAAATGACAATTATTAAATAGAGATAATTTCCGAAAGCCCTATTATTCAGAAGCATTAGATAAGAATAACTGAAATCAAACCATGATATTCAAATTATTTTTTTAAAATAAGAATACTTAATCAATTAATACTAAAAATAATTACTCGAAAATATATAACTATTAATATTCGATCGGAATACTTGAAACTATTCATTAGTGTACAACTTCTTTATATTTGATTGGAATACGTGATATAACATCTTTATGTGCAAAAAACTCTTGAGAAACAATTACGCAAAAAATGTTAATAGAACTGTACAACAAATATCATTCCATAAATTCTAGACATAAATTAACCCTTAACAGATTGACATGACTCTAAAATCAGTTAATCAATAGATCAATCAATCATTGAGTTAACTTTTTCTACTTTTTAAATTATTTTAGAAAGAAACATAGAAGAAAAAAACATCACATTTCTAGTTAGAAAACCACAACCCTATTCAATAAAAATATAATTTTATTTTCAGTTAAAAAATATTATATCTTAGATAAGAAATCTTACAGTATAGTTTAGATAAGTAATATTTTAAAAGTATATATTGAAGATAAGAATTATTACTAACAGTAAATTATAAACAAGACATCTAATTCACCTTAGTTTAAAAGATAACATTTACAAGGACATTACTTACTTTTTAACAATGTCTTTCGGAGAGAAGGCGATCAAGATGCATGGGTTTCGTGCAGATGATCATTGATTGAATAAAACACTGATCTAGAAATATTATAAATTTCATTTCCTTAACAGGATTCAAGAGTTTGTTGAAAAATAAAAGTTACAAAGTTTTTTCTGATAAGAAAATAAAATGTTAGTTATTTTACAAAAAAAATTTCAATTTTTTTATTACAAGAAAAAATGTACTTGTTTGTGTTGTCTAAACCTACTTAATATATTTTGACTGTGTGCAGAAAATAGTGGAAAACAAAGAAATCTTAAATGAAAAATTTAATGAAAAAGTCGACGTTATAACGTTCCAGTTTCAATAAAATATATATATATAGGGAAAGATGGGGGAGCATTAACTGTCATATCAATAAGTCAACGTTAATATTTCAAAACTCATATGTGACAAATGGAACTATCAAGAGATACAACGGCGTAAAGAAAGAAAGAAACAAAGAAAGAAAAAAAAAAGAAAGGATAAAAGAAGGAAGGAAAGAAGGGGAAACAAAAAAAAGCAAAAAAAAAGAATCAAAGAATGGGAAGAAAAAATAAAAAGGAAGGAAAGGAAGGAAAAGAAAGATCAGGCGATTAACACCCCCACACTTTCTCTGTATATATCATCTCCTCTTTTATTTTGTTTTGTTTTTCGCTAATCATCCATTGATGATCTAACGACACTTAATTACATCTTTTCTATGTCCTGGTGATGTTTTATTTAAACTGAAACGTTAGAACCTCGACTTTCTTTCTTATCAGATTTTTCCCTTTGGATTACTTTGTTTTTAAATATTTTCTCCACATTTTAGTAAAATTTGAAATTGTTTACGTACATTTTTTCTATATAAAATATCTTTGAATGTGTATGTCTCTAAATAAGGAAGAAAATGTATTTATGCGCAAAAATGTTTGCGAATCCAGTTTTCAGGGAAGACTCTAATAGCAGTACAAATGTTTATACAAAAAAAACATTTTTGTTTAATTTAAAAAGATTTAGCGATGTTGAAAGTAAATGCCAACTTAAAGGAACAGAATGTTACATTTTCACTGTTATTGCTATACATCTTATGAGATGACTGACCAATTTTTATGATTTCATCTTCAAATAAACAGCTACACCAGGAATTGGAATACATCCTACTAAAGCCTGATTGTCACACCTGGTGAATTTCATAATTGCAATCTGGACGTGAGGCAACTTTACAAGAACGATATGCAACAAAATTTTGTTTTAAACTTGGAAAAAAATGCCACAGAAACGCATGGAATGCTTCAGACTATTTTCGACCATCTTGCATAAATCGAGCATCAGTTTTTAAGTGGCAGGGTGTCTGTGAGGGATGATGAGAGGTGTGGGAGGAGTAAGGAAGTCAATACACCAGTGTTAATTGGCCAAAGGGTTAGGGAGTTCAGGAAGAGATCTGTTGGAAGAGGTCAGCACTCTTCGAATCGGGTCAGTGGCATTTCCAGCAGGACAATGCGCCAGTCCACAACTCATCCTTGTCACAGACTATTTGACCAAGATGGGCATCAAAACAGTTCCTCACTGTCGCTACAGTCCAGACCTTGCTCCCTGTGACTTTTGGATATTCCCTAAGCTCAGAGACTGTCTTTATGAGAGAATTGAGGAGATGAAAGAGGCTGTGACGAAGGTCATTGAAACGCTCACACAAGAGGACTTCCATGGGGCCTTCCAGAAGTTGTTCTAACGGTACAACAAGTACATTGCAGCCGGAGAAGATTACTTCGTAGGGGACTAGAGTTCCATGTGTCTACTATCAATAAAAGTGCCCATAAAAAAGTCTGGAAACTTATTTAATGATCCTCGTATATATATATATATATATATATATATATATATATATATATATATAATCTCCTTTAACCTGTCATATTCGAGTAATCTGATTTGAATTAACAAGAAATAACGGTTCATTTCCACAAGAGTGGAAGGATGAAAACGATTAAGCCGAGGGAAGAATCTGTATATTTCGGCTCATTGGACTATTGGGTAGAGTGTTCGTCAATGGTCCGGGAGACATGGGTTCAATCCCAGGTCGTGTCATACCAAAGACTTTAAAAATGGTACTTGATATCTCCTTGCTTAACACTCAGCAATATAAAGTACGTATCAGGGGTAAAGTGGAGTATCGCCCTCCCCTACACCTTCTTCTAGTAGCTATTGAAAAGGGAGCCTTCTGTTCGCCCTCGATTAAGGTTGTCAACTTTACTTTTACTTAGTTGATGGTCAGTATCTTTATAACTTGACGATTTTAATGGCAGCTCAATGTTTTGGATTTACGGTTGAATCTTTAAGCGATGACACGCCGATATCAAATGAAAATGTAAGAACGAATAACTCAAGCTGATAAGTTTGTTAATTATACTGTAAAAACTAATCAAGATTTACTATTAACTACGATGCATTAGGAAAAGAGATTCAAGCCCAGTCGCCTGAGGCTGTAAAATACACCGACTGCATCTCTGCACAGGGGTAAAATCCTCTGTCAACGAGTGTCTTTGATATGATATGTGATGATGAGGCTTCAGTCTTGTAGCTTTGAAGAATATGCAATCTCCCTCCATTACTCAAAGTTCCACTGTAACCAAAAGAGGTAGAGTACCATTAGAGTACCATTGAACGATTGTAACCAAAAGAGGTAGAGTACCTGTTAGAGTACTATTGAACGATTGTCCTGTATATGACGCTAAACTGCATCTGATAATGAGGCACCAGTTCTGGAGCTTTGTGAAATGAAGAGTACTTTATTACAATTACTTCCGGGATTACTTTCACTAAGAGTGATAGTACTTGCTAGGGTTCCAACTTTGGGTCCCATAGACCTATCTTTTCATCTACTGTGCAAACGGATTAGGCAGCGGTCACATCGATACTGCTATATGGATGCACTACATGGACGCTAACAAAACGGCTGGAGAAGAAACTGGATGGCAATTACACAAGAATGCTGCGTGCAATCCTGAACAAGTCCTCGCAACAGCACCCCACAAGACACCAACTGTACGGCCACCTGCCCCCTATCACGAAAACTATTCAAGTTAGACGAACCAGACATGCAGGACACTGCTGGAGAAGCAGAGATGAACTCATAAGAGATGTACTCTCATGGATCCCCACATATGGCCGCGCAAAAGCAGGACGACCAGCTCGAACGTACATTCAGCAGCTATGTGAGGATACAGGATGTTGTCCTGAAGACCTACCTAGGGCGATGAACGATAGGGAGGAGTGGCGAGAGAGGGTCAGGGATATCCGTGCTACCAGCGCGATATGATTATGATGAAGAATACTTGAAACTATTAAACTGTCTGCCAAAAAATGAGCTCAGACTCATTTAAAATGTTACCTATATACTATTCACAGACAGATAATATATAGGCATACACATAATTTGGCATCAAATAACCCACAGAGTTTATATGCTATAAAGAACAATCAAACTAGACCAAAATAGCTTCATTCTGTTTAATGTAGCAAAACTTTCTTCTTCAATACAAAGACGCTGGAATATTCTAGCTCCTGACTAGAATTGAATAACTAAGAGCCAAGAAACAATAACCGTTGCACTAAGCACGCTAGCCTAAAAGACAAGTGTAGATATTCAAAAAAGAAGACAATATGCAAAGAAACAGAATGATCCATGGAGGAAGTTCTGTGATTTCAACGATGAGTTTGAAATGACAAGAAAGTATGCCAGTGTCATATTTTGACTGGTGATAGTGTTTAAACGTTATGTTTAAACTTACCATTTCAAAACTCAGATACAGAATAACTTTATGGTTTTAAATATCCTGTGGGTGAGTTCGATCTCCAAATTGGTTTAGTTTCATGACAGCATGGCAGTTTCGATTAATTGATTGATTTTAACGGCATGTCTACTTGTCTATGATTATTCTATACATAGAAGTTAGGGAATCGTGACCTGGCCGTATGGGTCAAAAAGCGACTTGCAGACGAAGAAGTAAAAATAGGAGCAAGTCAAGCTTCCAGAAAAGACGGGAGAATGACTCTTCCGGATACCAGGGGAACAATTAACCACAGATAATGTCGAAGTAATTCATACAGAAGACCTTTAACTAGTAACTATCACATTCCAACTTATTAATGAACCCCCCTGCCACAAAGAAAAGTCAAGGATCCCGTTTAAAGATATGTTGTTGTTATTGTTGGCTTGCCTCTTCCAACTCCGAAACGACCGCCATCACGCCATCAACCAGTTAATCGTCACACTGTTAAATTTACGAAAGGCTTTAAAAGATAAAGCGGTGAAAGCAAAATGGTGTGAAATATTGCTAGAAAATAGATCACCAGGTGTAAAAAGAAATCATATAAAAAAATGGATTTCTTATCTACATGTGTCTTCACATAGAAGATAAACATACAGAAATATACATTTATTATAATTACTGTGTAATTATTGTATAAAGTGTTTAAATTTTGTTCTAACATTGTTTTAATAGTAGTGGTAAAAAAAAATTCACATCAGAAATGATAGATATGTTCTTTTTTTTTAAATCTTCAATCACTCCTTTCAGAATTTGATTTTTAATGTTATATGCCCCTGATCATGAACGTGACAAAAGAAGTAATGCTTTTACTTTTTTGCATGAGTTCAAGCTTGGTCATAATTTGGTTTTATGCTAGCAGAATGACACTGCTTGGCCACATGTTAGCAGAATGACACTGCTTGGCCACATGCTAGCAGATTGACACTGTTTGGCCACATGTTAGCAGAATGACACTGCTCGGCCACATGCTAGCAGAATGACACTGCTTGGCCACATGTTAGCAGAATGACACTGCTTGGCCACATGTTAGCAGAATGACACTGCTTGGCCACATATTGCTAGAATGACACTGCTCGGCCACATGCTAGCAGAACGAGACTGCTTGGCCACATGTTGCTCAAATGACATTGCTCGGCCACATACTAGCAGAATGACACTGCTTGGCCTCATATCGCTAGAATGACACTGCAGAAGCTCACTGATTTATAATATAAGATTTTGCCCTATCCACAATATTCTACTGATCCATAAGCCACCGACAACCAATTTTGACTCTTTTTTATGCCAAAAAATATTACATTCTAAATGAGAAGTAGAAACCACATTTAAAGAATTCTTGGCATCAAAACATTTAAAGTTTTATCGTACAGACAGAAAAAAAAACTTAGTTAATTGATGGTAGAGATACATAGATGTTTATGGATTAAATTTTCACTGATTAGAAAAGTTTAAATTCACTAATTATTACATGATTCTAAAATCGAACAATATTTTCAGACAACCTAATAACTGAATAAGGTATTCAGGCCATCGGAGAATGTTTCCACTACATTTTTTTTATTCAAGTGCGCGTGTCAGATATAATAAAAATGGAAGCATCAGATAATTAGACATTGTTTCAACTTAGCTCAATACAGCACTAACCTAAATGAAAGGAAATCAAATGATACAGCTGGAAGAGCTTGTAAACCTTGAACATCAAGAATCAAAACCCTGATCTTACACCATCAGAGGCTTAATCTCGCCCACGGTGTCTCAACGAAAAATTTATCTTTTATAAAAATCAGAAGTCATTGGTAGATCTCATATTTTTTTAGGATTCTTCAAAATAATTTGTTTGTTTTTTGTTTGTTTGTTTGATTGATTGGTTTTAATAACATATCAACATTTCTTTAGTTATTTTATCTCTAGAGTTTAAAGAATCACGTCAATTTTATGTTCATATTTAGCTTTATTTTTTGTTGTTTTTAAAGAGTTTTTATGCACGAAGTCCAATCGATTACGAATATTTCTAAAAAAATTCTAAAAAAATTTACTTGACTCATAGATGGGACCAGAACAAGAACTACCACAGCGGTTCTATTTATAACATTTAGTAAAAAATTATAGCTTCCAGAAATTAACCTTCATTATGAAGTCATGCAAACAGAACGGATTCTCTCTCTCTCTCTCTCTCTCTCTCTCTCTCTCTGTCTCTCTCTCTCTCTCTCTCTCTCTCTCTCTATCCATCTTTATCCGCCATCTCTCTTCATTGATCTTCTAGACTGCAACCAGGCTCCGCACAGAACTCATATATAAATCTTTGCCTGTAAACCAAAACTGGTGTGTCCATGTGTAGGAGTCCACATGAAAACGTTGCAAATGATTTCGTTCATGCTTCTACTGCAGTAACTAGCATGTCTTCTTCGTCTTACTGGGATGGTTTGTGTGATGGGAGGCTTGTGACCGTACAGATGCTGTTTTGCAGAGTGCTACTTCCAGGACTTGTCCAAAACACCACGAAGCTTTCTAGTGTAGTTTCCACATAGCTTTTTCTGTAATCCTTTTACGAGTACTCAGGTCATGCAACTATACAGTAGTACAAACATAGTTTGGAAGAATTACTGTTGTTGTTTTTTTTTAATCAGAAGGTCAAATTTTCATTTAATCAATAATCAGTCTATAGCAGTCAATGCATTTCCTATGTGTAAGTTGACATCGCTTTCAGTTGATGACATATTGCTAAAAGTTACGTGAAAAGGTCAACTGATTTCAATGGCTGGCTATTTAATGTGGAGTAGGCTCCATTTTGTTTAAAACATATAGACCCTGTTTTTATCAGTGATCATGCAGAAGTCAGTGCCTCTTGCTGCCTTTTTCAGTCTATTCAGCAGAAATTCGGTTTCGGTGGGTGTATTTGTCAGAAGTGCTAGATCAGCTACGTAGTTTGCATCAGTAATGTTTCTGGCGTATCTTCTACTTCGGGCCGTTTCACTCTTTTTCATTTGATCGATTCACGCACAGACTACTAACTATTCTTAATACAAATAATTTATTGTTATGTATCAGTTTTTCTATCTATTAAGGATTAGGATTTCAAATATTCTCATCAAATACTAATGAATTATTCCTTGCCCAGTTGGCTGGGGCTGTAGAATACACATACTGCACCTCTGCAGAGGGGTAAGACCCCCCTAACAAGTGTCTTGAATATAACATTAAACAATCTGATAGTGAGATTCTGGTAATACTAGGGCTTTGGGGAATGTGGAGCATCCCTTCATTGTCATTACTCCTAGGTCCACTCTTGCCCGGAGTGGTAGCACCTGATAAAGACCTTATCTATGGGTTATATAGAACTAAACCACATACTTATGCTAAACTGAATTGTTTGAATTAGAACTGTTTGAATAAACTGAATAGCTTGAAATAGAAATGTTTTTGACAATTAAACTCTGTACTTACATTTAAACAGCGTACTTATGCTAAACTGAATTGTTTGAAATGGAACTGTTTTTAACATTGAAACTGTACTTACGCTAAACGGAATGTTTGATATAGTACTGTTTTGACATTTAATTGTGTGTAAACAAAAGCTATACTTATAATAAACTGAAGGGGTTGAATGAGAACTGTTTGAATTCTGTGAATTGTTTGAAATAGAAATGTTTTTGACAATTAAACTGGGTACTCATGCTAAACTAATTTTTTTTTAAGAGAACCGATTATTTGTATAAAAATGTATTTGGCATTAAATAACCTACAACGGTTGATATGCCATAAAACCCAAACTACCAACCAAACCCAATAAATTACTTCAGTTCCTTAATAATCATTTGTTTGCATACAGTAATATGATTTCATGTGACTATAATATTGATAATTCTTAGTAAACAATTTTTGCTTAACGTAACTTTTCTTTATACAAATAATTTACTGTTAAAGGGAAATAAGTATTTCTATCGAATGCAAATACCATTTAAACAAACCTATTCGATCAATAGATAGATAGAACCCCCAAAAGTGTTACCACTCAAGATCAGAAGGGCCCTAGAAGTAATTACAAGGAAGAGATACTCTATACTCCTATCATCACTCGAAGTGGACCTTTGCCATTAGTAGCAATCTAGTATCATGCACGGATTTAGTATCATATCCCTTTTGAGAGGACTTGACCCACTGAAGGAAATTCAGTCAGTGTATTCTAAGCCTCACTGACATTTGATTTTCAACATACTCTCGTTCAATGTCAACTCATAACTTAATGGAGAATGTTAGTAACATATGTTAATCATTGTACTATGTAAACAAAAATTCAGCCAATGGACACGAATGTGATCTCATTATTTTTTAATGAGTTGCGTCGGTTCCTGAGATTTTCTATCGTCATTGCATTTTCTGAACAAAGTCAGATGCTGTTTTTTTTGTTTTGTTTTGTTTTTGTTTTTGTTTTTTATACTCACGCAATTATCAAATGATTTTCATAGAAAGTCAATTTTTTTTTAAATTCTCATATCACAGATTGATTGCTTAGGGTTAGTAAAAGATCAATTATTCGTAAAACACGAAGAGTGCAAACATTTTATAATGAACAAACAAACAAACAAACAAAACATTTCATTTTGTCATCTGTGTTTGAGTTATAATATTGAAAGGCGTCTTTTAGGCGCCAATTTTAATGAGAATTTTTTTTAAAAAAAAATAATATTCTGGCACGGTCGGCTGGGGCTGCAGAACACGCCGGTTGATTTTCTGCAGAGGAGTATGAATCCCCCAACGAGTGTCTTGGATATGACATTAAACAATCTAATGGTGAGGTTCTGGTAATGCTGGAGGTTTGGGGAATCATAAATGAATCATATCTTCTTGATGACTAAGAATAATATGCTAAATTCTATTTTATGGTGTAAATTCAAATGGCTATTTTGAAGATTTTCATTCAATACTTCTTTGATAATTCTCTGTTTGGCTTTTGACTTTTTTGTTTGCATTTGTTCGTTTGTGTCGATTCTTTTTTGTACATTCAATGTATTTGATGAGAATTTAGATTGGAAGAATTTAGATTGGAATTTACATTCTAAGAAGTAAAGTGTGATACAAAATAAAAGAAAGCACCAAAAGAAACCAGGAGTTGAAGTTGGTGTCAGCCAAAGAAATCTGGGTGACGACAAGTCTCCGCTGGTCACATGAAACCTTGTAATTATTCAAAGTGATTTTAACATTGCTGATGTCCGGATGGTCTCGATTCTTTCTCTGTTTTCTAGTTTCCCCAGTCTCTTTTTCAGGGCTTTTGGAACTCTTCCAAGTGCGCCAAATACAATTAGCATCACTGTCACACACATATTCCACAGCACTCTGACAGGATCCAAATATTTGATTATTCTTCCGCTTTCTTTTGGATATTTGCAAATAGGTCTATCTAAACCAATGAGAAGAAACTAAAATTGACAAGAAATGATATTTTGGGCAGTTTCTTGTTTTAATTTCCGATGCAGAAAGGACATATTTAATTCTAAACATTTATTTCACAGTGTTTCCATTAAATTGAAATATCATGATAATGAAATTTAAATATGTTACTAAAACACGAGATGACAGAAAATACATTTTGATGAATCTTAATATGAAATACAATAAATTTTTGGCAATCTTGAATTTTGAACTTGGCAATATAAAATGGGATTATTATATAATTGTTAAATACCTGTTAAAATAGCAGTCTTCCAATTCAATTTAAATATTTGCCCAGTCGCCTGGGGCTGTAGAATACACTGACTGCACCTCTGCAAAGGGGTAAGAACCCCCCTCCAACGAGTGTCCTGCATATGACACTAAACAGTCTGATGGTGATGTCCCATTAATGCTGGGGCGTTGGGGAATACAGAGCACCCCTTCATTGCCATTACTCCTTGGTCCACTCTGACCAGGCGTGGTAGCACCTGATAGGGCCCTATCTATGAGTTAAATATAACTAAACCACATACTTATGCTAAACTGAATTGTATGATTAAACTGAATAGCTTGAAATAGAAATGTTTTTGACATTGAACAGTGTTTACATTTAAACTGCGTACTTATGCTAAACTGAATCGTTTGAAATTGAACTGTTTTTGACATTGAAACTGTACTTACACTAAACTGAATTGTTATATATAACTGCTTGAATAGTTTGAAATAGAAATGTTTTTGACAATTAAACTGTGTACTCATGCTAAACTGAATTGTTTGAATTAGAACTGATTATTAACATAAAAATGGATTTCGCATTAAATATCCTACAAAGGTTGATGTGCCATAAAACCCACCAAACCAAACCAATCAATTCAAATATCGGGATTGGGAAATTTCAATATTTTAATAAAACTCAAGATGACAGGATATACATTTGTGACAACATTAAATTTTAATATTGGTTACGTAGGTCCATTTTTATTTTATTTTTATCCACTCTCCTATGGAATACGAATTATATTTACACCAATTTATTTGACCCATTGGGTCAATGGAGGGGGTATTCTACACTCCTCAAATTTGACCAACGGATGTAGTTAAGTGTCAGAGCCAGGAAATGGCATTTTTTGCGGGGAGAGGTATTACCTCACGGCAGGACATGGGGTCAGCGTATTCCAAGACGTATTGACAGAGCGTTAAGACATTTTTTAAAAAGTCAATCTTTTTTCTTTAATCGAATATCTATCATACTTGCATTGTTCCAATCTAGCGTTTACTCTGTGTTTTTGTTTTTTGTTTTTTAGTGTACCGTAGTATGGATACAGCTACAGGATGTAGGAAATCTTGTTTTTTTTATTTGACAGATCAACTATATGGGAACAACACAAGAATACTACAAGCTATTTTGAAAAATTTTGGAGGCAACGCCCCACGAAACAACATATGTACGGCCACTTACCTCCAATATTAAAAACCATCCACATAAGACGAACAAGACATGCGGGACACAACTGGAGAAGCAAGGAAGAACTCATGAGTGACGTTCTTCTATGGACCCCTACACATGGACGTGTCAACTAGCAAGAATTCATTTACATTAGCTCTGTGTTGACACAGGATGTAGATTAAGAGAATTGCAATGGGGTGATGGATGATAGGGGCGGATGAAGAGAGAGAGAGTTAGGGAAATACTTGCTGTGAACGCGATGTGATGATAATGATGACCATGATGATCAATCATATACAAATATATCTTGTTGTTTAGCAAAACTTTTGTGTGAAGGAATTTTCTTCAACAATCCGAAATTAGTTTCGTGAATTATTTAAAGACATACATTTTTTTCTGATTCGGTTTCTTTATTTGATGACGCAGCTGAAGATGGAACTCGTTTCCTTCGAAACTGCAGGTCACAACGTTAGCAATTACTCACCTGCACAAGTTTTATTTTATCTATTTCTACAGCTTATATATTTAAGCATTTGATAAAATTTCAACTACTATTTTCTTTACAATTTTAAATTGAAATGCTCATAGATTTTTGGAGGTCACAAAATATTGAAAATGAAAATTAATGTTTTTTTTTTCCCTATAAAATTGTTATTGCATGTGGACTGTCTTGATAATAAAAAGTGTTAAGATGAAAAAATTATATCGATAAGATTTTTTATAACATGCGAAAGTTGTTTACAACTAAATTGGAAATTAAAAATCACTCTTTTTTTTACAGTAAAACATCCCTAGATAAATTCCATGTATAATGGGACCATCCAATATTTTTCAATCATACATCTTAGATGCATCAGGGAGGTCTTCAGTGATGCGCTGTCTTCATTGCCGATTTCGGGTTATTTCTGCATCATATCAGCTCCGACAGTAACCCCGGCTTGACTCTGAAAGAGCCAAGCCGCCTCCGTGATCGCGACGTGCTACGCTCGTGCCTCTACCAAAGCAAAGAAAAAAGTAAATAAAAACCGGACTTCGGCCGTTCTTATAGACATCTGTCTTTTAGTAAACAGCCAATGAAAACAGGGCATTCCACACTCCTCTGCTATATAGTACCATTTTTACCTCATCCGGTTTCTTCCTTCTACTTCCGGAATCGGTACCGAGGTAAGATGTTATTTTAATACTCGTCCGTGTCCATGATTTACTCTTCACTAGACTTACACGAATTTCCCGCCAAATCTGTCCTATACAAATACTACTAAACTAACATGAATTAATCCCCCGCTCAAAACTATTCAGTCAGTCTTTAACTTTACCTTATGCCCCTATTCGCAAAAAAAAAAAAAAAATTAAAAACAATTATAATAATCCCGTTTATTTGGCTCACGAGATTATTTGCTAAAGATTAACTCATGCTTTTTGCCAAAACTTTCCTCCCCGTTTATCATTAACCTATGTTCATATTACCAATCTCATACATATTCCTAAAAAAATAAAAATAAAAAATAAAAACGCTACTCTATTCAACTTACATTCTAATTTATTACTATTTCAAACCTATCATCACCCCCCGCTTCATCCCATGAATTATTTGCAATTAGGTTTCAATCAATTAACTAAAACTGCTCGTGACCGCTGGCAAATAAATTACCTTAAATCGTAGCGGACCATAACCAGTATACGAGGAAGAAAAGAAAACAAAAAAAAAAAAACAAAAAAAATGGATTATTAAAAAAAAATAAATAAATAAATAAATAAAATGTCCATCCCCCCTCCCAACCGCCAATTATTCTCACCCCTCCCCTGATATTCCGACTATCCTAACTTTGTATTAACTTATTATGCATTTATGTTTTGTAATGTGTATCTTAGTCTTAATTCTTTAGACTCCTCCAACGTCCTCTTTATTTCTTCCATGGCTCTGATCTCTTAAGCCAAATCCACTTTGACGCCTTGAGAACTGTGTTGGTAATGTCCTTCAGCGCTCTCACTCTAGCTGCACCGACTATACCAATTTTTGCTAGGGCTCTGCCCAAAGACTGTCCAGCAAAGCCCCTGCAACCAACTTCTACGGGGTCATAATGAATCTTCCATGACTTTTGTTGACATTGTTCGACCAGTTCTTGGTATTTGGACCTCTTCCTCTCATTAGCGAGAGTGATATATTCCTCCCATGACACAGTCAGCTCCCAAATAATGCACTGCTTTGTGTTACCAGAGTGCAATATCAGGTCCGGTCTTAGCGATGTTACAGCTATGTGTCTGGGGAACTTCAGCTGAGTCTCCAAATCCACTGTCAACTGCCAATCGTCCGCGGAAGATAACAGGTTCGTTTTCTCTCTCCTCTTCCTCTGTATCTTCTCTCCTGCTTTTACGAAATTGATTTGCTTCAATTTTCCTGGTTGATGTTTACTAGCCCGCATAGCTTTAGTCACCTCATTTGCAATTACCTTGCGTACTTGATCGTGACGCCAACGGTACCGTCCATCACCCAAAGCTTTTGGGCAACTACTAAGGATATGTTGTAAAGATCCTTTCCTAGCACATAGTTGACAATTGGGAGTCTCTATCTTCCCCCATATGTGCAGGTTCATTGGGCTCGGTAACACATCATACACTGATTTAATAAGGAATCGAATCTCGTTGAAATCCGGCCGCCAACAATCTGACCATGTAACCCTTTTCTTCTCTACATCCTCCTACCTTGTCCAGGCTCCTTGCTGACTCAGACCGACCATTTTGCCGTAACGCCCTTCTTCTACGCCCTCTGGGACTTATTCTAGGATGAGATGGCATCTTTCCTTCCCTTTGGCACTGATAGTATGCGTCGAGGGGAAAAATCCCAATCCCGCTCTGCCTTTAGCTATCGACCCTAAGATATCTTTATGCCTAAGCCTCTCTTCCGCCACTTGCAACTCTCTCCTCGCACTCCACTTCCTGCCAGATCTTATCTAAATTCCTGCTGCCGCCACCTTTGGATCTTCAGACTCTGTATACTGTCTTCGTGATTTTGAATTCTTCCACGAGGTTGCTGCAGGGGAGGCGTAATGCGTTGCTGTTCCCGTAGAGAGCTGCACCACTTAAGCATCTCGGCAAGCCCAGCCACCTTCTCAACCGATTACTAATTGCTCTCTCTAACGATTCCACGGTGGTAATCGGAATGTCATAGACGAGCAATAGCCACAATATCCGAGGCAAAACTGCATGCTGGAATAACCATGCCTTAAATCGACCAGGCAATCCAGTTTGTCGATTTTCGTCAGCCATTCTTCAAGGTCTTTTATAGTCTTCTGTTTTGCGGCTGTATCCTTCAGACTACTGTTGAAAGTCTTGCCCAAGCTCTTAATAGGCTTTTCGCTCATAGTAGGTATTGTTTCTCCTGCGACTGTGAATCGGACTTTCTCCATGACCTTGCCTTTTTTTAATACTAGTGACCTGGATTTTGCTGGCTTGAAATACATTTTAGCCCAGGTCATATTTCTCTCGAGACCCTTTAAGAGCCATCTACCTCCAATGACAGATGTTGTCGTCACGGTTAAATCATCCATGTAAGCGCTTATTGGTGATTGGCGGACTCCTAATCTAGACAAAGGACCTCGGTATTCCACCTCTGCCGCCTTCACAAGCATGTTCATAGTCAATGAGAATAGGACGGCAGACATAGTACACCCTGTAATGATACCCTTTTCCAGGGTTTGCCACTCTGATGTTACTGAACAATATATAAATTCCCATATTACTTTAGCTATAAGAATGTAATATAAGTCACTGATATTACATGTAGATATTGGCGAAGCTAATTTTATGTAACTTGCTAACAGAGTGGGGTTTGGAATAATGCTTACTGGATCTTCTACAGAGAAAAGCTTGGAATAGTCCGAGCAGAGAAACTTGTTGTATCCCTGAAGAGAGAGGGAGATAATATCCTGATTTCATACCTTGAAGAGAGAGGAAGATAATATCCTGATTTCATCCCTTGAAGAGAGAGGAAGATAATATCCTGATTTCATCCCTTGAAGAGAGAGGCTTAGAATATGCTGAGTGTATTCCTTGAAAAAAGAGGCTTAGAAGACGCTGATTGAATCCCTTGCAAAGTGAGTCTTAGAACATAGTGATTGTATCCCTGGATGAGAGATGCTTAGAATATTTTGATTTTATCTCTTGAAGAGAAATACTTAAAATATGCTGATTGTATCCCTGGAAGAGTTACCCAGTCAGAATACACTGAATGTTTCTCTGAAGAGGGGTAAGACCCCCCCACAACAAGTGTCCACTCTGACCCAGAGTAGTCGTACCTGATAAGCGTCCTATCTATGGGTAAAATAGAACTAAACCAGGATTTCGAGTTTCCTGTTTTTTCATTTAAACTGCATATTTATGCAAAACAGAATTGCTCAAAATAGAACTGTTTTGACATCTAAACTGCGTACTTGTGCTAAACATAATTATTTGAAAAAAATAACTGTTTCTATATTGAACTCTGTGTATTGCCCGTCGTCTAGGGCTGTGGAATACACCGACTGCACCTGTGCAGAGAGTAAAACTCCTCCAACGAGTGTCCTGGAAATGAAACTAAACAATGTAATGGTGAGTTTCCAGTGATGCTGGATCTTTGGGGAATGTGGAGCACCCCATCCTTGTCATCGCTCCCAGATCCACTTTGGCCCAGAGTAGTAGCACCTAATAGTGTCCTATCTATGAGTTGAATAGAACTAATCTGCATACTTATGCAAAACTAAATTGACTGAAATAGAACTGTTTTAATATTTAAACTGCGTATTTATGCTAAACAGAAGTGTTTGCTATAGAACTGTTTTTGATATTGAAACTATACTTAGCTTAGCTGAACTGTTCGAATTAACACTGTTTGACAAAACAGAATAGCTTGAAATATCAATGTTTTTGAAATTTAAACGGTGTACACATACGTAATTGCATTGTTTGAAATAGAACTTATTATTCGTATAAAAATGAATTTGGTATTAAATAACCTAAAAAAGTTGATATGCCATAAAATCCAAACAACCAACTAACCTACCCTTGCAGAGAGAGGCTGAGAACATGGTGATTGTATTTCCTGTAGAGAGAAGCTTTGAATTATAATGATTGCATCCCTTACAGAGAGAGGCTTGGAATATGCTCTGTGCATCTTTGACAGAGGCTTAGAATAACCTGATTATATCCCTAGTTAAGAGAGTCTTAGAATATGCAGATTGTATCTCTTGAAGGAAAAGGTTTAGAATATGTTGACTATATAACTAAAGAAAGAGGCTTTGAATATGATGATGGTATCTCTTGCAGGTATAGAAGCTTAGAATATGCAGATTGTAGCACTTGCAGAGAGAGGCTGAGAATATACTGGTCGTATTCCCTGTAGCGAGAGGCTTTCAGTAATCTGATTGTATCCCTTGCAGACTATATAACATCCTGAATGTATCTCTTGTTGTAAGAAGTTTAGAATATAATGAGTGTATCCTTTGTAAAAAAATGCTGGGAATATGGTGATTGTAATCACTCGAGAGAAAGGCTTACAATATGCCGGTTGTATCCTTTGCAGACAGAGGTTTGAATATAAGATAATTTAATGATCTTTTAAGGAAAATGTATTTTTTATATTAAAGCAAACTTTGATATTTTTTTAAAATCAAAATTTAATAAATTTTATTTTAATTTTCTACAAAGATTGCAAATAGTTTCTGTGCCGAAAAAGATGTAATTTAACTGGTAAAAGTTATCAGAGAGATAAAAGATAAATTCTGATATTTATGAAATGAAGATCGTCTGCAAATTTGGACAATACAGTTGAAGAATGAAAAAAATTAAAAATCCAGAAATTCAAAAAAATATAAAAAGATAGTTGCTTAAAGGTTCTCAAGCCGTATCTTAAAGATAAACAATTAACAGTTTTACAGCACCGAAAAAGGCAAAATTGAAATGTTTATCCAATTATTTTAGAAAATAAAGAACAATTTTATAAGAGTTTTCCCCCTTTCTTTTATGTTTGGTAATATGCAATCATTTAGAAAAAATCTAAAATATCGTTTTAAATAATTTTAGATCAACCGATACTACAAATTTAACGGGAATTAAACAAATGTCAAGTTAATTTCGATAGTAAAAATAGAATTAATCTCAAACATAAATCTTTAACAAAACTTGTTAGAGATTTTCATTTTGAAATAAAACTTGGTTTCTACGAATATCAGAAACACAAGAATATACAATATAAAAATACGTTTGTAACTTGGGTATTAAAAGGAATATTTCAACTCTAGAATGTCGCCCTTTATTTAAATGAACTTGCTTGTTCAAATTACAATGATATTTTTTTCTTAATACATAAATGATCATGTATAAAAGTAAGCATAAAATTTATGATCATAACTAAATAAATATTTGATTTTCTACTTAGGAAAAACCGGTGAAAGATTTGTATATCTTCACCGTACAAGTTCCATGTTCCATCTGATTTTTTTCGTTAGTCAAAATATTTTTTCGAATTCAAATTTCCCGCCACTTCATTAAGTAGACGATGATTTGAAATGCGACAGGTTTTTTTTTTATTTCAAACGCTAGAGATTGGAATTTTCCAACCGAACACACAGACACTGCATTTTATCACTTTTAAAACAGCGACTCAACTGTTGATTTCCATTTACAAAATATTTAAAATAAAAACGCTTGCCATAAAAATAAACAAATAAAACAAATAACTGTCTAAGAATTAAATACAATATCATTAGATAAATGTTTTTTATAAATATCCTTAAAGTATCTCTTGAAGAGAGGGACTTAGAATATGCTGATTGTATTTCTTGCGTAGAAATATTCTGATAATGCTGATTGTATCCCTATCTTATAATATTCCGATTACATTCCCTGAAGAGACAGGCTGAGAATATGGTGATCGTATGCCTTGCAGAGAGAATCTAAGTATATGCTGATTGTATCCCTGTAAGAGAAAGGATTAGAATATGCTGATTATATCCTTTGAAGAGAGAATCTTAGAATATTCTCTATGTATCTCTTCCAAAGAGAATCTTAGAATATGCTTATTGTATCCATTGAACAGAAAGTCTTGGAATATGCTGAGTGTATCCCTTGAAAAAAAGGCCCTTAATATACTGTTTGGATCCCATGAGGAGAGAGGCATTGAATATGATGATTGTATGACTTCCAGTGAGAGGCTGAGAATATGCTGATTGTATGCCTTGAAGAGAGATGCTTGGATATGCTGAGTGTATACATTGAAGAGGATGGCTTGAAATAGGCTGATTGTATCCCTTTCAGGGAGAGGCTGAGATTATGCTAATTATATTCCCTGTAGATAGAGGCTTAGAATATGTTGATTTTATCCCTTAGAAATCGGTGATTGTATTTCTTCCGAGAGAGCCTGACAATATGATGATTGTATCCCTTGAAGAAAGAGGCTTAGAATGCGCTGATTGTATCCCTTGTAGAGAGAGCCTAAGATTATGTTGATTGTATTCCTAGCAAAGACAGGCTTAGAATATAATGATTGTATCCCGTGCAGAAAAATTCTTAGAATACATTAATTGCATCTCTTGAGGAGAGTGTCTTCAAATATGCTGATCGTATCCATTGCATGGAGAAGCTTAGAATATATTGTAACCCTTTCAGAGAGAGGGTTATAATACGCAGATTGTATCCATTTGAAGTAAGAGGCTTAGAATATGCTAAGTGTTTTCTTTTGCAGACTGAGGCTTGGAATACACCGAGTGAAGCCCTTGAAGAGAGAAGCTTAGAAATTGCTGAGTGTGTCTCTTGCAGAGAGAGGCTTACAATATGCTAATTATTTTCCTTGCAGAGGGGATCTTAGAATATACTGATTGTATCCCTTGCAGTGGGAAGCCTAGAATATGCTGAACGTATGCTGAAGAGGGAGGCTTTCTTTATGTTGCAGAAGAGGCTTTGAATATCGTAATTGTAACCCTTGCAAAGACAGAAGCATAAAATATGCTGAATGCATCCCTTGAAGAGGGAGGTTAAGAATATACTGATTGTATCCCTCGGATATAACGGCTAATTATACCCCTTGCAGAAAGAGGCTTGGAATATGCTGCATGTATTCCTTGCTGAGAGAGGCTTAGGATACGATGATGGTATATCTTGCAACGAGAATCTAGAGACTGCAGACGATTTTAAATGTTATAATCAATCAGTACAATCCTAACATGATACTATCCAGTTTATGTAAATTCATGAAAGATAGATGTTCATTTTAGTGATAAATTCGTCTGATAATTAACCAGTGTTATATTAAGAAAATATTTACAAAGCTTATGTAAATCTGACTCATGTACAAAAAGTGAGACCAAACTTCTTCTTTTAGCTAATAATGAACAAAACTTCCCTATCCAAAAAAAATAGATGTGAGTACCAAAAATCTGTATGAAATTAAGACAAAGTATTCATTCTATAAAAGAAACTTTTTTTTTTCAATAGAATCTTTGTCTTTTCTAGACGGAATTATCGTGACGCAAAAACTTACGTATTTGACCGTGTGACCGTAGCAAGGAAGTTGGAACTCAAATCGCTGTATTTTTTCACTTTCTAACTAATACATTTTTAAAAGGATAGATTTAGCATTATACTACCCACGAAAGTTGATATGCTGTTAAATAAAGAATCCAAAAGATCTTTCTTTTTTGTTTTTCCAGTCGTAGACACCTAAAATATATCACTTGCATCTATAGAAGAGGGTTAAAGCCCTCTCTCAAACATTGTGTCCAGAGCACGATATTACACTCTATCTCACCGTGAGACTCCAATTAAAGAAATTTCAGAAGTGTCAAATCACCCTTTCGTTGCCATTACGGCAAGTTCCACTCTGACTCAGTGAGAGTACCTTTTAAAATCCTATCTAATGGTAAAATATATCTGAACATTATTAATATTAGACAGGAATACTTGAAACAAGATAAATGCGTGCAGATTATTTGTATTGATAATAGTTACTTGAATCAATGAGGTTCGAAGTCAGTATATGTGTTCTATTCTAACGGAATTATGGTGAAAAGGCACAGCGTTCTGGACCTCCCGCTTAAACGCTCTTTCTAGCGGCAGTTAAGATTGATGTATAATCACTTTATGTTCAGAGATCTTATATCATAGTATATGTCAGCTCTACTACATAATCAAGTTACCTGAATTGATTTTTTTCAATAAAAGTTTTAAGATAAAGCTGTAGTGTTGTTTTCTTTAGGACGACAATTTTATATTTCCACCCTGTAATTAATTACAAATTGCTAAATAAGAGGAACAATTAGTTTTTAATAGTTGTCTTTCTTGAGAAATTATAATTAGAGGAATTAGTCCGGTGACAGACCCCAAATTATCATGATAAAGTTAAAAATTACGTAGGAATTTGCCTTTTCCTCTGAACCGGAATATTCTAATACTGTTGTAGTGAGATAAATCTCACAATTATCTATATTATCGTAAAAGAAATACATGTAAGATCATCATAAAATTTGGTTGGTTGATTCAAACAGGTACTATACATTCTCGAAAGCTTCAGAACTGAGATGCTGCCCAGTCGGCTGGGTATGTAGAATACACCGACTACATCTCTGCAGAGAGGTGACCACCCCTGCAACGAGTGTCCTAATATGACATTAAAGAATCTGATGGCGAGACTCCAGTCTTAATGATTTGAGGAATATGGAGAACCCATTCATTGCCATTGTTCATAGGTCCATTCTAACCCGAAGTTTTAGCTAACTGATAGGGTCCTATCTATGGGTCAAATAGAACAGACTATATCAGCAAACAAATGACTGATGTTAAATTGTGCATGGCAATACTTGAAACCATTTAACTATGTGCAAAAAGATCTCAGGATAGAATCTACTAAATGTGTTTACAAATCAATTATATATTTAATATATATGTATAAATAGGATTTGGCATCAAATAACCTACAATAGTTGATATGTCATAAAACCCCAACAAACCAAACCAAGAACTGGAACCTTATCATCAAATGCATTTTATAGTCAGATCCAGAACACCCATTTTTAGGAGGTTTTATTCCTTCTCAGGGGGTACAGTTTGGGCATTCTAAATCTCATCAACAGGAACGGCTTATAATTTAGATGTACCAGAGGATTTTAAGATTATTTTTCTTATTGAGCTAAGAGCTTTATAAAATGAAAAAAATTCTCTAAAACTGATTATGTTTAATCATTACTAAAATGACTGCTCTGCCGAATCCAAAATAATTTTCTTCAAATAAATTAAGGATTAAGTGTATGGTCAAAAATAAACCAAAAGAATTTCAATTTTTCTTCATTTCACTATATCAGCGATTTTTACTTTGTTGACTCTTACAGTCAATAAATGAATCTTTAAATAAAAGAAGCCTTATTTTTAATGAGGAAATCAAAACAGACTAAAACACTGTATATTCATCGATAATGTCTATATCTAGACATTGGATACTTTTATAATTTACTGAAGACCAAACCTACCGTTAAATTCTTTTTCAACGACGTTGTTCTTTTTCACTTAAACACGATTACAAATAAACTTTTTCTGTTCATTAACATCCATCTGCCTTCCATACATCATCGTGTGGAACGTTATAATCTTATTATCAGAACATACTGAGATTTAATCATCATGTATTGTTGGTTCTCGTGATAGATAAAGGAAAACATTCGAGAATAAGCTGGTTGAAAGAACATGTCCAAATACAATGTTAAAATAACTCAATCAGCAGACCAAACAGAGACATTAATGAATTTAGGAAGCCATTAATCAATAAGGAACAATCGATGTATTTGGGACTCCATCGGCATAATTCGTGTGATGGAGGTGAGTAAAATGTTCAGTTACTGGTTCAGCACAAACGTCAGAAAGAGTCAATCCCAAAAATACAATAAGAACCGGATGTGACTAAAATGAGTTTGGTTTGGTTTGGTTTGGTTTCTTTGTTTAATGGCATATCTGACTTTGAGGGTTGATATTAATCCGTACCTCCAAAGAGGTTGGATTTGTCACAGAGTTTGTTTTTTCTAAGAGGATATTAGGAGAGAGAAAAGTCCAGAGCTAGTGTATCATTACTTGTCATTGATTTACAAAGAGCAATGCGAATCCATGCTTGTCAATTATTCACGAGGACGAAAAGCCAAGTGCAATGGGAATTTTTATTTAACTTTGATCCCCACCCGTCAACCTTCGAAAGTTATTTAATACCAAAGCATTCCTTAGGTTATAAGAGGTACTATTTAGCTCCTACCGAGAAGGAAAAGAGAGTTTATTCCTGTTATATACCCTTCCTATGAACATTAATGGATTCGTCTCATTCCTAATAAATAAGTTGGACACTATTGTGAGGGGTTGAAAATATCCTAACTGGCTTTAGCGATGATGTTTAACTCGGTCGAGGCTGCCTGGTGCGGGTGCCGGGGAATCCCAGCATGGACATCAAGCGGCAGACCCTCTTCGAGCCTCAAAGGGCAGTCCACCAGGTTCTAACCCTCCTCCTCGGGACTAGGTATATCACCTGGTGCTTGAGGCGCCTCTTTTTAGGTGCATCTTGACGGGGCCTGAGGCAATTTTGGAGCTGCAGGACGTAAATGGGATACGGCCCTGCCCCGGATTTACCTTAAAAAAGGCCTCTGTGCCAAATTCGTCCGGTTGGTGGGACGTACGACGAATAGGGAATAAATATGCAAAGTAATCACTAGTAGTCACCACTTGCTGCGATTACATTCTTTACGCCGAAGTTGAGTACTGTATTTCGTTAATGTTTCTAAAGATTTTCATTTCATTTTCAACCTCTGCTTTGGTTACTTCTTAATTCAGTAACTTTTGTTGGGTTACAATATTTCCTTTTTCAAGGGTGTTTCTCCAAAAGTAAACATAATAGCGTGACTGGAGTTCGAACTCGTTTACTACAATGTCGCAGCCCAGTACATTAACCACTACACAACATCGATTTCCTGTTATATATATGAGGATAGTTATTTACTAAGCTTAGCTTAATTGGTTGCAAGACAAGTCATATAAGATCTCTTGTTAGAATAGAACTTAAAACGTTCTGCTAGTTTTGCTCTCGAACACTGACATCATTCGCAGTGGTGACTCTAAAACTAAGCGTAGTATAAATCTGAATATGTTTAATCATTACTAAAATGACTGCTCTACCGAATCCAAAATAATTTTCTTCAAATAAATTAATGATTAAGTGTATGGTCAAAAAGAAACCAACAGAATTTCAATTTTTAGCATATGGTTACCATTGTAAGAAATTGAATCAGTAACACATCCTGGACGAAACTGTTGGTGTTAAAGTCTGCGCTTATGCTTGTTCCCTCCATGTGGGGGTATATAGTAGGGTAGACTGGCTTCTTTTAAATCGGTTACCACTCCAGGAAAAGGAAAACCCTAAATCAAAACTACCTTTAATCTACTTTAATCTACTTAAAAATTAACTTTGTGTCCCATGGTGGTGTCGGGGATAGGTAAATACATGCAAAGCAACAAGTGTGTGGCACCTAGTGTGTATCAATCTCACTATTAAGAATTAATTACTTTGCAAAAATGTATTTTCCAAATGTGGAATCGTCGAGGTAAACGATACACATGAATGCCTAATTTATTTATTCAGCACCAGTATCCAGTGCAAACGATACATACAAGAAGACACAGTACAATAAGTTCAAAACACGACAACTTACAAGAAATAAAAATATAGCCAAAAGAAATAAGTTTGGTTTGGTTTGGTTGAGTTTTATGGCATATGAGCCATTGTAGGTCATTTAACACAAAATCCATTTTTATACCTATAGTTATATTTCAAACAATTCAGTTTAGTGTAAGAACATTGTTTACACTCAGATATCAAAACAGTTCTATATCAAGCAATTCAGTTTAGCATAAGTACACAGTTTAGTTCTATTTGATCTATAGATGGGATCATAATAGTGCTACCACTCCGGGCTATAGTGAACCTGTGAGCGATGACAATTAAGGAGTACTCCGCATTCCCTAAAGCTCCAGCATTACTGGAACATCACGATCAGATTGTTTGGTGCCTCATCCAGGACACTCATTGAGAGGGCTGTTACTCCTCCGCAGAGAAACAGTCCGTGTATTCAAAAGCCCTAGCCAACTGGGCAAGATTGTCAGGAAGTATTTCAAGAATTCCTAAGAGACAGAATAAAATTATTCTAAAGTATCGCCCATAAATCAACCCTGACAAACTTTCTTTACAAAAATTTGATATTCTTCTGACCTATACATTCAAGGCTTTTATAAATTCTAGAAAATCTCAAACAATCAAACGGTTATTATTAGGTATGATTTATAACCAAACCCGGCCGCAATGAAATTTGAAACCAATAATTTGAATAATAATACCAACCCCTCTGCACGGGCAGGTGTGACACATGGTCAATTTTTGAGTGCAATTTAACAGGTTTGAATTCAAAATTATCCTTCTTCGAGACTGGTTACCTAACCAAGGCTAAAAAACCCAGTCTGCTCTTCTACTTACTCAAAGCTGGAGGAAAAATACTCGGATTCGGAGATTTTCCTAAAGAATTAGAAATATGTGAAGAGCAATCAGCTGCATCTAGGATTTGAACTTGAGTCAATGGGTCCATTTTCTACGGCGATAACCACTACACCACAGGCATGTTGAATATGTAGCAGCTCCAAAATACGTAAATCTCGTATATATATTTATGCAACCTAATACTGCTACTGGTAGTCGGCCACTAACTTTCCATCTCTCAAACCGTTAAATTAGGACGAACTGTTGGTTAAATAAGGACGAAATCAGAAGCGACGTTCCCTTATGGGCTCCTATACATGGACACATCAGTGTCGGCTGACCAGCAATGACTTACATTCATCAACTCTGTGTGGTCACTATTTGTTGTTGTTTAGAGGATCTTCCAGGAGCAATAAATGATAGGGATGAATGGCGAGAAAGACAGAGTTAAGCGACTTCGTCTAATCAACACTGCTTGAGACCTTGAAATACGCTAAAATACTTGGCCTTCAAGAAAGTTCCTTGTCAAAGATGAAAAGAAGAGATAACGAGTTCATAGAAGATGAAAAACTTTAGACACTTGGTCCAGAAAAAAAATCCACTCACCTCATTCAAACTTTTTGACTAATAAAATGTAGAGTACTATTTTTGAGTCGTTGAAGAACTTGCTGTTATTTTGAAAAATCGTAGCCCACCTACAGTGGAAAGGGAGGAGTCACTCTAGCGCCAAATTTTGAGCTCTGTACTGGTCCTCAGCCGGATACTAACTCACTGAGTAACCCTTTGAAAAATCCCCAGCTCTCGTAGGGGGTGTCCCCGTGGTGTAATGGTTAAAGCGTTCAATTTCGGACAAATACCCTTGGGAAAGGTATGAACCCCCTTATCCTCCCAGCTATGGGTTAAATAGTACCACTGCTGTTCTTCTAGGACGAATGGCTTTGGAAAAGGTTGATATGCCATTAAACAAAGAAACCAAACCAACACACGTGTGACAGTTTCTCTCAATTATACTGTGAGTTCTCGTCGTTGTTGTCTGTCATCAAGTTCACAGGGAGTGGAAAAGTTGCAGCCTCATAACAGTCTCTAAAGCTCCCTAAAATTATTCCCTGGCCTCAGATGTCCTTTTTGCGTCTGTGCCTGTACACAATTTGCAGTTGTAAATGTACTGGACTGCGACATTGTAGTAAGTGGGTTCGAACTTCAGTTACGCTGTGACATTCAATTTCGGTTTAATACCCTCAATAAAGGTATGAAGTGCCTTAATCCACCCAGCTATGAATTAAATATAACTACACTTCTTCTGCAAGAATGGCTTTGGCGTTAAGTAACCCATGAAGGTTGATATGCCATTAAACAAAACTAAATCAAAACTTTATTAAATACATTATTGGTAAAAATTGCAAAACGACTTTGTAATGGTTCATAGGTAGTATATTGTTTTTTTCTGAAGGACGGATTTGACCGAGACTAACTCCCTATTTAAAAAAAACCTTTTAAAGTGACGAAAACATTGAGAAATGAAATGCAATTAAAGAAGGAAAAAGAAAAGAATTAAAGATAATAGGGGAGAGAGGTTTGAGAAAAGATCTTGCTGACAACTGCATTTTATCTGGAGAGACGACAGCATTTTTGTTAATTGTTGAAATGAGAGCGTTAGAAACACACAGATGAAAGGGATTTGTTCTAACAAGCTTACCACATATTTTATCACCTGTTGTAAATTGAATAATATATATATATATATATATATATATATATATATATATATATATATATATATATATATATATAATTTTGTTGCAACTCAAACTTCTTTGTCACTTTTACTTTTTGTTTTCTTTTATTGACATCGCGTTTCAACTTTAAAATTTCGTTCTCTACCTTCCATAACGGACTCAGTAGGCATACCCACAAACAACCTCAATACGACCCAAACTACAGCTTTATAACTTTCTTTATGCAATAATTACTGTACAAGAATGTTTTGACCTCTTTGTTTGAATAAATCCCATCTGTGATATCACAAGTGTATAAACGGCTTGCAAGATAACGACAAAGATCATTTTGTACGGGGTTGGGTAGCAAATAGAGGATAGAAGCTTTATTAAAAATTTATCTGAGATTTCTTTTCTGAAACTGTGTCATGCCAAAATCCACGTTGCAGTTTCAGATTTCTTACAGACAGTTTCAATTTACCATGAAATATTTCACTGTAATCCACTTATTTCATTACACAGGGCACAGCAAAACTGTTCTAAACTGTTATCTTTGTGGTGTAAATGAAATTAGACAGGTGTTAACGGTATCTTCATCTAGCTAATATCTTACAATTCCTTTATAAGATACAATCAGTTACGATCATGGCTTGTACGGATGATGCATAATCTGCGTTTGTTGTTAAAGCTTTTAAAACTGGTGAATCTTTAATTGGTACACAGAGCTTTTCGTTTTTATTTCGTGTCATTTCTACATGATACTTGTTACGTGGGGTAGAAAATAAATAGATAAATAACAAGAAATATATTTCTTACGTATTTTGCAGATGTGTTTTATTATCCTTATTATTGTAGGTTTTTTGCCTGTACGCCCTCTAATTCAACGGATGGTCAATATTTGTGAGGTTGTGGATCTATTTCTTCGGACCCATTTGGGTTTTTCCTGAGGATGTTGTTGATTTTGGATTCTAAGAAGCTAGACGGCATTTACACAAGAATGCTGCGAGCAATATTGAACAAGTGATGGCGGCAACACCCCACAAGGCATCAACTGTACGGCCACCTGCCTCCCATCACGGAAACTATCAAAGTTAGACGAGCCAGACATGCAGAACACTGCTGGAGAAGCAGGAACGAGCTAATAAGTGATCGTACTCCTATGGACCCCTACATATGGCCGATCAAAAGCAGGACGACCAGCTCGAACATAGATTCAGCAGCTATGTGAGGACACGGGATGTAGCCCTGAAGACCTACCAGAGGCGATAAATGATAGGGAGAAGTGGCGAGAGAGGGTAAGGGATATCCGTACTAGCGGCACGACATGATGATGATGATGATCCTTATTATTCTGAGGCGAAAAATAAACAAGGGGGAGGGAAAGGCACCAATCCTATCGTTTCTCCCTACGCAGGATTTGCTCGATAGTTCACGAGGGTAAAGGAGAAAGAGAAAAGAAAAAAAAAGACAGAAAGAAATTGACTTGCAAGTCCACCCACTTCCACTATTTACTCATCCTAGCTAGCCTTGAACTCTCAGAGCAAACTTTAAATGACCTTACCAGTCACGTGTCCAACCCTAGGAATCGGTCAGGGATCTTTTTTTCGCGCGTTCGCAGGGTGAAGAACGAGTAGTAGCAGTTCTGACTTCGAAGCGTGAACATCTATCCAGGACAAGTCGAGAGATCTTCGCTCCAGTCTGCCCAGAGGGAAAATGAAAAGAAACAGATTTCAGAGATCGGTCGACTCATCACTGCATTGGCTTATATTCAGGTCGATTCCTCTTTTACAAAAAAAAAAGAGGATAAGACTATTAACAAGCCCTAAACCCTCAGTGAGTTTTGAATTTCTTTTGCCTTATGTGTCTACCTTGCAAATGTATTTGAGTTGTAATCTTTGTGATTCGTCTCAGATTTTAGCTATAAATATTATCATTACTTTTCTATCCCCTTTTGTCCTTAAACCTTTTTTTAATTTATTTTCCTTTGGTTATCTTGTAAATTTTATAATAAATTTTATTATCGTTGCATCTTCAAATTGTCTTATGTTGATTTTGTGAATGCTTGCCGCTTATTCCGCTGTGATTTACCGAGAGTCTTCGATCTGAAAAAATCTTTCCCCATAGTTCGCCTTTTTTTTTATCGAGCCTTAGGCATTCTCGCAATTCCGTTATATTTTTTTTTTATTATTCTCGTTACGCGCCAGATATCGCAGTCTGAGTGAAACCCTGGTCGTAACGTACAGTACCGGATAGAAAATAGATACTGTTATATATTGAAAAGTCTATCCTGAACAGAATTATATAAAGTTGGTAGGGCTGTAGAATACACGGACTGCACCTCTGCAGAGGTGGAAGACACCCCCAATGAGAGTCCTGGATATGATACTAAATAGTCTGATGGTGAGGTCCCAGTAATGATTGGGCTTTGGGGAATACGGAAAATCCCTTCATTGCCATTGCTCCCAGGTCCACTCTGGCCCGGCGTGGTAGCACCTTATAGGGCCATATCTATGGGTAGAACGAATGGCATACCTATGCTAAACTGAATTGTTTGATCAAACTGAATAGTCTGAAATAGAAATGTTTTTGACTATTAAACTGTGTACTCATGCTAAACTGAATTGTTTTAAATAGAACTGATTATTTACATAAAAATTGAGTTGGCGCTAAATAACTCACAAAGGTTGATGTGCCATAAAACCCAACAAACCAGCCAACTACGAGGATCATAAAATAAGTTTCCAGACGTTTTTGTATGGCCACTTTTATTGATTGTACACACGTGAAACTCTAGTCCCCTTCGAAGTAATCTCCTCCCGCTGCATTGCACTTGTGATACCGTTCCAACAACTTCTGGAAGGCCCCATGGAAGTCATCTTGTGTGAGCGTGTCAATTACCTTCGCCTCTTTCATCTCCTCAATTGTCTCATAACGACAGCCTGTGAGCTTAGGTCTGGACGTTTGGGAGGCTGAGGAACTGTCTTGATGCCCATCTTGGTCAAATGGTCTTTGACAACGATGGAGTTCTGGACTGGTGTAAATGCCACAGACCCGATTTGAAGAATACTGGTCTCTTCCAAAAGAATCTCTTCCTGAACTCCATTAAAACCTTAACATATCAACCCTAACCCTAACCCTTTGGCTAATCAACTCTGGTCCATTGACTTCCTTACTCCTCTCACACCTCTCATCATCCCTCATAGACTCCGTGCCTTCCTTGAATCTCTTATACCACTCAGAAACTGATGCTTGATTCATGAAAGATGGTCCAAAAGCAGTCTGAAGCATACCATATGCTTCTGTGGCATTTTCCAAGTTAAAACAGAATTTTTTTTGCATACCGTTCTTCTAAAGTGCCAGATTAGATTTTTGATATTCACCAGCTATGACAATCAGGTTTTAGTAGGGTGTATTCCAATTGCTGCTGTACCTGTTCATTTGAACCTGAAATCATATAAACTGGTCAGTCATCTCATAAGATGTATAGCAATAACACACTAAATTTTCAAGAGTCTACAACAATTTTAAATGCCTGTACAATAAAGTCTGGAAACTTATTGAAGGCATCACTTAAATAACGTTCGTTTAGTTTGGCAGAAAGCTATAAGGAGGAATTACTTCGTGAAGATCGAACACAGAATAGGTTTATATTTTTCAAGTAAAATGTTAACAGCTTCAAATTAGATTTGAACGCGTGAATCCATTTTCTTTGGTGATAACCACTACGCAAAGGGCCCGTTGATATTTATAATTAAAATGCATATTAATACTGGATACAATTCATCCATAAAGTTTCACACGCACTCATGAATGTTTAGGTCATTTGGAACAATTCCTTGGAAAAGACGCAAAAGATGTTTTTGGCATTAAATTCAAAATATTCAGCCACAAATAAATTAATTCGATTTTTACTTGTATTTACCCACCCTACCCCCGACTCAGAAACAGTTTTTCACAATTTTTAAACTGAGCAAATTTGGTATGAATTCAGCGTTTTCCATTTCTTAGATTGGTTGACATACCAGGGCTAAATAACCCAGACTTCTTGAATATTTATCCACAGATAAAAGGGGACGAGAGGGGTTCATGCCTTTCTTAAGAGCATTAACAAGAGTTGAAACTCAACGTCTAGAATTTGAACTAAGGCTTCTTCGTGTAAAAGAATTTTTTTACGAATTGTATTCATAAGGTTAATACCAGAAATTGGCATGGTGGCTAGAGTGTTCACCAATGGTCTGGGAGACCTGGGTTCAATCCCACTTCGAGTCATATCAAACACTCAAAAAATGGTACTTGATGCCTCCTTGCTTAACACTCAGCACTATAAGGTACGGATCAAGGGTAAAGTGGAGCAATCTTGGGAAAGGAGTAGCTCCCCCTATCTACAACTTGGTGGAGCAGCTAGAGAAAAAGGGGCCATTCGGGTCACCCTCGACTACGGTTGCCCACTTTACTTCAGTAATAAGGTTAATTCAAGTACTAAGTGTAAAACAAACTGCTTTAGCTAAGAGTTTGAACTCGTTTAATCGATTCCACTCTCCGAGCCAAGAACACTCATGCTATTTTTCAACTCTCATATCAAGTTAAGCTTAGTGAAGGTATATATCATTGAGCGATGATAAAGTTTTGATCTTTGGAAACGAATGAAAACCTTCGATAAGACGAACAAAAATCGAAACGTGGCCATATTGCACCCCGGGATAGCATTCTTTGTTAAAGTTGTCCTATGAGAAAAGAAAAATAACTCTTACAATCACAAAAAAGTTGAACAGATTTCTAACCGGAGCCCCGTTTTCAGAATGTAAAAAAAACTCTAAACGTTAGTCTCAATAAGAATAATATATACTTCAATGTTAAACCAGAATAGACATTTTTTGTTACAAAAAGTAAACTTCTTCCATTGTATGTAAACGTCCTTAGACAGTGTTCAACCATGCAAACGAGATATTTTCTCTGGGGTTTACAAATGCCGACAGATTGGCGCCAAGATATCCATTGAAATTACTGATGGTCGCTCTGTCTACTCGTCACCGCCATTTTAAATGTCGTGAGTTCACTGATCGGCATGAATAGTGGAAATAATAATTCTCCGGCGGCGATGGTTACGAGACCAGGATTCTTTTGGAAAAACCAAATGAGATCCACTATTTCGACCAGTTGTCACAACAGGGACCAATCACAGGATTCTAACGCTCCCTCATCCTCGAAACAGACGCGTTAAGTGGCCACGTTGACTGACTGATAATTTCATTGGTTTCCTTTCATGTCACACTATAATTCATCAAATGCAGTGGGGGTATCCGTCTCGTTGTCATCGTATAATTCAAAGGAAGCTAGAACTATGGTTATTTTTTTATGCTACAAATCTGATCTCGGATCACGTTTGTGACGTCTTCTGGTTTAAATATTCAAAGTTATTTTCAAGTTTTTATGAGTGCTTTCGTTTACAACGTGAATATAATTCTAAATTGGTGATTGATCGATATATCCGTATGGCATGTCAACCTGTGTGTGGTTATTTTTTGCCAAGAAGTTAGGGAATTGCGTTTATTGAATATTTGTATTTACATTTTGTGTAGTTGTCTTTTACGAGTATTTTTCACACAGTTATTTGATATCAAGTATTCCTATCTATGCCAAACAATTTGCGCACATTTGTATGGTTTCAAATATTCCAACCAAATATTTATAGATATATATGCATTTACCAATCCTTCTGATTGAACAGAATGAGGCACAAGGTCAATTTTCGGTGGAGTTTAACAGGTTTGAGTTCAGAGTTTTCCTTCTCCTACTCCGCTCCCCTTATCAAGCTTAAAAACACCAGATTATCCTACTGTTCAATCATAGCTTGAGAGAGAATTATTAACTGGGTACCTTTCTCAAGCGTATTAGTACTATGTGAAATGGAAACAGCCTCGTTCAAGCTTTGAGCTTGTCTTGCCGTGTCCATTTCCTACGTCAATAACAAATAAATCAGATATACCTATGAATATTGATGATAATAAGGTTTTAAATAAGTATTTCCATTTAATGATATTCATTAGTTGACACACTGTTATATAATTTAAATTAAATTATGATAATTCTTTGTTAATAATAATAACTGCAAGTAAGTCTTCTTAATACAAATAATTTATACTTATTTAAAAATTATTCCTATGTAATACGAACATTTGCGCTGTTGTATGGTTTCAATTATTCCCTTATAATTCGGATAATTATATGCACAAGCTCATTGGCAGTGGGTAGAGTGTTCGCCAATGGTCCAAGTCGCGTCATACCTAAGACTTTAAAAACGGTACTTGATACCTCCTTGCTTAAAACTCAGCAATACAAGGTACGTATCAAGGGTTAAGTGGAGCAAACCAGGGAAAGGGGCAGAGCCCTCCCATACACTTCGGTGTAGTAGCTATTGAAAAGGGAGCCTTCTGGTCGCCTTTGACTACGGTCGCCAACTTACTAATTTCTCTTTAGTATTAATCATTCATTTTCACATTGTTATACGGATCTTAGAAACTAATAATAATGCATAATCTAACTTTGATAGTTTTCGTGATAGGTGACAGGTAGCCGTATAGCTGCAGCTTTGGGAGGCGCCGCCTCCATTGCTCGCAGCATTCTTGTATAGTCACCGTCAAGCTTTTTCTCCATTCGTTTAGTTAGCATCCATGTAGTGCATCCATATAGCAGTATCGACGCGACTACTGCTTGGAAGAGACTGCATTTTATTTTATCGGTCAAGTCTGAATTCCATATGACCGATAGCCTATCGGTTGCTGTCCATGCCTTTAAAGTTACGCTAACCAGACATGCAGGGACGAAGTAGGGACGAGTTGATTAAGGATATACTCCTGTGGACTCCTTTACGTGGACGAGCAAAGGCAGGACGACGATCTAGAGCCTACATACCGTACTTCTCTGTCGATAGGCGGTGTAACCCTGAAGAGCTGCCGGAAGCAATGGACGATAGGGAGGGGTAGCGAGAGAGGGTCTGGGATTTCCATGCTGATGGCGTGACCTGATGATGATGATGATGATGCATAATGAATAATAATAATAAAAGTATACAAGTAACTGTTTAAATACAAATAATTTACAGTTTTATGATATCATCAAGTATTGCCATCTAATACAATTTGCATTAGAAATGTAACTGTATATAAAGAATTCTTGGCATCAAAATTTTGGGGGTTTCGCAGTACAGCCAGAATTAATCTTGGTAATCCATGGCAGAAATGCATGATTGTTGACGGATCAAATTTTGGCTGATTAAAAAACTGTTTGAATTCATTAATTCAGATATAAATGTTTATTTTAAAAACAAACATTATTTTCCGAACAGTTATATGTATACATGTGTGTGTGTGTGTGTGTGTGCGCTCGCGCGTGATGTATGAGTGTGTGTGTGTGTGTATGTATGTGTATACGTGTGAGTGTGTGTGTGTGAGTGTGTGAAAATAAGTGGAAAACTTGATAAATCGAAACACAGAAAACGAATGAAAGTGATATTTCGTCTTTATTCCATAAAAGACTCCATCAGAATCTGATGAATTCTTTCAGGAAATAAAGTGGAAATATAATCAATCTGTTGTCTGTGTTTCAGTTTATCAACTTTTCCACTTATTTTTTCACATATTGTCAGATTTACCAAATTTACCTTTTCTCCATCTATATATATATATATCGAACAAGTTGGAAAACACCAATTTCGAGACACTGTTCAATGTTCCTTCCGATGAACTCTTTTAGCAGACAGTTTTCTAGATTCTGATGTTTTCATAGCTGTGTCTACTGTTTTATGTTTCAACTAGGCATAAAAAGTTTAAAACTTTGAAAGTATCTAAGATGTGTCAATCCTATTTACCAACCCCTCCGCTCGGGCAGGATATGACACAAGGTCAATTTTTAAGCGAAGTTCAACAGAGGTTTGATTTCAGAGTTTTCCTTCTCCTAGACTAGTTGCCTCACCAAGGCTGAAGAACCTAGTCTGTCCTACTATTTATCCATAGCTGGAGGGAGAATAATTGGATTCATACCTTTCCCAAGGGTATTAGTGCTATGTGAAATGCAATCAGTCTCGTCCAGGTTTTGAACTCGTGTCGCCGTGTCCAATTCCTACGACGATAACCATTACTCCATGTGCACCTCCATAAAGATGTGTCAATGAACATCTTAAGACTGTAGATTTCAAAGTTTAAAAAGTTAATTGTCAAATACTTCCAGATAGACGGTTGAGTTTGTGAGAAGAAAAGTTGGAATAATGCTATGCATTTAGTCAGAAATTCGTGATGGCTTTGTATTTATTCTGATTTATGTATTTATTTATAAAATAAACAATCATTTCCCACTAAAAAGTTTCATGTGTAGGTTTTGACTACGTGAGTGGTGTTCCTACTTACGTAGACATAACCACCTCTTAGAAAGCTGTAACATTTCCGAATGGTCTTCCGCTTTGTTTTTAAAAAACGTCACATGAATATGTAAACACTCCACTAAATTGAGCTTTCATTTCTTATCTTCCTTTCACACACACACACACACACAAACACGCACACACACACACACATATATATATATATATATATATATATATATATATATATATATATATACTTGAGTTATTTGCTATATTATTAAGAAGAAGTGCTCAATATTTGTCGTAGAGCATATGTGCTTCTAAGTTTTAATAGCGAAGACACAATCAATAGTGCTTGTTAATAATCAGTTTCAAACCAATGTGATCATCAGATTATATGTATATGGTCTGATAATCATATATATGACCAAATATTTATATATATATATATATATTGATAATGATGTTTGTTTATCTATTGATGAATAATGCCAAATATCATTGATACAGCGTATATATTTAAGTTTGGACAGATCAGACACAGTCAACGGCGCTTGGTAACAAAAAACCAGTAAAACGCATTAGCGAGAAATTGACAGTTGCCAAGTAATGTTCATTCTATGTCTACTCTATCCTAATATATATATATATATATATATATATATATATATATATATATAAAGGTCACTCAAAAAAGTTACAAATCTCCCCAGAAAAGAACTAGCGAATAACTGAACATTTATCTCGTGGCAACCCTATCCCACGTCATATAAAACTAAAAATCTTAATTAGTTTTTTCCAGTTTATGTAGTTTGCGACCGTAGGTGACCCGAAGGTTCCCTTTTCAATAGCTACTACACAAAGGTGTAGGAGAGGGCGCTACTCTTTTCCCTAGATCACTCAACTTTTCCCTTGATCTTTACCTTATAATACTGAGTGTTAAGCAAGTACTATTTTTTTAGTCTTTGAAATGACTCCACCTGGGATTGAACCCGAGTCTCCCGGGCTATTGGTAAAAACTATAAACTTTATACCCATGTCCGGTTTATTTATGCTTGTTCTGAGGATCACATAGACGAAAATCCAATAGTCACTTCGTGCCGTTAATTCTGCCTCAATATATATAATAGACAGTTCTGAAGAATTTGTTATTGATAAACTTAGAAGAAATATGACTGATAAAAGTAATTTTTATCATTTGTTGGAATTCCACATACAGATATCTAATAAATCATGGTGTAATGGTTATTGTCGTAGGAAATGGACACAGCGACACGAGTTCAAATATTGGACGAGACTGATAGCATTTCACATAGCACTAATACCCTTGGGAAAGGTATGAATCCAATTATTCTCCCTCCAGCTATGGGTAAATAGTAGGGCAGACTGTATTCTTCAGCCTTGGTGAGGCAACTAGTCTAGGAGAAGGAAAACGCTGAATTCAAACCTGTTAAACTCCGCTTAAAAACTGACCGTATGTCATATCCTGCCCGTGCGGAGGGGTTGGTAAATATGGTATCTAATAAATCATATCAAACTGATCTGGTTCCGGGACATCATAGCTAATTTTTATCGCATTCTTATAAAAAGATCAAATGTAAAAAATAAGGTCATTTCCAACCATTTTACAACCTGATTTTATTAGTGAGTAGCAGTGATAATTTTATCAAATACTTATGATTACTTGCTTTTTCTCATTTATTTATTCATCAATTGGTTTATGTACAATTAATTATAGGAGTCATTCTATAGATAAAATGTGATTTGACAACTTCCCGTGTCGTCATGACTAAAGTGCTGCCTTACAGCATCTAGGGAATCGAGTTCGAACTCCTGTCGCTCTATAACGTCCTCTTTCGGATTAATAAACTTGGGAAAAGTTTGAAACGCTCTTCTGGCCCGGCTATGGGATAAACAGTATCATTGTGGTTCTTTTACAATCATAGCTTCTTGGTTTGGTATCTTTGTTTTTAATAGCATATCAACCTTTGTAGGTCATTTAATGCCAAAACAGAACAGTAGTGGTACTATTTAACCCATAGCTGTGCGGATAAGGGGGTTCATACCTTTCCCAAGGGTATTTTCCCGAAAGTGAATGTAATAGCGTAACTGGAGTACGAACTCGCTTACTACGATTCCGCAGTCCATCGCTTTAACCATTACACCACGAGGGCACCCGCTTGCAATCATGACTTCAGCATTAAATAACACATGAAGTTTGATTTGCTATTAAACAAAGAAACCAAACCAAAACAAAACAAAGCGAAGATAATCTTTAAGCTGCTTTTAAGTGGCGAAAAGGAAAAGAAAATTGAATTCAAATGTGCATGGTGGCTATTTTTGAGAGCCTGCATGAAATAAAAAGTTTAAAATGTTTATTCAAGAGGTAAACATGGCTGATTTCCTGTCGCTATTTTGCTTCCATTTTTTTTTTCCTTTGTGTTCTTCCGTTTTCCATCTAGCTCTTTTCATTTCTTTCAGGACTAAACGAGGACGTTGTCTAGAGTAGAATTATAATGCTTCCGAAATCATCGACCTAGAAGTAACTTTAGGCTTGAGGACAAGAGTATTTTAATTTGGTAACATTGTAAGCAAAAGGTATCTGGTTGCGAATAGACAAGCTATTTAAAAAAAAGCTAGCCGCCGGAATAAAGACGAGTTGACAAAGTGCAAGATCTCATCAGGTTTGATGTAAAAAGATGTGCTTATGTAAAAACAGTATTTAAACTTTCCAAGGTGAACAGACTCGATTGGTCATCTAAATTGTGGCAGGCAGTGGTCAAACAATGCTGCCCTCATGAAGTTGAAGTAGTGGGTTGTATGTTAAGAAAATACCCATATAAGACGACGGATTTCTCGATAAGCCTTCTCTGTTGGTGGCTGAGGTACGAAGAGACAAGCGTCTGTGATAACGGAAAATGAAGAACGATCCTAAGATACCGGAATATCCTGTCTTTTATGAAAGCTATAAAAAGAGACAGGATGATACAATCGAGACCATTTTTATGACAAGTTTTATGATAAGGATTATAGCTATTCAGATTTCTTTCTAAATTTTCCACCAATAAACATGCTAATACTCAAAACGTCAACAAATTTGAGTATCACCCGCGAATCTAAGACAATGTACAAAGATCGAGTGCATAGAAATTTTTCGCAACGGTGTTTAGAAATTATTCGTTCAACTGTACTCTCAAGTTGGTTGGTTGGTTGGTTGGTTTTATGGCATATGAACCATTGTAGGGTACTTAGTGCCAAATCCATTTTTATTCAAATGATCAGGTCTATTTCAAACAATTCAGTTTTGCATGAGCACGCAGTTTGATTGACAAAAACATTTCTATTTCATACTAATCGGTTTAGTCAAACACAGTTCAACGTCAAAACATTTCCATTCCAAACAATTCAGTTAGCGTAAGTAGAATTTCAATGTCAAAAACAGTTCTATTTTAAACAATTCCTTTCTGCATAATTAGGCTGTTTTCATGTCAAAAGAATTCTATTTCAAGCAGTTCAGTTTTGCATATTTACACAGTTTAAATATCAAAACAACTCTATTTCAAGTAATTCAGTATAGCATAAGTACGCAGTTTAGTTCTATTTAATCCATAGATAGGACCTAATCAGGTACTGCCACTCTGGGCCAGAGTGAACCTGGGGGCGATGGCAATGAAGGCGTACTCCGTATTCCCCAAAGCTCCAGCATTACCGGAACCCCACCATCAGATTGTTTAGTGTCATATGCAGGACACTTGTTGAGGCAGTCTTACTCCTCTGCGGCGATTTCTACAGTCCCCGCCGACTGGGCAAGGTATTCTCAAGATCTGGGCTAATCTACATTAACTATTACACGAATTTAGTAAATTGAAGGGTAGGAGAAAAGATTGTGACTACACCTTCCACCTAACAGGCACCACCATACCTCGTAAGTAAGTACCTGGGAGGAATTGCAAGAAAAACTTTCAAAACTGAAGTTTCTCTTTAAGATTTAGTTTAGTTTTATACCCAGGACAATTTCTTTCTGGGTGCATATCATGATTAATGAATTTTTTTTTTAAATTCTGGTTTTTACTTCGATAGGAAAACCGATCTCTCGCACCGGTAAAAAGATTGGTAAGTGTTAACCGAAGCCCAAATTATGTTGTTTACTATACTTATCAAGATGATCACGCGAGTTGTTGCCAGTTACAAAAATACACAGAAAGATACCTGAAAGAAGAAATAATGTGTAAAGTTAACCGGATTCTGCAATTTTATTTCCGTTCCTCTACTAATGGCAACTTATATATATATATATATATATATATATATATATATATATATATATATATTTACATATATATACAGAAAGAAAGAAAGTTAAATGTCCGAATGAGCTAAAAATTAATTAGAAAAAAGTAAGACAAAATTGGTGAAAGGAACTGCCGTGAGCCTAAGAAGAGAAAAAAAAAAAACAGGAAATTTGAATAGGGCCGACCCGGAGAATTCTTTATCACGAACATCATTCCGGGTCTATTTAGATTTAAGCTTAAGGCAAATCATTTCGAGATGAATTTTTTTTCTTTCTGATATTGGAACGAGGCGTTATATTATAACTTTCATTACCACCTGCCTTTTTATAACCTGAAAATATAAAAGAACGTTTACCATTTCTCTCTACTGTCTACCTGTCACTGTTTCTTTTAAACTTATATCAATATATATTCGAGACGCGAATGTGTATATCTATGTAATTTTATGTACACATGTATATATATATATATATATATACACTTGTGTATATATATTTATATATATATATATATATATATATGTGTGTGTGTGTGTGTGTGTTTATATTATACATTTTTTAGTAAACTCATTAATAAAAACTTATATCAATATATATTTGAGACGCGAATGTGTATATCAGTGTATTTTTATGTGTGTATATATATATACACTCATATATATATATATATATATATATATATATATATATATATATATATATATATATGTATATATATATATATATATATATATCTGTAAAAGCGCACGCACGCGTGCGTGTGGTTGTGTGTGTGTGTGTGCGTGTGTGTGTGCGTGTTTATATTATACAATTTTTGTAAACTCATAAATAAAAACTTATATCAATATATATTTGAGACGCGAATGTGTATATCAGTTTATTCTTATGTACGTGTATATATATACTCATATATATATATATATATATATATATATATATATATATATATATATATGTATGTATAAGTGTGTGTGTGTGTGTGTGTGTGTGTGTGTGTGTATGTGTGTGTGTGTGTGTGTGTTTATATCATACATTTCATTTTAGGTAAATTCATAAATAAAAAAGGAAAATAACTCTATCTAATGTAGCCCTTGGCTATTATCTTGTAAACCACATTTTTTATTTATACTTTTATCGGAATTATTTCTCCTTTGTTTTTCTTTTTCTTTAGAAATTATGTTTATTTTGAATTTGATATGAATTCTATTTCCTGTGAGCCTCGGGATTGAGAAAGTGTACGGTTAATCTTACTGATATTTAAAAGTTCAGTACATGAAAAATACCAACTGATTGCTTAAGAAAGTTTTTTTTCTGTATCATTAAAGATATCCTATCTGAGTCACAGACGTTAACCCACGTGTGTCACCAAATTTCAACATAGAAAAAGGCCCATGTGTTTCATGACTTCCCAAAATGACTTAGCCCGCTCGGATAGGCCAATAAAAATACCGACGAGATCTGCGCAGAGGGGTAAGACGCCACAAACGAGTGTCCTAGTAATTACATTAAAGATTCTGCTGGTGTGACTCCAGTCATTCTAGAGCTTTATGGAATGCGCAGTTCCACTTCATTGCCATCGCTCCCAGGTCCCCTCTGACCTGGAGTGGTAGCACCTTATAGGGTTCTATCTATGGGTCAAATAAGACATTTAAACTTTAGGCAAAAAAATTACTTATGATAAATTGAATCTTTAGAATTTGAACGGTTTGGTCATTTAACCGTATGTAAGTAAATTACTAATGTTTAATTGATTTTTTACCGTGAGATAGCAATACGTAGAACCATTTGACGATGTGCAAACGAATGAGTAATGTTGAATAGAATAATTAGAGTTTGTAACCAATCCTCAGTGTACAAACAAATGATGAATATTGAATAGAATTATAAGTGCCATAATTGAAATCATTTAACCGTAGAAACAATAGGAATACTAGTGTGGAAACAAATTATTTCTATCTCATTCAAAAATGAAATTATATACAAACTATTCCCTTACAAATCATATATATATATATATATATATATATATATATATATATATAAAATTAACTTAAATCGCGAGTCGGAAATCTTCTACAAAAGTTTCACCTTATCGGATCATCAGGAAGTCTAACCCCGACTTCCTGATGATCCGATAAGGTGAAACTTTTGTAGAAGATTTCCGACTCGCGATTTGAGTTAATTTTATAATTGGCTCCACTCGTGTTGAGCACTCTTGTAATTGTAGCATTGCAGTGTTCGCGGAAGGTTTTAGTTTTCCTTTGACCAACTGACTGCATATCCCTTGATTTTTTTCAAGGGGTCTGACGAGGTTGGCCTTTTCTTTCTTTTTGACCTATAATATTTTTTCTTTTTCCCCGGGCGGTGATTCGAGATATTCTTATCTCTTCTTCCTGGCGGGCTTTTTTTCTTTTTTTCTGGTAACGTAAATGCTGTTAGATATTAAATTAGTATATATATATATATATATATATATATATATATATATATACGTTTAAATACGTGGAAACGAATGTCAGATGTTAAATTGATACTATTACATTGCAATACTTGAAACAATTCAATTGTGTGCAAACAAATGATTCTTTATGAATAAAATTATTTGTGTTTGATTGATATGCTTGAAACCATTTAGCTGTGAGCTAATAATTATTTCAGACGCTTTTGAAAAGGTTTTATACAAAATAGGTTTACAAATCATATATTTCATAAATACATGGCGCATTCAATAAGCTTCCAGACATTTTTTGTACTAGCATTTAAAATTGTCATTCACTCTTGAAAATTAGGTATGTTATAACTATACATCTTTTGAGATGACTGACTTTTTTTTACGATTTTAGGTTCAAATGAACAGCTACAGCAGCAATTGGAATACATCCTACTAAAGCCTCATTGTCACAGCTGGTGAATTTAAAAAACGCAATCTGACACTTTAGAAGAACGATATGCAATAAAATTCTGTTTTAAACTTGGAAAAAAGGCCACAGAAACGTATGGATGCTTTAGACTGCTTTTCGACCACCTTGCATTAATCGGGCATCAGTTTTTGAGTGGCATAAGAGATTCAAGGAAGGCTGGGAGTCTGTGAGGGATGATGAGAGGTGTGAGAGGAGTAAGGAAGTCAATGTACCAGAGTTGATTGGCCAGAGGGTTAGGGTTTGGGTTACTATGTTGAGGTTTTAAGGGACTTCAGGGAGAGATTCCGTCGGAAAAGGCCAGCACTCTTTAAATCGGGTCAGTGGCATTTCCACCAGGACAATGCACCAGTCCACAACTCCATCATTGTCACAGACTATTTGACCAAGATGGACATCAAGATAGTTCCCCACCCTCCCTATAGTCCAGACCTTGCTCTCTGTGACTTTTGGTTATTTCCTAAGCTCAGAGGCTGTCGCTATAAGACAATTGAGGAGATGGTAGAGGCTGTGACGAAGGTCATTGACACGCTCACACAAGAAGACTTCCATGAGGCCTTCCAGAAGTTGTTGGAATGGTACGACAAGTGCATTGCAGCCAGAGGAGATTACTTCGAAGGGGACCAGAGTTTCATGTGTGTACTATCAATAAAAGTGCCCATACGAAAAAAGTCTGGAAACTTATTTAATGATCCACGTATATGTGATTTTAAAACATTTCGTTGATAACATTTTTAAATGAGCCTGTGCTCATTTTTTTCACATAGTTAATTGGTTTCAAGTATTTTTATAAAATACTAATAATTACATTAACTATTAATCGTCTGTTTACGCACAGTTAGGTGGTTTCAAGTATTGCTATACAACAGTAAAAATTTAACTTCAGTTTGCTTACATTTAAATTGATATACATGGTATTTGCTTACATGTAAATTGATATTCATGGTATTTGCTAACATTTAAATTGATATACATGGTATTTAAAAGATTAATTTTGTCTGTAATATCACCAGAGTTGATTGGCCAAAGGATTAGGGCGAGGGTTACTATATTAAGGTTTTATGGGAGTTCAGGAAGAGATTCCGTCAGAAGAGGCCAGCACTGTTCAAATTGGGTCAGTGGCATTTCCACCAGGACAATGCACCATTCCACAACTCCATCCTTGTTACAGACTATTTGACCAAGATGGGCATCAAGACAGTTCCTCACCCTCCCTCTAGTGCAGACCTTCCTCCTTGTGATTTTGGTTATTACCTAAGTTCACAGGCTGTCGTTATAAGACAATTGAGGAAATGAAAGACGCTGTGACGAAAGTGATTAACACACTCAAAAAAGAGGACATCCATGGTGCCTTCCAGAATTTGTTGGAACGGTACAACAAGTGCATTGCAGCTGGAGGAAATTACTTCGAAGGGGACCTGAGTTTCATGTGTGTACTATCCATAAAAGTGCCCGTACGAAAAAAGTCTGGAAACGTATTTCATAATCCTCGTATTTATTAAGAGCATTTGGCATTAAATAACCTACAATGGTTGATATGCCACAGAAACCCAATGAAACCAAATCATAAACATTTAACATATATGTATTAATAGGATTTAGCATGAAATACCCTACAATGGGTAATATGCAATTTAACCAAACCAAACCAAATCAAATCAAACCGAAATAAATTGTTCCTATTTTACCAATAGAATGCTAGTGAGTAAAAGATGGTGCAAAATCCTTATAACTAGTTAGTAGCAGCTCCAACTGTCTCAGAATTCAGACGAACCAAAACCATTGTAGCCAAAAATTTCACATTGGTAAATAAGTTTCATGTTCTAAGGAATTTCAGAACAACATGCAAGTAAGCATTTAAAAATGCTAAAATATTTAGGTACACGGTACATATACAACGATAAATACTCACAGAACATAATTTGGGGGGGTGGGAGTGTGGGCTTGGTTTGTTTTGTTTTTTTTGTTTAATGGCATATCAACGTTTGTGAGTTTTTATCTTATACCTGAACCTACAATTTTTCAGTATACTATTACGTACAAATTCACAGCTGATTGCTAAGAATTGGTATTGTACAGACAGTTCGCGCACAGGTATCCGTATTTCTTTTATCCCACAGCTCTAAAAAGCAATAAACAAGTGGTCATGGATAAGTTCAACTACTCTCATAGGCTAGTCCACGACAATTGTTAAATGCTAAAGCCATCCTTGAGAAAGATCAGTCCTGGTATTATTTAACCCATAGCTGTGGATAGATTTTGTAAGCTTCTGCTTATTAGAAAAATGATGTATAACTAGATAGTGTGTTTCGACTCAACCTACTATTATTTGCTTACTATTTTATTCATGGCTCATTTCCCTGTTAACCTTTTTATCACAGTACCTGGAAAACACATATGCTACAAAATTAAAGTATTGGCTTAATGAGTAGAGTGTTCACCGAATGGTCCGAGAGACCGGGGTTCAATCCCAGGTCGAGTCATATCAAAGACTCAAAAATGGTACTTGATTCCGCCTTGCTTAACATTCTGCATTATAAGGTAAGGATCAAGGGAAAATTGGAGCAATCCAGGGAATGGAGTAGTGTCCTTCCCTACACCTCGTGTGTAGTAGCTATTGAAAAGGGAGCCTTCACGTAATACTTGACTAAGGTCGGCAATTTTTACTTAATAACTAACTTCGTTCGCATAATTCGCTACAATGTTCATGCCACCCTTGTAACCTTTGCTTTAAATAGTGAACTTGATTCCATTTCGACAATAGTTTTATATCAACTACGAAAAAGATTGCTTTATAGATTGATTGATTTTAATGGCATTTCAACTTGTTTTTGGTTATTTAATGCTTAGAGGAAAGGGAATAGTGTTCATATGAACATTTTTTGTATTGAAGTTTTGTTCAAAACGAAACGGAAAACTGAGGAGGAAATCTGATTTTAATTTGAAATAGTAATTTGTGGGAATAGTAGATTAGTTGTAAAAGTAGAACTTTTCTGAAAAATCAGTCAATGAGGACTTGACAGGAACGCCGAAATTAGGTCTCTGTATTTTAGTAGAGAGATATTATTGAAATTGTTATTCGAGAATGAAATCAATGGTCACTGCTGGTCGGCGAGTCTTAAACTGTTCAAATTGTATCTCCTCCAAAGGAGTAGGACTTCCCTGAAACGGGGTGTACAGGGTTCTGTCCTTCATTTAATGTTGGGGATCGAGTTCAGTAGATTTGGCAATATGAAGAACCATTCTCTTGGTCTATTTTGAGCTGAAGTGACCTGTTCAGGTCCCATCTTTTGGTAAAATAGATCTGTTTGAAGATGATTCGTATTCAAAGTATAGGTTAGTGCTATAACGCTCTACAGTAGATACTATCAGCATAGTCTAAGCTCCGACGATAGGGTAGTGACCACTGATTTCGTATCCGAATGCAAACAAAAATGTTTAAAAATATATACATATAAACCTACAATGAAGGCGGTTACTTAACCTCTTACCTTAAAATGAATTTAGACAGGTTGAAATACTGTTAAAATTAATCAATGTATCAAATCAAATGTCGAATCTAAATCATGTGTTTATTTTGTAAATAGGTTTGATATATTAAACATAAAAACAGAGGATAAAACTTGCAGACTTACAAATCGTTGGTCAATGCCGCGAGTCAATACCCAGTTTTCTGCCGATACAGACAGTCATAAAATCGTTTCTTCGGGCAAGTAAAACTTTGAATTAAAATGCCTGACACTGATTTGGCATTTTATAGCAATCGGAGGATTTGTTTTCCTAGAATGCTAACTCAAATTGCTAAATATATCAGATAGGAAACTGTTTATTGAATATACCAAAGAAAATACCCAAACATACATACAAGGGTCAGTCAAAAAGATCCAAGTCTTGCTAAGATTTTAGATGTGTCACACTCCTATCACTTTTGTATGGACCTGATCTGTACAGAAATTAAGACAGAAATCTAAATTGTTTTTTCGAGTTTAATGAAAACTGTTAGTGTTTTACCACAACAAAAATGTTTAGACTTAGCTCTTCTTTTTGTATGAGGCTTAGAACTTTTTGAATGACTCTTTCAATATAAAAGAATATTGCATCAAACAATGAATGAGGCTTAGAACTTTTTGAATGACTCTTTCAATATAAAAGAATATTGCATCAAACAATGAATGAGGCTTAGAACTTTTTGAATGACTCTTTCAATATAAAAGAATATTGCATCAAACAATGAATGAGGCTTAGAACTTTTTGAATGACTCTTTCAATATAAAAGAATATTGCATCAAACAATGTACTGTGAGTTCTGCCCTTCATGGAACAGAAAAGAAATGTGCTAATCATATCAGAAAGAACTGTATCATACTTTCTTCACTGTTATGTTATTATGAATAAATGAATAGACAAATACATGTTTCCTTCATCAACTAAATGACTGGAAAATCGTTTAATCAGTTTTAACCACAATCATCTTAAAATAAGAAGAGAAAGTATATACTATACTTGAAATAAAGTACATACAATTCTTTGCTGGAACTTTTACTTTAAAAAATCCCCTCAACATTTATATTCCGAAATACAATTTTTTGGGAATATGAATTAAAATTGAGATTGCTGACATCCAAACGGACCTGTTTAGTAACATATCCTGGAGATAATCCTGTAATGAAATAATAACTGTGTGTCACATGATGTGTATCTATCTATCTATCTATCTATCAGACAAAAGACTGTAGGATTGTGTTACAGTGAGTATCCTGTTTACAATTACCATACACTCATATCAGATATACATTCACTGCTCTTCTACACTGCCCAATCGGCTGGGGATGTAGAATACGCCAATTGCACCTCTACAAAAGGGCAAGATGCCATAACGAGTATCCTGGGTATGAAACAAAACTGTATGTAATACTTAGGTTCCAGACATGGAACATTGGAGAATGTGGAGTACTAGTGATTCCGTTTCCAGAAGTTTTTTCACAGAGGTCAGTAAATTTATTCTACTAAACTGTTCATTTAAAATGCACATTTGATTTAAAATAGTAATGTCTTAAATCTCAGCTGTATTCTGTGTTGTTTAAATGAAGAATGAAGAATGAAGACTTAATTTTCAGGAAAAACTTTACTTTTGGAAGACGAATTTCTAAATTTGCTAAAGAAAACCCCAAAATTTCCCCCCCCAAGAAAAGAAAGAAAAAAAATATATATATCCAAAACACCTCAAATGTAGTCTAACACGTGCTAAAGACGAAAGCCATAAAAGAGTTGACTCCTCCTCTCTCTTTCTCTCTCTCTCTCTCTCTCTCTCTCTGTCTGTCTACCCCACTAGATGACCATGATATAGGAGTGGAACCTTTAATATAAATACTATTAAAAATTATTAATAATTCAATCCTTCATTTGTTGAAATAGTATGCATACGTTGGAAGTGATTCCGTTTCCAGAAGTTTTTTCACAGAGGTCAGTAAATTTATTCTACTAAACTGTTCATTTAAAATGCACATTTGATTTAAAATAGTAATGTCTTAAATCTCAGCTGTATTCTGTGTTGTTTAAATGAAGAATGAAGACTTATGCGACTTAATTTTCAGGAAATACTTTACTTTTGGAAGACGAACTTCTAAATTTCCTAAAAAAAAACCAAAATTGCCCCCCCCCAAGGGAAAAAAAAATTAAAAAAAAAAAATTAAAAAATAAAATAAATAAATAAATAAAATAAAATAAAATGACGTATAACGACGCAGGTCGAATGCGTTAGTATACAGGGCAAACAGAAATAGAACTTTCTTAAGCTTAGAAGTCTTATTGCACACTCTCAGTTAAAAATTTAAAAAAAAAGCAACCGAAGTCAAAAATCGAATTCTACCAATAAAATAAAAACCTGTCAGGGCCGGAATCGGATGATAGGCTGAAATATACCCCAAAATGTCTTTGAATTTTAACAGACAGCAGTTTTGAACTTTCCTTAAGTTAAAACTTAAGGTAAAAAAAAAAAATTTAAAAAAGTTTTGTTTTTTCATTTTTCTTTTGTTTTTTGGGGGTTTTTTTTGTTTTTTTTTTTTTTCTAACACATACACATGGGAAGCAGCGTGATGTACGTGTGAGTCCTGCGGCTTAACGCTCAGGATAGTCAGTTCGATCGGGGAACTACTGCTGCTTATCTATAAGAGTGGCTTCTATAGATGAGAATAAAAACAGCCATCGAAAGATAACCATGACTCGTACTCAAACCAGATACATAAACCGCATCGCTCTTCGCGCGGGTAAAAAAGGGGCGCGTCCTGCTGAGGTTGGAGCCCTGGCCTCAGTGTTCGAAAAATCAGCTACAGAGCTCAAACTCAAACAAAAACTACTAAAATGCAAACAAACAATACAGATAGCGACATTTAACCTTAGAACCCTAAATAGAATAGGTCAACTACCAGACCTAACTGCATCAGCCGTAGAACATAAGATAGACATAATTTGCATACAAGAGCACCGATACACGCACACCGAAGATATCAAGTATCACGAAACTGGCAATGGATGGATGCTGGTGACTGTATCCGCATGGAAAAACTCTATCAATGCATCGGTAGGAGGGGTGGGAATGCTTTTAGGACCAAGAGCGTTAAAAACACTTAATAGCATTGAGAGAATACAACCTAGGATGATGGCCGCAACGTTTAATGGCAACCCCAAAGCAACAATTATCTCCTGCTACAGCCCTACCAATGTTAGCGAAGAAAACGAAATAGTCACCTTCTACGAAGATCTATCCTCCCTAGTACGTAGCATTCCGAAACACAACCTGCTAGTCATTGACGGAGATATGAATGCACAAATCGGGAAAAACAGACACAACAAATACAGCCTACACAACGCATCAAACAGGAATGGACAACATCTAATAGATTTCATGATAGAAAATAGATTAACATGCCTCAATACAAACTTTCAAAAAAGGGAGGGGAAATTATGGACCTACACATACGCGAATAAGAGTAAAGCACAGATAGACTACGTCCTTATAAACGGGAAATGGAAAAACAGTGCGATGAATTGCGAGGCATACTCCTCTTTCGAGGGTGTGTCCTCCGATCATCGAATAGTTACGGCCAAAGTACGTCTAAGCCTACGAAAAAACGCCACATGTAAAGCGACAACCAAGCACTATGACTGGGCCCTACTCAAGAACAGAGATATTAGAGATAAATATGCATTAGAATTAAGAAATAGATTCGAAGCACTACAAGAGAAGGCAGAAAAAGGTACCCCAAATGACGAATATGAAAATTTTGTAGAAGCACACCTTGAGGCGGCAGCAAAGTGTATTCCAACAAAACCTAGAACTAAATATAGAGCCCCTTGGGAAACGCCAGCGGTTAGAGGAAAACGTACACTTGTGAAAACTGCCTCCAAAAGCTATCAAAAGAACCCAACAAACACAAATGCACGAAAACTAGAAAAGGCTCAACATCAATTAACAGGAATATATCTAAAAGAACAGGCAGAATACATACAAAATCAGATAGATAAGATTAGAGACTCGGTGGAAGATAGACAATCCAGGATAGCCTGGCAAACAATAAACGAATTAAGTAGAAGGAAGAGCACAGCCAAAGCAAAATTGAAAGCTGCAAGCCAACAAGAAAGAGTAAAACTGTGGGAACAGCATTTCAAAAATTTACTAGGAAACCCACCGGAAATAACGGATGAACCGATCACCAGAATTATTAGTAAGCAATTAGACGTTAAACTAGGTCCTTTCACCAAAGAAGAACTCGACTCAGTTCTCAGAAGAATTAAAAATAGGAAAGCTGCAGGGCTAGACGAGATCCCCCCAGAAGTGTGGAAGAGTAGACAATTCGACGATATACTGCTCCGGCAATGCAACGCAGTATATAGTCAAAATAGGATAGAAAGATGGACGAAGGGATGCATCCTTCCATTCCCTAAAAAAGGCGACCTCAGACTAGCCAAGAACTACCGAGGGATAACACTTACATCCATAGCAGCCAAAATCTACAATGCCCTACTACGAAACCGCATAGAACCCAAAATAGACAACATCCTTAGGAAAAACCAAAACGGCTTCCGGAATAATAGATCCACAACCTCACAAATACTGACCATCCGTAGAATCGTTGAAGGCGTTCGGGCAAAAAACTTACAGGCGACATTACTATTTGTCGACTTTACCAAGGCCTTCGATTCCATACACAGAGGGAAGATGGAGCAAATCCTACTAGCATACGGCCTACCAAAAGAAACAGTAGCAGCGATAATGATTCTCTACAGAAACACCAAAGTGAAAGTACGTTCACCAGATGGAGACACGGAATACTTCGACATTGTTGCAGGAGTACTAGAAGGAGACACACTAGCCCCGTACCTCTTTATCATCTGTCTAGACTATGTGCTTAGGACTTCGATCGACAAAATCAGAGAAAATGGCTTCCAGCTGACTAAGAGAAGAAGCAAAAGGTACCCCGCAAAAACAATCACGGACGCCGACTACGCTGATGACTTGGCGTTACTAGCGAATACGCCTAATCAAGCAGAGACACTACTGCATAGTCTGGAACGAGCCGCAGCTGGCATTGGCCTCCATGTCAATGCAAACAAAACTGAATATATGTGTTACAACCAAACGGGCAACATTGCCACACTAGACGGAGCCTCTCTGAAACTAGTAGACAAATTCACCTACCTAGGAAGTAGCATCTCATCAACCGAAAAAGACATCGACACACGACTGACAAAGGCATGGACAGCTATCGATAGGCTCTCGATCATATGGAAGTCGGACCTAACTGATAAAATGAAACGCAGTTTCTTCCAGGCAGCGGTTGTGTCGAGACTGCTATATGGATGCACCACATGGACGCTAACGAAGCGGCTGGAGAGGAAACTAGACGGAAATTACACAAGAATGTTGAGAGCAGTATTAAACAAGTCCTGGCGACAACACCCCACGAGACTCCAACTATACGGTTACTTGCCCCCCATCACGAAAACTATACAAGTCAGACGAACCAGACACGCGGGACACTGCTGGAGAAGCAAGGACGAGCTCATAAGCGATGTACTCCTCTGGACCCCCACATATGGATGTGCAAAAGTAGGACGACCAGCACGAACTTACATACAGCAACTATGTGAGGACACAGGATGTAATCCTGAAGACCTGCCGGAGGCGATGAATGATAGGGAGAAATGGCGAGAGAGGGTCAGGGATATCCGCGCTGGCGGCGCGACATGATGATGATGACTATTACTCCAAGGTCCATTCTCGCTCGAATTTGTTATACCTATTAAAGTCCCATATGTGATTCAAATTGAACTTTTCAATCAATTAATATGGTTTAGTGTTGTTTGTTTTGTTTAATAGCATATCGCCGTTCATTTTATTTACAATGGATTATTATCATTATTATTATTGATTGTTTAAAGTGATACAACCCTGTGCAAATTATTTACATTACATAGGAATACTGAATAAATGGAATTATAATGTTAAATAGAAATACCCGAATCTGTGTGCAAAAAAATGATTAATATTTGACGTATTTTTTATTGTTACATGGAAATATTTGAAAGCATATGTCTATGTGTAAACAAATGATTAATATTTGATAGAAATTTTAATGTTACATAGGAATATTTGAAAGCATATGTCCATGCGCAAACAAATGATTTATATTTGACAGAAATTTTAATGTTACATAGGAAACATTCGAAACCATATGTCCGTGGGAAAACAAATGAGAGCTAACAACTGCTTAAAAAAAGTTGCATAAAAATGTTGGGCTTATGAATCATTAGTAAATAAAAACAAGATTTGGCATAAAATAACCCACAAGAGTTGATATGCCATACAACACCAGTAATCAAATGAACAGCATTTCTATACTCACATTAATCGCATTCAGCAATTATCGTACAATCATAATCAATGTTATATAATTACTGAATGATTTTTTTATTAAGCATTTTCATTAATTATATTTTATCATACGGTCTGGTTGGACTTTGAACTATTCGGCTTAGTGCAGGTACAGGTGCACACATTGAGTACAGTTCAGGCTCGAGCGCAGAGGATATGACAATCACAAATGTCATAATAAAAACCCCAGAGAGGAAATATGACTGGGGTGTGAATGACGTCATGCCCGGAAGCGAGAATTTGGTGATTTCAAAAAAAGACGTTAGTTGAGATTTGACTCTGGGAGAGGCCAGTCCAGCTGGGGGCTACGGGATGCGCGTTTGTCGGGTCAGTTAGTTGAGATTTGACGCTGGGCGAGGCCAGTCCAGCTGGAGGCCACGGGATGCGCAGCGCGTTTGTCGAGTCAGATAGTCGAGATTTGGACACTGGACCGGGCAGTCCAGCTGAGGGTTGACTGTGGGCGATGCAGGAACAGTCAACATAGTAAAAATTGTATCTCTCTCTCCTCGTGTCGAAAAACTAAACTCAAGAAGTAAATAAACATTTCGTACCTCAACAAAGAGAGCCGTCAGTGTTTCGGGATTTCTCTGTGTCTGAATATTTTACATATTCGTATTTTGGCAATGCTACATCAAGCCACAGCAACAGTTTCAGTATTTTATACTCCCATTTACTACGTGTGCGCGAAAACTGCATTTACTCCCTCATAGAATAACATTCGATATTTAAAGCATTTGTAAATCCTCTGCACTCACATATTTCCACTTGTTGTACAATCACTGTACGTTTACACCTACCACACTTGCAGTCTTACTGCACTCGTAAATTCACTTTACTCGTACAATAACTGCACAAAGGCAACCATTATATTCGAAGTTATAAAATCACTGGAATCGCGCATTTACTGCTCTAGTTCAATCACTTAACTCGCACACAACTACAGCACGTATACACAATGCACAAGCACAACACTCATGGAATCAATACACTTGAAAAGATAGTGCAATCGCTTTATTATATGGTCAGGGCACTTATATACTCGCTAAACTCGTGCGATCACATGAAATCACACACACACACACACACACTCACACACACATACACACACACACATATATATATATATATATATAAGTTGGTGACCATAGACAAGGGCGACCCGAAGGCCCCTATTTTATAGTTAATACACCAAGGTCTAGGAGAGAGCGTAACTCCCTTTCCTTGGATTGCTCCACTTTACTCTTGATACGTACCTTATAATGCTGAGTGTTTATCAATGTGGTATCAAGTACAATTTTTGAGCCTTCCGAATGACTCGACCTGGGATTAAAACCTGGTCTCCTGGGCCATTGGCAAACACTCGACCCACTAGGCCAATGGGCCAGTTATTTATATATACATTATATATAAACACTATATATAAACATTATACATATATATATATATATATATATACATTACACACACACACATGTATGTATGTATGTATGTATGTATGTATGTATGTATGTATGTGTGTGTGTCTTTGTCTGTTTGTGTGTGTTTGTGTGTTCTGCAATTAAAATCGAGTGCATAAAATAACTCCACTCATTAGTGTGCTCATATTTTGTGGCTTAAAACATTTTTGGATAAAACCAAATACTTACTCTTCTGACAGCCAAATTATACAACCTATCAATTCTATCTTTAGTACGTATATTCTTTGCTAACATAGCTAATAAAAAAGTAATCTTCTTTTTGATTTAATGCAGCTTAAATTTGGTTAATTCCGATATCTTGTTATTCTTTGTGATTTTTCTGATTTTTGCAATCTTCGGTATTTTTCCCAATGTTCAAATAATTGAGATTTGATTTTGAACCAAGCCACAATTCCATTCCTCAATAATAATTGAGCTAATAAAGCCCTAGAATGTCCCCCGGTTTCAAGATAATATTGCTTGTTTCCTCCGTTTAAATATTATTGATTGATAAAATGCCTTATTTTAACTTCCATTTTCTTTTAAAAAATCGAAAACGCAAAAACAAGTTCCTGATGAGTTTTAGAAAGTTCACATTTTTATGCTCTTTTTCCTCAAATTAAAGACTTTCCTTTTTTAGTCATTTTAGTGTAAAATCACGAAAAAAATTTCCCCTTAACTTATTACCTCAACACAATGTCTTAACGAGGTCGATTTCTTTTTCATGATGCCTAAGTCACAATTTAATAAAATATACTAAGGACCTGTGGTTGAACAAGGATCTGTCTTTTATATAATCAGTTAAAATTTGTAAAATAAAATATCCTGTAATATTGATATGTCACTCTACACATCCAAATAAGTATAAAGGGAAGATACTGACCATATTAAAATACATTTAGTTGGAAAGAAATAGATTTGAATGGGACTAAGTTGAGAGGCAGTAGCCTTAAATATATCTGTATATCTTTCTCTCTTTCGGAATTGGCTTATCTTTTCTTCCTTACAAAGGAACATAGATAATAGTTATATGGAGTAAAAATACAACAGTCTTACCCGCCAGGTCTAAAGACTTTCCACAGTTTTTTGGCCATTGGCAAGAATATGAATGCGATATCATATTTCTTGACAAACTGAACGGGAAAGAAATTAAACATAAAGTTTATAACATGGCTATATTCCGAAACATTTATAGAAATATTCAAATTAATTGCGTTATGTTAAATATCATAAGACCAAATAAAAAGTTTTTAATTCAGCAAAACGCGATGAATCATCAAATCAAAATAAAAGCCGAAAGTATTGCATTACAAAAATCAATCTCTTTATTTTCAGTTACAGATTATGACATTCCATTTCATCTCAATACATAGTCCGGAAAAAATGAGGTCATGAATATATCCAGAATATAATGCCATCGCATCTCTGATTTTACCAGATATACCATATTTCCGTCGCACAAAAATAATACATGATGGTTAAAAATAGACTGCATTTTTGAAACCGGCGCCACAAAATTAAGTCAAAAAATCAAAATTATTTATGAGATAATTTTATTGTTAGCTTGTGTTGAGATACAACTTGGAGCTCTATGTAGCCTGGGGCGCGCCAGACTAAGTTTGGGACTATTTCAACTTTTTTACTATTCAAGGCAAATTAGAGGTGTCTAGTCACACATTTTCACAAGATGTACTAAACGCAATTTGAGAGCCACATATACCTCTTAAACGTGTCACAAAAAACAACTGAGAGCCACACGTCACTCTCAAAATAATGAAAGAGAAGTAAAAAATGTTCTTTCCTTTCCATATTCAATAAGAGTTGTTGCATGATGAACAACTGCACAAAAATATGTACACTATCTATCTCATTCAATATACCCTCTCTCTCTCTCTCTCTCTCTCTCTCTCTCTCTCTGGCTCAATCTCTCTCTCTCTCTCTCTCTCTCTCTCTCTGGCTCAATCGGCTGGGGCTGCCGAATATACCGACTGCATCTGTGCATAAGGGTAAGAGTCCGCCAACGACTGTCCTGGATATGACACTGATAGTGAGGCTTCAGTAATGCTGGATCTTTGGGGAATGCGGAGTACTCCTTCATTGTCATCACTCCAAGGTCTACTCTGGCTCAGAGTGGTAGCACCTAAAAGGATCCTTTCTATTGGTCAAATAGTATAGTTTTCATTTAAACTGTACTTATGCTAAACTGAATTGTCTGAAATAGAATTGATTTAGATTTAACTGTTTGTAAACAAAAACCTGCACTTATGCAAAAATGAATTGTTTGAAATAGAACTGTTTGATCATTTAACTGTGTGTAAACTAATGATTGATGTTTAATTGAATTGTTAGTGACTCATAATGATGCTTGGAACCATTTAACTTTATTGATATGCTCAACTGAATTGTTTGAAATAGAACTGTTTGGTAATTTATTTATGTGTAAATAAATGACTGATGTTTACCTAGATGTTTTATGATACATAGCGATACTTGAAAATATTAAACTGTGTGCAAAAAAATTATTTATAGCAAATAAAATTATTCGTATTTGACAGAAATAACTGAAACGATTTAAGTGTGTGAAAAAATGTACTCAGGCTTGTTTAAAAAATGTGTTTTTAAATCAAATATCTAATATATATGTATAAAAAAAAGTGTGGAATGAAGTTAGCTACAATGGACGATGTGCTATAAAACCAAACCAAACACATCTCCCTCTCATCTATCTATCTATCTATCTATCTATCTAATCTGTTCATATCTATCTGCTTATTAATCAATCTTAGTCTTCTCATATATATGTATCAATCTATCCATCTATCTATCTATCTATCAATCCTAATTTTCTCTAATCTATCTATCTATCTATCTATCTATCTCATTTAATAAATCTCTCTCTTCTTCTCCTCTCTCTGTCTCTCTCTCTGTCTCTCAAAATGTCTAGGTCTGATCATATCTATCTATTTATTCCATTCTATTCATGTACATCTATCTATCTATCTATCTATCTATCTATCTCATTCAGCTAATCTCTCTCTCTCTCTCTCTCTCTCTCTCTCTCTCTCTCTCTCTCTCTCTCTCTCTCAATATCTATCTATATATCTATCTATCAAATTACCCTGAAAGTACTATCGCATTTTTAAGTAGGAGATAAAATCAAATTCAAATGTAATTAACCTAGATTTTCTTAATATTTGAAATAATCTATTTTATTAAGAACATCAAACAGCTTGATCCATTCTTCACCAATACGCTTCAGGGTATTTTGATAAAAGAACAAAAGAAAGAGATCAACTGTATATGTTAACAAATTTATTACATAAAACAAAAAATGAAATATTAAAATAAGCAATCAATGCTGAAACAAAGCCCCAATAAAACCTGAAAATTTGAGTTAAAACGTTACTGAATACAACCAACTGTTGTTAATTAAACCTTCAAGTATTCATGACACTACAATATTTATAGAGCAAAATTATATATATATATATATATATATATATATATATATATATATATATATATTTATATATATATATGTGTGTGTGTGTGTGTGTGTGTGTATTTTCTTACTTTAAAACAAATAGCGTTCGGTTAAACCAACAGACGTGGTCTTGTTCCGTTTCTTGATCTAATGGCATACCAAGCTTCGGGGATTATTTAATGCCAAAACCATTCTTGTAGAAGAATATTAGCGGTAAAATTTAACCCATTGATGGTAGGATAAACAGGTTCATAACTTTACTAAGTGTGTTAGTTTGAAAGTGAATATCATTACCTGACCAGAGTTTGAACTCGCTACTACTACGCCATTGTGACACCCCGTCCACAGACATGCATTCAAAAGCTAAAACAGGAAAGCGAACAATTGCGAATAAAAAAGGGATCAACAGAAAAAATCCGTAGATTATATATAACAATAATTTCATAAAAAGAATAAATTAAATCTCTCAACTCACAGCTTTGAGTTTTACAATTTCCAAATCTCTGTCGAATCAACAACACCTACCTGATCATATATAAATTGTGAAACATCCAGTTTATTCTTAGATGAAAAAATACCGTCAACATAGCGACATTTAACGTTAAGCCTTTCCACAGAAAATACCAGCTACCCAAGCAGACAGTATCTGCAACTGAGATAAATATAGAAATTATATACGTGCAAGGGCATGGATATTGCCATAGTAAACTAGAATCAAAATGTCATGATACCAGCATTGGTCAGACAGTCATCTCGTCACCTGCATGAGAAATTTGCTTCAAAACAGCCTGTAATATTAGATATTTATCTTACTTCCTCTCAGGTCAGGTTTGACACAAAATCATTTTATTGTAAGAAGCTACTCTCTAATCGAGATTCATGCATGGTTAGTACAAAAAATATGCTTCATTCTGACGGCATTCTCCTTTTGAGGCGACTCGGGGGCCAAGCAATAAACTCAGCCCTGCCAAGCAGATATTGCTAGAACTAAGGCTTCTGGCCCCTGACGGTCAACAAAATCGTCCCTGGAAAACAGAGGGTGAGCCCGTGGTAGTGGTATTTATCGGCTTCCCAGATTTGACACAAATAGACTTTTTAAATGGAAGCCACGCACAGATCGAGATCTATGCATAGCCTTTTCAAAGAATGTTTAATTCCAACAGCATTCTTTATTTTAGGGCGCCTTATATACCAAGTAATAAACACCACCCTGCCAAGCAAGTATTGCCTGAGGGAAAGCCCCCTGGAAAGATGAGATCAGTTCAATAGCACCTAACTGACGCTAATGCCAGATCGCCCTCACAAAACTAGTGGGAAGAGCCTGTGGAATTGTATGTAAGTGACTTCTCATAAAACCAGGATTTAACACAAGGACATTTTATAGCTGACAGCCTCTCACAAATCAAGACATGCGTGACTAATTTTTAAAGAAATGTTTGGTCCTTTCGACTTTTCCAACATTGGGTTGCCTCAGGTGCCAAGACATGAACATAGCTCTGGAAAGCAAGTATTACCTGAGGGGAGGGTTCCATGGGACAACGGGATAGAGCTCAATACCACCTAGATGACTGGCTCTCAGAATACCAGTGGTGAGAAAGTTCCGTGGTATTGATATTTATCCGTACCTCCAACCGGGTAGGATTTGACTCAAGGCCTTTCATATTTACCAGCCCCTCCACCCGGTCAGGATATGATACAAGGTCAATTTTTAAGCAGAGTTTAACAGGTTTTAATTCAGAGTTTTCCTTCTCCTAGACTAGTTGGCACACTAAGGCTGAAGAAATCAGTCTGGTCAACTATTTACCCATATCTGGAGGATGAATAATTGGATTCATACCTTTCCCAAGTGTATTAGTGCTATGTGAAATGCAATCAGGATTTGAACTCGTGTCGCCGTGTCCATATCCTGCGACGATAACCATTACACTACGGGCACATTGTTAAATTGGGTATTGAGGTGATCGTTCTCGAGCGGAGACTCGTGCATGGCCAGTCATAGGTTCATCATTCCCGAGAGCCAGATGCAAGTAGATCATTGCTTGTCAATGATTCACTAAGTGTAACGTGAATTTATGCTTGTCAAGGCCAAAGGATCAATGTAATCTTTGCTTGTCATTGATTTGACCTCCCCGGGGTTAATACCCGGCGTCCTCGCTCCTGGTTTTCCGAGGGCGGAGCAAACCCGTGGTATTGGTGCGTTTAAAATCCTGCCATATGTGTAATATATCACGACGATATAAACTCTTTCATAATATATAGTGTGGGTGATTTGCATACTGGTTTTAAATAAGCCTGATTTAATATATAATCATTTGGTTTATTGATTTTTGATCTTGTTTTTTTTTTTCAAACGTATTAAAGGCAATCCTAAGTACAATTTTATAAAGAAATGAATTATAATGAAATTAAAATAAATATAATCTTTTATATGCGTGTTTTTTTAGGTTTGTTAGTTTTCAAATTTAATATACTATTTGGTTATATTGAAATATAATAGGTTAGGTTGGGTTTCTTTGTTTAATGGCATATCAACCTTTGAAGGTTATTTAATGCCAAAGCCATTTGTCCTAGAAGAACACAAGGATAAGGGGGTTCATACCTTTCCCAAGGGTATTTGTCCGAAAGTGAACGTGATAGTGGGACTGGAGTTCGAACTCGCTTACTACGGTTTCATAGTCCATCGCTTTAACCATTACACCACGAGGACATCCCCCCTGAAATATAATGGTTGCTTTCGGAGTGCGCATATGTTTAATAAATAGTAAGGACGGTAAATTTGACATTGTTTAGAGAAATTAGATTATAAAAAATAGAGTTTCACACTGGTCTATTCGCTTCAGAGTATCTGCTATGTAATTTTGATTTCTTATCTGCCATTTTCAGTTAATTCAAATAGATTATTTTAGTTTGTTTGGGTTTGGTTTTATGGCATACCACCCAAGTGTTGGTTATTTAATCCTAAACACTCGTCATACATATATGTGGTTTATTTAATAAGTTTCCAAACTTTTTTGTGCAGGCATCTAAAATTGTCGAAGAGACTCTTGAAATTTCACTATGTTATTGCTATACATCTTATGAAATGACGATTTCAGGTTCAAATGAACAGCTACAGCAGCAATTGGAATACATCCTACTAAAGCCTCATTGTCACAGCAGGTGAATTTCAAAAATGCAATCTGGACATGAGGACACTTTAGAAGAACGATATGCAATAAAATTCTGTTTTAAACTTGGAAAAAAAGCCACAGAAACGTATGGAATGCTTCAGACTGCTTTTCGACCACCTTGCATGAATCGGGCATCAGTTTTTGAGTGGCATAAGAGATTCAAGGAAATCTGGGAGTCTGTGAGGGATGATGAGAGGTGTGGGAGGAGTAAGGAAGTCAATGCACCAGAGTTGATTGGCCAGAGGGTTAGGGTTTGGGTTACTATGTTGAGGTTTCAAGGGACTTCAGGGAGAGATTCCGTCGGAAAAGGCCAGCACTCTTTAAATCGGGTCAGTGGCATTTCCACCAGGACAATGCACCAGTCCACAACTCCATCATTGTCACAGACTATTTGACCAAGATGGACATCAAGATAGTTCCCCACCCTCCCTATAGTCCAGACCTTGCTCTCTGTGACTTTTGGTTATTTCCTAAGCTCAGAGGCTGTCGCTATAAGACAATTGAGGAGATGATAGAGGCTGTGACGAAGGTCATTGACACGGTCACACAAGAGGACTTCCATGAGGCCTTCCAGAAGTTGTTGGAATGGTACGACAAGTGCATTGCAGCCGGAGGAGATTACTTCGAAGGGGACCAGAGTTTTATGTGTGTACTATCAATAAAAGTGCCCATACGAAAAAAGTCTGGAAACTTATTTAATGATCCACGTATATGTGATTTTAAAACATTTCGTTGATAACATTTTTAAATGAGCCTGTGCTCATTTTTTTCACATAGTTAATTGGTTTCAAGTATTTTTATAAAATACTAATAATTACATTAACTATTAATCGTCTGTTTACGCACAGTTAGGTGGTTTCAAGTATTGCTATACAACAGTAAAAATTTAACTTCAGTTTGCTTACATTTAAATTGATATACATGGTATTTGCTTACATGTAAATTGATATTCATGGTATTTGCTAACATTTAAATTGATATACATGGTATTTAAAAGATTAATTTTGTCTGTAATATCATTTTAAACGAGTTTGAACTAATTTGTTTGAACACTATACAGTTAAATAGTTTAAATTATTGCTATTTTATACGTATGTTTGTTCAATATTAATCCTTTGTTAGTAAAAAGTGAAGTGGTTCAAAGAATTTCTATTTAACAGTAAAAATTCAATTAAACATCAGCCATTTGTTTACACAATTAGATGATCCAACAGTTTTATTTTAAACAATTCAATTTAGCTAACGTCATTTGTTTGCATGCAGTGTAAATATCAAAGAGTTCTATTTGACCCATAGATTTGACCCTATCAGGTGCTACCACACCAGGCCAAAGTGTACTTGGGAACAATGGTTATGAAGGGGTACTCTGCAATCCCCAATGCTCCAGCATTACTGGAGCTTCACCATCAGATTGTTTATGTCATATCCAGGACACTCGTTGGAGATGCAGTAGGTGTATTCTACATCCCCGGCCGACTGGGCTGACTTTGAGTGGACTTACATCCTACTCTTCCGTTTAAATACATATTTCAAAATATATATTGATGGTTTCTTTGTTTAATGGCATATCAACCTTTGTAGGTTATTTAATGCCAAAGCCATTCTCCGAGAAGAGCAGTAATGGTAATAGCTGGGAGGATAAGGGGGTTCATACATTTCCCAAGGGTATTTGCCCGAAAGTGAACGTAATAGCGCGACTGGAATACGAACTCGCTTACTACGATTCCGCAGTCCATCACTTTAACCATTGCACCACGAGGACATCCCCTAATATACATTGAGAAATATTAAGGCATCATACCCAAGCAGACAATACCATTAAAAAATCTGTTTGCATTTCACACTACATTCTATATTAAGTACTGCTTTCTGATTATCGACAAAATGCCTTGAGAATAAAATTCCAGTCACGAATATTTGTTCTTTCGTCATCCGTAAATAGAAATAATATTATGTACATTTCCACTGAAATTTATCATTATATTTTCAATGTAAAAAATTTAAATTTAGCAGAAAAGAAATGAAGATATTCAGGCGCCTGACATAGAGATATGGCTAGCAAGATAGTCTCCGATATAATTCGTCTGCTGAGACTGTTCTATTTTCACTAGTTTTTTTTTTTTAAACTGACGCCCTGTGCTTGAATCATGTAGGTTTACTAACCTGTATTCTATAAAAACTGTGAACGCATCACAAAGCCATTGCTAACAGTTGTATATCAAGTATTCCAATCTAATACAAATAATTTGTTCCCTGTTATATGATTTCAAGTATTCCTATCAAATACTAAAGCATTCCTTGTGGTCGATAGGGACGGATAGCCACAGACACTCAAGGAAATCCATGCTATCTGCACAATTCTATGATTACAATGATATAATACTGACGATGTATAAGCTATGATACGGGTTCAAGTGTTGATTTCTTTTTAATTATAACAAATATTTGCTTGCACATTGGGTTTACAGTGATCTCTGATCACATTAGTTTACAGTGATCTCTGATCACAGGTGCATAAACCAAAAAAGTTCAGCCGGTGGTCCCTCAGGCGTGTCAATCTCTATCACCTAGCACGGTCCTCTAGTAAAAAGTACGGACGTCAATGCCGACCACGACCGATTAAGGAATATATATATATATATATATATATATATATAAGTTTTTATATATATTTAATAACATGGAAGCCTGTCTGCAACCATAGGTTTTATGCCGTCTCATAACGACAATCATTAGGCAGAGAAAGAAAGATATTGGAGAAATTGAAAATTCGAAAAATACAGTCAAAAGAACGTTAGGCCTGTGTACAACTCTTTATGTGAGTGAGTGTGGGGGGGATTATTGTTGGGTATTATTGTACGAAGTCATATAAGTGATATTTAGTATGTGTGTGTATGAAGATAGATGAGCCATGCGGCAAATTTGACATTGTCTCCTGGGTATATGAATCACGATGTCAAGCGAAAATCGCGACAGTTTGACCGAAAAAAAAAAAAGAAAGAAACAGAACGATTCAACCATCTACATAGACACTTCTTTAAACTACCTACCTTCAATCATCAAACAAATACCGAAAACAATTAGCCACAGAGTATCCAATAATTCTTCCATCATAGAAATTTTCAACAAAATCAAACGCATGAATAGAAATATAATTTTATTTAACCCGCCTTACAACATATGCGTATCATCAAAGATCGTTTGGGATTTCCTAAATCTAAAAAGCAAATACTTTCCCAATCATCGCCCCTTAGTTAAAATGTTTAACAGAAACAACATAAAGGTCAGCTACAGTTGTACAAGTAACATATCACAAATCATAAAAGGCCGCAGTAAAAAGATTGAAACCATCCACAGCAACACACACCCCAACATTCAATGAAACTGTTGGAATAAAGAAACATGCCCCCTACTAAGAAACTGCCAACAAAAAGACGAAGTGTTCAGAGCAACTGTAAAAATCAACAACTCAGTCAAGCAGTACATAGGTGCAACGGAGGGTACCATAAATCAAGGAATAAATAACCACAAGCTTTTTTCAACAACAAAAATTACTCAACAAACACTTCTTTATCCATATACATCTAAAAGACATCAACATCTCATCCCTCATTACCTGGAAAATACTAAAACTAGCATCCGCCTACATCAAGACCACAAAAAATATCTTCTTTGCCTCCACAAGATACTAGCAATTATCACTCACCAATCACAAAACACCTACAAAATTAAAAAAAATCATAAATTCTATCCAAATGTAGACATGAGAACAAACATCCACACTCACATTTTGACCCATGCACATAACCCATCTATACTACTTCCACAACTAAAAATCTACAATTTTCTTTTTACTCTGTCAAACTGTCGCGACTTTCTCTACACATTGCTACTCATATACCCTGTAGACAATTTCAAATTTGCCGCGCGGTGCATGTATCGTCATATACACACGTGCACTTATATATCACTTATGCAACCATATACAATAATAAGTAAAGTAAAGTTGGCGACCATAGTCGAGGGTAACCCGAAGGCTCCCTTTTCGATAGCTACTACACCAATGTGTAGAGGAGGGCGCTACTCCTTCCCTGGATTGCTCTACTTTACCCTTGATCCGTACCTTATAATGCTGAGTGTTAAGCAAGGAGGCATCAAGTACCATTTTTTGAGTCTTTGGTATGACTCGACCTCGGATTGAACCCAGGTCTCCCGGGCCATTGGCGAACACTCTAACCCCTAGGCCAATGTCCGGTATTATATATACAATAATACGCAAATATAATCTACACAAAGACATACCACTCATACATACACACATAAAGTGTTGTACACAATCTTAACGCTCTTTTGAATATATTTTTCGATTTTTTCGATTTCTCCAATCTTTCTTTGTCTGCTTGCTGACTTTAGTCATAAGACGGCATGAAACATGTGGTCGCAAAAAGGCTTCCACGTTATTAATTATATAGAAAAATTAATGTATATTTACTTATTATTATATAATAGCTCTATCACAGATAGTGAGCACTCTCCAAATTATACCGTATTTGGTCTGCCATTAACCCACGAAGTGAGATAGTGACAAGCAACACTGTTATGATATATATATATATATATATATATATATATATATATATATATATATATATGCGTGTGTGTGTGTTTGCACTCAAGTAAACGATTTCAAGTATTGTTATGTGACACTAATAATTCTATTTAAGTACATAGTTAAATGGCTTCATGTATTGCTATCTAACGCCAATAGTTCTATTGATACTTAGTTGAATATTTTCAAATACTGTTATTTAACCTTCATACTTTTATTAAATTTCCATACTTTTTCGTAGTAAACAGTTTTATATGACCCATAGATGGGGTTCCAACTGGAACTATCACACCAGTTGAGAGTAGAACAGAGTAATTGTAATGAAGGTGTACTCCTCATTCCCCAAACTCCAAGAGAGGGGCCTCACTATCAGATGCAGTTTAATGTCATACACTGGACACAAGAGATGATTATAATAATATATTATATTTTTACATTATCAATTAAATTCACATTAATAATTAGATTCTAAAAAATAGCAACCATAGAAAATGTAATAACCATACTTATACTGATTAATACTATGAGAGGCAGAGAAAATAAGAGATTTAGATAAGTTTGGGTTGGTTGGGTTTCATGGCGAATCAATTAATGCGAGTTAATGCCAAATCATATATATATATATATATATATATATATATATATATATATGATTTTAAATGCTTAGTTTGTTGACATCATCTTTTAATAAGCCAGAGCTCTTACGTTTGCTCAAGCTCAAATTGTAATAAAATTGCCGAGGGATTTCGTTTTATATATCTTGCCTTTCGGTCTAGTTAGGCTGAGAACCTTTCGCTTAGCACTTGGGTTAGTTAGGTGCAACATTAACGCAAGTGTTCACGCACGCGTGGAGAGGATGTGTCATTCAGAGATGTCAAAATAAAAATCCCAGATAGGAATTGTGACCAGGGTATTTGGGTGACGTCACGCACTGGAAGTGTGGGCTGAGATTTGAAAAAAAGTAGTTAGTCGAGTTCCCGCCTCGGAAGAAGAAGGTTGACTTTCAGAGCTGGGCGAGGCCAGACGACTTTGTCCGCTACGGGCGCCGCGCGTTGGTTGGGTTGAGAGCTGACTATGTAAAATCAGTCAGCTTAGAAATAGTGTGTGTCTCTCTCTCCTCATGTCGTTAAACTTTTAAACACAAAAAGGTGAATAAAAGTTTCGCGCCCGAACCAATTTTGTAAAATTTCGTGTTTTTAGATTCCCTATGCCTATTTCACATATTCGTATCATGGATATGTTAAAAATGATTTAAGATATTTCGACCTGACACGAAAAAATTGATTCAATTTGATTAACAGGTCGTTACTCCAATGCTCATTTATGCACGTATCTATAAGATTTCTACGACTCAACTAATTGATACAAATCATAATATACATACTTATGGTTTCACGTACGAAAAATTGGACATTCCATCTATAATTTTCTTCATGTTAACTTTATTAAGTTCAAATTACTTAATAAATGAAAATCATCTTAGCAGATTTTCAAGTATAAAAAAGTAAAATAAAATTGGTGACCGTAGTCGGGCGCTACCCGAAAGCTCCCTTTTCAATAACTACTACACCGAGGTGTACAGGAGGATGCTATTCCTTTCCCTGGATTGGTCCACTTTACTCTCGATACGTACCTTATATTGCTGAGTGTTAACCAAGGAGGTATCAAGTACCATTTTTAAAGTCTCTAGTATGACGCGACCTGCGATTGAACCCAGATGTCCCGGACCATTGGCGAACACTCAACCCACAAGACCAATAAACAATGAATGTTTTCATTTTTTTTTCATTTTGTACATATCGTAGCTGGTTATTGCAAAATCCGTTTTTGATGCAAATAAAAACTTCTCTCATGTAGAATTTTCTCTTTGAATGTCACGTAAGGAACTTTCTACAGAAGTCGATGCAGTAAAATTTAAATACCATATAAAATTGAATTTATAGTTGACAATTTTGACCTGCATTGGTTTTGCTAAAAAACGATTCAAAAATCGAGATAAACTATCTGGAATAAAATCCTTTTCTATTATCAATTTTCAAATATTGACCTTACTTCATTTTTATCATTTCTTTCTAACCGAGTAAATAAGGGGAGATAATGGAAACAACTTTTTTATCAATTTTTTTTGCTCTCTTTACAAAACGAATGAGAAAAATGTGATAATTTAATTAATTTCATTTCGAGACCAGAGTTGACAGCATGGCTTTAATTCCATAGGAATGGAAATCACTTGAATTTGCATGACGTGGTGGCTAATGGGCTGAATTGTGACATTGTAGTCAGCGAGTTCGAACTCCGCTCGTGCTATTACGTTTACTTTTAAACTAATACTCTAAGGAAAGATATGAACACCTTACTGCTTCAACTATGAATTAAATAGTACCACAACTGTTCTTCCACAAGGATGACTTTGGCATTGAATAACCCACAAAGATTGATATACTAGTAAACCATAAAATATAACCTGAGAATTATATTTTGTATTTTTACATAAAGATAAACATAGGCAAATATTTATTCTTAATATATATGAGATCGTTAAATTTATTTGGGCTTCTTTTTTTATTCATTTATCAATCAGAGTTTAATGTCGATGAATTATTCTTCAAATGGTGGTAAGGGAGTGCATAACTTCTTCGAACGTTTACAAGAAATCAAAATATTTTTTTTCTTTTTTAGGAAGTGAGAGTAATTTACTTACTCATATATTTTGTCAATTCTCTGACTTTCTCGTCAAGAACATATAAAACACCCTTTTTCTTTTCTTATTACGTATTTCTTTCTTTTTTCTTTCTTTCTTTCTTTTTTGCTTTCTTTCTTATTTATTTCTTTTAATCGATTTCTTCCTTTGATTTTTCCTTCTTTAATTCCCTCTTACTTTCTTTTTTTAGAGCTTTCTTTCTTACGCTGATTCGGTCAGTTTGTATTCTTTTCTTTCTTCATTAATTTTTCCTTTTCTATGTATCCTTTAATGTTTTTTCTTTCTTATTTCTTTGTCATTTTCTTCATTTCTTATCCAGTTCCTTTGATAGATTCATTCATTCATTCATTTATTTATTCTGTCAATCTCATTCTTTCCTTTCTTATTTTACTTCATTTTGTCTATTTTCCCTTATCTTTCTCTTTCTTGCTTTTTAACTTACTTTCTTTCTTTCTTTCTTTCTTTCTTTCTATCTTTCTTTCTTTCTTTTTAACTTTCTTTCTTTCTTACTTACTTTCTTTCTTTCTTTCTTTCTTTCTTATAATCAATTTATTTCTTTCATTTTTTTTCTCTCTCTTATATACACATCTAATTTTCATCAGCGATTTCCTTTCTGATCCTTTCTTTCTTTCTTCATCATTTTTTTCTATCTTTCATTCGCATTTTTCTCTATTCCATCATTGAATTTTCAGTTTCAGACACAACTCTGCCAATTTCCTATCCTATCATCAACAGCTTTCTCTACTCAGTCAATTACCACACCCAATACTTCTACCAGACAAACTCCCAACGACAATTCCATCGTTTCATGTAGAAATCAAAGGCAGATGCTTCTTAAAAATAGAAATAAGTTGGCCCAAAGAAAATGTTCGTACATTGGCTTTACTTTTAAACAGTAGAATAACCTCACTAAACACGATCAACTTCTTTTCTTTTGGCCTACATCCATGTCGTTTTGTTTTTTGCTTTGTTTTTTTTTATTTTATTTTTTGTTTATTTGTTTATTTGAATTTTTCATCGTGATCCCTGAAAGATTAAATCTGTCGTAAATATTTTCCTATATTTATATATCTTATGGACGCTAACAAAACGGCTGGAGAAGAAGCTAGACGGCAATTACACAAGAATGCTGCGTGCAATCTTGAACACGTCTTGGCAGCAACACCCCACAAGACACCAACTGTACGGCTACCTGCCTCCTATCACGAAAACCATTCAAGTTAGACGAACCAGACATGCAGGACACTGCTGGAGAAGCAGGCACGAACTCATAAAAGATGAACTCTTATGGACCCCCACACATGGCCGTGCAAAAGCAGGACGACCAGCACGAACATACATTCAGCAGCTATGTGAGGATACGGGATGTTGTCTTGAAGACCTGCCTAGGGCGATGAACGATAGATAGGAGTGGCGAGAGAGGGTCAGGGATATCCGTGCTACCAGCACGACATGATGATGATGATCTAAAGAAAATGAACTTCCAATCAACACGATATTCATTTAACAGAAATAAACGGGCAGTTTGTTTTTTTCTTTCTTTTTACATTTCTTAAATACTGAAAATCGAGGGTTTAAACTTTGGCAATGTAGTTCTCATGGAGGAACGTACTTTTCCTTGACGATAAAAACTAAAAACACTAATATATCAGTTGTCAAAATTTCTGAGACGATGCTTGATGATTTTTATCATTCAGGGTTTTCGGACTATTGTCTTCATCTCTATTGTTATTTCTACAATGTTTCGGCCGTTATGTCCTGCAAGGAATGGAGTAAACACAGTTTACTGTGTTTAGTCCATCCCCTGCAGTTATGGTAAAATATACAAAGGTGAGACTAATCACCCACTAAAAGTAAGGCTAGCGGGACATCGAAAGGTAGTAGTACGAGGTGAGATTGAAAAGTTGGGTATGGTGGACCATATATAGAAAGAAAAGGGAAACCATCTGCCCTCATGGGATAAAGTTGAAATAATTGATTGGGCTAAACATTGGCGGATTAGACGCCTTAAGCACTTATGTTGGGCTACAATGGCCAGTTGAGTTGACTACGTATAGAGTTGAATACAATATGGGAACCGATAATTAAAAAGGCTTAATGAAAAAAACCTGAATATGAGGATAGGTAAAAAATCCTAGTCAAGTAAGAACATTAAATTTATAAATCTCAAAAATTCATTCTGAATTGTCCAGCAGACACATAGTGTAACGGTTATCATATTTACCAACCCGTCCGCTCGGGCAGGATATGACACAAGGTCAATTTTTAAGCGGAGTTTAACAGGTTTGAATTCAGAGTTTTCCTTCTCCTAGACTAGCTGCCTAACCAAGGCTGAAGAACCTAGTTTGTCCTACTATTTACCCATAGCTGGAGGGAGAATAATTGGATTCATACCTTTCCCAAGGGTATTAGTGCTATGTGAAATGCAATCAGTCTCGTCGAGGATTTGAACTCGTTTCGCCGTCTCCATTTCCTGCGAGGATAACCATTACACCACGGGCACGGTTGTAGTGTAACGGTTATAGGCGTTTGTACCCTAACCTAAGGTGACAATCATCTGAAGGTTGCAGGTTCAATCCTGACTGCAGGCTCGTAAAAATACAGGAATACTTAACGCTTGTACCCGGTTATAGCTAACGGAATCAGAACAGGTAATCCCCGTGGTTTCAATAAAGAGCGTAGTTCGAAGTTCCGTGAAGGTTCCCGAGTTCGACAAACACCTGAAGAAGTCCAGAGGACATATCGGACGAAACGTTGTGGAAATAACAATAAAGATGAATACAACAGTCCGAAAACCCTTAATAATAACAACTAATATATCATTAAATAGAATGTTTAAAGAAATGGATAGATTACCTTGTATTAAGGAAATGATCTACATTTTCATGCCATATAAAGAATTTCAGATATCTCTTGTTCAAGTTGGTTGGTTGGTTGGTTTTATGGGGTATCAACTCTTTTCAGGTCATTTAATGCCGAATGAAGTGATAAAAGTTTCAAACAATTCAGTTTATTATCAGTAGGATTTTTTTTACACACAACTGAATATCGGAACTGTTCTATTTCAAACAATTCAGTTTAACGTAAGTACACTGTTTTAATCACACAGTTAAATGTAAAAACAGCTAATTTCCGACAATTCACTTAAGCAAAAGAACAGTTTAGTTCTATTTGACCCATAGATAGGAACCTTATCAGGTGCTACCACTCCGGGCCAAAGTGGACCTGGGAATGAAGGGATACTTAACATTCCCCAGAGCTCCTGCATTACTGGACCCTCATCACCAGATTGTTTAGTGTCATATCCAAGACATTCGTTGAGGGAGACTTATTCCTCTACAGAGATGCAGTCAGTGTATTCTGCAGTCCCAGTCGAATGGGCCATGTTCATGGGGGTTTTACAAAAAAAATCAAAATGAACTAGAAAGAAAATGCATCATTAAATGATGCATTTTCTTGCAAGTATATTTTGATTTTTCTTTTTTTTTTCTTTTTTTCTTTTGTTTTTTTTTGTAAATGAAGGTCAAAGTTTCAAAATGAACGCATCTAAGAGAATCCTAGCAGATTTAAAATGGGTAAATTGGATTCACGAGCAACAAAATGTAATTTTCCCGATATGTGGCCAGTTGGCAAATACAGCAGTTTAATGTAAAAGTTTATTTGACAGTTAGAACATTTTATTTGGTAAAAAAATCACAAAATCCATGATGGGATTTCCTCAAAGAGCTATAACTATTCGTGAGGGCGTGTCATCGTGGTTAAAGCGCTGGGCTGCGGAATCGTGGTAACCGAGTTCGAACTCCAGTCACTCTATTACGTTCATTTTCGGATTTGGTTTCTTTGTTTTAATGGCATATCAACTTCGGAAGTTATTTAATTCTTCTAGAAGAACAATAATTGTACTATTTAACCCATAGCTGGGAGGATAAGATTCATACCTTTCCCAAAGGCATTTGTCCGAAAGTTAATGTAATAGCATGACTGTAGTACGAACTCGCTTACTTCGATTTGGAAGTCAAGCGCTTTAACCATAACACCACGAGGACACTCGTTCACTTGCGGACAAATACCCTTGGGAAAGGTATGAACCTCTTATCTTCTCAGTTATGGGTTAAATAGTACCAGTACTGTCCTTCTAAAAAGATGGATTTGGCATTAAATAACCCAAGAAGGTTTATATGCCATTAGACAATAAAAAAACAAACCTGTAACTATTCGTATTTAAATAAGCCGGTGAAATTCAAATGTAAATTATGCTTTTTGATGTTTCTATTTTATTATTTTGATATGAATTCTGCAAGAGAAAAGTGATGTTATCCTTTTCTGTTGTTGATGTATCTTGTTTTAGTAATTGAACACAAAATCACCGATAAAATAAAAAAAAATGAAGTTCGAGCGAGCCCTCACCACTATTAAATGATTTTCCCCAGTTAAAAAGGAATGTATCCAGATAATTATTTTTCATTTTCATTTTGGGGGTAATCATAAATAATTAAATCTATAGAACATAATTGCAGAGCTTTTTTTGTTTATTTTCACTTCATTATACGCTAGAATAATCGCACCCAACTCATCAAAGCGTAATGCTAAATATCTCACTTTACAGGGGTTTCGCACCATAGGCAACATTCCGCTATTACACCTAAGTAGGGGGTTCGGGAATTTGTCAGATTTTCCCATAAGCCAAATTTGTTGATTTCCTCAGCATTCCGTTTTGGGGCGCCTCAGGCACTAAACGATTAACGTAGCCCCGCTAAACAGGAATTGAATATTCATCCGACTTCCCACTAAGTCAAATTTGATATGAAATCATTTAATAGTGGTGAGGGCTCGCTCGAACTTAGACTCATACGTGGCTATCACAAAAATGCTTCATCCTCCCGGCAATCCCCATTTTGGGACACTTCAAGCGACATACGATAAACTCCACTCTGACAAGTAAGTATTGCCAGCGGGACACGCTCACTCGGCACGAACGTGTGGTAAGCTCAGGTATAAAGGGGTTCGGTCATAGTATTATATAATGACTGTTGACATGGATTTTTGGTTCATTCCAGGTGAGCCCGTGGGTTTGACAAACTGTCACGTTGTGATTAATAAACAGGGGGAGGGCAGTGCATCGAGTTAAGCCAGTCGAGCTGGTGTGTAACCGGAAGGAGACCACGTAATATGAGAACCATGCGGTGAGATTTAGACAGTCAGTACAGTCAGAATCAAGAGTCGAGCCAGTGATACGTAGTTGATCAGAGGCTTTAGGTCGCCTCTGACGATACGGCTTGCAAGAGGGTACAAGAGTTTGCACCCCCTGGCTGCAGGAAGAAGATATGGGGCAAGATGATGTCCCCTCTCAATGTCTCTCCATCTATCTCTCAGACTTACAACAAACTGTGTACCCCTTTCGAGAATAAAATGAGAGAGATATATTTTTTATAAAGAAGTGTGTTTCGTTTCGTTCATTGAAATTCGTTCATTATCTTTGATTGTGTTTTTGGTTGGGTCTATGATAAGTATAAAACAAGGGTGGTGCTGTCAGGACTGCGGGTAGTCTCTTACGTTAAAATAAAACATGTCAATTCCACCCAATTGATGAGGAAGAGATAAAAATTAGTTAGAGAGAAAAATTTGGAACACATTGTTCTGAAATAAAACTAAACTGGTTATATATTGAGAAAAACGGTTATAAATTCTCACTTTAAAGAAATTATAAAAGAAGATAAAAGGTAAAGTGTTTGTTGATTTTTTTTCACTTGAAAAACAAAAGATGAACGTGTATCTTATTTTTATCACAATCACATTTTATGTAGACCCTTTCAAAAGCACCAACTATACGGCCACTAACCTCCCATCACGAAAACTATCAAATTTAGACGAACCAGGCATGCAGGACCCTGCTAGAGAAGCAGAGACGAGCTCATAAGTGATGTACTCCGATGGACCCCCTCATATGGCCGAACAAAAGCTGGACGACCAGCTCGAACCTACATACAGCAGCTGTGTGCGGATACAGGATGTAGCACAGAGGACCTGCCAGAGGCGATGAACGATAGGGAGGAGTGGCGAGAGAAGGTCAGGGATATCTGTGCTGGTGACTCGACATGATGATGATGAGGATGATACTTTAGATACATCTATATTATGAAACGTTCATTCGGCCGATTCGAAAGTTAAATTATTCTCCCTTTTTTAAACCATTGTTGACAGCCCAATCTGTAACGATAACTTACCAATAGTTTCCATGTTCAAGAGAGAAAAATTCAGAGATAAATAATAGAGAACTTCGGCAGTGAACAAATTTGAATGTTCTTATCTATTTAGATCACGTACACCCCTAATTCATATTCCAAACCAATATTATTGATTTATAGGGAGACTGAACCTTAGTTTGTCTCTTGGAAAACGTTATAGATAACCCAAATTAAATAGATGAGACTGGCACGTTACGCAATATTTTAACTGCTGAATATGACTATCTAATTCTCTAACTTAAAATTTACGGGTGCGTGAATTCTACTCTCTTATTGATAAAACTGCAATCTTTATGGAACAACAAATATATATATATATATATATATATATATATATATATATATATATATATATATATATAATTATCATGTCGAGCCACAGGCACGGATATCCCTGACCCTCTCTCGCCACTTCTCCCTATTGTTCATAGCCTCTGGTAGGTCTTCAGCGCCACATCCCGTATCCTCACATATCTGCTGAATGTATGTTCGAGCTGGTCATCCTGCTTTTGCCCGGCCATATGTGGGGGTTCATAGGAGTACATCATTTATGAGCTCGTCCCTGCTTCTCCAGCAGTATATATATATATATATATATATATATATATATATATATATATATGTGTGTGTGTGTGTGCGTGTGTGTGTGTGTGTGTGTGTGTACAAATTCATTGAATAAACCAGGTGAATTGTTTTGAACAAAGCAAAATCTTTCTTTTTTAGAATTTTCTCCATAAACGTAAACGCCTCATTATTTGAAATTAGTTCATAGCAAAATAAATGTTAATCTCGCAAAAATATTTTGGAAGCTATTAAAATAAAACAGTGTTGAAGGTACCGTCATAAATATTTTGTGATCGGAAAGTTTAAACCTTGTGAAATTTATATTAGAATAAGTGAGGTGTACAGATAATTAGGTTTTAGACAAAAATTGTTTACAAATAGGCTAAATATTTGTTTGTCGCAATGAGTGTGAATCTAAAACACAGTCCATGGAATGGAAACACGCTGACTTTCAGGTAAAAAAATGTTCTGGGTGCAGCGATTAATAAGAAAGACATGCAGACAGTCCTCTGTCACATAAAAGGGCCCATCAGAATTGAAAATAATGTTTCCTATTTCCAACGCCTTCGTCGTTCCCTTATTTATTGAATGAACGCCAAGTCGTGAATAATCATGGTTTATCTTGTTTTATCTTATGATGGAAATATCATAATACTGTTTTGCATTTTTGTGCATTGACCAGTATATTGTACCAACTGGCGTCTCTTTAACAGTAAATTACAGGTTTGTTTTTACTTCTGTCCCTGGAATATGACATTGTTAACTGCCCCACCCCCAAAGACTTGTCTTCCTCGGGAAAGAAATAAAGTACCTTTGATGAAGAAAAAATTCATTCTATTTATTTTCCGTAAGAATGAGACCTGTATAAGTTATTTTCTACTTTAAATTCACTGTCTCCTCTCGAGAAAGAGAGCTCTTACATATGCCAATTCTACTTGCTCGTTGGACGAATTAGATCTTCCTGATCACTGTTGACTTTCTTGAAAAAGGTGCAACTGTAAACTGTGCGTCCTGCTAGCAACTCTTCCGGTAATATTTCACCATATCTATTGACCGACCTTCTTCAATATATATATATATA
>OY757917.1:97905020-98145020 GCA_963585895.1 Sepioteuthis lessoniana
GGACACCCCAATCTTTTAACTCGATGCATCCCTTGTAGATAAATTTCATTTCTATTCATTCCCCCAAAAATTAATTGAATATTAAAGCAAAAACAATATTTTGTCTGCTGCAAAAATAATATCCTGTCTGCTGGAGCTGTAGAATACGCAGACAACATCATGTCAGAGGGGTAAGACCCCTCCCCACAAACAAAAAGTGTCTTGGATATGACACTAAATCATCTGATGGTGAGGCTCCATTCCAGCAACTTAGGGAATATAGACAACTTTTTCGTTGTCATTACTCCCAGGCCCACTCTATCATAGAGTGGTTGTACCTGTTAGGGTCCTATCTATGGGTCAAATAGAACTGGTTAATCATTTATAGTATTTCAAACCATTTAAATGTACGCAAGAAAATTATTAATAAGAAATTGAATTATTTGCATTAGATAGCAATGCATGGAAGCATTTTAACTGTGTGCAAATAGAAGTACTGCTGTTAGATAGCCATAATTTGACTGTGGGAAAATAGAACCATTGGTTTTAGATCGCAACGCTTGAAACCATTCAACTAAGTGCAAATCGTACTATTAGTGCTAAATAGCAACGCTTGAAACCATATAACTATGTGTGAGCAAATTATCAACATTAAATTAAATTATTTGTATTATATAGCAATGCTGGAAACCATTTAACTGTATACAAAAAAAAATTGTAGTGTGAGGTAGCAATCCTTGAAATCATTTGTGCGCGGACAATTAAAAGCAAAATATGAAACAATTTAACTGTACGAAAACAAATGAGTGATATAATATCAAATTATCAGTATTAGATGTCCATACTTTGGCCAATAAGAACAATAAGTACAAGAGAGCAAGACTTGAATCCATTTACCTTTAGGCAAATAGAACTATAAGTACAAGAGAGCAAGACTTGAAACCATTTACCTTTGGCCAAATAGAACTATAAGTCCAAGAGAGCAAGACTTGAAACCATTTACCATTGGGCAAATAGAACTATAAGTACAAGAGAACAAGACTTGAAACCATTTACCTTTGGGCAAATAGAAATATAAGTCCAAGAGAGCAAGACTTGAAACCATTTACCTTTGGGCAAATAGAACTATGAGTACAAGAGAGCAAGACTTGAAACCATTTACCTTTGGGAAAATAGAACTATAAGTACGAGAGGGCAAGACTTTAAACCATTTACCTTTAGGCAAAAAGAACTATAAGTCCAAGAGAGCAAGACTTGAAACCATTTACCTTCGGGCAAATAGAACTATAAGTACGAGAGGGCAAGACTTGAAACCATTTACCTTTAGGCAAATAGAACTATAAGTCCAAGAGAGCAAGACTTGAAACCATTTACCTTCGGGCAAATAGAACTATAAGTACGAGAGGGCAAGACTCGAAACCATTTACCTTTGGGCAAATAGAACTATAAGTACAAGAGAGCAAGACTTGAAACCATTTACCTTTGGGCAAATAGAAATATAAGTCCAAGAGAGCAAGACTTGAAACCATTTACCTTTGGGCAAATAGAACTATGAGTCCAAGAGAGCAAGACTTGAAACCATTTACCTTTGGGCAAATAGAACTATAAGTACAAGAGAGCAAGACTTGAAACCATTTACCTTTAGGCAAATAGAACTATAAGTACGAGAGGGCAAGACTTGAATCCATTTACCTTTAGGCAAATAGAACTATAAGTACAAGAGAGCAAGACTTGAATTTTTACCTTTAGGCAAATAGAACTAAAAGTACAAGATAGCAAGACTTGAATCCATTTAATAGTGTGAAACCAAAGGATTAATATCAAATTAAATCATTTGTATAAGCTAATAATGCTTGAAACTATTTAACTCTATGAGAATATAACTATTATGCTTGATAGCAATACTTAAAACCATTTCACTATGTGCAAACAGACGATTAATATTGAATTAAAATATTATTAAATAGCAATGCTTGAAAAAGATTAACTGTATTTAAACTAATGAACTCTGGATCATTTTTAAAAAAGGAGTTAAACTATTAAATTAAAATAACATGTATAAACAAGATTTGGTTTTAAATAGACATAAAGGTTTGATAAACCATTAAACTAATAATCATAATCATGTATCATCATCATCATCATCATCATCATCATCATCATCATCATGTCGTGCCGCTCGCACGGATATCCCTGACCCTCTCTCACCACTTCTCCCTATCGTTCATCGCCTCTGGCTTGTCTTCAGGGCTACATCTCGTATCCTCGCATAGCTGCTGTATGTATGTATGTATGTATGTATGTTCGAGCTGGTCGTCTTGCTTTTTCTCGGCCATATGTGGGGGTCCATAGGTGTATATCACTTATGAGCTCGTCCCTGATTCTCCAGCAGTGACCTGCATGTCTAGTTCGTCTAACTTGGATAGTTTTCGTGATGGGAAGTAGCTCGCTGTACAGTTGGTGCCTTGTGGGGTGTTGCCGTCAGGACTTGTTCAATATTGCTCGCAACATTCTTGTGTAATTGCCGTCTAGCTTCTTATCCAGCCCTTTAGTTAGCGTCCAAGTAGTGCATCCAATTTTAAGTAGACATCAAGGATTGATATACCGTTAAACCAACTAGTCCAAATTATGTAAAAACAAGATCAGGGGTTGAACATAATACTCCTAAAAATGTATAAATGAGATTTAGTTTTAAATAGACATTAGGGGTCGATATACCGTTAATCCAAATAATCCCAATCGTGTATAAACAAGATTTGTTTGTAAAAATACATCAACTGTTGGTATATAGTTAAACTAAGTAATCACAATCATAACTAAAATTTATTTGTGTTTAATACAATTTGAATGAAAAAATAATCAATAAGCTAAATGCAGACGCTCATTTAATTATTGAAATACTTTTTATCTATTTCCTCTTCCAATATATGAAAATGTATTCAAACCAAAAGACTTAAGAAGATACGATTCTTTTACGCTGATCCCTTTTGTTTAATATTTTAAAATAGCTTTTGTTTTATAGAAGATACACTCTTTCTATATCGAATTGTGACGAATGGACCAAATAACTGTTGAATCTGTTGTCAGTGATGACACTGAATATGTTTTTTTTGTCTAATTGCATGTCAAACTTCACGGGTTATTTAATGCAAAAGGCATCCTTGTAGAAGAACCGTAGGGGTACTATTTCACCTATAGCACGAAGAATAAAATGGCTCATACTCTTCCAAAGAGTATTAGTCCGAAAGTAAAAACAATAGGGAGATTAGAGTTCGAACTCGCTTTATACGGTTTTGCAGTCCAGCACGTTAGCCACAACAGTACGGTATCCTCCTGATGACAATTGGAGGTCAATGAAACCACAAAGATTTAGACAAATACAGGACTGATTTTTTTTTGTGTTGTTTGATATCAACTAAATCTGAAAGATCGATGCTGATTTATTTACAAGCGAGAAGTCGAACGAGAAAAGAACATGGATTTAGCTGGAATCAGAATTCATGTTTTAGCCATGAGATTTTTATTGGTGTCATTACAATATGTTTTCCTTTTAACATCATACCGATACTCACTAGTCAATAGGATCTGTTTCTTTGTTATATGATTGGCTGCTGTGCAAACACTTTTCGGATTAGAGGAAATTATCAATCCTATCTCTTCTCCTAAATTCTGGGCCACGAAAAGGAAAATATAATAGATTGTGGAGGTGCCTGTGGTGTAATTGTTATCGTCGTAGGAAATGGACACGGTGGCACGAGTTCAAATCCTGGACGAGACTGATTGCATTTCACATAGCACTAATACCCTTGGGAAAGGTATGCATCCAATTATTCTCCCTCCAGCTATGGGTAAATAGTAGGACAGACTTGGTTCTTCGGCCTTTGTCAGGCAACTAGTCTAGGAGAAGGAAAACTCTGAATTCAAACCTGTTAAACTCCGCTTAAAAATTGACCTTGTGTCATATCCTGCCCGAGCGGAGGGGTTGGGTAAATAGGATAATAGATTAAAAACCAAAGTTGATAAATAAATCCTGCGATTTATTTGAATATTATTTTCCGATTGTCAAAGATTTCTAGATTTTCTATTCATATGTGCAGATATGAAGCATTGATAAAATGTCGTTGATGAGGTAATCACGTGTTTTCTAAAAAAAAATGTAAAAAAATTTCAAGTGAAGGTAAAATGTTAGAATTTCTCATGCTGAATTTTAAGGTCAGCAGATAAAAAACCTCACAGGCCTCAGAACTGATTAAAACTACTATTATGGGACAGACTAAACTGTAATTTATTTAGCGCTTTATTCAGATTTGGCACAAGGCCGTATGAATAGGGTATCCAGTGAGAACCGAACACACTCGTGAGGATTTGTTAGTCTAGTTTGCTAACCATTACACCACCAGAAGTGTCCTGAGACAAACTAAGTAACACTTTTTTTTGTTTCTTTGTGCAATGGGATATCAACCTCCGTGAGTTATTTGATTTGATCCCATCTTCGTAGAACAGTAATGGTACTATTTATCTGATAACTCGAAGAATAAAAGGGTTCATACATTTTCAAAGATTTGAACAAGAACATAATAGCGCGATTGGTGTTTGAACTTGCTTACTTTAATGTCACCTTCGCAAAAATTATTATTGTTTGTTGGTTTGTTTTTTGCTTTCTATGGGGAAGTTATGTTTGTTTTCTTTGTTTTGTTTATTTGTTGTTGTTTTTTTTTTCTCTACAGGTTACATAGAACCGGGGTTAGAATGGATAAATTATTTCTTTACACATTATAACAGCCGAAACGGTGACGAGATGATAAACTTTAAAATCTTGCCCGGTAGGCCAGCCGTTACAAGATACGATGGGTCTAACACCACAGACTGAAAAATAATTGTCAACCCGTGTTTGCCGAAGTCTCCTGACTTGATTAGTCATCTGAGTAGTCACTGCGCTTGGCAGGACGAAGCCGCCAACGTACGGTGGAAGTTAGTGTTGTTGTTTTAAGTACTTTTTGAAAAAAAGATGGTTTTCTTTTTCTCTCTCTCTCTCTCTCTCTCTCTCTCTATCTCTCTCTCTCTCTCTCTCTATTTTTGTTGTATTTTTTGTTTTCTTTTTGGTCGAGATGGGGTAGCCAGGGACATGAAAAGTCCAGCGGTAATGTGAACGGTAGGCTATTGACCCATTCAAAGAAACATTCTGATTTTTCCTGAAAATTTTCTTGATTTTAACTTGGATACGATCAAAAAACAGCGCATTATAAACCTTATCAGGTATGGCAATAAGAGTTATACCCCATAATGATTCCGAGGTCGCCTTTCCTAAAGAAGAGAAGGATGTAACCTTTAGTTCATTTCTCGATTGTGTTTGCTTTATCGACTGCATTGCTAATCAGAGAAGTATGTCGGCAAATTTTATCTTTGAAATTCAGCGAGTATTTAGTCAAAACCAACAGCTTTTCTTTTAAATTTTCTTCAATAATATATCATGTTCTTCCGTAAACTGTCCAAGTTTAATGTCTAGTTGACCATTAATAATTTTTGGATATCTTTCTCAGGGATTTCAAGAGTTTTTCAGAGTAGATTCTTGAAATGTTCTTTCTACTTCTGAAGTTTTTCTTCTTGGCTGGTAGCTTTGAGTTTTGCTCACGAGGCGCTTTTCCTTCTTCTTGGTTAATTCATGCACTTGAACAAAGAAGCTATCCATTAGATTGTGCCCGTTAATAATTTCCACATGCTTCCATGACCTCAGAAATTGAATGGAGGGTATAAAAAAAAGTAGATCCTAACGTTTGACACGAGTCACAATTTTGTGCGTAACCTTCCCCAGTAGCCACTTTCCATCGTCAACATTGCAATCGTCACAGACAACTCTCCACAGACATTCCCCTCCTTTCTTGAATAATGCAATTCATAGTTTGTTATACGATCGTTTATATATTAGAAAAAGTTCTGCAAATCTTTCAAGAAATAAATGTTTTCCAGATAAAGTAATGATAGCAAAATGACTTAATCTATATCTCTTCAAAATTACAACTTTACTTTTTAATATAGTAACTATTTAGTGCAATATATTTGCCTATTCTTTATATATATATATATATATATATATATATATTTTAATTTCGACCCATGATAAAAGAAGTTTCTCGTTTCTTTTATTTTTTTTTACCTAACTGCGCATAGCAATTTCAGCTTGGCATTGGATGAAAGATTATGACGTTTCAAAGCTTCTTTCGATTTTAGGATCAACTAGCCAGTGACAAATCTGGGTGGCTATACGAAGAAATTGATAATATTGTTGGATCACAATCTGAAGGCAATTGAGTTTGGTTCTGAATCTTGACTGATATGCGGAGAAGAGACACTTTAATTTTAGATGAAACACCAGGGGCTACACTTTGATCTCACATAAGAGTTACGTGAATAAGAAAATATGCTCGAACGAGAAGGAATCAAAGTCTTGAGACTGAAACTTGGAATTTTCTAATTCGAGATATTAGAATTTAGCATAGGACCTCAGCTGAGCAAATTATATAATTAAGTTATTATGTCTTGAAGATTCAGCGCCAATTTTAAATAAGAAACTTAAAGCTTGTCGTAATACTTTTTAAACTGCAGTCTGTTGTTTGCTTGTTTTAGTTTTGTTTATGTTTTTTTGCATTGTCTTTGTTTTGTTTTGTTTTTTTGTTTGTTTTTTTTTAGTTTTTGGTTTTTACAAAACTTGAGATTGTTCAAGAAAACTTTGAACTCAATTCAATTGTTGGAGGCGCGATTAGGATAACGGTCACCGTCATAGAAAAAAGAATCGGCAACCCGAGTTTAAACCCTTGACAGAGCTGTTTGTATTTCACTTCGCGCTAATACCCTTGGAAAAGGCAGGGATCAATCTGTTCCCAACTTAGGGTAAATTGTATTGCATACAACGTTTATCAGCCCTGCCAAACAAGCAATCTTGGAGTGAAAAAAAAGACTTAAAAAAATAACTCAAAATTCAAACTAGCTGGACTCCAGTGTCATTCCCACTAAAGTTATTTTTACTTAGAGATAAGTGAACTACACAAGAATGCTGCATGCTATTTTAAAGAAATACTGGAAGCATTACCACACAAACCGCATTTATACAGCCACCTACCTCCTATTTCACAAACTATCCAAATAATACGAACAAGTTATGCCGGGCCCCAGCTGGAGAAATAAGGACAAAAGCATAAGTGACATACTCTAATCGACTTCTACACGAACACACCAGTGTTGACCGACTAGGGAGGACTTACATCCATCAGCTCTGGTGCAGTCTAGAGAACCGGCATGGAGTGATAGATAATTTGGACAGATGTTGAGAAAGAGAGAACCAGAAAACTCTGTGCTGTCAGCGGGACTTAATGATATATATATATATATATATATATGTGTGTGTGTGTGTGTGTGTGTGTGTGTGTGTGTGTGTGTGTGTGTGTGTGTGTGTGTACGAGGACCATTCAAAAAGTTCTAAAATTCACCCAGATTTTAGATCTGATCTATTCCTATTTTCTTTCTATCGACCCCACGTGGACAGAAATTTTGTCAGAAGGCAGAATTATTTTTTCTTATTTATAAGAAGTGGTTGTGTTTTGCCAAAACAAAATGTCATCACTGACCCTTCAGTCAGGAAATATTTTAAACACCTATCTATCTATCTATCTCTCTGCATGTATGTATTTATGTATATACTTTGAAAAAAAACCTGAATTTTTCATAGTCATCATTTGGAATTTGGTGATAAAGATTTTTATCATCTGTCAAGACGTGACAGTCATCACTCACACAGACACACACACACACACACACACACACACACACACACACATATATATATATATATATATACTTATATTCTTCTTCATCATCATCATCATCCTCATGCTGACTCTATCTTTCCTCATTTGTCTCTAAATGCAAAAGATTCCGGAGTTTTCCTCTTAAAACATCTTTTTATGGTTGGTCAGTATTTTATCAACAAAAATGGCGATGACATTATTACACACTTCTAATATTTCTGACCAGGATGGATTTCCACCAAGTCAGTTTAAGCGAAATTTTATTTATCAAGTTATGAATTTGTTTCTAAACAGTGGCTTAAAAAAACATTGGAAATACTTTTGTGTTGTCGGCTTTTGAAATTGGAAGAGGGTGTCACTTGACCTCCTTTTGTAAAAGAAATTGATAAACCAGTAGTTTCTGTTTTAGTTGCCTAAATTTCTGAGAAAATCTAATTCTATCTTAAATGTTTTCATCTGATCACTGTTTTTGATCTGTCTAAAAAATTTTATTAATCAATTAGCAAAAAATCTAATTGGCTGGTAGACTGTTTTTGAAATCTGTCTTAACAGAATATTTTCAATTTGAGGTAAAATGTCTACCATAATTAAAGATAAAATATTTTGAAAGTTTCAATTGGATCGCCCCTTATTATTCTATAGTGACATAGTTAATCCTAATTTCTCTAATATCTCCCTGTAACTGTTATATTTCACTATTTTCATTAGTTTTTATCAATTTTCTTTGTTTGACATTTAATATTAATTTTACGCTCCAATTTCCATGTTTCAAGTACATTATTTTATGAGGTCTTCTTAGAATTTTATGTATGTAAAAATGGCCTCCCTTGATACAGACTATTTTCGTTGACAATGTTATTCTTGATTAAAATAGTGCTTCGGGTTCAATCCCTTTCTGTCTGTCAAAACACTCACACCTGCGCTCGGGTAGACAGCACAGGAAATTGGCAGTTGGTTGGTAGAAGACCAATCACATTACAATACTTTATAATAATTTATCTTTTACAGATTTTAATACATATTGTTTGTGAAAACTTCGAGAAGCTTTCGTGGAAATCCGACTGGGTGTTGGAATATGAGAACAGAACACAAGTCGCCAAGTTTATTCTTTAATCATAGAAAAGTGGTCGCAACCGTCCATATTGTAAATAATCACCAGCTGAATCCTCTCAGAATGAAATTAGAAACTTTCTTTGCTGAAGAGATACCCGTTATGTTATATTCATGTCTAGTCGACATCGTCTCTATTGTCGGGGAAATAAGTCGGATTAAAAGGATCTGTAGAACATTATTTCTCCGTGAGATTCGCCTTGATCAAAATATAGAAAACAAAGGCCAATAAAGAAGTACGTTTTCGATTACTAGACAGATTGCTTCGTCAGTCTGGACACAGGATTCAACAACAACAGACGAAGATGAAAGAAGCAAGCAGAGTTAAAGAACATTGTAAGACAAAAAAAAGAAGACAGAGCAAAAAAAAAACAAAAAACAGAAGAGACAGAGACCAAAAAATAGTTTTAGAAGAAATATATAAAAGAAACAGGTAAAAGAAATAAAGAAACAGAAATAAGATAAAAAAAAGAACGTTTGGTCTATTTAAACATAATATTTTTTTGTGGATTGATAAATACTCTTCCGGGGATTAAGGATTTATTTTTTTATTGACTGTTATATGTTTAATCTGTCGTGACCTCAATGTTTGCTTATCTAGGGAAAAATACTCATGGATCTCAAAAGGAGACTCTATTTCATTGGAAGAAAAACAGACTTGTAATTCTTCTAATGAGATATGCACGTAGATACTTTAATATGCAAGTGAAGCTTATATGTATTTTATATAATAGATGTCCATACGGATTATTATGGGGACATATCCTACCATACCCCAAAGATGAACTCGTCCAACCTAAACATAGCTCGCTCGGAGAAAACAACTTCACGTTTCTTTCGAGATATTTGACAAGCCGAGAACGGCTAGTAATTCCTTTTTATGACTTCCTTTTTTTGCTAATACAATAACATTCACCTATCACCCGTTGTTTGAGTTGTTCTTCCACCGGTCTTATTTGAAGATCACAACACAGATGATCATTAATATCCATAAGCTGTATAGTATGACATGGGATGAATAATATGAATCAACATAAAAATGTAAACATGAAAATCATAAAGTCTACCTTACATAGGAAATATGTAGAGAATACGAAGAAAATCCCATAATGTAGAGTTACTCTGTGGAATAGTAATGGCAAGAATATCATCTGTCTGTCCACTCACTTTTTGTTGAGTATCAATCACTTATTACGTAATTTCTTTCTCTCAACTAAAACTCTTCAGAAAATGTTCCATGACGAATATCAACTTCATAATAAGAAATATATAATTCATTGATTTTAACGGTATTCTAAATCACCTGAGTTTATTTTATGCCGGGAGGTTAGGAAATTGCGTTCATAGTAAGTTTATATTCATACTTTATGTATATCTTATTCAGGGGTTGTTTTTTTATGCACACGGTTTAATACATATTTAACCATACCTCCACATGAGCAGAAGGCAACACTAGGTGAATTTTAAACAGAGTTGAACAGGTTTGAATTCAAACTGTTCCTTCTCCTAGACCGGTGGTCACACCTAGGTTTAAGAGCCCAGTCTGCCCTACTATTCACCCATAGCTGGGGTAGGATAATTGGATTTAAATCTTTCCCAAGGATATTAGAACTATGCGAAATGCAAACAGTATCGTCATGGATTTGAACTCGTGTCGCCGTGTCCCTTTTCCACAAAGGTAACCATTACACCATGAACGCCTCCTTTTGCACAAGGTTATATACTATAAAGTGTTTTTATCAAATACAAACAATTTGCACACAATTGTATTGGGGAATCCTTGTGGCGTAGTGGTTTATGTGCTGAACTACGACATCGTAGTAAGCGAGTTCGAATTCCAGTCGCTATGACGTTTACTTTCTGACTAATATCCTCAGAAAAAAGGGTCATCCTCTTATTCCCCTAGCTAGGGGTTAAATAGTACCACTTCTGTTCTTCTCTAAGAACGGCTTTGGCATTTAATAACCCACCAAGGTTGATATGGCATAAAGAAACAATTGTATAGTTTAAGTATTAAAGTTGGTGACCTGAAGGCTCCCTTTCTTCAGCTACTACGCTGAAGTGCACGTGAGGCGGTACTCCATTCCCAGGATTGCTCCATCTTACCCTTGAGCATTATAATCCAATGTGTTAAACAAGGAGGTATCAAGTGCTATTTTTTGAGTCTTTGGTATGATTCGATCTGAGATTGAACCCTGATCTCCCGAGCCATTAGCGAACACTCGACCCGCTAGGCCAATATGGCTTCAAGTAACTCTTTTTAACTAATAATATTTTGGATTACACAGTTTTGTTTAAGTAACTAATAATGCTTAGTTAACAATTATACCTACAAACAACTATTCTTAATACAAATAATTTTATATTGTTATCAAGTTTTCCTATACAATACAAATAATTTTCAAACATATCTCTTTGATTCATATATGCGACTCTAAGAGGCACTACCATTCCGGGCCAGAGTGAACTTGGGAGTAATCTTGATCCACCCGCCTCTGATCTTTAGAAATGGAGCTTTAAACCAGATGCAGTTGAGTGTTATATCCATGACAACCTTTTTTTTTTTTTTTTTTGGTGGGGGGTTGCTCTTAATCCTGTGTAGCGTATTAAGTGTATTCTATGCCCAACAAACAAAGTGGAAAGCATTTTTAAAATTACTGATTGACGTTTGGATATTATGCTTAAGAATAATTCATTCAGTACCATCAATATTTTCAGTTTTATTCAAGCTCATATCACATTTTTTTCAAGCTTGCTCAGTCAGCTAGGCCGGCAGAATACACCAACTGCTTTTCTGCAGATGGGCAAGACCTCCCCAAGGAGTGTCCTGTTTATGACACAATTATTATGCCATCAGTGTCATCGTTCCCAGGTCTACTCTGGTCCAGACTGATAGAACCTGATAGGGTCCCATCTATAGATCAGATAGAATTAAACTCTGTACTTGTGCTGAATTGAATTGCTTGAAAGAGAACTCTTATGACATTTAACTGCGTACTTCTTTTAAACTGCGTACTTTATTTAAACTGTGTACTTAAGCTAAACTGAATTGTTTAAAATAAAATGGTTTTGACATTTAAACTGCGATATAATAATACTAAATTGAATTATTTGAAATAGAACTGTTTTTGACATTGAAACTGTACTTACGCTAAACTGAATTGTTTGAAATAGAATAGTTTTGTCATTTAGCCGTGTGTAAACAAAAAACTATACTTATACTGAAGTAAATAATTCGAAATTGAACTTTTTATTTGTATAAAAATAGATTTGACATTAAATAACCTACAAGGGTTGGTATGCCTTAAAACAAAAACAAACAAACAAACATTATTTCAATTGGTCAGATTTTAATTTGCTATTACTTCAAAATCTGTTTTATTTTAGAACTATATCTAAACACATGTTTTTGTGTATGTGTAGACCGTCATTCTTGTAGGATTTCTTAGAAAATTAAAAGGAATTAAAATAATTGATATGCAATTTGCTTAAATCCTGACATATAAAACAAAACGAAAACAAAAGAAAATCTGCCGGTTATTTCTTTACAGAGTGCCAAAAACTGTAACTGTCACTCTTTATTTTAAAGATGATCCTAAAATTCACCTGTCTCATTTGTCTGTCATAATGTGCGGAAAAAGGTGACCTGTTATATCGTTTTTAAAAGTGTTCAAAATTTCACGCAACTGATCGTCAAATTGGAATGTATTCAGAACGTTTTGCAGTCTCAAGATATCTCAGTTACATTTTTACTATTTAAATAATTGGCAACTCATTCCTAACGGCATATTCTGTTATACAGGAAGCAAATTCCAAGAGAGATAAGGTGACAACACAACAACATGATGATAAGCTGAATGTGATTGTTCTGTGTTTAGAATAACTTATCATTTAGTTTTACGAGTCGTCGCCAACCAAAAAAGACTTATTCTGATATTCAGAAACTTTTAATGTCTGATGCTTGGTTTGGTTTAATGGCATATCAATCTCTATAGGTTATTTAATGCCAGAGCCTGTTTACACATATATATTATATGTATGGTTTGTAAACATATAATTTAATGACACCATACTAAAACCAAACAACTCATTTACTCGCATACGAGTAAATATTTTCAGGTTTGATTGTTTGAGTTTTATGGCATATCATCCTTTGTAGGTTATTTTACGCAAAATCCATTTTTATGTAAATAATCAGTTCTATTAAAAATAATTCAGTTAAGCATAAGCACACAGTTTAAATGTAAGTAGAGTTTAATTGTGAAAAAAATTCTATTTTAAGCTATTCAGTTTAGTCAAGCAGTTATAATTCAGCTAATTCAGTGTAATATGAGTACAGATTTTGTTTACACACAGTTAAATGTCAAAACAGTTCGATATTAAACAAATCAGTTTAGTGTAAGTACAGTTTCAATGGCAAAAAATAGTTCCATTTCAAATAATTCAGTTTAGCATAGGCACGCAGTTTAAATATAACTACGGTTTAATTTTCAAAAACATTTCTATTTTAAGCCATTCAGTTTAGTCAAACAATTCAGTTTAGCATAATTATGCCGTTAGTTCTATTTAACCCATAGATAGGGCCCTATCAGGTGCTAACACGCCGGGCCAGAGTGAACCTGGGAGCAATGGCAATGAAGGGGTGCTCCGCATTCCCCAAAGCTCCAGCATCACTGGAACCTCACCATCAGATTGTTGAGTGTCAGATCCAGGATACTCATTGGGTGGGGGTCTTACCCCTCTGTAGAGCTGCAGACGGTGTATTCAACAGCCCCAACTGATGGGGCAATTTTAATGTCAGAAAATATTCAGGTTCCATAATATATTATTCAGAGATTGACGAAAAATTCCCAACGATATTTTCAGTTGCGGAGAAAGCAGGTTCTTTGACACCTAAAGGGACAAAATTTTAGTTTTGAATAATAGAAAATGCAGTTAATTGCACAAAAATTCCGAAATACAAGAAATGAACTTGTTTTGAGAACAATTTCAAGAAATTGAAATGAAGATGATTTTATAAAATCTGTAAAAGAACCTGTTCGCCTTTAAGAAACGAGAAAATGGTCGAAAATTGTCTCCCATTATTGTTCTATTATAGCCACCATAATAATTGACTATTTAAGACATACTCCGCAGCAATGAATCTGGTTTTGACGTATACCGGATGTTTTACAACTGTTGAAAAAAATAGGTTTTCTCTAAGATTTTTCATGTTGACTTTATTCCTTTTCTTTTTTCAGATTATTTGTGGAAAATAGATGGTATTTCAATATATTTAACCAAATATAATGGAATCATGCCTTGGACGATGGAGAAGAATATCTTTTATTACGAAACTAAGTCTTTCAAGACTATTCAAACAAGATACAGAAGGAAGTTCAATTTACACAACTTTCCAAACAGGAATCAGATTTTAAAGTTGGTCCAAAAACGTTAAAGCTCATGACATATGAAGATCGTGAATCAACAGGTTCCCCACCATATGGGCCTCCAATAACAATCCGAATGCTCAAAAACATCACCATGATTCAAAAGTCAGTCGGCCTGAGTCCGTCCTGGTCTTTGTGACGAAGAAACTAAGAAATTGAAATCTAAAGACATTCTGTATGGTTCATTCTAGCTAAGGATCCCAGAATTTATCCTCACTGGATCCAGATCAAGCACCAACTGACCCAGGCTAATATGGAAAAGAGGATAGGCATATGCCAGTGGCTTTTGCAAAAGACCGATAATGACCAGAAATTTTTGAATGATGTCTGTTTTTCAAAGTCTACATCTTCTTGAATGGTCATATTAACTCAAAGAACTTGATGTTCGGGGGAAGCAAAACCCCTCACAGAGTCGTTCGAAGCTTTCTGTATACAAAAAGTGCACATTGAAGGTCACTATCTTTTAGCATATCATTGGTCCATTTCTCTTTGAAGATTTTCGTGATGGGGGGGAGTAATCCAGTAAGTGTGACAAAAGAGCGTTAGAATCTGTTGCTTGAGCAGTTCTAAGGTGAAGGGCCCGTAGAGCGTGAGGAACTTGATGAGAAAGAACAAGGATTTCAGCGGTATGGTTCTCCTCCTCACATTGCTAAAGTTACCTTGGCATGACTCCATGAAAAAGTAGGCGAGCATCTCATCAGCGGTAAATGTGAACCGCCACTAAATTTCTTCCCCTGGGGGTTATTCAAACCATGATCTACAAGAGCAATCCTTGCATCTTCGCTGCATTTAAAGCAGCCATCAAAAAGAATATTCTAAAGATTACCTATAATGAATGCGCACGTGTTATCAGCAACTTTGTATGACACATTCAACTGTACTTTCAGTTTAACGATGGAAATCTGGGACACGTATTTTAGGGCTTCTCCTGCTATTCTTTATTAATGCTTGTGACTAAATGTTTATAGAGCCTAAAATGTTATTTTTTTACCTTTTTGTAAATGCAACTTTTTCTACTCATGTGTTATCAATGATTTGTCCCCAAACATTTTGTGTCAAATTATGTGAAACGCCTTGTAAACCTTATAATCCGTAAATCTAGAATGCAAATAATTCAACCCTGAAAGCCGAATACAATGAAGTATGAAAGATCAGCGGTTGGTTGATTGATTGATTGGTTACTTGTGTTTTAAGATATATCAACCCTTGTAAGTCATCGAATGCTGTTTTTATACACATATACAACACGTTTTAAACCAGCTTGAGAACTTTTGTTTTCACACAGTTAATGGTTTCCGGTATGGCTATTTTTGGCTTTCACACCGTTAAATGCTTTCAAGCATTGCAATCAAATGCTAATTATTCAATTTGATATTAATCATTTGTTTGCACACAGTTAAATGGTTTCAAGTATCGCTATCAAATACTAATAATTCAATTTAATATTGATCATTTGTTTGCATACAGTTAAATGGTTTCAAGTATAGTAAATTATGAAACAGTTCTATTTAACCCATAGATGCGACCTCAACTGGTTTTACCACTTCAGGACAGAGTTGACCCAGTGGTAATGGTAAAGAAGGTGTAGTCTACATTCTCCAAACCTCCAACATCAGATGGTTTAGTGTCTTATGAGGTGGGGTCTTACTCCCTTGCAGAAATGCAGTCGGTGTATTCTTCAGCCTCGTACAACTGGGCTTGGAGTATGAAGGTTTTGTTTGATTTCTGTTAAATGGATTTTTTGGCTATTTAATGCCAAAACCATCCTTTTATAAAAAACAGTAGTGGTACTATTCAACCCCTAGCCGAAAGGATATGGGGTTTCATACCTTTCCCAAGGGTATTTGTCCGAAAGTGAACGTAACAGAGTAACTGGAGTTCGAACTCGCGTACGACGAATCCGCAGTCAATCACTTTACCCATTACACTAAGAGTTGACGTTGGTGAAAGGTTGTATGGGTTGCTTTCTTATGTTTGCGATGCTATATAAAGGGAAAATATTAATGCAAAGGTCTATCAAAATAATTTTTAAGAAAAAATAAACCAGGTCATTTTACAAAAAGATAATACCCCACCATTAAACACAAAAGCAACGAAATTGTTATTATTGCCAGAGCTTCTTCATAATGTTTTGGGCTTGTTGGTCACCCTATTGTGAGTCCATATTGAATATTTCGCCGCATATTATAGTCCAACATGTTGTGAGATAAACTGCGAAGTCTAACGCCATACACAGTAAGTCACTAATTTGCCCCTACCGTCAATTACAACTAGTTTGCTCAAACGAAAGAAAATTCTAAAACTTTCCAATTCTTTTTAGTACTTTTGAGAATTTTATTTTCCAAAGATTAAGACTTCGCTCCATCTAATGGAATTTTGCTAATAATTATCAAGGAAAATAAGCACTTCCTTCGTGAATTTTTTAAAAATTTGTCGGAATAATAAAAAATGTTTCAGATTTTTCACTCTGTTTTTTTTATTAGTCGATATAACTTGATAACATTTTTTAAGATCCAATGATAGATTGATAATAAAATTTGCTTTTCAAATTTTATGAGTGACTTTCTAACTTTACTAAAACATTTGGGAAAGCATTTTACGCATACATCAAGTAAATTCATTTACCTTCTATAATTGAATGAATGAAGATATTGTCATCTTATAACCAGAAATTGCATATATATATATATATATATATATATATATATATATAGCAATTATAATAATAATGATGATAAAAAAATATATATTATATATATATTTAATCCATGTAAAATATTATTCTGCAACCTAAGGTTTCATGAAGTTCTTAACCTTAGGTTTCAGAATAATATTTTACATGGATTAAATATATATATATATATATATATATATATATATATATATATATATATATATATATATATATATATTTGATGAAAACACCTTCAACTATGACAAGAATTACAATCATATTCATGTCAATAACATATTTCAACTACTCGGTAAATTCCAGGTATAAATCTCATTTTCTATTTCCCTTTAAATTCATTTTATGATCTTCTAAAACAATGAAATCCACAATCTGAATACTTAAATTCTTTTAGTTTTCTGACACAACGTTTAGTCTTCAAGCTAGGATTGTGTAATTAGTTTTATCTGAAAATCCCGGGGAACCATACGTCGTTTTTTCCGAGACAGATTCTTATCAGTGCATGTACCACTGGTCTGTTTGGTCAGATTTAAGTCGCTTGCACAATCCCTAATGAATAACATTTCCCACTCAACAGTACCCGCACTTTTTCTCCTTGAGTTACTTTGCTGCGTTCGCTTTTTATATGGATGACAATCTCATCTTTGCAAACCCTTTAGTTTTTGTTCTCCTGTCTCTAATTAATTTTAGCTTTTTGGCTCGTTCGACGTTGTTCTGGACTAGTTTCCTATTTTTACATTCCTTCTGGGTAACTGGATCGTTTCCGGAAAGTCTCCAGCTTGCCTACTGAAATGTCCATGATATTTTTCTTCCCATTTTTGTTTTCTCCTTTTTTTGTTTGTTTTTGTTTATCTACAAGTTTTCGAATGCTATGAGTAATCGTTGTTTTTTTGTTTTTTTCTATTTTTCTTGTTTCGTTTTTCTTTTCTTTATTTTTGTGTATTTCTCAAGTTCCTGACTTGTGACATCAACTCAGTTCTGAATGCAGGTAGTCCTCTTTCTTTTTCCTTTATTTTGATATATAGTTTGCTGATATCAAAGACCGGCTCATTGGCCTAGTGGCTAGAGGGTTCGCCAATGGTCCGGGAAACCTGGGTTCAATCCCAGGTCATGTCATACCAAAGATCTTTAAAATGGTACTTGGTACCTCCTTGCTTAACACTCAGCAATATAAGGTACGTATCAAGGGTGAAGTGGAGCAATTCAGGGAAAGGAGTAGCGCCATCGCCCTACACCTTGGTGTAGTAGCTATTGAAAAGGGAGCCTTCTGGTCACCCTCGACAACGGTCGCCAACTTTATTTCCTTTGTCGATATCATACCTCTGGTGTGAGGTCTTCAATAGCGTTATTAGTTCTCACAATCACTCTTTTAGTTATCTTTTCTAACAAAAAAAAATATATCTGGAATACCTTACGATGTTTAGCTTTTTATTCCTTTGATTAGATTTCCGCGCTAGAATTCTGAAAATAGTGTCCTTCCTTCTTTTACACTGGTTGCTTGAGCAAGGTTAGAGGGAGTAGTGTGTCCTACATACATACACACACGTACAATCGCTCTTACACATACACATGTCAGATAAAATGGAAGAAATATAGCTTGATAGACTGATTAATTGTTTCTAATGGCATATCAACTTTTCTTGGGTTATTTCATGATTATAGATTATAGAATTACGTACATTGTACATTTACATTTACATTTTATCTGCAGTTGTTTATTAAGAGCTTTTTTATTTGCACACAGTTACAGTTCACTTGTTTACACACAGTAAAATTATCTCAAGTATTGCTATCAAACACTAATAATTTTGATATCATTCGTTTTAATATATTTAAATGGTTTTAAGTATTGTTATACAATATTAGTAACAATTTCTCTAGTATTCTCACTTAATACAAATAATTTGCCCATTATTGTATTGTTTCAAATAATCATAATCCTTAGAAAATAATAACAACTCTATTTGACCCTACTACACCACATCGTTGAAAGTATTTCGACCCAATACAAATAAGTCTATCTAATAATAATCATTTGTTTGCTAACATTTAAATGGTTCCAAGTTTAGTAAATGATTAAATGCGTCTATTAGACCAATAGATGGGGTCCTGCAAGGTACTACCACTTCGGATTAGTGATGACCTGAGAATAATAGCAATAAAGATCCAGGACTAGAGACTTGATGGCCAATTGTCATACACAGGACACTTGTTGGGAGGCGAGAATTTACTCCTCTGTAGATATGCAGTTTCCATATTCTATGGCTCTACCCAACAGGGTGTAATATCTTTTAAATTATAAATATAATCATAAACTTTATTAAATGATAAACATTAGGGTTGAATTTATAGTACTCTAACTTATGGCAAAGGGTATGTAGCATGATATGGAAATGAGACACCAGAATCAATAGAGCGAACCTCGGGCACTTTGGACCGAGAAATCACGAGGCTTGACTCAGCACGGTTCCGATTTCCGTTGAATACGTACGTCAGACAGCAAGAAATTACGTCAGTGACCCTCCCCTAACAATCCAACCATAATCCTTTGCTTTTTGTTTTGGGTCGGGACAAGCCGCGTTTGATTTTTGCCCTTTTTTTTGTTTTCTTTTAGTTGTGCACATTTTATTCACTTGAACATGCCTCGTTCAACACCAATTTTTCATTGCATTTTTATTCAGTTTCATATCAACTCACAGCTCACTAACATTCGGCCCCTCCTCCTAGCTGCCTCAAGCAACTATTGAGGAGTCCAACTCACAATCGGACTATTTTGGAACAAATGACCTGGAAGCCCCTCTCAGAAGCCGGAATGGCCGGCTCTATCAACATCATCGACACCAGCTAAAAAGACTTTGTCCACGGCCAGCACTATCCAGCCCGACCAAATAACCACTGAACAAGCAGTAACACTCGCTCCCTGGTCCAAAAAAAAAAAGAAAAAAATGCAGAAGACTATGCGAACGATAGGATGGGCAAATATACCCAATATTTCGAAAAAGATAGGATCCTGCCTATACCTGAGCTTGTAGAGGCAGTAGGGCTGAAAACCTTATCCTTTGTCATATAAGACTTAAGGATCAGGAAATTGGCCAGGCTAAAGAATGAAACATTCGAAATTCTCTTAAAGACTGCGGGCATCCCATGTCGGTACATTTTCAGGCGATGTTTCGCCACCTGGGATGTCCTGCTGCCCTCGGAGGATCTAGCCAAAAAGCTATTAACAATAACAACGAAATTTTTTTCAGCTTCAGTCCGAATACAAAGGCCAAAGGAGATTTAGAGTCACTGTGTGAAACCTTCCTATAAAGCTCAATGGACATGTCTTCGCCGCCTACCTTAGTGATAATGGCAGCATGGAAGGAGTTTTGCTAGAAAGATCGACAGCATGGATGGCACACGGTGACTACATAATAGATATAACATCCAAACCACCAGCATTAACAGAATCATCTTCAGTCAAGCATAAAAAGAAAAAGAAAAAACATCATTCGCCAAAAGGCATGCCAGAGGATATGGAGACCTCATCCAATTTAAAAAGGAGTAGGGATAGTGATGATAACCCCCCACAAGAAGAGAAAAAACCATGTAAGGAGTCTCAACCCCAACCCCCGTCACATGCTCAGCCCCAACACCAATCACTAGCTCAGTTACAACCACAGTCAAAACACCAGTTACCTACACAACAGCCTTCATCATCGACATCACTTCTACCCCACCTTCTAAAAAAACTCCCTTCCCCCCAATTCCTTTAAACCAAACATAACCCCCCTCAAACAAACATCACCCCGACTGGAACAATCATCATCGCCCCTTTCTCTCTCACACTGCCCTCTATCTCCTCTCTCTCACCTCCCAGGCTGTTTTCTCGGTCTCATTCAGCACCAAGACAACACAAAACCCCCTTGTATTCATCAAAAACAGAGCACATATCCAAGTCGGCTTAACGGAAGACCGACAAAGCGTCCCAGGACTATCACTGTGCTCTGTAGAGTCTGAGGAGTACCCCACAGACTTTCAGCTCCGCAGAGCGCTAAAACCACTCATGAATATGGACTTCATAGATAAAAAGAAAGTAGCAAAACCATAACTATTCAGGGGTGCACCCATGGTAACAACCTTAGTTCGCTCGGCTAGTAGTGGTACGAAGGCTATATGGAACATTCTTGTGAAGGACAGTCGGATGGACATTTGCTTAGCAAAGTTGGAACACGCCTCCTTGAAAAAATGTTGGTGTTTTGTTGGAAGGGTCCCCGATTATGTTCCTCCTTGTTTCTATAGGTCCCAAAAGCTGCGGTATCCTCTAGCTATCGGAGGAGTATCCAGGGACGGGCGAGTCACGACCAAGATTGCTACCGGATCTCTGAGGCACCCTGTTGGCATCCTCTCCGCCGACAGTCCTCTGCGCAAGTGAAGTGAGTCTCTTGCACGGCAGGAACAAAGTAGCAAGGGACATCAAAACCACTTACCTTACTGTCGACTATGGTCCGCTGAAAGATTGGCTTACCTGGGCTGATCCTTGTCGAGGGAAACGGTATGGGGACAAAAGGTGAGAGATGTCTTTCCTCGCCAGGAGTCCGACCCCGAAGCCAAAGGCCGCCGTAAGCCTGAGTGTGCCACGTCGTTTACCCGTGAGTGCCGAAAGGCCCTCGTAAACTTACTCGGTCTAGTGACTTTTTTCGGTCTCGAGGAATTGTATCTGAAGTTAGTGGTGGGTTTCGCTTCGGATCCTCTCGTGGAGCGCCAGGTTCGGGCTTCTTGAACAACTCCGAGTTCTCGCTCACCTGACAGCTTGCTTGGAATGCGTTGCCGCTTGCCGACTGAGCATTCAAAGGGGGTTTGCCAGATATGCCCGATTGCTTCTGCTGCGGCAGTGGCCAGGAAGAAACAGCTTTGCATGCCTTCTACTACTGCGAGCGAGTTCGCCCGTTTTGGAGTCACGTCGTTGGGTAGACGGCACGCATCGATCCCAAACAGCTCGTGCAGCACGACGTTGGTTACGTCGTGGACACTGTTGACCTCCGTATCTATGTTAAAAGCGTGTGGTGTTTCTCATGATCCTAGCTGTGGCTAGAATGGTGATTTGGACAATACTAAAGAAGGGATTGTATGACGGCGTAAACTTTTCTCATCGTGATCTGATTTTGTTCTTTAGGCATTAGCTTAGTGTCAAAATCAGTTGCGATAGAAAACGCTTGGAACTCATGACATTCGACAAAAGGTGGGTATATGCAGCGATCCTGGTCGTACGAAAGGAGGCAACGTTGGAGTCATCCTTCACTCCTCTTCCAGCTCATGGTGGTCCGGGTCCTTCGGGACCACACCTCCGGTAAGTAGTATTTTTTGTCCACCCTTTTTGTCCCCTAGGCAGCTATATGATGTTTGTCATTGGCCCGGCCATGTAGTTATTAGTTTTCAAGATCCCCCCTCCCGCTTCCCCATTTTTTAAATCTCCACGACTCTCCTCCAGCCCCACTTTTTTTGAAGATCTTGGACCCACGTTACTGTTATTCATGCTACCTATTCCTTGCCATGCCCTTCCCAGTGTATCTTTTGTTTCATTAAGCTTAGATCCGCTTCCGATATAGGGATAGTCGGCCTTGTTTTCGGTCCTTGTGGATACTGGAAAATAGTCGGCTTTCCAAATCATAGATGGGATGAAGGGAGGGTAACAAAACAGGTTTTTATCCTTGTTTTACCGTTGTATTGGGGGGGGGTTCTCCCCATCGTCATCATTTTTTGTATAAATCTTCTTTTATTGTAAATAAATCATTCATTGCATACGGGTTTTAAGTAGGTTCTCATAGAGCGAAAGCGGTGTTTTGGTGAATGCAGCGCACATGTCAATGTATATCTGTCTTATTGTATTGTGTGTCTTAGTCGGCGAATGTGGCTCCTCAGACAATATAGTCAAGCGTGACCACCCCCTTCCCCTCTCTCACAAAAATCATTGGGGTCTCATGCTCCCCCAAAATTTAAAAAAAATTTTTTAAATTTTGGTATATTTTTGGAAATAAAAATCACAAGGCTTGACACGCGATTTCTAAGGCCAAGCAGGGAACTGAAAAATAAATAATCTTTTTCATTGTTTGATACTGTGAAATATCAACAGATTCAATCACCTGTCATTTCTATTTATCATATAATCAAAGTAACGTGAAATTCCTGTTAACTTTTTGCCAACATTATAATGTTAGAATTTGCAACTCCCTTAGATTCACCCACTCATTTATCAATCTTACACCAAAGAAAAATGTTTTTAATTTACCTCGATTCATATTGCAGAAGCAAAAACATTATTTATTTCCTGGAATGGAATTTTTTGAAATAGAAGATGGAAATTATCTTTAGGTATTTTATTTTATACAAAACGTTTATAATGTTCCGTGAGGAGGTAATTTGTCGATACTTAAAATTTCTTCAACCTCGTACAAGGCCGAATACTGAGTATGGAATGCTAAAACAATATTAACTCGCAAGATAACATTTCACCTCTATTTTGCATACACACGTGTAGGCATTTGAGGTACGGCCCACCCTCCGGACTAGTGTCGCACAAGGCCTTTTTTCGGTGGGTCCTGACGCAGGGCCATTGCTCTTACATGTCCGACGGCTCCAAAAAAGCCTCGGGCACTGTTGGCATTCCTAAAAAAAAGGGGGCACTTCAGGCACCAGGCGATAAACCTACCCCCCTCCAAGGAGAGAAAGACCCTGGGGGACGGCCTCCCGAAGCTTGAGGATGCTGGTCTTGACGTGCCCGTCTTGAATGGCGGCTTACCGGAATCCACGTCAGACGGCCTCGACCGAAGTGTTTTCCAGCCCAGCTACGACAAGAGACTCTGCTAACGCACGTGTTGGTATCAGTATTTGTCTTCCGTCCCACCAACCGGACGAGTATGGCACAAGGCCAAATTTTAGATAGGTCTGGGCGCAGGCCCGTAGCCCAGATACGCCTGGCATTCTTAAAATGCCCTGGGCCCCGTTGACATTCCCCTCAAAATGGAGCGCCGACCAAGCGATGAACCTAGCCCCTCCCAAGACTTTGTAGACTCACTTGTCTCTCGTCAGACCTCTGATTGACTCATTTTTATATTCACCACTTCTAGTCACGTGGACTCAAGTAGCACAATCCATTTCAACACATGTGTTTCTTGGCTGGAGATCTACGAGTCGGTATATGTACATTCTTCAACATAACATTAACAAATATTGGCATAAAATCAATTCAGTTCGCTTTGTGCACCAGCTTCCGGGATAATATTCCGGTTAGAATACTTTGTCTTTACTACAGATGTAAAATTTATTTTACTGATCCAAAATTCATTTTTATTGAAAGGATTAAAAACTTATTGAACAACATCTAAACTATAAAAGAAACACACAAAGTGAACTTTTAAGCGGAGAAAACCTGATCTGAGTTTTCCTTTCCTAGACAAGCTAAGCTTGCCCAATCGACTGGAGCTTGTAGAATCCACCGACTGCATCTCTGTAGAGAAGTAAGACCTCCCCCCAACGAGTGTCCTGGATATGACACAAAACTATCTGATGGTCAGGTTCCAATAACGTTGGAACTTTGGGGAATGCAGAGTACATCTTTGCCATCGCTCCTAGATCTACTCTGGTCCGGAGTGGTAGAACCTGATGGGTTCCATCAAGGGATCAGATAGAATCAAACGCTGTACTTGTGCTGAACTGATTTACTAGAAAGAGAACTGTTTTGACATTTAACTGCGTACTTCATTGAAACTGTCTACTAATGCTAAACTGAATTGTTTAAAATAGAACTGTTTTGACAATTAAACTCTAGCCCGGAGTGGTAGCACCTTTTAGGGTCGTATCGATGGGTCAAAGAAAACTAAACTGTGAGCTTATGCTATATTGTAGAGTGGCTTAACATTCTAACTGATGGACTGGCTTATAACCATAAATAGCCTACGATCAAAGACTTTGAGGGTTGAATTTATAAGCTGATTTGGTATTAATAACCTACAATAAAAACCAAACCAAAGATAAATAATCCAATTTTCAAAAGTGTTTATCAATAGCTGAGTGAGAAAATATGTCATCCTTTTCTCAAGGGTATTAGCGTGACGTATAACGTAAATAGCATTGTCCAGGATTTGAACCTTGGTCGCAAAACCCATCTTTTACGACGATAACCGTTACAACACGAGTCACTTAATACGTAACTTATTTCATTCTTTTCTAAGGTATCAATGTTTTTGTAAACTAAGTTTTGGAAAAGATTTAGTGAAAAACATCTTTGGAAAATATTGTATTAATGATGGTCTAGAGCTGAAACTGTTTCAGAAATATTGAATATAAATGATATTATTCCTGCATATCTTTGTTCCATATATATATATATATATATATAGGGGTGTAATACATGTGTTCAGAAAGTATCATGACTGGCTTAATCACATTCTTTCAAATTGACGCTACCTCCTCTAGACAGTCGTCTAGACATCTCGACATCATCACTTTATTATATCAGTTCCTCAGGCATGCAGATGTCTTCCTTTAATCTTTCTTAGCGAGTCACATTTTTATGGCTGTAAAACACTAAAAAAAAGTCTTCATTTAACTTTTCAAGAACTGGGACAAAAACTGGTTTCGACATTTACTTCAAATACTGGAAGAAAATGAATGACATGATACTATATAGAGTACTTTATTCGATGACTGGCATCGCTTCTTTAAAGAAGATACAATCTAAGGTGAAAATGATTGGTATCCGGCGAGGCTTTCCACGAACAAATAGATTGAAACATTTGAGACGCATAGTCTGATGAAAATGGATGAAAGAATGCCATTCAAAGAACTTTGTTATAAGACAGGCATTTCAACTGGATCAAGACTTTGTTACTGAAGATTTAAGGATAAGACGAGATTTAGCCATGTGTATTCTACATCTCCTGATGCCAATGCAGAAGTTTCTGCTGTTATTGCGGTTGGTTCGCACTAATAAGAAGAAATCGACGTAAAATTGTGAGAATCAACATAGCAAATATCGAATAATTAGTATATGGTTCAAGTCCTGAAACTAAGGTTCAGTTATCAATCTAGATGTACCCGTAATCAACTGGCTAAAATAGAGTCGCCAAGTCCTAAGCAAGAGCAAAATATTATTGAATTACACCATGAAATATCTCCTGAAGGTCAAACTAACACCAAACGGTATGATTTGTAAGCTTTGGAAGGTTTCTTTGACTATATGCCTCATAAACGATCAGATACCAGATCTCCAAGTCGATGACAAATTCAACATGAGATTTCAACTACGTACTCTGTTCAACTTATCCAGAATTTTTTTTTAGTAAAACAGTGAATGGTACAAATGAAGCTTCTTCTATATTCCCTATAACTAACGCTGTGTGAGTTTTTCTTGGTTCCTAAACCGACAATTCATCTCTAGTGTAATATTTGAGAACATGAGAAACATTAATAGAAATATGACGACACCGTTTCCCATTAATTCTAAACAAATATTTCAATGGTGTTTTTCTCCATGAAAAAACTCGCTGGAATACTTCTTATGAATACCAAGCAAACTATTTTGATAAAAAGAAATTCAAGTTTATTCATTTATCCTTTCTACATCGATAAATATTTGTTTAGTCTCAATATATTTTGAATACACCTTGGATATAGACAAACTTTTGCGTGTCCAGATTCGGTTTGTCATCCTTCCCCTATTATTTTACTTCAAATAACATTTCCTAAATAGAACAAGATTCGGTCATTTTTCATGATTTTTATGAATTAAAACAATAATTATTGCGTTACCGCCCTAAGTGACATTAGTTGGAGCTTAGAATTAAACGCAATGTTATCACCAAATTTATAATCTAGATTCAAGGTATTCTGGCTTACCCAATGCTAGTAAATGATCAGACAAGCTAGAAAATAATCCCATATATATATATATATATATATATATATATATATATATATATATATATATATATATAAAGTTGCTATCCAAAAGTTCAGTTAGATTATGGCGCGGAATTTGTTTCCTCAGGCAAGAAAATTTTCATAGATAATGAAGTTATTCATTTTTGGAAGAAATGTCTTCTTTTAGAGATTAGCGTAAAGCTGGTGAAATATGTGATCGAGACGTAAAGTGATGTTAAAGTTGACTACATGGATTAATCTTTTCAGCTTCACTAAAAATACTAGATAGAAAATTATATATATATATATATATATATATATATATACGCACACATACACACATACACACAAGGTCAATATTTTGGTTATGCAACTAATATTTTGAAAAATCAGTTTATTGAAATGGCAGAGATGAATACCAAAAGTTCGTTATAACAGAAGGCATCTTGGAAATAAAGTCGTTTATGTTTCAAGGTTTAAAATAGGAATATCGGAGTTGCCTTGTATTAATAAGGCATCCTTTTGACGTGACAAAAAATAATTGCTTTTTATATAGATCATCATCCATAAGTATGTATTTATCTAACTTCGTCCATCAAAAATGGAACAGAAGGCCACGATTTAAGCGGGGTACAGCTGGTTTTAATCCAAATTTTTCCTTCACTTTGTCTGGTTTTAAAACCAAGACTAAATAACCTAATTTGTTCTTGGGACAAAGATAGATGGATATCATACCTTTTGAAATACAAACAATATTGGCCAAGATTTGACCCCGGATCACCATTAATAAATATACAGCTGATATATATTTTATATAGGTTTTTAAAAGAAATATATTTATAAGCACTATTCAAAACCAAATATTTAATCTAATAATAGTGTGAGGAGTTTCTATTAAATCCCATAGTGGCACTAGTGACACATATATATTAGAGTCTAAGAATAAACAAAGAGAAAAAAGAAACATACCCTATGAATTTATATCTTATATTTTTATTTGTTCTGGTTTCTTTTTTTAATATAACAATATATGGCATTACAGATATTGTGTAAAATCTACTGTATCAAAATACTCAGAGTCGACCACTAATTTATATGAGAAAAGTAAGATTTGTCATGATAAGAAGATTAATTTTATAGAGAAATAGAGCGTTTTTCTAGAGTAGAAGTTGTTACATACTTTCGAAAGTAGATTAGATAACACGTTCCGTGACAAGAATTGAAAGCATAGCAAAATTGGATCGCTGATAACTGTTCGTTAATCAAAAAGTTGGTTTTTAGAATCGAATCAGAGTGCTGAAACTTTTTCGTGAAAAAGATACATAAACAACGGGTATGTCCCTTGGGTACTCGGCTGAGATTAAGAAAGATGATGGTGGAGAGATTTTGACAATTCGCGTAATGATATCAATGGAAAGATTTTTATGCTTTTATTTTGTTTTGATTTGATAATTTTTTTTTCTGGCATTCCAATATGTAATTTATTCAGTGTTATTAGATTGGCTGAGTGAAGGACGCTGTGTTCCAGCAAAACAATCTAATCTGTTTTCTTTTAAGTCTTTCTTTCTCTCTGTCTCTTCTCTCTCTCTCTCTCTCTCTCTCTCTCTCTCTCTCTCTCTCTCTCTCTCTCTCTCTCTCTCTCTCTCTCTCTCTTTCTTTTTTGTCAGTAAGTGTGTCATAGTGTCAGAAAATCCGAATTTAGGTGAGTCCTTTGAAAATTAGCCGCTAAAACAGAAGTGGAAAAAATATGCGCCGAGCACATTCACAAAATCCTCCTAAAATGTAAACATCACCCTTCACTTCGGATCAGGGATCGAAATTATGATGAATCTATCATTCAAAATTTAAAAAAAAATAAATCTGACCTTTTTGACTAAATGCCAGATAATGCTGCTACCTGTCAACTTTTCTTTCAACTCCAGATTTCAAATTTTAGCAGATTAGCCAGATGACCAAACTAGGTTAGAAAATATCTTTGTAACCAAAGCTGATGAATAGAATAAGTAACGCTTGTTCAAATTTCAATAAGATTTACTTTGGTTTCTTTGTTTAATGGCATACCAACCTTCGTGCTTTATTTAATGACAACGCCATCTTTGTAGAAAAAAAAATTAGTGGTACGATTTAATCCATAGCCGGGAGGAATAAATGAGATTATATCTTTCCCAAGCGTATTTGTCCGAACCTGAACGTAATTGTTAAATAGAAGATCTAACTTGTTTCTCACGATGTAGGAGTTTGATATGATGTCACACAGAATCCATCTACCAAAAAAAGAATTAAATAAAACGTCGTGTCTATCCGAAAGGTTGTCCACATTATTAGTGATTTCGTTTTGTGACTGTACCAGTCCACAACTAAACATTGTCAAAGGCAAAACATTTAATATTTTATTGTTTCAAAAAATTTGTTTTTCATTGAAGCAAAAATTATTAGTGTAAATTTCTGAAATGAAGCTTGATGTGATTCAAACGATTGATGGCATTTCGGCTGACGCGCCCTTCGGCCGATGCATAATGTCGAACTAGGGTGCTTACACAGAACCGAACGCATTATTCATTCAAGTGGAATAGATTTTTTCTAGTTCAGTTACTGTTACGGCCATCGGCCACGGTAATGTTATAATGCAGGAAAGCAAGGACTACTATGAGGACCGGAAGTGGGGCAGACGATTGGCGGGTCTTCGAGCCCTAGCAACAGTGAAGGACCAGCCGAGAAGGGGCAAAGGTCTTGACCCAGATAAGGAAAAGACATGCCATTGGTCGAGGCAGGGAGGGCGTTTTACCGCCAAAAAGAACGAAACCCAAAAAGTCAGTTCCAAGCTTCGCCAAGGAAGAGGAAGGTCGCCTTTTCACGTGGTCCGGTGAAAGGGGAAATTCTAGTCGCAGAATGGCCTAATAGAAGCCGTCGATTCCGTTGGGTAAGAAACTGAGACTCAACATAAAAGAAAAGAAAAACAAAAACTGGTGCCTTGCGACTCGTTAATAAGAGATTAACAAATATAAGAAAAAAAAATTAACAAAGGAAAGGAAAGAAAAAAAAAGGTTAGTCAAAAATTTTATTACAAATAATATACGTAACCTAAATAAAGGTCCGTATCAAGACTATCCAAAGAAACATTTTTGAGGTTGTTCATCAGCAGCTAGTTTCGGCGAAAAACATTTGTTAAAAATTGTATATAAAACGAAGAGGAGAGACTTTTGTTCTTCGCTAAAAGAAGAAGAAAAAAAAGGAAGTAAAACAAAGGTGAGAAAGAACGAGTAAGTTCCCTCCCTTTAATTGTACAGGGAACAAGATACGGATATGATTTTAAAACAAGTTGAGAAAAAAAAAGAAAAAAGAGAACTTTGTCTTATTGGAAGGACATAGTCAAATACTATTGGAAGCGGCTTGCCCTCCACATGTCTGTATATTTTTGTTGTATTTGTTTTGCTTTTTGTTTTTCTGTTGTTACAACTGTGCTTTCTGTAAAATAAAATATGTAAGAAAGAAACATATATAAAGAAAAGAAGAAAAACTACTACGCGTCATATTGTTTGTCCGGTTCGGAATCACCCACGTGGTCATTTATATCACGTCGACCTTTTTACCCTTGACACATCCTCATTCGTCCGTATCTCGAAAAATTAAACCTATACGCAGGCTTTATACTTAACTAGTTATATGGGCTTTCAAAGCTATCAATAAAATATAACTAGTTACGGAGAATTTAGAGCTTGGGTGGTACGGTTACTGTCGACGGAAATTCTCCCCGTCTTTCGAGGATAATGCAACCTCGGAACAAAAATACAGTAACCGTCACATTACACTTAACCGGATGCAAATGTTCTGCTATAGTAAATATTCCTTGTTATTTTACCCGTACTTAGGATTGAACCAAACCCTTATGTCTTTTGAGCCACGTGTCATGGTTGACAATCAGATTGACTTTATTGGACTTATAAAACTTATGTCTTTATCAACCTAAGTAATACTACTTATTACTATTAAGCTTTTGACCGTTGCTCATATTGCATTTTTGTCAATATAACAAGAAAAAGACTATAGTCCGAATACTGTAGATGATAAAAAACTCTTTAAGATTATTATACAATGAATTTCAGTAAAGTTTGTCTTGTGCGGATATTTCAACGCTGCATAAGTGAGTTTCGTGTTTTTGATGAGAGAACTGTTGGAAAGGATACCGACTGTGTTTCTACTGGTGAGTCTAGTGTTCATTTGGTTTTTTTTATTTAACGGCATATCAAACTTTGTGGATTATCTAATGCCAACCACCCCTTGTAGAAGAACAGTTGTATTTAACCCATCTCTATGGATGGATGAATGTGTTCATACATTTTCAAGCGTATTCGTCCGAAAGTGACCGAATTAGCATGACTGAAGTTTGAGTTCCCACTAGAATATCGCAGTTGAGAACGTTAGCTACTGCGTCATGGAGACTTCCCCAAAGTTACTGCCAGAAATAATTGCTACTATATCACAGCGCCAAGATGGTTAAAAATGACTAACATCATTCTTTCGAATGAAATTTTTTAGATGATTGACTGGTTGATTTGAACGGCATGTCAACCTGTCCAGGATCATTTCAGGCCAAGCGGTTAGGAAATAATCTTTATTGTGCGTTCATATTTACATTTGTTGTCTAGTTGTTTATTTCGTTTTTTTTTTACTCAGTTATGCGATTTCAAGTAACGTTTTTGTGTAATATCTTAGGAGCTTTTTTTTCTTTCGCATAACGTTACGATATCAAGTATTCCTATCTATTTCAAATACCGTGAAAACTTTTCAATTATTATCCGGGTGAGAGTTGACCTAACACTTGCATAAAAAGAAGGAATATATGACAACGTAACAAAAGCCTAAGTACTTGATTTAAACTAAATAACAAATTACCAGAAAATAAGAAAGTTACTATCCTAACACTGCCGGCCAAGCTATTACTGAATGTTTTTCTCTCGCTGAAATCCGTCTGACTGATAGTCATCCGACTATTTCTCTTTTTCAATACTCTGCAACCTAACAAACGGTACCTTTATTTATATCATCCGGAAGCCTGTCACTTCCGACCACTGGCAATCACTGTTCAATCGACAATTCCTATATTATAAATGGGTATTCCACATTCCCTAGGTCTCCTGACCTGATACCACACCAACATAAGAAGTTTAGTTTCATACTTAATACGGCCTCTATTTGATGTGAGATATTTCCCCTCTGTAGGGGATACAGTCAGCTTATTATACGGCTCATCAACAAAGCAGCTATATTTTAGACTTAAGTGAATAAAACATTTTAAACCAGAAATGACTCAGTCCAATATTCTGACTAGAATTGAATTATTTGATTAGATTATGAATCTACCGTTATAAAACATAAACGTAAATTCGGTATTTAATTATCAAGTTCGTTGTGAAAGCATAATAACCTAAGTCAACCAAATAGAAAAATCTGAAACATCTTTTAAACATATATCAACTGTTTTTCATAGAAATTCTCATGACTTGATGTCACAAAAATTATTGCATATATCTGCTTACTAAGACGTTCTTTATAAGATGACGTAAGTGTTATTAAAAATGGTTTTAATTTTACTGAAGTTACGACAAAAAATGAAGGCCTGTCTCTGAGAATGGAAATGGCTACTTCTCGTTTAAAATGCATGAACGATGTTTTATTAGCATTTACGTATAAGCCAATGCCTCTTGCTGCTTACTCTAGGCCATGCAGGAAGGATTCGGTGTGGGGAGATATATTTTCAAGAAGTGCTCGATCATCAGGATGGTCTGCATTTGTTACAGTTTCTGCTAGATATCGTCTCATTCTTGCTTTTGTAAGCGTAAAGCTATTTCTTTTGTGTTATCCATCGATGTTCAAAGTATGTGGTCTTGGCAGATTACAAATATAGTGCGAATGTATCACCTTGCCAAACTCCAATCTCCAAGAAGTCGAGGTCTCCATCAGGTGAGCGAACCAATATTTTCATGCTTTTATAAGAATCATTATACTTCTGAGAGTTTCTTTGAATCTACCACATATTACCAGTATTCGTTTTATCTTCACTCTCTGTGTGGAATAAATGCCTTGAAAAAATCAACTAACAACGTTGTTGCCTCGAGATTTTTTGTACGAACTCCTTCGATGATTCGATGGAGAGTCAAAATTTGTAAAGTTTTGGATCGATTTCTCTGAAAACCATTTTGATTTTTACGAAGAATTTTCTTAGTTTCAGGTTTGATACGGTTAAGAAACAGACCATTATAATCCTTAGCAGCTATAGAAATAAGAGCTATACCTCTCAAGTTTTTTTTAATACCGATGTCACCTTTTCTTTTGGAAGAAGTTGACGAAGCCTTTTGTGCATTTCTCTATTGCGTTGCATAATTGAAATGGTATATCATCAAATTTCTTTGATTTCGATGCCTTTGTGAGTTTTTCGTCGAGATATGCTGTTTTTCTTATTTTAATTTTTGTCAGTACTACGTCGACTTTTACCTCCGCAAACTGTTCTAATTTAATGTCTATATATATATTTTTTTCATTGGATTATCAGTGACTTTAGGGGATACACCTCATTGACGCAAACAAAACGCATAGAGAAAAATCTAGATAGAAACTACACACGAATGCTACGTGCCCTTTTAAATAAATCCTGCAAACAATACCCAACAAAGCTGCAGGTATACGTCCACTTAACTCTTATCGCAAAAACAGTCCTAGTAAGGCGAATAATACATGCGAAGCAAGGCTAGAGAATCAAAGACGAACTCAGAAGTGACGTTATTTTATGTAGCCCGACACATGGAGGTACCAATGTTATCCGACTAGCAAGTTTGGAGGACCTGCCGAGAGCGACGGGTGATAGGAATGGATTGAGCGAGAGAGAGAGAGAGAGAGAGAGAGAGAGAGAGAGAGAGAGAGAGAGAGTCTGGTAAGTCCGTAATTTCAACGCAACTCGATGATGATGATGATGATTATGATATTAAAACTGACGCTTTGTGCAAAAAAAAAAAAAAAAATTATTCAGTAATAATAAGTGTATCGCGCAACTGCACATGTCTAATTTTCTTTATTGCAGATAGGGATTGAAATTGACACACATAGCAACCGGGATATTGTGAACGGAAATATAAGGCAGCCATAAGAAAGTCAGAAAAATGAAGATAAAAGTCTTACAATAAGCGCTATCGACTTAAGCCACACATTGCCCTCTGGAGAAATATAAGAAATAATCCTACAGAACTTAACCAATCACCAGTCAGCCGAACGACAGGAAGGCCTCGTCCATTAAAGGCGTTGACTGAGTAATCGCCTGGATTTTCGAAAGAAATCAAGAAAGATTGGGCGCCGACGGTGTCTTTCAAAAGGACACGAAGCAAAGCGTCGAAGAATTAGAGCGAGAATTATTGTGACCAGAATTATTGTAACGAGAATTTCCAGCAGACAGCGGTCGAAAAAGATTAGTTGGTAGCTGGTTGTATTATGAGTGTTTACTTGTCTCGTGTAAGATGATATCTTATCTGAGGTTTTGTCGGACAATTTATATCTGAATTTTGAATAAGTGTTTGATAAAGTTTATCTTGTGACTAAAGTCCGACCTATTCACCATTGAAAATAGAGCAAAATAGATTCTTATCAAGTTTCGACTCTAAGGTAAAATAATCAAAAATAAATTGAAATTTCTAAATACGAGAAATAATTAATAAGTTCATAGCCTATGTAAGAAGTGAATGATTAAATTTTCTTCTAAATCTGTTTACAACTCAGGGATTTGATTGATTACATAGAAAAGTCGCAGTTTATTATTTTTTTCTTTTCTAGAAAAATTGAGACTTGAGAGACAACAATTGTTGAAAATGTGAACAATATTGCCCTTGGTTCAATCATTCATATATTTAAATATCACCTAATCGGAATGATTGATTTTTACAACATGTTTACCCATCTGGGGTTATTTCATACCTGAAGGTTAGAGAACTGTGTACATTGTACGTTATTATTTACAATATATATATATACAGTGGCTGAATGGTTAGAAGCTTTGGCTTCGCGTTTGAGTCAACCGGGTTTCGATTCCAGCTACGGGAATATACTGTCTGTCCACACTGATGAGTTCTGATAGAACGAAACAGATCTATCTGTGTATGACTATATATATATATATGTATACACGGTATGGCAAAATGTAAACAAACGAAAGCTACTACATAATGGCTTATAATTCCCAAGCTGACGTATGTCACCGAATTGGCTGAACGGTATGAAACTCTAAATCTAACGTAAAGTTGGGTGGGATTCGATCCCATTTTGAAGCGTCCTACTTGTCTATCCACACTGAAGAGTTGTGATACAAAAGCTACTACATTGTGATACAACGGACAGTCAGCTATTGTGGATGACTACATATATATATATATATATATATATATATATATATATATATATATATATATATATATATATATATATATATATATATATATATATATATATATATATATATATATATTACAAAGGTGCCGAACGACGCTCAGTACAGAACAACCGATTCGCAAATACGAATACGTGATCTCATTCGCTTAATGTTGAAGTCAGCGAAATTCGTGGGATAACAAATGTCTGCTCACATAGCCAACGTGTTGATGCCTGAAGCGGCTCAAACTACAAACACACACACACACACACACACATGCTTTCAGTTACATTGTTAAGCACTTTTTTAGAAAAGCTCCCAAAATCTTAACTATTAAATGCGAAAAAAGCATCTTAGTGTCTGACCAAACATCAGTACATGATTGCAGTTATGGAAAAAATGGAAAGTTCAATGAAATGCATGAGACTGAAAATTTAACTTTAGATATGTGACCATAAAATCCAATTCTTATGTTTGTTGGAAGGGACCCTGAAGTATAGAAGCTAACGTTCTGTACTGCGATATCGTCGTGAGTTCGAACTCTGGTCGTGTAATTAAGTTCGCTTTCGGACTAATACTCTTCGAAAAACTATGAGACCCCATATATGAGTTAAATAGTCCTGCTACTGTTCTACAAGTATTGCCTTGGCTTTAAATAATCCCTTAAGGTTGAGATTCTATTATAAAAAGAAACCAACCAACAACCCATGGTTTTAAACAAAAATGCTCGTCCAACATCCTGATTTGGTGTTCTATGAAAAAAAATATATTCACCAAAATGAAAAGATATGTTTAGAATAATGAAAAGATGTATTTAGGATACTGAACACATGTGTTCAGCATAATGAAAATATACGTCCTGCATAATAAAAACATATGTTTAGCACGATAAGAAGATATGTTCAGGATAATGAAAACGTATTTTGCAGAATAAAAAGGTATGTTTTGCATAATAAAACATATTTTTACTGTAATGAAAATATATTTAGCATAATGAAAAAATCTTTTAGCATAATGAAAACATATATAAAATATAATGAAAATATACGTTCCTCATAATGAAAAATTGTGTTCTACATAATGAAAACATGTTTAGCGTAATGAAAACTTATATTTAGTGTAATGAAAACATATAATTAAGGATAATGAAAATAGATAATTAAAATCTATGTTTAGCATAATGAAAACATATATAAAGCGTAAAAAAAATGAATGTTCAGCATAATGTAAATATATATTACATATTTACCTAACCCCTCGGCTCGGGCAGGATATGAGAAAAGATCAATTTTTTAAGCGAAGTTTAACAGGTTTGAATTCAGAGTTTTCCTTCTCCAAGGCTAGTTGCCTCACCAAGGCTAAAGGACCTAGTCTGACCAACTATTTATCCATAGCTGGAGGGAGAATAATTGGATTCATACCTTTCCCAAGAGTATTAGTGCTATATGAAATGCAATCAATCTCGTCCAGGTTTGAACTCGTGTTGCCGTGTCCATTTCCTACGACGATAACCATTACACCACGGGCACCTCCAAGCTAATATATATTAAGTATAATGAAAACACACATTCAGCGTAATGAAAACCTGAGTTTAACATAAAAAATGAACCGAAATTTGATAAACTAAACAACAAATTTGAAAAGGAATTACAGCAGGACGCAAAAAGTAAATCTGGAAATATGAAAAAAAACATTTTGGTGAAATACATAAAAAGAAATATGAAAATTTTATAAACCAAACCGAAACAAAAATAGTTGTGAAAGCGAATTAAAATCCAAAGCCGGTAATATTGCGACCAGACTGGAAATAGATAACCACGTTAATAAAATATTTCCAATCAGGGACCAAAAAAAGAGTTTTTGAACCAACATAGAATGCAAAATCTTAAATCCAAAGAAAAATCAAATAGTATTGATTTGAGTAAATATATGTAACCCCTTTTTAAGGAAATGTATATAACAACTTTTTAATGAAATATACGTAACACATTTTAAATGAAATATTTGTAACACTTTTTAAATAAAATATATGTAACACATTTTAAATAAAATATATGTAACACCTTTTAAATCAAATATATGTAACACATTTTAAATGGAATATATGTAACAACTTGTAAATGAAATATATGTAACACATTTTTAATGAAATATATGTAACACCTTTTTAATGGAATATATGCAACACATTTTAAATGAAATATATGTAACACCTTTTAAATGAAATATATGTAACGCATTTTATATGAAATATATGTAACACCTCTTTAATGAAATATTTGCCACACCTTTTAAATGAAATATATGCAACACCTTTTAAATGAAATATATGTAACGCATTTTATATGAAATATATGTAATACCTCTTTAATGAAATATATGCAACACCTTTTAAATGAAATATATGTAACACCTTTTAAATGAAAGATATATAACACCTTTTAAATGAAATATATAAAACACCTTTTGAATGAAATGTCTGTAACACCTTGAAGAATATACTAAATTTAAATCCATAGAAAAATGCAAAAGCTTTTCATAAGTTGGTCCTATGATAATTCAAATCGAGATAAGTCTATTTCCATTCAGTTCATTTTTTAATTATCCTTCGATTACTGAAGACCTAATCAATGAATAGATTTAGCGGAACAACTGAAATCCTTTCTCCGAGTATCAAAACAATTTTGATCTGCTCATCTTCATAGACGAGCAAATCAAACTTGTGATGATATTCAGAGAAAAGATTCCAGTTGTTTATCCTTAGTTTGATTCTCCTTTTAAAATGTAATCTGGATAATTTGTCTCTATGATGAATAGCATTTCTCTTCATATTTTCGATATCAAAATCAAAAGCCATTAGCTTCATGGTTCATCTTAATTCTTTTCCCAGAATAAAGTGAATTCCAGGAGACTTCAACAAGAACATTCAGTCTGATGAGCCAAACAAGTTCTCCAAACAATAGCTTGAAACTCTTTTTCTTTACTTGAGTATTTAGATTCAGCCGACGTTAATGTTCAAGAGGGGGTGTCCTCGTGGTGTAATGGTTAAAGTGATGGACTGCGGAATCGTAGTAGGCGAGTTCGTACTTCAGTCGCGCTATTACGTTCACTTTCGGGCAAATACCCTTGGGAAAGCTATGAACCCCCTAATCCTCCCATCTATGAGTTAAATAATACCACTACTGTTTTTCTAGGAGAATGGATTTGGCATTAAATAACCGACAAAGGTTGATATGCCATTAAACCAAACCAAACCAAACCTAATGTTCAAGAAAGATACATAGCCGGTTATCCCCCCCACCCGGTCTAAGATTGCTGATATAGAATATTCACAAGCATCTCATGTTAATGTAACATAAATTTGGTGGTGGGGTCAAAAATCTTGAAACAGGGGTTTTTGCATGATAATTTTTTTCTAATTATTATGTAGCTATTTGTTGTATATTTGTCAAATTGATATAATTGTTCTTTTAACCTTACTTCGCGAATATTTCACTTACTTCTGAATATTTGGTTATTTGCTATAAAAATTCTCTAGACTTTAAAGGATTCTAATTATTTTTTATTGGTAGAAGAGACACCTCTTTTCTGTATTAAAATTTGGATCTGGCGAAACACCGACTTTTGAATTTGGGTACCCAAAATGTATTTTGTAACAATTAAAAGCCAATTTATCTTTGTTATAAGTCATTCCATATATTCTAAGTCTACTTAATGCATGGTTGTTTTTTGTTTCAACTTTTTTCTTTTATTGCAACCAATCATATGAATTTGATATATTCTCATATTTTTATGTCTCTTCTCAGAACGTTTTCAACTGTTTTTGTAAAATAACAATTTCTGCTTTTACAAGGCATTCAAGTCCATGTATGTAGCTTGATTGTGGGGGTTTAGAGTGCTGATTTTCTTAAATTTATCATCAATTTGCATTTGATGTTGTGTATTTTTAAATCAATTTCCATAAAGCATCCCGTTCGTGCTAATGAATGTAAGATATTGTCAGTGTTTTGGATAGGATAACAATCTGAAAATATCTTATGATATACACCTCCTTTATAATCACCACAGATTCTGACATCATCATTCGGCTTTCTCAGCGTTAATATAAGTGATGTTCATTCCAAAAGCAAATTCCAAAACATCTTGTTCAACCATTCTGTTTACTTTCGCAACTCCTAGAGATAATATGTGAATTAAAAGTCAACAACCTTCAAAATATGAGAATTTACAATTTTCATTCAAAATAATATTTGTTTTATAGTCTTTTAAATTCCATTTTGGGGATGAGTTGAATTTATAACATTAATTGGGCGCGTGATATTGTCATCTCTTCCAATTAACCTATTGCTTTTCTTTCAGTTTGCAACAAAAATATCAATTTCGAACGTGATGTTTCTTACAAACTTTCCATCAAAGTATCATACACTCTGTATTTATGACCCATCAAAATGTCTTCATTTTAAATGACTTTTATATAATTTTGGTTTACTTTAGGCTTTTATTTACTAAAAGTTCTTCGAATTTAGCGTTACTTCACTTCCCGTATCAATTTGTATTTTAAATTTTATCCAGTTCAATTTTCATTAAGTTTTTTTCCTTTCCTTCTGGACTTTCAAAATATCCGCTTCACCTTATTCAAATGTCTTCCATTTTTTTCGAAACTCAATATTTTGCTTTTTCAATTTACACAACGATTTGCTTTTTCTTATTAGAATTTTTACATTTCTATCCACACGCCGGACATTTTTCACTATTTGGTTCATGCTCAGTTACAATATTTGAATTTAATATTGTTTTCTTTATCATGTATTTGTCCATAAACTTGAATTGATTTTGTTCCTTACGGAATTTTTCAATCAATTCTTCCCGTTGTATGAATTCAATAAATACTTCTAATGTCATTTGGTTCAATTGTAACATTTTTAACATTTTAAAACCTATTGAAAATATTGTACATACATTCTGTCTGTCGTAGTTGAATTAATTCCTCTTCAATAAATATTTACACTTCTCTTAAACATTGAAATACACACTTTCTTTTGTTGCGTAGCCGGTGCCGAAATTTCATTATCGGTTTCCCGATTTTTGGTTTTGATCACTAAAACCTTGTTCTTTCAGCAAAGACCAACCTTTTACTTGGTCGAACATTTTTAGAGTAACCTCTTTGATTTGGTTAAATGTCAGTTCTTCAATTTTTCCTAATTGTGTGACACTACATACGGGCTCAGCTCTGTGTGAGTATATATATATATATATATATATATATATATATATATATATAAATATATATATATATATATACATGTGTGTGTATGTGTTTATGTATGTACGTGCAGGTGTATGCATGTGTATGGTTGAGGGGAAGCTAGACTAGCAAAGCTACACAAGTGAGTTCGAGTCTCATTGGGTGCCCCTTTCATTCGGCTTTGTGCCACATCGAAGCCAAGAGCTTGGTAAATAACTACATGTTGATGGTTTTGGGTTGATCACAGGTGTATGTATGTGTCAGTGTGTATGATTGTGTGTCCATATTGAGGCCGAGATATATTTTTGTTGGGATCACTAATTACTCCCTGCTAGTTTAAAATCTAGATGTCAGAAAAAAAGGAGATCAACGACTTAAAAAATTTATTATCCCCACTTTTAGGATCTTGGAGACCGATTGTTTGCCAGTATGTTTACGTCGAACGTGTGGGTGGCCGGATGTCCAGATATAGGAATATTCAGCCGTGGATATAGACAGGTAGAGTCAGTCTGCTACTAGAAGGGATAGAAGAGAGACAAAAGTCTAGGAAGGACATGTAAGAAGGGCCGCAGATACAGAGATGAGCTGAGAGAACAGATACAGAAAAGGTAGGAAGGTAAAGTGAGAAGAGAAGAGTCAGAAACTATACAGTTAGATGGACAGAAGGAAGCAGACACAAAGGGTCAGCCAAATAGACACAGAGGGTCAGCCAAATAGACACAGGGGTTGACATCGAGCCCGAAAATCTAGAATCAACTTCTTTTTTTAGTTAAGAGATTTCATTGCGAAGTGTCACACAAATCTCTTTCTCTCTTTAGACATTTACCCAACTTTTTTGTCTTCACTTCGTTCTTTGTCGAACCGTCTTGGCCTCATGCATTTCAAACCGACCTGCTAAGAAAGACAAAACAACGAAGTGTCAGATGATCATGCGGCTGGAGATGCATGCGCCGATTTGCATTCCCATAATAGTGTCATAGCTAGCTATTGCCAAAAATAAATCGGTGATTTCGTTTTCATCTTCATTTATTTAGTTGTCCCGTAGTTTCTTTTATTCTAGGAAGAGTTGCACAACCTCCGTTTTGAAGTTTCAATAAAGTCTGATTGCTCTACACGCAACATAGATTCTAATGATAAAATATTGCCAAAAGTCATTCATAAGCAATAAAAAGACAATGTAGACAAAAAATCCTATATTTAATTATCACATTTGTCTTGGTGAAATGTGTGTGTGCGTGTGTGTGTGTGTGTGTGTGTGTGTGTGTGTGAGGAGGCGCATCAGCGACCTGAGTTCAAACCCTGGATGAGACTTTGCGTTTCACATCAAGTTAATATTCTTGATAAATATAAGAATCCATTTCTTATATCCTCCCCAGCTTTGAGTAGATAGTAGGACAGAAAGTATTACTGAACCTAAGTGTGGTAACCGGCCTTAGAAAAGGAAAACTCTGGATCCAAACTAAATTTACTTTAAAGAATTGACCTTGTGTCACATCCTGCTCGTCGTCAAAGTGCATGATATATATATATATATATATATGTGTGTGTGTGTGTGTGTGTATGTGTGTGTGTGTGTGCACTTTTTACTAATTGGCTAATGATAAAAACTGATTAGACATTTTGGCAACAATTCCATCTATATTTTCTTAAGTATTGTATTTAAGTCACGTATTACGTGTGTGTGTGTGTTTTTAAAATCCTACTGACAATTTTCTTAAGAGCTAAAAGGAACCTTTTTAAGGAATATTTCAGACCTTTTGGGATAGTTTTTACTTGCTTTTTCCTTTTTCGATCATGAGATGAACCAATTTCTTCAGTACAATGGATAACTTCTTTTTTCCTTCTGAAAAAACGTCAATACATTCCTTTCCGGTTGTCAAGTAACTCAAAAATGAATGAATGTTTGAGAAAAATGTTTTTAAAACGTATATTTTTCAAGAATACCATTTAAAAATACTCCTGCAAAAATGCATTTCATTATGTTATATATTTTGTGCTTTTTAAACAAGTAAAATACACATTTAAAAGAAGCACCCCACAAAAAATAAAAACACAGAATTACTGAAAATAGCAAAGATAAATTGTATAAAAGTTATTTCTGCGTAGATAAAAAATGTTTTAGGCTATGGAAGCTAACACTGTGACGAAAAAGGAAGTTTCTACTGTGAGTATAAAGAATTGGCTGTTCTTTTTATTGATCATTTTTGAATTATTTGTATTTCTTTTCTTTTCTTTCTTTCTTTTTTTATTTATTGACTTCGGGCTGAATTATATGATATGATGATGAAGAAACTTATATCAATAAAAATAAAAGAGAATTCTAAGGCAGACGAAGAAAGAAAGAATGAAAGAAAAAGAATGAAATAAAAAGAATGAAACAAAGTTTTAAACAGAAAAGAATTTTTAAAAAAAGAAAATTTAAAACAAATGCAAAAAATAAAGTTTACAACTGAAGCGAACCTGTCACAAAGCCTGCTATCCTAACTTATTTATAATGCAAAAGCTCTTCTACCGAATTGAGCACTCCAGTATCCGGTTGCGCAAAATGTGAACAAACGAAAGCTAGTACATAATGCGTTATAATTGCCGGCATGACGTAGGTCGCTGAATTGGCCCATCGGTAAGATAGCAATTCTTGCGTAAAGTTAACCGGGATTCGATCCCAGCTTGAAGCATCCTGCGCGCCTAGACGCACTGAAGAGTTGTGATATAACTAAACAGTCTCTCTAAGAATGGCTATATACATATATATTTATGTATATATATCTATATATCTATAAATAAAAATGTGAATGTTTGTTACTAACCGATAATCTCCAATTTTAAACCACTAATTAGTTTAAGATTTTCAGAGAGTATTTTATTCGAATTCAGGAGTATTTTTGTATACTTATTATCCAAAAATATTACAATAATTTAAAAAAATATTTTTAATAAGTCGTTTTTTCTCTGAGAAAAGCCGAACGCAAATAATGATGGAAAACATTACTTCCGTTTTTCAAGAATTGCACACGAGATTTTTTTTTCTGCTTTATCACTTTTCTTTCTTTTTTGGTTGACTTAAAGAGAGACACAAAACTTTAAACCATATTCCGTTGATTCAGTAGTAAGTAATTTTTTTTTCATTCTAACGAATTGTTTACAAAATATTTTCTAATATTTTTTCAACATTTCTTTTTTTTTTGTTTTATTTCAACGAAAGACATCCATTAAAAAGTTTTCTTTCTTAAACCATATTTCGTCGAATCAGTAGTAACGAATTATTTACTAAATATTTTATTTTATTTTTTTAACATGCCTTATTTTTCTCTTAAACTTCAATGAAAGACATTTCTTAATAAGTTTCCTTTCATTTATTATTATCGATTAGACACTAAACTTTAAACAATATTTCGTCAGTTCAGTAGTAACCAATTGTTTACTAAATATTTTCTTTTCTTTTTCTTTTTTTGTTTAACTTCAACGAAAGATATTCCTTAAAAAGTTTTCTTTCGTTAATAAACTTTAAGCCATATTTCGTTGGTTCAGTAGTAAGTAAATTTCTTTTTATTCTAAAAACTTATTCTTAAATTTTTTCTTCACTATTGATATCCCATTTATTTTGTTGTTTAATAAATATTTCATGGTGTGCCAATTATCATGTTGCGAAATATTAACCAGCCTAAGCTTTGTAATGGCACACGTCTTTCAGTAAAGAAATTAATGACCAACATCATAGAAGCAAAAATTTTGACAGAGCCTGTCAAAGATGAAGATGTCCTCAGATCGCGAATTCCTATGATTCCAACAGATATGTCGTTTCATATTAAGAGATTGCAATTCCCAATTCTATTGGCATTTGCAGTCACGATCAACAAAGTACAGGGAATTGTGTGGCTTATATTTACACACTGATTGCTTCTCACATGAGCAATTATATGTTGCCTGTTCGAGAGTCGGCAATGCAGACAATCTCTTTATCAACACGGAAACTGGAACTACCAAGAATATTGTTTATCCAAAAGTATTGGAAAACTAAACATATTAGAAACATGCATTTTCTTTTTTTTCCCATTTAAACAGACTGAGCCACAGCAACGCGTGGCTTGGTACAGCTAGTATATATATATATATATATATATATATATATATATATATATATATATATATATATATATATAAGAAATGAATGAACAGATCGTTTAAAAACTTTTGTTCAAATCATAAAGTGCTCAAATGCTAACTAGCAGAGCAAGATTAAAACCTTAAGTAAATTTAGATTTCAGAAATAAAAGTTCCATGAATCAGCTGAATGAAAATCATCAGATGGAACTGCATTTTGTGCATAATAAATGTTAGTATTGTCCTTAGATTAAGGGAAACTGGCTCATTGGCCAAGTGGGTAAAGTGTTCACCAGTGTTCACCAATCCCAGGTCGAGTTATACCAAAGACTTTTAAAAATACTTCTAGATACCTCCTTGCTTAACACTCAGCAATAAAAGGTACGTATCAAGGCTAAAGTGGAGCAATCTAGGGAAAGGAGTAGAGCCCTCCCCTACACTTCGGTGTAGTAGCTATTGAAAAGGGAGCCTTCTGGTCGCCAACAACTTACTTACATAATAGAAAACGCCGCTCATTTCACAAAGTTATTCGACGCTGAACTCTGTTTATACATACACATAGGAATTTAAATACACATGCTCATAAATATATACTGGAGTGCATACTTTCACATATACACAGATGCACACATCCATGCACATGCATGTACACACACACAACGCGCGCACACACACACACACACATACACACACACACACACACACACAGAGGCACATAAACAGACATACAGGAACACACACATTCACACGCACGCATATACTCGCATACAGATATAAACACGTGCGCACAAACACATATAAACGCACATATATACACAAACGCATACGTAAATACACGCACCTACAGATATATATCAACGTGCACACCCGCATACATAGATACACACACATACACATACATTTTCACATACACACAAAAGCATACACATACACATATGTAGAGCTAACGACACTATCAATAGCAACAAGACGTCCGCAATATTAACGTCAGGAATTAGATAAAGATTTATTTTGAGGTTTCGCTGATCACGGTCTCATTTCCTGCCAATTGTAAACCTGCATCCCCCACCCCACGTGATAACGTTCCAGTTTACCGGAAATCATATTGAATGTAATCCCCGTTCCAATCGGTTGCTAGCAGAGGATATCGGGTTTATTAACGAGGACCCGATTTCAAGTAACGCCATCCCATGAACCAATCAACATGACCAGTATGCATTTTCCGTTCAACTATTTCTCATCGACTATTGTTGAACTTTGTCATGACAGCTTCTTGTGGGAGAGCAAATTCAGACTGTTATTAAAATGACCAAACATCTAAAATAAGCAATTTTTTGTGCTTTTTTTCGGTTTTTCAGCATTTCAGAAAAATAGGTTTATTTACTCAAACCCTTCACTTACTGCGAGTTCTTTTAGTCGATAGAAAAGGCGTTGACACTGAAATCATTGAAACCTCAAAGTCGAAAAAATAAATGTTGTATTTTTTCCCTCCATAAATGAATTTCAGATTTATCAACATAGATAGGGTAAATAAATGTATATTTAGACAAAGCATCAAAATCTATTGATCAAAACCATTTTCATATTAGTAGAACAACACTTCCGCTCAAACGGTAACAACTTTAACGGATACGAAATTCACCGTTGAAATAGAAAGAATTTAAAAAATATATAAACATACAACAAATAAATAAATAAAGAAAAAGAGAAGTTGATAAAAAGTCTGAAAATATATGTATCATTTTGATTTCATATGAAACCATATCACCCAACCATGAAATAAAACAATCTGACAGCCAGAAACATATCTACAAACATTACTTACCAGACTTTGATGTAATCCGTGTTGGAGGCGAGAAAGCCAAAATAGCTTGGTTCCAAGGGAATTCTACCCAGGTAATACCTGATAAGTAGTCCTAAGTTCATCTCCAGGTGTCTGAGGTACCCCAAAGAGGAATGCTGATGGAACCACGCCGTTTTTGTAATGGTCATGCATGAGTTTCAATTCGTGCATTGCTACCCAATATAAATCTACTTCATTCACCTCAGATTTGGTATTGCCTACTCGGCTGGGGTTGTAGAACACACAGAGTGCACCTCTGCAGAGGGGTAAGATCGCCCCCCCAACGATTGTCCTGACATGACACTAAACAATCTAATGGTACTATTTACCAACCCCTCCGCTCGGGCAGGATATGACACAAGGTCAATTTTTAAGCGGAGTTTAACAGGTTTGAATTCAGAGTTTTCCTTCTCCTAGACTAGTTGCCTAACCATGGCTGAAGAACCTAGTCTGTCCTACTATTTACCAATAGCTGGAGGGAGAATTATTGGATTCATACCTTTCCCAAGGGTATTAGTGCTATGTGAAATGCAATCAGTCTCGTCGAGGATTTGAACTCGTATCGCCGTGTTCATTTCCTACGGCGATAACGACTACACTACGGGCACCTAATCTAATGGTGAGGTTTCAATAATGCTGGAGCTTTGGGGAATGTGGAGCACCCCTTCACTGCCATCACTCCCAGAATCACTTTGAGCCTGATAGGGCTCTATCTATTGGTCAAATTGAACTAAACTGCATGCTTATGCTAAGCTGAATTGTTTGAAATAGAACTATTTTGAACATTGAAACAGATCTACGCTAAACGGAATTGTTCGAAATAGAACTGTTTTGACTTTTAATTATCTGTAAACAAAAGCTATGCTTATACTAAACTAAATTGTTAGAAATATGTGTTTGAATTAACTGAATAGCTTGAAATAGAAATGTTTTTTACAATTAACCTGTGTACTTATGCTAAACTGAATTGTTTGAAATAGAAGAGTTTATGTGAATAAAAATGGATTTGGCATTAAATAACCTGAAAAGGTTGATATGCCATGAAACCCAAACGACCAACCAACCAATGTGACTGAGTAGAAATTTAGATAAATAAATTCTACACTAAGAGCAACACAAAACTTACATAAATTATCAAGACAGTCAAGTCACAGCTAATCGGAAATGCACTTCTCTCCAACCTAATTAAAACTCATTAGTTAGGTATATATATATATATATATATATATATATATATATATATATATATATAAGACAAATTAAAAATACTTTGCAAAGAAAACATTTTTCACTCGACCAATGGATATGCTACGAAGCTTTATATAAAATACATATGATCCAGAGAATCATCAACTGCAATTTTCTTTCTCATCAATGTTTCGTTTAGCTCCCACCCAGCTGACTGGGCAAGAGTAATGTTGAATAGAATTAATAGTAATAATTAAGACTGATGTAAAATTGTTACTGTTACATAGCAATATTTTAAACTATTTGACTGTTAACAAACAACATCAAGACTAGTTAGCAAACAAATTAGTTTTAACTCATTTAAAAGTGAATTTACCTATGAAGTATTTACTTACAAAACTTATATATATATATATATATATATATATATATATATATATATATATATATATATATATATATATCTGTTTGAATATGTTCAAACTTATGACTGATGTTAAATTGTTACTGTTACATAGCAAGATTTTGAACCATTCGACTGGGCGCTAACAAATCATTACTAGTATATAAATTATTAGTCTTAGATAGAAATGCTTTAAACCATTTAACTGAGTGCGAAAAATTACCTCACGCTTGTCTAAAAATGTTATTAAGAAAATGCGTTTACATTATATATGTTTGATATATGTATAAAGAGGATTTGGTTTTAAATAACCTACAGGGGTTAATGTTCCATATAACCCAACTAACTAAACAAAAATGTTCAACTATGATTCTTATTTCGGTCTTTGAACTGTTTCAACGACAATTGTAGAAGCATAGATATGTATGCGATTCCCTAATCTCTAGGCATAAAATAACCCACGATGGTTTGACATGCTTTTAAAATCAGTCAATCAATTAGTATTTTAGTCAAGAGTTACAAGATAAATTTAAAAAAGATTTTTCTTAATTCTCCGAGTTAATGTATTTTACGGTATAACATTTTGTTACACAGAGGATAACAAAAATGTTTAAAAATATGCAGAATTTTATCAAACACAAGCACGTGAAGATAGCCAGAAATTTTCACTATGTTAACTGAGATGTAGGTTAAAAATAGATCGAGACAGAAGTTGCATTTAACTCGACAGAAATAAATAAGAAATGAAAGGTTAATTTCATTCAAATTACTCCATTTAGCATTCAACGCTCTTATTTCAATAAGTTTTCCATTAGTCGAAGTACCACTGAAACATATTTAAATTGACATAAATTTTCAGTTTAGAAAATACGAATTTGTCACACATAGCTGGATTAGATGAGTATGGTGGTTAGTACATTTGCAAAATTGTCTGCTCTACTAAAAAACTACTCACGAAAAGTAAGAAGATGACTGAATAGACGATATCGGAAATTGGTAAGGAATCTTCAAGATAACGATCTAGACTAGTGATTCTCAACGTGGATCCTTAGACCTATAAATGAGTTTGGGAATTTTTCTAGTGGGTCTGAAGTTAGGCTTGATACACTTTGAGTCAGACATTCATCGCATTATTGCTGTTCAAATTATTTTACTGAAAGGGAACAAGGTATATGTGGGAAAAATTGAAATGTGAAGATTGATTGAATGGTTGAAAGTGAAGTCCATTAATTCCTTGCTATTTGAAAAGGTTATTCTAGTCATCCTTAATTTTTCAACCACTTGGTTGGTCGAGATGGGATTTTCTGCAACAAATGATGTACTCACAAAGAAAAGTAATTTATGGCAAAGGGGGGAAAAAAGAATAATTACAGGTGAAGCTGAACCAAGACTTGGCAGTTCAACTTGACAAACTGATAGATAGACACTTGGGGCAACGTAGTGATTCGTCAGAATTTATTCTTTCTACGATATTTTGCTTTTGTTAAAAAACTATTTCCTGTTGTATGGAGTTTCTCTTTATGTCTATATGTGCCTGAAATGTTTTGACAAAAACAACTCCGAAGAAGAAAAGCATTATATTGAATAAGTTTCGTAATTGTATATATGAGGTTACCTGTATTTTGTTTATATAAAATTTCAAAATGAAACTGTAAGACTCGATACTTTTTTTCCGCCTGGCTGCGAGAGCTTAAAATACGCTGACTGTAACACCAGCAGAAGGCTGGTGGGGCTGTAGAATACACCGAGTGCAACCCTGCAGAGTAGTACGACCCCCTCCAATTAGTTTCCTTCATATGAAACTAAATAATCCGATCGTTAGGCTTCAGTAATGCTAGAGCTTTGGGAAATACGGAGTACCCCTTCATTGCCATTTCCCAGGTCCACTCTACACAGGAGTGGTCGCACCTGATCGGATCCTATCTATGTGTTAAGTAGAACTATTTGACATTTTAACTGAGTGCAAACTGAATTGTTAGAAAGAGAACTGTTTGACATTTAACTGGATGTAAAAAATGGCAGGTGTTTAATTAAATTATTGGTAATGCATAGCAATAATCGGAATCCTTTAATTCTGTGCAAAAAGAATGAGCTTAGGCTCGTTTAAAAATGTTATCAACAAAATGTGTTTACAAATCATATATACTTAAGGTATATGTATGAAGAGTATTTGGCATTAAATAACCTTTACACTTAGGTTTACTCGGTCCCGGAGAGGTAGTATCTGTTTGGATCCCATTTATAGATCAAATAGATTTGTTTTGATCCCACTTATGGATCAAATAGATCTGTTTTGATCCCATTTATGGATCTAATACATCCATTAGAATCCAATTTATGGATCAAATGAACCTACTTAGATCAAATTTATGGATCAAATAGATCTGTTTAGATCCTATTTATGGATCAAATGAATCTGTTTGGATCCCATTTATGTATCAAATAAATCCATTAGAATTCCATTTATAGATCAAATAGATCTGTTTGGATCCCATTTATGGATCAAATAGATCGTTTGGATCCAGTTCATGGATCAAATAGAACTGTTTGGATCCGATTTATGGATCAAATAGATTCATAAGAATCCAATTCATGGATCAAATAGATCTGCTTGGATCCCATTTATGGATCAAATAAAATCCATTTAAAAATTATTCGTATTCGATAGAAACCTGTACAAAAAAGAAAAAAACCTCTAAAGAAACAACACAAAAATGCTAATATTAAAATACAATGAACACTATTATCTAACCTCTACGTATAAAATAACACATAAGGAGTTGGCACGCCGTTAAAATCGATCAAGTATCAATATTTTTTCATCGCAATTTATATATTCAAGTCTTGAAATGTATTTAGGTCAGGTCTTATCCAAATAGTAAGTGATAATTACACGATCATTACCGTTAAATTGGTCGCTAGCGTAATATTCCTTGTAAATGTCGACTTTTCTTCAGTTAAAAAAATAAATTGTGGATTTTTCCAGATTTAAATATCAGTAAGAAAATAATCTTAGCATAAAAAAACGACAGAGTTTGGCATTAAAAATAAAAGAACTCAGTGAAACTCGCTTTGCATCAATATGCTGATTACAGGATTTGTTAATGTTGTCGAAAGGACAATAAAAACGTGACTCAATTCTCAGATGGCATAATAAAAAAAATGAAGGCTAAAAACAAAGAACAAAAAAGAGAAAAGACTTGGATAAAATTAGAACATCAAAAGTTTTCGACAAGGGAAAACTAACGAAACCTGATGCACATTTCGTCAATGCAAAATTAACACAAAAACAGGAAAAAAAATTTTGATTTTTCAAGAGGGAAATTTAAAAAGAAAAGATATAGATATTTTGATAATTTGTCCTCAAAAGAAATACACACATATATATATATATATATATATATATATATATATATATATATATGTGTGTGTGTGTGTGTGTGTGTGTGTGTGTGTGTGTGTGTGTGTGTGTGTGTGTGTGTTTTGTGCATAAAATCACTGTTGCTACTTTGAACACAATGTACAGATAAAAATTTAAAATAAAAGGAAAACGCACTGTTCGTTTTCAACATCACTGACAATGAAGAAAAAATATGTGTAAATATTTAAAATGTAAAAATTTGAGGAGTTATAAAATACAATGAAATAAAACCGGAAGGAAAAATATGCCAACAAAAATGTTGACGGCGGAGAAATACAGAAAGAATAGATAAAATTAAAAAGAGTAAAAAAGAAAAAAGTGAATTTAAGGAGAAAAGAAAAAGACAATGAAAAAAAACAAACAATGTCCTGAAGTTTAAAGAAAGAAAGAAAAGATAATATTGTAAAGATAATTCTGCAAGAAATACATAAGCATTCTATATTTGACGCCAGAGACTCATATTCAACATCGATAAAAGTTAGGAATTCGAATAACAATTTTCAAGATGAACAACATCTGTGTGCAAATTATTTGTATTACAAACAATTACTTGAAACTGAAATTGTAGAACACATCACTTGGCACAAAACCATTTTCTTCTTGCTATTTCGCTTGATTTAACGTCCTAATACATTAAACTAATCTCTGAAAATATCAAAGATTGGTGGACTAGCAAGTCACTAAAATTCTCATGTAGTTATCCGATAACGTAGAGTAAACATTGGAAAAACTAAAGCAGAAAAACCTTCCTACGAAGAGCAACAAACATGTTCTCATCTTATTTTGCGACATTTAGTTTATGGTTGTTTTAAGCTGACATCAGTAAATAACGAAGAACAAAGAAGCGTGAATATATAGTCAATCACAAAGAAACATCAGTTAAATTCACATCGCTGAAGTAAAGCAGTGATGAGTCTGTTCAGATCAGAAATGGGTGACCCTTAAAGAACAATATGAAAAAAGAGACCTGTTTTCCCAAAGAAAATTTAGTAAATAATTATGATAATAATAATAAACGTCTCTTGGATTTTGAGATACAAACAGATCCCGAAATCTCAGCCAGATGACCAGACCAAGCGCAATCGGGACAATCCCCAAAGGATTGGTAAAATGATTGGAAGACTTGGAAATCAGAGGGGAAGTGGAGACCATACAACCCACAGCCTTATCAAGATCGGCTACAATACTGAGAAGAGTGCTGGAGATTTGAGGAGACTTGTAGTGACTCAAATTCCACTGGAAATCAATCGACTAACGCTGGTGTGATAAATTCTTAGAGGAGTAAAATAAAGGCTTTACATTGCAGAGATGGCATTGATAGACGATATGTGTCAAGAAAAGAAGGAAGCGGACTTACCAGCATTGAAGACAGCGTTGACACATCGATAAAACGACTCGAAGATCCCATAGAAAAGCGTAGAGGAAGACTGATTATAGCCACCAGAAATAATACTGACAACAGGGGGAGCAACAGAGCATAAATAACCAGAAAACAACTCTATTGATGTTTTAAGCGACTAACCAGCAACATCTCATACGAGAAAACGTGGATTTGGTTAAGAAAGAGAGAAACTGAATCTCTTCCAATAGCAACATAAAACAATACCATTAGGACCAATAATATCAAAACAAAAATAGATAAGACACAACAAAACTGCAGATGTAAGTTACGTGGTGATAGAAACGAAATGATCAATCACATAATAAGCGAATGCAGCAAATTAGCACTGAAAGAATATAAGACTAGGCATGACTGGGTGGGCAAGGTGATCCACTGGGAAATGTACAAAAAATTGACCATACGAACAAATGAAATATGCACAACTAAGAATCAGTCCTGTAGAATGAGACGTACAAACTCCTCTGGGATTTTGAGATACAAACGAATCACCTAATCTCAGCCAGACGACCAGACATAGTAATAATCAACAAGAAAAAGAGAACTTGTACAATTTTGGATTTTGCTATCCTAGATGACCACCGAGAAAATTGAAAGAAAACGAAAAGAAAGATTTCTACCGGCACCTTGCTAGATAATTGAAAAAAAAAAAACAGTAGAATATAAAAGTGATAGTGATACATATTTTAATTGGTACTCTTGGTACAGTTACCAAAGGATTGGTACAGGAACTAAGAGGGCGAATGAGACCATCTACACAACAGACTTATTTAAATAGGCCAAAATACTGAGGAGAGTCCTGGCAACCTGAAAATATTAGGTGTCACTCAAACTCCAGTGAGAAACCATCGACTAACGCTAGTGTGGAAAACTCGAAAAATAGTAAAATAATTAAAACACAACAAAATAGCAAGCGTGGGTTATATGGTGATAGAAACAAAACTATCGATCATACAATAAGCTAATACAGTACTCCAGCATAAAAATATATAAAATTAGACACGACTAGGATTATAAAGAGGATTATTAATTAAATAACCTGCAAAGGTTGATATGCCATAAAACCCAACCAAACTAAACTATCCAAGGATTAGATTTCAATGTTTGAATTCATTTTATTGTTGACAAATTGAACTGTTCGCATTAGCAATACTTGAAACTATATAACTGTGTACAAATAGTGAATAACATTACTCGAAACGATTCAACTGTGTGCAACTAAATGAGCTCTGGTTTCTTTAAGAAATAATAGTATCTACAAACTATTCAATTAAAAATCATATATAATATATTCATAAACTGGTTTGGGCATTAAATAACCATCAAGGGTTGATATGCCATAAACCAAATAACCTGACCGAAACAATTTTTCCAATGTAATAGTAATGCATTGTGGATTCTTTACATAAGTGTTTCTTTTATATTTCATTTGGATTGCTTTAAAACTTCTGAAATACTCTCTCTACGATGGTTGAAATTATTTTGTAATATTTCCCATGTGTATAAGGGGTGTCTTCGTGGTGTAATGGTTAAAGCGCCGGACTGCAGAATCGTAATAAGCGAGTTTGAACTCCAGTCTCTCTATTACGTTCACTTTCGGACAAATACCCTTGGGAAAGGTATGAATCCCCTTATCCTTCCAGCTATGCGTTAAATAGTACCACTACTGTTCTTCTCGAACGATGGCTTTGGCATTAAATAACCACCAAGGGTTGATATGCCATTAAACAAAGAAACCAAACCAAGCCATGTGTATATAATCATTGTATAAGGCTTGGTATGTTTTATTTTCTTGTTTTGTTCTAACTTTCTCTTCTTCAATCTACAGAAACTGATCTTTTCCATGTATTCGTCTTGATTTTTTTCTTCTGATTCTTGCTTATTCTTTCTCTATTTACGCTAATTACATAATAAAAGAACAATGCTTTCTTCTATATTGAATAATTTTGTATGAAAGCAATTTACGTTTTGTCTTATCGTACCAATGTCTACTTTTTTGTCCAGAAAATAAAAAACCTGTATGCTTAGTATATCTTCAACTGGAGGTGCTCTTGGCGAAACGGTTATCGTTATGGAAAATATATTAGGCGATAATTATAATTCAAACCTTGTACAAGGCTGTTTGAATTTCACCTCGAATACAACTTTTCTCCATCCAATTATTTGCAAATAGTAGTCCAGACTGTACATTCTAATTTTGGTATGGCAAGTGAAGTAGGCGAATGATACCAAATCTGTTAAACTCTACTTTTATGAAACTGACCTAGTTTCATATCTAGATGAATGATAGCAAAGAATTTGAACCTGATAAGCAGTGCTTATATCAAACTGACCTTGTGTCACATCTACATGAATGAAAACAATGATTTCGAACCTGATAAACAGTGCTTATATAAAACTGACCTTGTGTCACATTCACCACGTGCGGATGGGTTTGATCAATACATTTATTCCACTGGATCGATTTTCACAAAAGAGGTGATCTATTCGGTCTTCGTTCTGTTTTTGACAGTAATACAGAACTTGGATTGTCAGACACATTTTCACCGTCGCTTCTTAGAAGCATTAGCTGTATTGGTTAGTTGTTTTTTTTAATTGCATATCAACTCCTGTGCGCTATTTAATGCTAAATTTTATATTTTTTTGTATGTTTATTGACATATCGCTACAAATAATTTTATTAACTTCATCTGTATTAATATATTGAGGGAAATGACTTTCATTAACTTCCATCGACACTGAGCAGCTTTAAGTTAAAAAGGGTTATCATTGTTGCCATGAGAGAAATTTGTAAAATACCGTATGGACCAAATAATGTACGATGTTGAGCTTGTCATGACCAGCCGATTAATCGGATCTGGCAACTCCGACCAAGTAAGGATTGAAGTGGTCGCATCACTTTTTAATATCTGCTCAGCCGGATCACCACCGGTGGCCAACAGGTGGCCACATAAGGCGTCTTAGTCCTCTACAGAGAGGCTAATAAGGTGACCTACTTGTGCTAACATCGACAGTTTCTGAAATGAAGCTTGATAATTTTTATTTTTTAGAATTTTCGTACAATTGATCTCATTTTCATTGTTAAAACCACAACGTTCCGGTTGATATGTCATTCGGCCTTCTTCATGTGTTTCATATTAAACTCAGGAGTCAATACAGAATCTCGATTACATATGTATGGATCAGTGTAGTATTTGTTTGCTCTGCGGCGGATCAAAATGTCACTCTTCAGTTCACACGGACACATAGATACATACGTGAGTGGGGGTGAATTTTTAGATTCACACTTTCGTTAATGACTTTGTAGTTTTGGTTTTGATCAGGGTGTTTTCTGGTTTCTCGTTTCAAGAGAGGCACGTCCTTATTGTATAGTAAAAATGGATTGTTCCATTAAATAATCGGAGCTTCCATAAGAAGCAATGAACTACAGAAGCTACCTCTTGCGATAATAAGAGCCCAGAGGCAGAACTTCGTTTTTATACGAATGATACGGGGGCACCTCAAGTAGTGTTGTGGTTAGCAAGCTTGACTAGCAAACCGACAAGAGTGACTTCGAGTCTCACTGGGCGCCCCCATTCATTCGGCCTTGTGCTAAATCGAAGGAAAGAGCTTCGTAAATTACTATACGAGTGATACGGAATAAAGTATTTAAGTGTCAATACTACAACTTTTACATTGCTACTTTGCATAATTTAATAAAGGTCATAAACAGTCTATATAAGGGACACCTTCAGTGGTGCAAGCTAGACTATCAAAACTTCACGAGTGAGTTCGATTCTCATTGAGTGCCCTATTCATACAGCCCTTAAGTAGTTGAATAATTCTCTCAGATTTTTTGTTTATTTCTTTTCAATGAGATTAAGGTTATTCTTATCTCTGTTTCGTCGGGAGATACTACTGTGTAACTGTTTTTAAAAAGCAGTGTTCATCAACGCAGGACTGACTGTAATTGTTCTTACAGTTCTGGAAAAAAAAGTTTCTCAAATTAATATTTGCCTCGAAATCCTATTTCTCCTTGATTTAATTAGGATTTTTAAAACTTTAATTTCACTGATAGTGCGTTGAACGAAATCACTAGCATATCTTGAGCATCAAATCTCTAAGATTTTCTTCTGTCATTTCAACAAAAATTATCTTTCATTCGATGAATCATGAATAACTTATTTAGCTACGGTCAACGCCCTGAACGGGACAATAATTTTGAAAAAATACAGTACAACTTGATATTTATTAAAAAATAGAGTATAACTTGATATTTATAAAAAAAAATAGAGTACAACGTGATATTCATAAAAAAATAGAGTACAACTTGATATTTATAAAAAATAGAGTACAACTTGATATTTATTAAAGAAAATAGAGTATAACTTAATATTTATTAAAAAAATGTACAACTTGATATTTATAAAAAAATAGAGTACAACTTGATATTTATTAAAAAAATAGAGTATAACTTGATATTTATATAAAAAAATAGAGTACAACTTGTTATTTATTTAAAAAAATAGTGTACAACTTAATATTTATAAAAAAAATAGAGTACAACTTGATATTTATAAAAAATAGTGTACAACTTGATATTTATTAAAAAATACAGTATAACTTGATATTTGTAAAAAATAGAGTACAACTTGATATTTATTAAAAAATAGTGTACAACTTGATATTTATAAAAAATAGAGTATAACTTTCGACTTGATCTGTTTACTGATATCTACGTTTTTCTGTATCAAGCTTTTGAGTTTATTTATGTCTTTACGATTTAAATATTGGATTATCCATTCTGTGAGTGTTCAATAATTTTGACAGAACATAGGGTAATATAGGTATCAAAATTAATAATTGCAACTAATATTTTTACGGTTTCATGATCCTTAAGAAAAACTTCGGTTGGAAGAATCTTAGCAGTAGTATGAAAGGATTGTACATGGAAAGAGCGTAAAATCAAGCGGAGTCGGATTAACATTACAAATGAATCGAGAAGACTCTACAGAAAATATAATTAATGAAAATAGATTCGGGGAAAAACGAGGCTTAAAATTTCATAAAACAAACCAAAATTCGTTTTAAAAATGCATAAAACAATGGTTAACTTTTTAGAGTATTCTGTTCTGTGGTGTTTTTTGGGTTTTTTTATTCATTTCAAAATGATTTTCGTGTGGTAACAAATATAACGGAGACTTATTTTCATGTATGTAGGCACTTCGTTTGGTTGAACTTATTTTCGTTTTTATCGTTATGGCTTTTCTTTCATTTGTCATTTTTTGTCACATTTGAAAAATCATATAAACAATTTTTTTCTAATCCTGAAAAATTTACCGTCGTCGTATTTTTTAAGCCCCACTGAACCGATTTGGCGAGTAGATGCAACACACACACACACACACGCACGCACACACACACACACACACACACACACACACACACATATATATATATATATATATATATATATATATATATATATGACAGTCTCCCGACAATTAGTTTCAGGTGTTTTTACAAAATTTATATAACACTAATAGTAATGTGACTATCAAGAAGAAGTGAGAATATATTTATCTATTTTAGGGTTTTTGCTGGTGTACTAGCCAATATTTGAACTCTTTTGTGATTTATAAAAAATCGTTTATAAATTTATTTGTTGCTTTTACTATATATATATATATATAAATATATATATATATATATATATATATATATATATATATATATATATATGTCAAGCTTTTTCTCCATGAAGGCAACTACACAAGAATGCTGCAATATTGAACAAGTCCTGGAAGTAGCACCCCACAAAGAAGCAGCGTTACGGCCACTTACCACACATCACGAAAGCTAACAAAATTAGATGAACCAGACAAGCAGGACACAGCTGGAGAAGTAGGGACGAACTCATAAGTGACGTACTCTTGTGGACCCCTTCACATGGAGGAGCAAAGGCAGTGTGACTAGCTCGAACGTACATACAGCAGTTCCGTGTAGATACGGGATGTAGCCCTGAAAACCTGTCGGAAGCAATGGATGATAGGGAGGGGTGGCAAAAGCGGGTCAAGGTTATCCGTGCTGATGGCGTGACATGATGATGATGACATATATATATATATATATATGTGTGTGTGTGTGTGTGTGAGAGAGAGAGAGAGAGAGATAGAGAGAGAGAAAGAGAGAGAGAAAATGGGAAATTTGAACAGTGTATATTAATCGAAAATATTGTTTCCCTTTGTCATCTGTTTATCGGTTTGTTGCAGCAGAAAAAGCCGATCTATTTTCCTATCACGATTACTCTTCAATTTAAGAAATATCCTCTATGGATATTGACTTTTGAGAGAACGTCTTTAAATTACTGAATCACATCTTAACACAATGTTATATATATATATATATATTCAGTAAAATTTATCTCGACAGTCTGAAATAGGTTGGTTTTCTTTAAGGGTGATTTATGGGAAAGTGTGTTTGTTCCTATCATTTATCTACTTCTACCAGGACAAAAAGAAATTCTGATTAAAGATTAATCCTTCAATTTTCCTGTGAAATGTCGGTAGATCATGATAACCAAAAAGTATTTTTAGAATCGGAAATGACATTTTTTTAAAGCGGTAAAATCCAATTATGAAAATAATATCAAGAGCAAGCGAGATAAATCGAGAAAAAGGTTGAACTGAGCCAAAGAATGGAAGACAAAAATAGTAAATGAAATACCAAAATAATAGAAGAGATAGAAAATATGGAAGAAAGAAATATTAAAATGAGGAAGAAAAGAACAACAACAAAAAATATCTGAAGAAAATAAAAACGAAAGAAAAAAGAATAAGAAACGGGAAAATCTACGAATAAAAAGAGAAGCTACTGATAAAAGAAAGAAAGAAAGAAAGAAAGAAAGAAACATTGGTAGAAAAGAAAGAAAGAAGTTATAGAAAGATACAAATATCAAAATGATGAAGAAAAAAGTAAAAAGATCAGAAAGAAGCAAAAACGTAACCTCCAACAAACAAACAACTAAAACCTGAGGTAGCTTTATATACGTGGTGTATTCAATAAGTTTCCAGACTTTTTTTGTACAGGTATTTAAAATTGTTGTAGACTCTTGGGAATTCACTATGTTATTGCTATACATCTTATGAGATAAGTGATCCGTTTTTATGATTTCAGGTTCACATGAACACCTACAGCAGCAATTGGAATACACCCTGCTAAAGCCTGATTGTCACAGCTGGTGAATTTCAAAAATGCAATCTGGACGTGTGGAAGAACGATATGAAATAAAATTGTGTTTTAAACTTGGAAAAAATGCCACAGGAAACATATGGAATGCTTCAGACTGCTTTTCGAGCATCTTGCATGAATCGAGCATCAATTTTTGAGTGGCACAGGAGATTCAAGAAAGACAGGGAGTCTGCGAAGGATGATGAGAGGTGTGGTAGGAGTAACAAAGTCAGAACACCAGAGTTGATTGGCCAAAGGGTTAGGGTTAGGGTTACTATGTTGAGGTTTTAAGGGAGTTCAGGAAGAGATTCCGTCGGAAGAAGCCAGCACTCTTCAAATCGGCTCAGTGGCATTTCCAGCAGGACAATGTACCAGTCCTCAACCCCATTCTTCTTACAGACTATTTGACCAAGATGGGCATCAAGACAGTTCCTCACCCTCCTTATAGTCCAGACCTTGCTCCCTGTGACTTTTATTTCCTATGCTCAGAGACTGTTTTTATGAGAGAATTGAGGAGATGAAATAGGCTGTGACGAAGGTCATTGACACGCTTCCACAAGAGAACTTCCGTGGGGCCTTCTAGAAGTTGTTGGAATGGTACAACAAGTAGATTGCAGCCGGAGGAGATTACTTCGAAGGGAACTAGAGTTTCATGTGTGTACTATCAATTAAAGTTCCTATACGAAAAAAGTCTGGAAACTTATTTAATGATCCTCGTATCAAAATGATGAAGAAGAAAGTAAAAAGATCAGAAAGAAGCAAAATAGAAACCCACAACAAACAAACAAACTACTAAAACCTTAAGTACCTTTATATATGTAAGATCAAATTTATCCTCTATCTCAAATCTAATTTCTTAACCTTCTTGTCTATTCTACAACTCTTTGATTTTTATGTCTTAGTGACATCGAAGCAAAAAGTTCTTCCATTTTTAAATTTTATTCTTCATTCGGCCCGGTTATGTGTTTTTGCTTTAAATTTTTGCTTCTTTTTTTTTTTTTTTTTTTTTCTTTTTTTGATAATTTAAACTTAAAAGCCACAAGACTCACTCGGAATGGTCAACTGGAGATTTTTTTCTCTTTTTGTTCTATTCTAATACGTAGTCAATTAATTGACGTTGCAGTAGGCGGAGACCTGTACATTAGACCACTGAATTTAATTTCCGTTAGTTAAAAAAACTTTTATTTCTGTAAAGCAAAGGGTACTGATTAACGTGCTACTTTAGCAGACCATTGTTAATGCGTTCAATTCTCAGTAGGTGCCTCAAATAAAACTTTATAAATAACTTCTGTAAATAGATTCATAAAGATTTTTTTACATTATCATGACAAGGGGAGTTTCTGTGACGTAGGCGCTATTTTACCAAGTGCTGCCATGGAAGAACCGATGAATTTATATCATTCTCAACGACCTTAACGCGAAGTATAACGCAAACACCCATTTCCGTTATTTGTAATAAGTTTGCCGTGCCCATATATGGTAATAGCCGTTAGATAGGAATACATAATAGCATATATCTGTGTGCCAAAAGTATAAGACTCTTAAGAAACAAATACACAAAAAATGTTAATATGAGTACAGTTAACGCGATTCTCTAACCTCAAAACTTACGATCAAATCAGACTGAAACACCGGTCTAACCTCTATATTCAGAATCATTTAAGACGGGTGGAGATGCCGTTAGAAGCAATTAACTAATCATCGTTATTTTATGAGAATTTACAAGCATGGTTAATTTTCTTGTCACAAAACATTCTCATGGGCAGTTTACTGAGAATCCCCGTTTTGCAGTGGCTAAGGAGCAGGATTGTGACTTCGTAGTGAGTTCGAATTCCACTCGATCAATTACTTTCAATTATGTACCACTATAGTCCTTCTTCAAGGATGGATTTGGTATTAAATAACCCAGAAATATTGATATGCCATTAAACAAAGAAAAAACCTAGACTGCAAAATTTGTCATTTTTATCATTATAAGTACAGCCTAAATATTTATTTTACTTGCATGACTGATTTTCTTGTCACAAAACATTACCAAAACGCCTATAACAGTTACGCCATGTGTCCTACTGGACATAGATTATAGGCGTTGGTTCCGTAAGCTTCTAAGGAGACAATCATCTGGAGGTTGCAGGTTCCATCCTGACTGCAAGCAAGTAACAATATAGGAATACATAACACTTGTGTGCCCGGTTATGGCTAACGGAATCAGAACTGGCGACCCCCGTGGATTCAATAAAGGCCCTAATTCGAAGTTCCGTATAGGTTCCCGAGTTCGAGAAATACCTGAAGAAGGCCGGAAGACATATCGAGAGTAAAGTGGAGCAATTCAGGGAAAGGAGTAGTGCACGCCCCTACACCTCGGTGTAGTAGCTATTGAAAAAAGAGCCTTCTGGTCGCCCTCGACTACGATTGCCGACTTTACTTATCTACTTTATTTGTTGGTCATGCCTTATTGGGCTTCACTGATGATTAACATCTCATATCTTCCTTAAAAATAGAACCTTTATATCTGAAAGAAATAAAAACGAAAGAAAAAAGAATAAGAAACTGGGGAAAAATCTACAAAATTCATTTGAATAACTGGTCCGATAGCTCCCAAAAATTTCCTCTAAATTATTTTCCTTCTATCATTTCTGAAATCATCATGGAGGAGTCTCCGTCACGTAGAGGCTAATGTACTGGACTGCGACATTGTTGAGATTTCGAACCACTGAATCAAAGATTTAAGCACTACAGTTAAAGAAATAGGTTGTAACTATCAACAATCCGGAAATTCACCTTGCAAACATGCATCTTGTAAATCGGGAAATACACTGTCTCGCTGTACCTTAGTTTTACCTACATTTTCGTGGTTATTCCTCACATATTTATATTATATATAATTGTTTTTGTTGTTTTAGGTGACTCACCTACGACCAGAATAATGGACGTACCCAAAGAGAATATTAATCAAGAACTAAGCTGGTAGAGAAGAAAGCAGCAGAATAGGCGCCTCGGGTAGCGTAATGGTTAGCAAGCTAGACTAGCAAACCTACACGAGTGAGTTTGAGTCTCATTGGGTGCCCCATTCATGTGGCCTTGTGCCACATCTAAGCAAAAAGCTTAGTATATTAGGCAGACTCGAACGTGAATTTTTTTCGTTTGATTTTTGTCTGAGTTTTTCACTCCTGAAAAGTAAGTTTTTTATTGTTAAAATTTGTTAAAATTATTGTTATTGCATTTTGTTATTGTTGATACTGCTTTGTGACCCCCCTCAAACAATTGTTGTTTGTTTGTGAGGAGGGTCAAACGTGACTCGATTTTTTGTTGAACTTTTTTAAAACGACCGCCATTTTTCAAAGCATTCATCGTTCTCTATTCATCTTAAATCGTCTCGCTTGATCTATTCAAAGACGCACCAGAACTCTGGAACTTCATTGACGAAGCCAGCCGGGCTGACGTAATGTTGGTCGACACCAAAAATCCAATGTTTAAAAAAATGCTCCCTTTTTGTTCGGGCAAGGTCCTGATTTTAGTTCATCCATCATTCTATAGGTCCCTAAAGTTGCGGTACCCAATGGATATCGGTGGAATTACCAGAGACGACCGAGTAAGTACTGAGCTCGGCACCGGATCTCTGCGTCAGGCCGTCGGCATCCTCACCCCGAAGGATTTCCGGCCCGTAGTCGACACTGAGTAAGGTAAATGGGATTGATGGCTCTAAACCTTGTTACTTTGAATGTGAGGGGATTGAGGGATCCGGACAAGTGTACGCGCTTGCTTGGTGAACTTAAAACCCTCGGTGTAGATGTTCCTGCAGTGCAGGAAACCCACTTCACTTGCAGTGCCAGCGTTGGGGTTTCTTTGCTAGTTGGACGCAGCCTTGATGCTGATGTTGACGTTGTTTTTGCAGGTGACAGGGGCCGACTGGTTGTGGCCGATGTTACCGTTAAAAGTTTCAAGTTTCGTCTGGTTGCGGTTTATGCGCCCAATATCGTTGTGGAGAGGGTTTCCTTTTTTCGTCGGTTGGCGCCGTTCCTGGTCGATACTAAGCGGCTAGTTTTAATGGGTGATTGGAATGCGATCCTTGATCCCAAGATAGATAAGGTCGGGCGGGGAGCTAGGCGTGTGGGAAGGTGTGAAAGCAGCCTTGCCGGCCTCATGACTCGTCATGACCTGGTCGACAGGTTTCGTCTGGATCACCCAGGGCGGGAGATGTGGACGTGGCTAGATAGTTCGCCCTCAGCCAAAGTAGGTTCCTACTTGGACAGAGTGTTAGTGAGACGAGCTGACATTGACTTTGTTAGTTGTCCCACGTTCCACTTGATAGCGTGGACTGACCATAAACTTGTTAGAGTCAGTCTACGGTTAGCAAATAGGCCTAGTCTGGCTGGTTACTGGAAGTTCAATACCTCCTTACTGGAGATACGGGACTTCCGGGATTGGCTGGAATCCCTAATTCAGCGGGCGTTAGTGTGGGCGGTTACCGGCAATAGGTGGTGGGGATCTCTTAAACATAGGATTAGAGATTTCGCTACCATGTACGGTCGACAGCTCAACTTAGATAGGACCAAGGAAGCGAAATCTGTAGACGATAGACTTTCCCAGGCGGTGGCTGGGGGGGACTCCCTAGGTGTAGAGCTAGCTAGGGGGGACCTTGAGCGCGAGAGTAACGAGCGCTACAAGGGATACGTAGTTAAATCTAGGTTAAAGAGAGTTCTCAACGAAGCTGTTAAAACGAACACGACTGCGCGTGAAGAAGAAGTGCGAAGGTTCCCCGATCGGTATATCGTTTCTGTCAAGGCTCCGGATGGGCGACTACTCCGATCGGGTCGCGAGATTCGTGACGCCTTTCGGGCGCACTTTCGGGATCGCTTTGCCCGCTGTACTGATCTCCCGATCCGGGAGTTTCGTAGCTATCTTGCCGACTTCCCCCGCCTTGGGGTTGCTGAAGCGGCTAGCTGCGAGGGTGTGGTTACTGAATGCGAAGTCCGTGACGCGTTGAAGCAAGTCGGCCTCAACAAGTCGCCGGGACTTGATGGTTTGCCCTACGAAGTGTACTTGAGGATGTTGCACATGTTTGTGCCTATTCTGACGGATATGTTCAACAATTGGTTCGACCAGGGAGCCATCCCTGGTAGCGTTACCAAGGGCGTGATCACATTGCTGAAGAAAGGTAGCAGGCATGTTTGGGGGGGGTTAGATGATTACAGGCCCATAACTCTGCTTAACACAGAGTTAAAGATTTTGGCCCGGGTCTTAGCGAATCGTTTACAGCTTGTCATTAGCGATCTGATCGGCTCTGAGCTGACCTTTGCTGTGAAGGGAAGATCGATCCAGGACAACCTGCACTTGATTCGCGAGGTCCTAGAGGGGATAGAAGACGGCACCGAGGCCGCGCTGATCAGTTTAGTTCAGTCCAAGGCCTTCGATAGGGTTGACCATCGGTTTTTGGCGACTGTTTTGGAGACTGCCGGATTCAAACCGGAGTTCCGCAGATGGATTAGCATGATGTACCACAACCCTCAGGCAGTGGTGCAGGTGAACGGAAGACGTTCGAGGGTGTTCGCAGTCGAGCGTTCGGTCCGGCAGGGCTGTCCCTTGTCTCCTCTTCTCTATGTCCTAGCTTTGGAGCCCCTGCTCCGTAGGTTTAGGGATAGGACGACAAATCCGGCCCTGCGTGGTGTCCCTTTTGCTGGCCCTCTTACGGCAAGGGTTTTCGCGTTCGCCGATGATATCACAGTGTTTGTATCCCGCCGCCTGGATATAAAGGCTGTGAAGAAGGCGGTTAGCGAGTACGAGCGGATTGCAGGAGCCAAGGTCAATTTTGACAAAAGCGAAGGTTTGGGACTCGGTGCTTGGAGGGGTAGCAATACTCTTCCAGTGCCCTTCCCCTGGAGTGACGGACCCGTCCGCATCCTCAGTGTGTGGTTCGGGCCCGACCTCCAACTGGAGCGAAATTGGTCGGAAATACAAGCCAAGGTGAATGCTCAGGTGGGAATCTGGCTTTCAAGGAGGTTGTCCTTAAAGGGCAGGGCAGAGGCGTGCGCCGTGTACGTCTTCCCCTTGATCCTTTACTGATTGGCTGTACTTCCTCTGCCTAAGGTACATCGGTTGGCGCTGCAAAGATCCCTTTCCAGATTGCTCTGGGGAGGTGCAAGGCCGATGGTCCGTAGGCAGGTCTGTATCCAACGTACACGCAACGGGGGTCTAGATATGCCTGATCTGGAGAGCCACTGGCTTGCTGAAAGACTTGCATACTTGGGCAGAGCCTTGACGGGGGACGCAGTGTGGAGACTAAAGGCGAGTCAGACTTTTCCTCGCCAAAGGCTGAAGGTCGACGTAGGCCTTTGGGCGAAACACTGTTTGTCCGCGAGTGCCGAACGGCCCTTCGTAACCTTCTTGGGTCCAGTGACCTTTCACGGCCTCGAAAAGAACTATATCGGGAGCTAGTGGTAGGGTCCGCTTCTGATCCTCTCAGCGAGCGACGTGGCTGGACGACGGAGGAGATTCGCTCTCATTGGAATTGGGCGCCAGGATCGAGCTTCTTGAACAACGAGTTCTCGCTCACCTGGCGACTTGTACGGAATGCGTTACCCCTTGTCGGCTTGAACTACAAGGCGGGCCTGGCAGACATGCCCGATTGCACTCGCTGTGCCAGTGGTTTGGAAGAAACGGCTGAGCACGCCTTCTACTACTGCGAGCGAGTTCGCCCGTTTTGGGATCACGTCGGCGAGTGGACGGCTCGCATCGAACCCAAACAGCTCGTGCTGCTCGACGTTGGTTACGCCGTGGACAACGTTCTTCCTCCGTATCAGGGTGAGAAACGTGTGGTGTTTCTCGCGATCCTAGCTGTAGCTAGAATGGGATTGTATGACGATGCAAACTTTTCTCATCGTGATCTGGTTTTGTATTTTCGGCATCAACTGAGGGTCAAGATCAGATGCGATAGAAAACGCTTGGATCGCATAACATTCAGCAAAAGGTGGGTGCATGCAGCGTGCCTGGTCATGCGAAAGGAGGAGTCATCCTTCCCTCCTCTGCTGGCTCATGGCGTCTACGGTACGGGTCCTTAGGGGCCCCACCCCTGGTAAGTAGGACTGTTTTTTCCCCTTGAAACCTAGTTAGCAGTATGTTTGTTAGTCATTGTCCCCGTCATCTAGTCATTAGTTGTCAAGATCTCCCCCATCCCCTTTATTTTTGTACCTGAACCCGCATCCCAGTCCGCTTTTTATTGAAGATCTTGAACATTCACATGTATAAAAATCATATTACCTGGTCGTATCCACCCATACCACGCCCAACCCTTTATTTCTTTTAGCCCTGTAGACTAGGATTCCTGCCCCACCTAGGGTAGGTCCGGCTTGTTTCCGGTTCTTTCGCCCCGGAAAACAGTCGGCCTCCAATTTTATAGACGGGGGGATGGGAGGGCAACCAAACGGGGGATTTTTCCTTTGTTTTTGTATATATTTCGGGGTTTTTCTCCCATTCCCATCACATTCATTGTAAATAAATCATACTTGTAAATAAAATCATTCATTAATCACGGGATTTTAAGTAGGACTTCTTCATAGAGCAAATGTGGTATTTTGGTGATTGCTGCGCATAAGGCGATGGATGAATGGCGATATATTGTATTGTTGAATGGGTCGGTGAATGTGGCTAGCTAGGTCTCCTTAGAATATATAGAACAGTATGACCGCTCCCTTCCCCTCCCCAAAAAACTTCAAGGCCTTGTGCCTTCTGTGTATTCTACACGGAAATAAAGCAGAAAGCAGCAGAAGCCTTAGTAAGCACCTTGCCTGTTTTCGCGTACGTTGGACCAAGGAGTACCTCCACAGAGACTTGGATACATTTGTGTGGCACTCATATCTCCGTGTTGAGATATCTATTTATTGACTCTTAATAATCGGTCATAACAGTTATCACAATTGTTTTTATGTAAAAACCTGAAACAACCCAAAGAACCTGCATGGTAATGTTAGAAATAAATCTTAGCCAGACACTACTTAGATCAGAAGATTCCTTAAAGATATCGTTTGAAAAGGAAAGCCCCCGCCACCAGATTACAAGAAATCTCTGTTGTTATGTCTGGAAACGGTATCTGATCACTTGGACAAGACACACTGAAACCACATAATTAGGAGTTTGACCATTTCGATAACTACTTACTGAGACAAATTTACGTGACAACTTTCCAAGGAAATAAATATAACCCCGAGGTAGATGCTAATAACACCTGATTTCAGACTGTTTAATTGTTCTGTCAGTTTACATGAGGGTTAAGTAGTACTGAAAACGAGATCTTTGACCTGGAGTCAATATAATTAGCTTAGGGATACAATTTGGTTTGACCACTTTCGGAAATGGTAAAGACAGGTAAAATCCACAAATTGACCTGAATGTAATTCTCATATTGAAGAGAGATTAACATTAGATTTTAGTCAATGGGAGTTTTACTTATCTTTCAGAACATTTCTTTTTCAAAATATTCAACATCTGATAAAAAAACTATTTGTAAACTTAAATTGTATCATCACGATTCTTCATACCATTATTAAGAAGAAAGATTGAAAGAAATTGTAAAATATATTTTTTATGAAAAAATGATATCAGATAAAAGAAACAATCCAGGTGGCTTTAACAATACTGAGGGGATACGATAACTACTTGTAGTTCATGATAATTCAAGTCCTCCACAGGAAAGAACATCATGGTCTTATGCAGCCACAGACCCCCCACTGCTAGTAATTATGTAAAATACGAGAAACATTTAATGATGGAGAGATTTCTATACTATATGACATTAGATGACATGCCTTTAGAAATGTAAATAGCAATTTATTCTATACGGCAACAACAACAACAACAACTAGCTTAATATGACAATCTAGCATATGTGACTGTCTTTATTATAGTGAAAAATAAAATAAATTGAAAATAACTCGAAAGATGAAACTAGTCCTTCTCTCTCTCTCTCTCTCTCTCTCTCTCTCTCTCTCTCTCTCTCTATCTATCTATCTATCTATCTCCAAATAGCAGGTTAATTATTGACTAAAGAATAAAAAAGAATTCCGATTGACATTTTAAAATCTTGGCCATACTCAGAATTTAGTATAAAGGGGCTTTAGGATGAATTTTGGTTTAAGAAACAAAGGTAATATATATATATATACACACACACACACACACACATATATATATTGGCTTTGAATTATAAAAATATTATCAATTTTTTCTGGTGATTTCGAGTAGCATCCAAATAGAATTCCGTTCAAAGTTCAGATGGAATCGGTGTAATGTAACAAGTTATGTCCAATTCTGTGCAATGTCATATCCTGCTCATGCAGGGGGGATAAATACATATACATAAACATATATATATATATATACCAGGGTCGTTAGATGAGTCATAAACCTCTTCCAGAATTCTGATTTGTAACACCTATCAAGTTTTTATGGTCTTCACCAGCACAGAAATACAGAAATTGTAGTTAATTTTTCTTGTTTCCTAAGAAGTAGTATATTATTATTTTTGAAAGACCCTCGTATATATATATATATATATATATATATATATATATATATATATATATATATATTAGGGTAGGTCGATTTTGGAACTGTAAAAAGAATAATGCGGTGAAAGTTGCAAAATAACATCAGAAATTACCCCAAGAAATATTCTTTTCCAAAATTTTGTATTATTTTGCGAAATCGCATTTAAAGACATGATATTTTGTGATTTTAGTCGTAATATCGGTGACGCTGGAAACCTGTATCCTTAAAATTAAAACTGAGACTAAAGGAAAATTAAATAATGAAATTTATTAAATAATTGATATTTTTAAGTTTATTATCAATTTTCATATTATGTTTAATTAAATGACCAAAAACAAAAATAAAAGTTTAAAATATAAATATCGACTTACTAAACCTCGTTTTATTTACTGGATATTTTTTCGGCTTTCATCGGTGGTAATTATCTCTCCGGAGTACTTCGGTTTGTTTATGTTTTTTACCCTTATAATTAACGCAAATATATATATTTCGCACAGTAGATATACTATTAAAATATTTAAACATTTTATAATTATTGCAATTTATTTATATTTTAAAATTTAGTGTTTTTTTAAGTGAAAAGTCGGTTTACGAGTTAATTTTGGAACGAAACAGTACAATACAGTTGTTTGGTAAGTAAGCATTACTTTTTTTAATGAAATTCAAAATTTATTTACAATTTTTTAAAAAGCATCTTCGTGTATTTTCAGACAATATTTATATATATATATATATATATATATATATATATATATATATATATATATATTTGTTTACAGATATATTGATTAAAAAATGGCAGGACAAAATACTGGAGTTTCCACTCAAAGTAAAGGTGCAATTAAATTTTCAGGTTTACCATCACCATTGGATAAAACTGAGCCACGAACTTGTCGAAAAATAATTCAATACAGCTATTTTTTAATGAACACTTATCCCCACCTTTCTTGTTTAGGTATTTCTAAATTAATAGCAAAGGACGTGATAGATATTTGGAAGGCTGCCAACCCTCGTTTGCCTTTGTTAAAGGAAATTAGTGTTGTCAACAAGGTGAAAATTCTATGCTTTCAGAAGGCAAAGCAAATAAGTAGGAAACATCTACCTGCTGCCCAAACAAAATTCTGGAAGGAAAAATTGGATACAGTTTTTGATATATCATCATGTTCGTGCAACCTGTCAATTTTAAGTTGTGACAATATTAATGTCAAATGCAACAAAGAAAATTGCCAGACTAAGCACATCATCTGCACTTGTCCTCTGACAAAAAAGCCAACAAAAAAGTATGAACATATCCCCACCAATAGCTTCAACATTATATGTTCAGGGTGATTCTTCCCATTCTTACTCATCTTCTCCAAGTGATGAAACAGAGGATTATAAACAGCTAGATAGTCCTCTCCAAGTGTCTTATAACCTCAGAAAAATTCCAAGGTATGCTCTTGAGTTAGTTAGGGGTGATATATTTTCTAATCTTGGAGCCAGCCTTGCCCATGCCTTGCTCTTGGATTTGAGGGCTATTGGCCTTTTTATCCCTAATATAGATATAAAGAATAGCTATATGGATAAATGTAAAATAGAGCAAAGGCTAAAGTGAAAACAAATACCTATGAAAAGCATAATGAAAATGTGGAGAATCTTCTTTGTATAGGAGTTGATGGGAGGACACACTACACTACAAGGAATCAATGGAGGAAAATGGAAGTAAAATTCTGAAAAAAGCCAAAGAACCTGAATGCCACTTGACAATCACAAAAGAGACACCAAATGAGAGTATATAGTTGACTCACAGGGTTCTTCCTGATATTGGTGCAACTGGTACACTATTAAGGCTGTCCTTTTTGACAACACGAATACAACTACAGGCTGTGAAGGTGGACTTGTTACACTTTTAGAAAAAAATAAATACAAATCTTCACACAATTGGTTGCTCCTTACATCAAAATGAACTTCCATTTAGAGCTCTATTCAAACATTTAGATGGCACCACAAAAAGCCACACTACATTCAATGGTCCATTGGGTAAATTATGTGCAAATGATTGCCATAATTTACCCCAATAATCTTTTTCAGCTGTTGAGAATCCCCTGGAGTTTCATTTTGGAATGAAAGATATGGATGGCCTTAGTAGTGACCAAAGACTACTCTATGAATATAAAATTGGTATTTCTAGAGGTAAGGTGGACCCTAGATTTGCATCGTGGAAAATTGGTCCATTAAACCAGGCAAGGTGGTTAACTTTGGCCATCAGGCTCATGTGCCTATGGACTTGTGCGGCATATCCACAGAATCTTTCGACCAAACTATATAGTTTGATAAATTTTATTGTGAATGTTTATGCTATTTGTTGGTTTGATATAAAAAAAAAGTAACAAGTTTCATCACCAGCAAATTTATATTTACAATATGATTGACGATATGAAAGAAACCAATTGAGGTTCAAAGGATTACATTAAAAAACCTCCAGTATAATGCCTTGGCATTACTTCTGGAGAATGTTTTATTTTCAATGGTGAAATTTGATGAACCTGAAGTGAGAGAAGAGGGTATAAAAAGAATTTTGGCCATTAGGTACGTTAATATCTATTCATACAAAACTGGTTGAAGTACTTGTGCCAATTTATTGAAACATTTTAAAGATGACATCTGATTTCACCAAATATTATTAAAGCAGAACAAATTGCATTTAAAAATCAAACTCAAATTATTTTTTATATTCTTTCAGAAGAGGGAAGCCAGTCAAGAAAAGATTTTAAAAGATCCCAATGATCAATTTTAAAGCTGTGCACTGGACTGATTTAATTGATTTGTCAGTAAATGGAGTCTGTGAGCCACCACTTACACTAGACTTTTCTGACGATGAATTACAGAATTCATTGTTAACTGGTGAAAAGATTAACTTGCCAGATTTCCCTTCACATTCCCAAGGTGTGGAACGGGCAGTTAAGTTAGTAACGGAGGCTTCTCAATCCGTGTATGGCTTTGAAGCAAGGCACTAGCACATACTTGCAAAAGTTTTGTGCCAACAATTGAGACCAGAGTTTTCATCTAAGGGCTCATATATGGAACTATTTGATTCCATATATTAAAAATTATTAAACAATTATTTTTTTTTCCATATTTGTTTATTTGTTATATTTCAATTCATATTAGGAAAGTTTTTTTTTTAATATATTCGAATATTACTGCTTGAATAATAGCATTTTAGATTTGACACAGGTAAAGCAGGGTGGGGTAGGGGTTCAATTTTCAATTTAAAGTTTTGTTATAATGTATTTATTATATTTCCATAAAATAAAATAATATTTCCTAATTTAAATACTGAAATTGTTTGGTTTTTACATCAATATTTAGGCCAAATCTGGCAAAATCGAGGACTTTTCAGTACGTGTTTATTCAAAATCTTTCATGCCGAATTAGCAAAAAACCATAGAAGATTCAGATCTAATTTTTGGTATGAGTATTTAATAGGTATATACACAACTTTTACTGCATTATTCTTTTTCATATTTAAAAAAAAGTGAAAAATAAACCTACCCTAATATATATATATATATATATATATATATATATATATATTGCGACGAGAATCTGACAACTTTTTTCTAAAAATTGTCCTGCACCCTTTAAATGTTTGCTTTGGTTTCTTTGCTTAATGGCATATCAACCTTCGTGAATTATCTGCAATCTGTGATCGCTGGTTTGATCTCCAGCGGGGGAGGTAACGTTATACACAGCTGATTCGACCAAATAAGGTTGAAATAGCTGTCCAATATTTCCGTATATCGTGCGCAAGTGTTCGCCGGATTTTCTGGTCATGGTAATTCAATTTACAATATAATTTCTCAACTTAAAAAAGAAAATGTACATAGAATCGAGAGTACAATATATATATATATATAAATATATATATATATATATATATATATATATTGTCATCCACAGACAGACTGTTTCGTTCTATCAGAACTCTTCAGTGTGGCTAGACACGCAGGATGCTCAAAGCCGAGATCGAAACCCATCCAACTTTACGTTAGACTATTCTCAGACCACTCGGCCAACAAGCGGACTACGTTGGCTAACGGAATTTTTAAGATATTTATGTAGCAACAGCAGCAGCGTCCGTTTGTTTTTTACATTTTTATACCCTATCGGCTACCAGAGTGCTCAATTCTTTCGAAGAGCTTTACATTATGCGAGCGGTGACCGACAATTCCTTCGCCAAAGTGCTCAACCCCCATAGGGGAGCGTATATATATATATATATATATATGTGTGTGTGTGTGTGTTACCACGATATTTAATTCGTTTTGACTCACCATACTCCTTTGTCTATTATGCTTACAAACCAAAACTATTTTCTTCGTAATGCAACGATGATGATATTTTGTTCCTTTTTTAAAATCACCACACACACACACACACACACACACACAGACAAATCTAATTTTTTTTACTCGGTCGATCTGTCGTGACTTCGGCTACACACCGCAACTCAAATATCCAGGAAACAATCTCAAATTTGCTGCGTGGCACATGCATCTTCATACACACATATACTAAATATGACTTATACGACCACACACAATAATGCACAAATATAACTAACACAAACACAGAAACAAACACACAAACGAATACACGCACACACACACACACACACACACCAAGAGTTGTACACAATTCTCACCTTCTTCTGACTGTATTTTTCGATTTTTTCGATTTCATCAATATCTTTCGTTACCTGTCTGATGATTGTCGTTTGTAAGACGCCGTGAAACCTGTGGTCGCAGACAAGCTTCCATTCTATTAAATATATATAAAAATAATATATATATATATATATATACACCAACACCTCTGCTCGGGCAGGATATGAAACAAGGTCAACTTTTTTAAGCAGAGTTAAACAGGTTTGAATTCAGAGTTTTCCTTCTCCTAGTTGGCTCACCAAGGCCGAAGAACCTTGTCTATTTACCCATAGCTGGCGGGAGAATAATTGGATTCATACCTTTCACAAGGTATATATATATATATATATAGTAATGGTTATCGTCGTAGGAAAAAGATACTGCGACACGAGTTCAAATCCTGGACGACCCTGATTGCATTTCACATAGCACTAATACCCTTGCATATATATATATATATATATATATATGGGGGGTATTTAACAAGAAAGTTCTGTTTTTGATGTGTTTCTTGGAATATGACAGCAAAAGATAACTTATTCATATTTTATTCATTTACTTTTTAACTTTAACTTTTACATTTTTTTTTTCATTTTTACCCATTCAATTTGTTTTGGGCTGATGAATAAGTTTCCATGAATATGGATGACTTATTTTCTTTAGAGTTGAGACATAAAATCTAAATAAAGTGTGTTCATATGAATAAGCAATTTTTGTCTGTCATATTCAACAAATCATGTCTAAAAGAGAGTTTGTTACCGAAATATCCACTATTCAAATGACATGGAACTACAGCGGATAGGAAACTAATCCACGTTGGCGGAATCATATGTGCCAGCAAGCAAAATTCCGATAAAAAATAGAGTAAACGTTTATATAAAACAAACAAAAATGTGTTAGTTATAATTTAAAATTTATTTAAAAAATCAGGTTTTTAATAGCTGAGATGCTTCCGTTCAGATTCAACAGAAATGTTCAATATTTTCTAGTTTGTTAGTTTGTTTTTGGGGAGGTTTTTCTCTCTCTCTCTCTCTCTCTCTCTCTCTCTCTCTCTCTCTCTCTCTCTCTCGGTGCGTGTGTGTGTGTGTGTGTGTTCGATAGTATTTGCAACTTTATTTTTCTTTTCTTCTCTTTTTATTTTTATTAATCATCGCTTGTTTACGATGTTTTCAAACGTTGAAACGGATGTCAGCTGTAAAACGTAATATGAAATGTTTAGTTGTTATATAGATCTACTGCAGTAGTTCCCACGCTGAATATTTTATTGCGGCCTTTTCTTTTTTAAATAATTATGACTTCTAACATTTCCAAAATTTCATTTTTTTTTTATTTAGCTGATGTTATGCGGTATGTTCGAGTTATCCCCGAGCATGTTTCCCTTTCTGCCCTGTTGACTGAGCTTAAAGATCGATGACGGTTTCCCCTTCAGAGGACTGAGGTCCTTCCCATAGAAAACGTGTCTTGAGTATCTGCATCCATTGGTGAAGCTCCAATTCTGGAGATCTAGGGAGTGTGGAGTATCCTTTGATTCCTATTGTTGTATAGCCACAACCATGATACAACTACACACATATACATGCGGAAGCAAAATCAACAATAATGACGAACGAACACACTTCCATAGCCCTCTGCTGAGTGCTGGTTCTCACTACAGCATCTTATCTCCTACTAACTGAGCCTGTCTGTGGCACTGGGTTATATAATTGTTTGAAATCCACCTGCTCCTTGTGGGCGTCACATCTGCACCCAATTCAACCCGTCCACAGTCAAGGTTATACCCTGATATATTCGACCGGATGCACCGGTTTTTTACACAGGTGCATCTCTTATTTGACAGCTCAGCCGAGGGTCAATATGTTACATTATTACTACCAGGTCCACTCAAATTCAAAGTAGTAGCACTTGCTAAGGTCTTATCTATGGTTCTAATAGATCTGTTTAAACCTTATTCGTGTTCCATAAGACCGGGTATCAAAAATAATTGAGAAACAATTACATAAACATCTAGATATAAACGTACAATGTATACGATCCCCTAACCTTTACAACTCAGTCGGCTTGTAGGTGGGGTGTAGAATACGCTGACTGCATCTCTGTTGAGGAGTAAAGCCCTCCATGAGTGTCTTCGGTATGATACCAAATTACATATGATGGCAAGGCTCTTGCCTTTGATTTTGGAGAATGTGGAGTACCTCTATATTGCTATTACTTCCAGGTCCACTCTGATTCAGAGTGGTATTACCTATTAAGACCGCATCTATGGGCCAAATAGAAATATTTATTTTTTTCTATACTTGAAACCTTTTAACTGTGTGCAAACGAATGACTGATGTTAAATAGTTATTATTACATACCTATACTTGAAAATATTTAACAGTGTGCCAATGAATTATCAGTACCAAATTAAATAGGAATTCTCGAAAAATAGAACTAATAATCTTAAGGATCAGTACCTAAAACCTAATAGACGTATATAAATAGAACTATTGGTGTTATATAGCAATACTAGAAAGCATTTAACTGAGTACCAACAAATGATTAGCATTAACTTTAAATGAGAATTTTACACAAATTGAATTATCAATCTTAAACATCAATACCTGAAGCCATTTAACTATACAAAAATTGAACTATTAGTGTTAGATAGCAATACTTGCAACCATATAACTGTGTGCAAACAAATGAGGTCTGTCTCAGTTAGAAATAATGTTACTTACAAACTTATAAACAAATCATATATATATATATATATATATATAGGTTTGGTTTGGTTTCTTTGTTTAATGATATATCAACATTTGAAAGTTATTTAATGCCAAAGCCATCCTTCTAGAAAAACAGCACTGGTACTATTTAAGCTATAGCTGGAGGATAAGCGGGTTCCATACATTTCCCAAGGAGATATATATATATATATATATATATATATATATATATATATATATATATATATATATATATATATACCCTTGGGGAAAGGTATGAACCGTTGTGGTACTATTCAACCCTTAGCTTAGCTAGGAGGATAAAAGGGTCCCTGCCTTTCCAAAGGGTTTTAGTTCACAAGTGAACTTGATAGTGTGACTTGAGTTCTAACTCTTTTACTGAGATGTCATAGTTCAGCACGTTAGTCACTACGTCACGGTGACATCCCTTATATAGTAAAAAAGTTTTTATCAATAAATATTTGTTTCATGTTATTAGGCTGTGGAATAAGGTAATCTCAGTAAATAATAAAAGGTAAATTCTTTAAATCATTAGTCATAAAATATTTTCGTCACAGTTAAATTCACCTGGCAATAAGTATAAGAATTACCACACTTAGAAGATATACAAGTTAGTGTTTTTTTATTTAGCATTAAATAAACCAATAAGATATAATACGTAAAACATTTCTATTTAATTCTGAAATATTCCTTAAGCAAACTAGAATAAATTATGAAACTAATTATATTTTATTCAAGCATGCAGAGGAAACTATTATGGGATAACCCAATATTGAAGAAAAAATAATTTTATTAAATCCCAAATAAATAAGAATTGATATTTAGTTGCCTCTTCTCGGACTTTTTTGACGATTCTTTTTCAAGCATATATTTTAATAACTTGGATAATATTTCTTATCAAATCAGTTCCGAGTTTCCCGGAGAGCAGTTAATAGATCTTCTTTAGTGGAAGTAGTCTTCTCATGAACAATTATTTAAATTTCCACTATAAATCTTCGTTGAATTCCGATCTGAATTGTTCATTGACCATGTAATTGGTTTTATACGCCTTACTCGAAGTAAAAAAGCTGAAGTCCCTTTGCTTGGTGAAAAAATGCACTATCTTCGTGAAAAAATACAGGAACTCAAAGTACACATATTAATTGATTGTTTAACATTGATTATTTCATCAAAGGTTTTAGTAAATACGATTGATTTTAACGGAATTTTAACTCACCAGGGGTTATTTTCTATCAAGATGTTAGGGAACTCTATCCATTGTACGTTCTTAATTACGTATTTTGTTTATTTGTTTCTTAAAATGTTTTTTCTCATGGTCCAATCGAATACGAATTATGTTAAGCAGAATGTTTTAATCCATAGATATGACTCTAAATGGTGCTACCACACTGGATCAAGTAGGATTTGGGATTAATGGCAATGAAAGGGTAGCCGACCTATAAAATTATTAAAGATTCCCTGGTTAAAATTTGAAACAAATCAGCAGCGAATCGAGAACAGTTTCTGATTGGCTGAAGGAATTCAAATGAAAATGCCGTTAGGGCAGTGGGCGTGAGATAAAAACAAGAAAGAGTCTGTTGGAGGCCGGATGCGACTAGGTAAATACAGTCAGTTGAAGACCAGTCAAGACAGTGTAAAGACAGCCGAAAGTTGCGGCCCCCATTTTGGGCTGAGCTCCGAAAATGGGTCTTACACCAGACGCAAAGCTATAAAGACGAAACCACCGAACACAAACCTGTTTGAATTCTTACAGAAAACGAGAAAGATAATCCAAGGTCGGTGCCTGCTCCCTTTCTTCTGTCAACATTTTGTTTCTCTTTCCCTAGCTAAAACGGTTGATTCATATGTCATACACATTTTCTCTCTGCCCGACTACGACTTAAAAGTTTAGTAGCAAATAAACCTTTGTATATTTGTCACTTTTTCTCACGAAACTGTTATCACGAAGTCTGACTGACACTTAAGACGTAGCACTACACGCATAAAACTGTTTGACACGTTGTGATACAAATTTCTATGAGTAGTAGTAGTAGTAGTAGTACAAACTTCTATTGAGACCGTACCAGCACAACCTTCCATTTCAACACTGTAGCATTGTAAACTTATGTTTGTGCCGTGTAATGTGACTGTTATATATCACCTGGACCTGCGATGAACCCGGTTGATGTTGTTTACAGGTACATGTGGCCGAAGATAAAATCAACAAAATGATTCCGTAAAAAAGCATTGCATGGATAAAAGGCGTGGCCAATGTAAAGGAAGCATCACGTTGGTGTAAATCATGGACAATGAAAAACAAACATTGGGAGTTTTAAGACTATCTAAGATCGAGAATTTTGGCTGAAGTCTGAAACACCTGGCAGTTCCGACTCCGACGACTCCACCCTGCATCCGAACTCTCTCTTCGATCACTCTACTGCTCTACACAAGCGTCACCGTCGACGAATAAAAATATAAGCCTATATATATATATATATATATATATATATATGTGTGTGTGTGTGTGTGTGTGTGTGTGTGTTTATCGTGGTTGTTAAGACCCATTACACCCGTATATTTATTGTGTAACAGTATACACAGTCTTTAGATAGTCCTAACTAGAACTTCACCATCAAATGCAGTTTATTGTCAAATCCAGTACGTCCTTTTTAATTGGTGGGGGTCTTAACCCTCTTCACTTGGTATAGTCAGTGTATTACAACTCCTACCAACAGAACCGATTAGATAGTAATATAACATCATAATATTGGGACTACATCAGATTTGTTCAAATTTTTAAAAGCTTTTTTTTTTTGGCTTGACAATATAGTAATTGAAAAATGAAAGATTGAGAGTCAACTTCGTAACGATACAGTCAGTAAGTGAGCAAACATTATTGAGATGATCATAGAAGAGTATTAAGTTGCACATGATAAGAGAAGTTTACGTAAGATTCTAGATTTCCTGTAAGGAAATGTAAAAGAAATGTTTGGATACGCAATTTAATAGCATTACAAGAGCTTCTTTAATGACAATGTTGGTGTTAAGATATTCAACGCCAAGTGATGATAAGATACCGCTGTTACTTTTTCTAATACAGAATTTGTAGGAATTCATTGACAGGGTTTATATTATATTTTCTTGTTCTGAATAGTAGTGTATATATGTGTACAAGAACCACATTGTCCATAAATTAGTAAGACCCAAACAATTTTTTACGAAAAGTTAATTTTTTCTCAATAAAAGAGTCAAGTATTTCTATTATTTTTAGTGAAATATTATTCAATTAAAAACGGATAGTATTCGGTATTAATTATGACAAAACTCTATATCAATAAAACTCCGTAAACAAAACTAAAATTGCATAAATATACACAGGACCCGATAGAAATACCACCCACATTTTAAACTATCACCTGTGTGGTGCAAGTAAGCTTAGTCAAGTGGCAATGTTAGCCTACTGTAGCTAATTTTTTATAATTTTTTTCAGATGCTAACTCTGATGTTAAGTCCAGGACGAGACTCCCTCGTCTCTCTCTCTCTCTCTCTCTCTCTCTATATATATATATATATATATATATATATATATACCCATCTAGTATTGATTGCAAATAAGTAAATCTCTCATAAGTTTCTGCGGCTTTAAAATTTCGCTATCCCAGTCGTCTGGGGCTGTTGAATACTCCGACTGTATCTCTGCAGAGGAGTAAGACCTCACCTCCCACCGAGTATCCTGGATATAACATTACACAATATGATGGTGAGGCTTCAACCTTTGAGATTTAAGGAATGTGGAGTACACCTTCATTGCCATTCTTTTCAGGCCCACTCTAGCCCGGAGTTGTACCACCTGATAGGGTCCTATCTATGGGTAAAAAAGAACAAACTATGTGTGCAACCAAATTACTGATGTTCAATTGTGACTTACATAGCAATACTTGAAACCATTTAACTGTGTGCGAAAAAGATCCCAGGTTCATTTAAGAATGTTATCTACAAAATTAATTTACGAATCATATATATTCAATATATATGTATAAACAAGATTTGGTATTAAATTAGCAACAATGGTTGATATGCCATAAAACCAAACCAAACTAAATCATATATTTAATATATATGTATAGAGAGGATTTGGCATTAAATAACCTACTATGTTTATTATGCCATAAAGCCAAACCCGACCCAACCAAAACTTCGTATCCAACTATGTGAATGAATAAAAGTCCCAAAATAAATACATCTTTATATAGACCGGATACATCTGATATACCTCGTATATTAAAATGTTTTTAAAACTTGTGAACCTATGACTGAGACCTTTTAGTGCACATTTCATGTTAACATCGGAATTATACTGCTCGGGAAAGAAAATCGATGTTCTATCCGGAATAGCATCATTCCGACGTAACATGAAATGAGCACAAAAAGCTATCTAGGCAGCAATAGATACACTCGTCTTAAAAATCTTTTCAACAGCAAACACACCGTGTGCACGGTCCAAAACATGATCATAACTGATTGTATTTAAAAGATAAATAGTAAGACATTAGCTCAGTGGAGCTACCATTGTAGTTTGCCTACGTTCATTTTTACCACTGACAGCTTAAAATATAGGAGGTAATTCTGAGGAATACTTTCCGTACTTCAATGGGTATTTTACCAAGGCCTGACACTTTTCTTTTTACTTTTTCAACACTGCATCAATTTCTTCCTCCGTAAATTGTCCTCGTTTTAAGTCTAATTGGCTATAATTAATTTTTTTTTAAATAACTTTCTCTGTAATTTCAGGAGGTTTCCGAGCAGATTCTTGAAATGTTTTTTCCAGTTCAGAAGTCTTTCTTCGTAGCTGTCAGCTTTTTGTTTTGCTCTCGATGCGCTCTTCCTTCCACTCACATCATTTACTGTCTGCCAAGCTATTCGTAGTTGTCTACCTTCTTTTGAGTTTCTAATTTCATTGATTTGACCTTGAATGTATTGTACTTGCTCTTTTTGGTATATATTGTTTAGTTCTTTCTGGACTTTCTTAGGTTTCTGAGCGTTGGCATTTGTTAGTTTTCTTTTTTTGAGTGAAGATGCTTTTTACGTTATTTCGCTTTTTCTCAACTACTAGTGACCCCCAAGGAATTGGTTTGATTGGTATCCACTCTATTGCTTCTTCCATGTTGGTAATAGCAAAATTGTTATATTCGTTATTTTTATAACCCTTGAAGAATATCGAACATTGTTACGGTATATTTATTGCGTATATCTGTATTCATTAGAAGGGACCAGCCGTAAACAGTCGTTTTCACTGTTGTTTCTTGTTTCTCCGTAGATTGAAACGCATCTTTGCTGAAACGATTCTATGATCAGAAGATACTCCATCAAAAGAAAAGTATGCCTGCCAGTTCAGAGCGCTATTTATCCACTTCTTGTTCAAGGGTATATTATCTAGCTGAGCTTAAGCGTTCTTCACAGTACTCTTGCTTTAAAATCAATCAACAGCACAGTTTTGCTACTACTAATGGCAACAAATGTTCTGGTAATTTTCGTGCCTCATAATAAGAGGGGGTAACATCTTTTAATTTTATAACTCGTTTTTATAGTTTTTTAACTTCCGTTTTTTCCATTTTTATCTCATTAATTAATTTGGTAGAATTTACGTTAAGCACATCATTCCCAAGAAGTTCCTGGTCCTTATTATAAATTGTAACAATTATAGGATTTACTTCAAATTTATCTTCTAACTTCAAGGAATCTTCAAAGTACCCTCGAATTGGCGTAGTTGTAAACTGCTCTTTAGTAAAGTTGGCTTTCCAATCCGTTCCCAAAACTTTTTTGGTATAAGCGTTACCTCACTGCTGGTATCCATTTTCATATCCAAATCGAAGTCGTTGGTCTAAACTTTCTTGTATAATATCTTTTTTCTTTGGTTCAATTATTCTTACATTCTTGTTTTTATTTTGTTTTTTTTCTCCAAAGACTTCACATTTGTTTCGTTTTCTTCAACTCTTTCAAAGTTTTTGTTTTTAAATTTGCATACTGCTTGGAAATGGTTCTTTTCTTAAGCAATTTGTACAAGTTTTCCCAAATACTGGGCATTTTTCATTTTTTATTTCATGTTCACATCCACAATATAAACATTTTTTTAAATCTCTTTTAACATGTAAGTATCAAGGTATATTTGTTCTCTGGGTAGAATTTTATAATGGTTGTATTTTTATATTAATTTTTGTTGCTATATAAAGTCAATGCAGATATTTAAAGACATATTTCCTATTTGTTGTTGTTCCATTATTTTGGCGTGATGCATTGTATGCACCTGCAATTAACCTTAATTGAATTAAGTCTTCTTCAATTGTTTGTTCTTCTTGTCCATCGACATGAACTTCTTACTTTCGGCCGCGACCAACCTTTTCTTGCGTCTCATATTTCTTCTTGTGATCTGACTTATTTTTTCAAAAGTCAGGCCTTCCAGGTTTGTGGGATACGCCATGATGGAGATTTTACTATCACCTTGTGTGCAGCTGTAGACAAAAAGAAACCCATAATTTCATTTTCTCCTCCCTTTTCCTTGTTGTATTTTAGCTTTTTAGTTCTTGCACTCGCAGCAAAACATCGTAGCCATATATCGACAAAATCGGAATCCTTGAGAGACAATTGGTATCCTATGGGCGACGCCATTGTTGTGATATAAAAGGTTAGCACTAGTCAGTGGCTAATCAAGCTGGTAATTGTAATACGCCCTACCAAGCGTACAAGTGTGGCACAAGGCCTTTTTTAGGTGGGTCTGGGTGCAGGGCCGAAGCCCATACGCGTCCGGCAGCCCCCAAAATGCCTCAGGCCCCGTCGGCATTCCCCTAAAGGCGCCAGGCAATAAACCTAACCCCTCCCATGAGGGTTAAACCTGGGAAGACGGCCACCTGAAACTCGAGGAAATTAACCATCCGACACGAATGCCAGACAGTCTGCTAAAAAGCCGCAGCACAAAGCAAAGACTGATCAAGGTTCCCAAGTCATTCTTATTGAGAGATTTATATAGGGTCTCTCTTACACTTATGCTAATTAGGCAGATTAATTTACTTGCATAACTACAAACACACAGAACACTTTTCTTTTTTTAAATTTTCTATCCGTGTCTCATCTGGCAAAAGGGGATGTCTGAGATGGATTACAGAAAATTGTTCTGTAAGTTGGATCTTATGTCGAAAACTGATTACAAAAGTTTTGTTTTTAATATTTTGTTTACAAAACGAATTGAATATTTTGTTGACATTGAATATTTTCTATACAACAAGAATTGAAAACTAAATAATTAGAGAGATTTCTAAAAAAGAACACAGCAAAAATTTTATAATTAGGAAGGGTAATAAAGTAACTTTAGAAAGACTCATGTTCATCTAAATGACATCTCATGGCAAAAAAAACAAAAACGAAACAATATGATATATAGTTTATTTCCCGAGTTACGTACCTTTATCATTACACATGTGTGTGATACATCTGAAAAAAATTGAGCAAAGAGAGTTCGTATGAAAACTGTCACATCCATCATAAAAGAAAACACTTATAATTACTTATAGATTATTAAATTATCTATTATATAGTAGTTGAATATTCAATTGTAATTAGTAGCTATGTTGTTTAACAGACATTTTTAAATCAATAAAATTTTTGGTTACTGAAAAAAGGATTTAGTAGCAAATTTTACAGTTATCTGATATGTCATTGAAGCTAAGAATGTACTGATTGTTTCCCGTCAGAGAGGTTAGACTTCCGCAAGAAGGGGATGTCCTTGGTGTGACACTAAACTTTATCTGATGGTAAGGTTCCAGTTCTGAATTTCTGGGTAGTATGAAAAACCCCTTAATTGCCATTATTCCAATGTCTATTTTGGCCTGGAGTGATTGTACTTGTTACGGTCCAATCTATTGGTCGAATAAATCTCTTTAAACTTATTTGTACTGACTAGGAATATTTTATGCAATATAATATAGCTATAAATCATTTGTATTAAGAATAGTTACTTGAAGCTATAATTATTAACACAGGATTATTTTTAGTTTGTTGGAACCATACAATAGGTTAGTAGAAGAATTTATTGACCATAAAAATAAGCATTATCCGAGACGGATTTTAGAAGAATGAACTCAGTACATTGAAAAAAGTGAAAATTAACGAAAATGGATTCAGAAATCAATAAATCGGAAATATATCGTCTTTGACGGAAGAAAACTACTACATATATATATATATATATATATATATATATATATATATATATATATATATATATATATATTGAAAAATATTGAGAAGATGGTTAACCGTATTTCTCATACTTCAAAAAGTCAAACAGGAGTTGTTCTGACCACAAGCCAAAGTAAGTAGAAAAACGGCCCAGGAGATTTAACCCGGAGGCCAGCACTTGTCTATCAGCGACCCAAGAACCAAAGATTCGGGAAAGCAATAAAAAAAAATGAATTCAAGTATGGCATTTTTTTTTCAGTTCTCTTACTCTTATGAATGAACAGTTACTGATGTCATGTCACGTGAACATAAATTGTAATAATTCCAAATTTGGGGAGGAACGCCTCTTTTGGGTAAAAATAAGAGTAAAGCGAATGTGAAGGGTGCGATAAACCGTAGGTGGGTGGATTTGATTGTTGGAAACCAAATTATGAGAAGGTTGATATTTTCTTAGTTTCGCCAACCACTATCCTTCGGATGGTAGATCTACATAAAACACAAAGAGTTTCTTCCTCTCAAAAGGAGAGACCCGCGGAGAGATCGCAAAGTGACAACTAGATTTACGTTGCTCAGGGCTTTGGCCTTGCATCATACTGTTCAGAGTAGAGAGGCAGAGAAAAGCCACATTAAATGCCTTGGGAAAGCCATATTACATGCCTAGAGATGCCCTGGTGCTAGACTCGTGGAGATAAAGAAGCAAAATGAAATCGGGATAATATGGTATTTTAGACACCAGCGCAGAGCAAAGATGCCCTTGCGTCAGACTAGTGGAGATAAAGAAGCAAAGATAAATCAAGATGTTAAAAAGCGAAGTGAATTAAGAAACCCCGACAAGTGGAAAGAGAAAGAAACGTCCCACTGTGAAAACACGAGTTGACTACGAGAATTAAAAAGCAATTGTGACTTGAAACAATACATAACCTACAAATTATTATCAAATCAGAATGCTTGAAACTGTATAATCAGGTGACCCAGTAGGTCCAAGGCACGTAGAATAATTAGTCAAAAGAATTAATCGAGGAAAATGTTAAAGCAGAAAGAGTTAAAATACACGTAGTTGTGAGAGAAAAATATACTTGAAAATTTTTCGAATGAGAAATATAAATATTGTTATGAAGCGTTTGGGGGGGGGGGCTTTTTGCTGTTTTTAATTTTTTGGCGTGGGGAAAAAACTAGTGACGAGTTATTTCATTAAAAGGGTCAGAGAGACCGGGACAAAAACTGTGTCGGCTAGAAAAACAAATTTAGCCAGAGAAATTTGAAAATTTCTAAAAGTTAGCGAATTCTATGAAGTAATGTCAGGTGGAAAGACTACCCCGCTGAGAGGAATGGCATTTGGTGAGAGACCTGACCTTTCCCCAGACATTTTCTTACTAAATATCATAATTCTTACAAAGCCGTATTTGTTCTCTTTATTTTTTTTAATTGAGCGGTCTCATCCGTTTACTAGCCGACCGGCAACTCCGTTATGTTCTCCGGCCTTATTCAGATGCTTCTTGGCGAACTCGGGAGCCTACACGGAACTGCGAAACACGTCCTTTATTTATTCCCCGGTAAAAAGTGTTAAGTATTAAAGTGGTGTTACTCCTCTACAATCAGGATTGAACCTGCAACCTCCTGATAATTGTCGCTTAGAAGGTCTGGAATCAACGCTTCAAACCGTTACGCTCTGTGTCCTGCCAGACAGCTCAAAATCTTATAAACTGAAGTTTCTTACATCACTATGATTACAGCTATTATGACTGATTTTTTTTACCCGAACTCATATTACAATTTTTGGGGGTTGCTTGATGGTTATTTGTTATTTCATTGCATATTATCCTTCTCGGGTTATTTAATGCCAAATCTATCCTTTTAGAAGGACAGTAGTGATGCTATTTAACGCATAGATGGGAGGATAAGGGGGTTCATACCTTTCCCAATGGTATTTGTCCAGAGTGTGAACGTATTAGTGGGACTGGAGTTCGAACTTGCATACTTCCATTCCGCAGTCTAGCACTTTAACCATTACACAACGGAGACACCACTGCACCACACCGCACCTCACCTTATCTCTCCTCTTCTCTTTTCTTTTCTTCTTTTTTTTTTTAGTTTCGTTTCAGAAATTCAGACTACTAAATAGGAATAGTTGATAAATAACAGAGTACAAAAATCTTTTGGAAAAACAACAACATAAAAATGAAACCTCTAAGCATAGAAACAAGTTTAAATGTTGTTGAAATCAATCATCATCTCTGTAATCAACTGTTCTAAAAACAACTAAGAGCTATTCGATTAATTGTGTGGTTTCTTTGATTACAAAACGACTTTTCGACTGGATAAGCAAGTTGAAGATTTATCATCAGTAATGTATTTTTCTGGTAATATATGTAATATTTCACCGTACATTACCGCTGGTAGTAATTACAGACTTAATACACAAAGAGGATGTTCAACCTGTTGCTTTATATTTCGTCGTAAATAAGGACTAATTCAAAATTGGCCCAGTCGGCTAAGGCGGTAGAATACACCAACTTCATCTCTACAGAGGGGGGTAAGATACCCCCCCTCTAACGAGCCACGTGATTATGATACTAAACTATTTGATGGTGAGTTTCTAGTAATGCTGAAGCTTTAGGGAATGCAGAGTACCCATTTATTGCCATCGCGCCCCGGTCCATTCTGGCCCGGAGTGGTAGTACCTGATAGGACCCTATCTATGGGTCAAATAGAACAAAACTATGAACGTGTGCTAAATTGAATTCTTTGAAATAGAACTATTTTTGACATTTAAACTGTTTAAACGTAATTCTTTGAAATAGAACTATTCATATATATATATATATATATATATATATATATATATATGGATTTTGCATTAGATAAGCTATAATGGTTGATATGCCATAAAACGCAACCCAACCAAATCATATATATTTGATATATATGTATAAAGACGATTTGGCATTAAATAATCTACTGTGGTTTATGTGCCATAAAACCCAATCAAACCAAATCATATAGTTTTAAAATATTTGTATAAGGAGGATTTGGCATTATATAACCTTCAAGTGTTGTTATGCCATAAAACCCAACCAAACCAAATCATATATATTTAATATATATGTATAAAGAGGATTTGGCATTAAATAACCTACAATGGTTAATATACACACTCGATTAAATTAATGGTAAAGTTTTTTTCCCAGAAATGCAGAAGACAATATAGTGAAATAACTCTATTCAAAAAAATATGTTCTGGAATAAGCCTATATTTAGTAAAATATTATGGAATAACCGTATATTGAAAAAAAGTATTATAGAGTGACCCAATATTGAGCAAAATATTATGGGATAACCTTATATAGAAGAAAATATAATGGAATAACCATATATTGAAGGAAATATTATCAATAAATCTATCTGGAGGAAAATATTATCGAATGACTTAATTGAGGAGATATTATAGAAAACCTCGTATCTAGGAAAATTTCATGAAATAAACCTGCATTGAATATATAGAAAAAACTCTATGTGAAAAAAATATCATGAGAGAAATATTACGAATAACCCTACATTGAAAAGAATATTAGGGAATAAATCACATATTTAGAAAAGAACTATTAGTAAATGGGCAGAAAATGTGGTGCCAAGTACGGGACCATCAATGAAAAGAAACTGTTATAGAACTTTCTATTTGAATCATGAGTCATGTGACCGCTACCTACTTAATTGTTAGGTATATAAAGCATTTTCTTTGTTATGTTTGAAACAGTAGTGTGATATAGAAAGTAGATTGGATAGGTCAACAAATTCGCATTACCAGAAAACATATCAAATATTTGTTATGAATTAGATGAGATGATTTCTCTCAAACCAACCAACAGAAAACGCTGATGGTTGTAGCTGTAGAATACGTCCATTGCATATCTGCAGAGGGATAAAACACCCACCACCAAAAGAGTACCTTACGTATGACACTAAACCATCTGAAGCCAAGGCTCCAGTCCAGGAGCTTTAGATAATGTGGAGTACTACTTTCGTTACCGTTATTTTCAGGTCCACTCTGACCCAGAATAGTACTACCTATTAAGGTACAAACTATGGATCAAATAGAATTTTTGATTATTTACTATACTTGTAACCATTTAATTAATTATTGTTTTATAACTTATGACATGGATTTTCGGTTCGTTCCTAGTGACCCCGTGTGCTTTAACAAGCAGTCAGGCTGTGATTAGTAAACAAGGGAATGACAGCGCGTCTTGGCAGTCAGGGCGCACAGGTGTGTAACCGGAAGGAGAACACGTGATAACCACGCGGTCAGATTTAGACAGAGCGCAGAGAATCAGTCAAGCGAGGGACATGCAACCGATTAGGGCGTCTCTGACGTCGCTGACAATACGGCCCGCAAGGGTGGGGGGAAGCGTTGGCACCCCCTGGCTTCCGGAAGAAAATATGGGACAAGAAGCTGTCCCCTATCTGAGTATATATCTCTCCATCTATCTCTCAATTAACAACAAGCTGTGGGCCCTTCCGAGAATAAAATGAGAGATATATTTTTATAAAAAGTGTGTTTCGTTTGTTCATTATATTTTATTATGTTCTTGGTTGGGTCAATGGGACTCTAGAACATTATGAATATTAAATTAATTATTAGTATTCGATAAAAATACTTTTAACTGTGTGCAAACAAATAAATAATGTTGAATAGAGTTATCAGTGTTAAATAGCAACACTTGAAACAATTTTGTGTCCTGGATATGACATTAAACTGGATCTGAGAGAGAGGCTCCAGACTTGGTGTTTGGGGAATGTGGAGTATCCCTTCTTTACCATTACTCTTTGGTTAACTTTGACCCGGAGTGGCAGTATCTGTTAGGGTTCCATCTACGGCTCAAATAGAACCGTTCAATCTTTAACAAGGAGTTATTATTAGTTATTTTAAATCATACTGCTGTGAGCATATTACTCACATTTGATTGGGATTGATGAATTACTAATGTTGAATAGCGAATACGTGAAGCTATTTAAACGCGAGAAAACAAATTATTAATATGGGATAGAATTATTAGTTCTAAATAGAAATATTTGTAACCATTTGACTTAGTCCAAACAAATGAGCTCTAACTCGTTTAAAAAATAAAGTTACCGACAAACAAGTCGTTTACAAATAAGAGATATACAATATTTATTGGTGCGTAGATATAAACCAGATTTGGCATTAAATAACTATGTTGGATTGATATGCCATAAAACCAAATAACGAAATAACCAAAGAAAAGCTGCACACCAATTTATTCAATTTCTAACGCTACCTAATATTTTCATGCTGATTTCTTGTGAAATCGTAAGTATTCATTCACCCAACCCCTCCACACGAGCCGGATGTTACACAAGGTCAACTTTTAAATTGATTACAGCAGGATTGACTTCGGATTTTGTACTCCTAGACTGCATGTCTAAACTGTAAATTATTCATCTTTCAATCTTTAACATTAATAGACTTGTCTCCTTTTGGTCTCATGCAAAGATTTCATGCCGGGTATCATCTTCACTTTCTGGATGACCGAACACAAAATAGTAAAAATAGAAAAGTTGATATTGGCATTTGGAAATTGATCACTTAGCGTAAAAAATAACCTTGTGTCCCATCCTAGTCGCGGCTGAAAGGTTAGAGAAAAACAAACATTGGCATCTATTGTAAATAGAGACAGTCTTAGTTGATAAATAATTTGAAAATAGTGCCATGTATTTACACGTTTTATCTCATTTGGGATATAGAAAAAGTTTTACAATCGACACACTAATTCATTAATATGATCCGTTTTTAATTTTTCTTAACACTCCGTCTGTCTGTCCCCCCCACTCTCTCTCTCTCTCTCTCTCGCTCTCTCTCTCTATATATATATATATATATATATATAATCAACTCTTGTGAGTTATTTTATGTTAAATCCTGCTTATGCTTTGCTATATTAAGATATATATGATTTGTAAACAAATAGTATGTTGGTAGGATTATTTAAACGAGCCAATGCTTATTTGTTTGCACACAGTTAAATGATTTCAAGTATTTCTATTTAACACCAATAATTCTACTCAAAATTATTCATTTGTTTGCATACAGTTAGATGGTTTCAATTATTGTAATCTGATACAAACAATTCAATTTAATATTAATCATTTGTTTGCACAAATGTTTCATATATAGTAAATGATTAAGAAGTTAAATCGTTCTATTTGACCCATACATTGTACTCTAACAGGTACTACTATTCTGTTCAGAGTAGAGCTGGGAATAATAGCAATAAAGAGGGATACTCCACATTCCATATAGCTCTAAGTCTGGAACCTCATCATCATATCCAGCATACGCGTTGGTGAGTGTTTGCTCCTTTGCAAAAGGTTCAGTCAGCGTATTCTACAGACCCATCCGACTGGGTTAACACTATTTTTTATGTCTAAAAGATGAAAAAACAATTTTTTATAATAATAACATACTTGGACTGTTATGAAATCAATATTTAATTTGATCGACAAGACGCCATAACTGATGGTAAATATTCATTCATTTTTTTTAATGTGGCTGGCTGAATATCCTCAAGTGAAATATTTTCTTGAACTTTTTGGAAAAATATTGTGATTGAATTTTGTTTCTTTTTATCGTTTTAATTCTTTATAATCTTTCAACTGAAGTTCAGTTGATTCAAAATATGTATAAATTGTAGGGAAACACAATTATATAGGCAAAATAAATCATGGCATTTATTTAGAGGAATAAACAAATAGAAATAAGTGTTTTTTTTCCCGCCTCGTCAGCGGGACTAAGAAAACGTTGACTGTCTCCCCTTAAGAAGGGTAAGACCTCCTTCCTAAAGAGAGGTGTCCTATGACACTATCTATCATTTTGTTTCAGACATTAGTTCTGGAGATTTTAGAAGTATGAAGTACATATTTATGGCCGCTAATCCCAGCTCCACTCTGGCCCAGAGTGGTAATACCAGTTAAGATCCCACATACTTGTCTAATATATGTGTCTAAAAACATTGACATTAATCACAAAATTCAGGTTAATTTGGAATCTCCTGCGAGATTTTTCGGCGGTCTTTTTGTTTAAATTGATAAATGCTGACGTTCAACCGCTCCCCACTCATGACACTCAAAGAAATTGCAATCTGTGAATTAAGGCGGACAGATTTTGGGGTGATGTGGTCGCAGATTTTTTCTCACGGTCAATACTAGGTTCTCTTGGTTGTGAGGCAGGTCGCAGACTTCTGTAACCATATAGAGGGTCTTCCAGAAGCCAAAATCTCCATCCACGAAAGCACTACCTCCTCCAGGAATGATTTATCATGTTGGATTCCTTTTTGAGTCAGACGCTTTTTAGAAAAATGAATAGAGGTAAAACGGCACTATCGCGTTTGACCACTCCACATACCTTGATGTGGACTAGGTATTTCGTTTTGATCAATAATATTATGAATAATATAACCCAAAATTCTCAGAAATCTTCGTGTTAGAGTTTCTAGAATGAGTACCTCGAAGTACACAATGCCGTTTCCAACTTTCTGGAGGACTGAATAACATAAAGGTCCTGCTTTCCTCACAGAAAATGTCCAACTGACTCAAGTTCACAGTAAAGTAGACAAAACTAGAAACAAATAAAGAGTAAGTTTGAGCTTAATAATTCCAAATGTCCACAAAATATCCATCGCACCCTGTTTATTTTTTTAATTTATTTTTTAGTAGATTTATCTGACAGAATCCACGAAAATATGTAAATATCAAAAGAATAATTCTTTTTTTTTTCATGTAACTATTACATGTACATCACCTGAATGTCATTTATTTTTAAGAGAAGTTTTGTTTTTTTTTTCTGGCGGAGTGGTTAACATGCTGGAATGCAACACAGTAGTAAACGAGTTCGAACTCAAATTATGACGTTCACTTTTGGACTAATACCCAAGGAAAGGTATGAACCCCAGCTATAGTACTGCTACAGTTTTTCTACAAGAATGGGTTTAGAATCAAATAACTCACAAACTTTGATATGCCATTAATGAAAGAAATCAAAGTAACACGAACTAAACAAATTTAGGAAATATCCATAAATACAGTACACATATATAAATTTAACCACGTATATACTGAAGTGCTTCCAGCAATTCCAAACATGTGTGTGTGTGTGTGTGTGTGTGTGTGTGCTTCTGCGTCCACATGTATGAACATAGTTACAAGAAAATCTTATCATGTAAATCCAACTGTTCATAGAAAAAGGCACGATATATATATATTTCAACTGTAAAATTAAAAAAAACGGTAAAAAAGTGATAATAAAGGGACTCACTTATACTAGACCTAGATGGGGGCATCACCGTCGTGTTGCGGCAAACGTGCTGGATTGCAACATCATAGGAGGCGAGTTTGAACTCAAGTCGCGCTATTACCTTCACATTCGGACTAATACACTTGGGGAAGGGATGAACCCATTTTCCTTCGAGCTATAGGTTAGATAGTATCCAGGTTAGATAGTATCCATATCTACTACAAGTATGGCTTTGGCATTAAGTAACGCCAGAAGTTTGGTATGCCATTAAACAAATAAACAAAACTGTTCGTTTTTTTATGAAAAAAAAAACTCATGATCTGTAATGTGATGCATTGCGGGGTTTCCACGAAAGTTGCTGCAGATAAAGATGCGATAAATTATAAGTTCATTCCAAGAAGAAAGAAATGACCATACAAGTGGTCATAAAAATATCACTCTCTTTATTACTGCGTTTCAACCTCCCTGAGGACCATCTCAAACTAGGGATGATGTGCAATAATATTTTTGAGTCCATGAAGGAATTGGTAAATCGTACCGAATTCCAAGCCGGGTCGGTTTGGCTAACTCCAAAGTTTACGTAGTTCCTTGTCCCTTGCTGGTAAATAAGTTACTGACTGACCTTTTTGGAAGTTCCTCGACTCTCCTGTGACCATTTCTCACATCAACAGCGAGAGTTCTCGAGATTGACTCATTGTTTACGGCAATCAGCTTCACAGGTGGTGGGACCGTTAATATTTTATTTCAAGATGTTACTCAAATATTCTTATGTCAGAACTGTCTCCCAAATTTCTTTTGACAAACGACAAAATATTGTACTCGTAAAATAAACTTTTTTATGCAAATTTTGCTTTCATCTACTAATGTTTCACTTTAACACAAGAAAATATTGCACATATCTGCCAAACAATATCTCAAAAAGTGAGGATCTTTTTTCTTTCTTGGCTTCTTGTTTGTGTATGATGAGGTTACGGGATACCTTCGCTTCTCTGCTATTGTTGCTGGTGTGATCTTTGTTTGTATCATCCTTCTCTGCTGTCACTGTCAACAGTTTTCACCCTCTATCTACATTGACCTTCTCTTCCTTCTACTCATATTACCCCCTCTCTCTCTCTCACACACACACACACACACTAATACTGACTTGCTTGAAATAGAACTGTTTGCTCATTTGACTGAGTGAAAACAAATAACTAATGTTTAAATGAATTCTTACTGATACATCGCAATACTTGAAACCATTTAACTCTGTGCCAAAAAAAAGCTTAAGCTCGTTTAAAACGTTATCAACAAAATGTGTTTACAAATCATATATATTTGATATATATGTATAAACAGGATTTGGCATTAAATAATCTAAAATGGTTGATATGCCATAAAACCAAACCAAATCAAACCAAACCACAACAAACCTCTCCCCCTCTCTCTCTCTCTCTCTCTCTCTCTCTCTCTCTCTCTCTCTCTCTCTCTCTCTCTCTCTCTCTCTCTTCAAAATATTTGTAAATGATCAATCAGTTTTGACATCCAGTAGGACTTTGCCCGCACAAATCCTTCATAAAGTTACTATCGCCATTTTGTTACCTATTCTTTCCAAGTTTTAATATCCAGCCTTCCAGCCATTATGGTCGGATTGCAAATAGAATACACACAAATAGATATCACTGAATACAAATGCATGATTCCTTGCAGGGTTCATCTCTTCGTTCGGAATAGAGGAAAACAAGTCAATAGGAAAATATATATCATTGTTACGGATGAATGCAACGTGGAATATGTATCCTGCAGAAGAAGTTAGAATATTAGGAGTAAAAGGACCGAATATTTGTAAATTTTGTTATAAATTGCACATCAAAATTTTCAAGTTGATTATCCTGGGTAAATGTATATTGCCAGACAGCAAGAGAGACCAAAATAACATTGTAGATTTGATAATTGCAACGTCAGACTTTTTCGTTTGAGAGGGTCAGTTTTTGGTCGTTCCGGTGCATCTTGTGTGTACTCTGTTTGTAATTCCTCCACTCTGATTGCAAGGGTAGATTTTAAAACTTTGATGGAATACTCAATTAAATGGCGACAGTAACTCTAGGTGGCGTTGTTGCGGAAAAGAGTCAAACGAGGTGTCAAAATCAACGGTACATATACACACATTATGCAAAGAGAGACAAAGAGAGTGAAAGCAAGTGGTTGGCTGTGTGAGAGAGACAGTGTGGTTGTCAGGAGAAGCAATAGATAGTCAGTGTAGATTGAGGGTGAGAACAGTTGACAGTGACAGCAGAGAAGGACGACACAGACAAAGATCATATGTAAAAAAAACCCACAACAGTAGCAGAGAAGCCAAGCTATCCCGTAACTTTATCATACACAAACAAGAAGTAAGGAAAAAGGGAAAAAAGATGCCTACTTTTTGAGATATCGTGTGGCAAGTAAGAGCTATATTTTTTGTGTGAAACTGATTCATTTTGGGATGAAAACAAGATTTGCCTTAAAATTTATTTTATTCTATCAGATATTTTTTCTCTATCACGTTGCACGTTCTACTTCTGATTAATTTTCTCTTTATTAGATTTACATTCAGGACTCGTAAGCCCAATTTTCTGATTTAGAAAACGTTTGGGAGGAAAATTAAGAAAGTTTAAATGCGAAAACTTTAAAGGAAAACCGATGACTCAAGACATTCTAATAGTACCGATTCAGTTTACTCTGAAAAAAATAGCATCCAAATACCTAAATCACTTATAGGTTACAATGCCTAAAACAAGCAACATTGCTATTAAAAGAAAAGTGTACAAAGTATTGTCTACAGCAACTTGGGTACCTTTGGTGGTGTAACGGTTAGCAAGCTTGACTAGCAAACCTACACGAGTGAGTTCGAGTCTCATTGGGTGCCCCATTTATTCGGCCTTGTGCCACATCGAAGCAAAGAGCTTCGTAAATTACTATTGTCTACAGCAACTTATATTGTGAAGAGCCATGCCCAGTACGGTAATCATTGAAGTAAATGGGACCATTGATCTGAGTTCAAATCCTCAACGAGTCTGTTAGTGTTTCCCTTTAAAATACAGCTGTCGATAAAGGCATGAATCCAGCTTCTCCTCGCTCCACAATATCTATTGGTAAGTAGTATAGTAAACCGGGTTCTTTAGCCTTGGGTAGGCAGTCTAAAAGAAGAAAAATCTTAAATTAAAATCAGATGTAATCCCTTTAAAAACTGACGTGTCACGATCTTGTGGTTAGAAATACATTAATTCTTATTGTTAAAGGTAACTGAATTTGTGTTATTAATATCGTCTTTAGAAAAATACTATACCCTCAGGTTTTTTTTTTTACTGTTTTTCTTTCTTTTTTAGCTTTTTGGATGTGCAAAATTTTAGAATAACGCAATCACCAGATTGTTACGCTTCTCTTCATAATTTTAATGTGTTATTTTATTAATCACAATGCTGTGTTTAAAAAAAAGAAAATCAAACATTTAGTCATAAGATTAATGAAAACAATATCAAAAGTATGTCCAATCTTGCAAAAATGTTCACTGGTGATATATTTTAATTCGCACAGTAAATTCAACTCAAATCTGGAGAAAAAAAAATGGAATATTGATGCTGGACCCTGTGACTGTCTTTCTGTTAAAATTTGACACAAAGGTTCCCCAACATTTTCAGCAAGAGGGCCACAAAGCTTAAATTAAAAGGGTCCAGTCTGCCATTTTAAAAGGACAGAAAAAGGTGATGAATCGATAATTTATGCATGAGACGCCTGATGTTGTTTGCAATCAGAAAAAATACGTAATATCAAGAAGCTGACTGTTTGATTTAGTCCGGTGAATGGCATATCAGTTTAGCATTAGTACACAGTTTAACACTCAAAAACATTTCTATTTCAAACTATTCAGTTTATTTAATTATTTCTAATTCAGCCAGTTCAGTTTAGTATAAATATAGATTTTGTTTACACACAGGTTAATGTCAAAATAATTCTATATTAAACAAATCAGTTTAGCGTAAGTACGCAGTTTAAATGTAAGTACACAGCTTAATTGTAAAAAATATTTCTATTTCGAGTTATTCTGTTTAGTCAAACAGTTCTTATTTAAACAATTCAATTTTGCATAAGTATGCAGTTTAGGTCTATTTAAGCCATTTCGAGCTAGAGTGGACCGGGGAGCAATAGCAATGAAGGGGTTCTCCACATTCCCCATAGCCATAGGATCACTGGAACCTCACCCTTAGATTGTTTAGTGTCATAAATAGGACACTCGTTGGAGTGGAGTCTTACCCCTCTGCAGAGATGCAGTAGGTGTATTCTAAAGCCTCAGCCGACGAGTCAATGCAGAGTTAATGTCAAAACAGTTTTATTTCAGATAACTCAGTTTAGCATAAGTACACAGTTTGAATGCCAAAACAGTTCTATTTCAAGCAATTCAGTTTAGCATAACTACGATGTTTACATGCCAAAAGCTGTAAACTCAAGAAATGACGGTTTAGTTCTATTAAACCCATAGGTATGACCCTCATCAAGTGCTACCACTCCGAGCCAGAGTGGACATGGGAGAGATGGTAATGAAGGGGTACTCCACATTCCCCTAAGCTTCAGCATTACTACAACCTCACCATCAGATTGTTTAGTGTCATATCCAGGACACTCATGGGGGGGTCTTACCCTTCTACAGAGAAACAGTCCATGCATTCCCCAGCCCCAGCCGACTGGGCAAATTACACGACGAGGACACACCCTTGACTATAGGATCATTAATCATTTGTTTGCACACAGTTAAATGGTTTCAATTATTGCTATGTAACAGTAATAACTGAACATCAGTCATTTATTGGCACACAGTTAAATAAAAATTCTTATGATTTGTAAGAGAAAAAAGTTTCGATAATTTCCTTTTTAAATATTTTAGAACTAATATTTTTTGCACATTAGTATTGCTATTGTTTTACACAGTTAAATAAATTCAAGTTTTGCTATCTAACAACTAATTCTAATCTATATTAATCATTTGTTTGCACACTGTGGAGTGATTACAAATATTGCTATTTAACAATAATTATTCAATTGAACTCTGTTCTTTTGCACACAGTCAAATAGTTTCAAATACTGCTAAGTAATCTTAATAATTCAATTAAACTGCAACGTTATTGAATGGCTCATGGAAAATTGAATAAATATATAAACTGAGAGTGACCTGAGAGTTGCGAATACAGCGTATTTTGGGCACGTATTTCTTTAGAGAATAATTTTTCATAGAGCTTGTAATTCTTGATATGCTCATTACTTGCTGAGCATGGGCGATAAGATTTGGGGAATCATCCATAGGGGAGCACTTGATTCATTTAGAAATCGAGGATATAGATAGCAAGAAACTCGGACTTAAGACCATTAAATTCCATTTGCAATTGTTTGGTTTAGTTTGGTTTCTTTGTTTAATGGCATATCAACCTTCGTAGGTTATTTAACATTAAAGCCACTCTTTAAAAAACAGCAGAGATTCTATTTAACTCTTAACTCAGAATGTTCATATCTTCCCTAATGGTATTTATTTGAAAGTGAACGTAATAGCGCAACTGAAGTTCGAACTCGCTTATTACGATGTCGCAGTGGAGGTGCCCGTGGTGTAATGGTTATCGTCGCAGGATATGGACACGGCGACACGAGTTCAAATCATGGACGAGACTGACTGCATTTCACATAGCACTAATACCCTTGGGAAAGGTATGAATCCAATTATTCTCCCTCCAGCTATGGGTAAATAGTAGGACAGACTAAGTTCTTCAGCCTTGGTGAGGCAACTAGTCTAGGAGAAGGAAAACTCTGAATTCAAAGCTGTTAAACTCCGCTTAAAAATTGACCTTGTGTCATATCCTGCCCGAGCGGAGGGGTTGGTAAATAGGATGTTGCAGTCAAGAACCTTATCAACTACACTACGGGGACTCATTTCACGAACAGTTGTAATGGAACGTGTTTACAGTTATCATCAAAAGGCGACGAGAGTTTTTTTTTTAAATTTGGTGTATGTATTTACCAACCCCTCCGTATCGGCAGGATGAGACACAGGGTCAATTTTTAAGCGGAGTTTAACAGCTTTTGATTCAAAGTTTTCTTTCTTCTGATCTAGTTGAAGAACTCAGACTTCCCTACTATTTACCCATAGCTGGAAGGGGAATAAGAGGATTCCTACCTTTCCCAAGCGTATTAGTGCTTTATGAAATGCTGTCAGCTTCGTTCAGGATTTGAACTCGTGTCGCTGAGCCCATTTCCTACGATGATAACCATGGTGTTTGGTGTTGGGTCGCATAAACTACCCTCAGGAGCCGCATGAGGCCCGTTGGTCGAGAAACAGTGCAAAATGAATTGCATGGGATTTGTAGTTGAACATAAAACCGAAATACGTTTATTTTTATACGACACAAATTGACTGGCCCAGTCGGTTGGGGCTGTAGAATGCACCGACTACTTCTTTGCAGAGGGGTAAGACCCCCCAACGAGTGTCCTGGATATGACACTAAACAATCTGATGGTGAAGTTCCAGCAATGCTGGAGCTTTGGGGAATGCGGAGTACCCCTTCATTGGCATCGCTCCCAGGTCCACTCTGGCCCGGAGTGGTAGCACCTCATAGGGTCCTATATATAGGTTAAATAGAACTAACAGCATACTAATGCTAAACTGAATTGTTTGAATAAAATGAATAGCTTGAAATAGAAATGTTTTGGCAATTAATCCGTACTTACATTTAAACTGCGTTCTTATGCTTAACTGAATTACTTGAAATAGAACAGTTTTTCGACATTAAAACTGTATTTACACTTAACTGAATTGTTACATATAACTGCTTGAATAGTTTGAAACAGAAATGTTTTTGAGCATTAAACTCTGTACTTATGCTTAACTAAATTGTTTTTAAAAGACCAGATTATTTACATAAAAATGGATTTGGCGTTAAATAACCTACAAATGTTGATATGCCATAAAACTCAACAAACCAACCAACAAACCACAAAAATTGACAGGATCGAATCATTTCTGAAGTTAATTCAAGTTAACAATGGAAAATCAATGAATTAAAAGAGCTGCAGAACTTCTCTATCGGAATTTAAGAATCTAAAAGAACATTGATAACATGACATCAGTAAAGACCGAATTTACTTTAAAACACCACCATTATTGACCCAAGCATCACTGCAGGAGAGAAGAAATATTTTGATAGAAATAATTCGGTAAATAAGAAAAGCAGACAGATTATTTCATTGAGCATTGAAAATCTATGGCGTGAAATTGACCCAGCAAGATAAATACGAATTGATTACTTGTTTGCTTGATTCTTTGATAGATTGATTTAACAATCTGCTGACCTGTCGAAGGTTAGTTTATGTCCAGCGGGAAGGGAATTATTTATTGGAGAGAGTTTTTTTTTTTTTGCACTGGTATATATGTAACATGATGCCAATCTTGAATATTAACTATTCAAAGATTTTGACAACAGACAATTCTGTCATTCCGATATACGAAAAATGCTTTTATTTCAGGCTGTCTCCATTCAAGCAGTCTGATACAACACGAGGAAAAGAGGGAGAACTAGTGAGAGTCTATGAACAGAGACACGCTTGCTGCTTCACAGAGATACCCACAAACCCTCAGCTGTCGCTGCCACGAAAGGGCTCTCAAACCAAATCGACTCAACTTTACCTATAACTCAACTACTTGTCGACTGACTCTCAACTCAACTGACGTCTCAACTCCAACTCTCAACCCTAACTCAACTGTCTCTCAAATCAACTGACATCTCAACTCCAACTCTCAACCCTAACTCAACTGTCTCTCAAATCAACTGACGTCCCAACTCAAACTCTCAACTCAAACTCAACTGTCTCTCAAATCAACTGACGTCTCAGCCCCAACTCTCAACCCTAGCACAACTGTCTCTCAAATCAACTGACGTCCCAACTCCAACTCTCAACTCTAACTCAACTCATTCTCAACTGTCTAATTTTCAAAATCCTTAATTTTTATATATTCAAAAATTAAGTATCTTATTGATGTAACTTCATCTCACTAAATCATTGCATCATATCATCTTGATCATCATACGTGTCCCTAACTTTCATTATGTTTTTTATATAATTTCCGTCAATCTTATGACAAGACATAAATCCATTTTATTTACAATTTGGCTTCTTGTCTTCCCCATCGTTATTTTCACGTGAAGTGTTAAACCTGGGCACCCACTGTGCATGCGTTTGACTTTTTCAAGGAACTACGCTTACATTCAAAGCCCTTATCTAACTTTCAATTTTAGCCAACTAAATAATAAAATAATCAATACAATCAATTATCAATAAAATACTCAATATAATTATTTACTACCCTAATTATTTTAGATGTATGATATCATATATCAAACCAATAACTTATATAGAATTGCTTTGTTTCAAATTAATATTTCTATTAATTAATTATTGGGTTAATCATAAATATATAGTTTCATGTAACTAATTTTAAGGTGAGTCAAAAGTGTTGCAATATTTTATTAAACAAACGTATACTATGGCCGCTATGGCTTCTTTCTCTATGGTTGTTAAGGTAATGAACCTCACTGGACTGTTAGATGCTGAGCTCTCCGAATACCCTCCCCCAGAACCGGTACTCACTCCCTGGGTTTTTCTCACAATGCACCTGACATTGACTGATCTTCAGAGTTCTTTCAACACGAGAAAAATTTCTTCAACCATATGGTTACGGTAATCATCTGCACTTTCATATTTTGTGCAACAAATGCCTTTGGTTGCTTCTGAGGCGCTATCGAGAGTTCTTAACACCACAAGAAAGCAAATTTGCGGTGGACAAAAACGTTCCGTCCACTTTATCAGTTGTGGAGGGGTAAAGAAAGTGATATTCCTAAAATGTCTTTCGTTTTCAAGTATGATATAACATTTTTGACGGTACTGCTGATTGGCAGAGGACATTTTATTTTTAAATTCTTCTCGCTTTACGAAATGAGTTTTTAGTTGTCCATATTAATTGTCAAGTCAATTAGATTTTAAAAAATTCTTTATCTGACAATGAACCAAATAAACATTATCTTACTGAAATAATGTTAATTACCAAATTAAGAAGATCTTTAAAAACTATCTGACTCACTATAGACCACATTAATTATCTAATGAAAACGATGTTAAAAAATATGATGTGTTACATTTTCAAAAACGAGCTAACTGACCATAGTCCATATCAATTTTCTACCGTTTAATCTTTTAAAATCATCTCACTGACAATGGTCTAGATTACCAAACGGATATTTTAAAGACTAACTGAATTAGTCCCAATTAGTTCACTAATAGATAAGAATTGGAAAAGTCATCTAACTCTAGTACAAAAATAATATTATGAATAACTCTTTTAAAATTATATATCTGATATAATCAATTATCTCATAGATAAAATTTTAACAGATGTACAATGTGAAGCTAACATGCAAAGATCACGAGCAAAAGTCAGAGAATATGAAGGAAACGGTTGGCTGTGTGATATATGTCACATGAAAATATGACTTCGTGGTTTAAGTTGTTTAGAATATTTGAAACAGCTCGGAATTTACACAAAACATATATTATAAAGATCCAAAACTTACATGGATGCAAAACTTTTATCCATGGTTAAAAATAGACCACAGAGTACTATTTTTAAAAGTTTTTTTTTTATATTTAATGCAACTCGCTTAAGTGCTACAATCAATAGCTTCAGTGCAGCATCCAGCCATTGTCAAATTCTTTTTGCTGTGCCGAATGCGAATATAATCGAATTTCATACTACAATCTGTTTGCTCACATTTTCTATCTGCTGGAAAATTTTGCTGAAGCATTTATCGTTATTTGACCCAAAATTCAATTAGTTTTCCCATATTTTTCATTCAGATGGTTACCATGGAAACACGTAGATATAAACGACAGCAGGGACTTTGTATTGAGCTGGTTTTGAAGTCATTTATTCATTATTCAAATTATATGATGCAGACAATGGAGAACAAAACAGATGGTTTCATTGTTTTATTCTTACATGAGTTCAAAGAGAGGAGTCTCTGTGGAGTAGTGTATGAAGTCTTAGTCTACGACTTCGTAAGCAAGTTCAAAGTCTAGTCTGGCAATTACCTTCCGACATGTACCATTGGAAAAGATATGGACTCCCTAATCCCTCTCCCCCAACCTTTAGGTTAAATCGTGCCCAACTATTCTTTGATAAAATTGGTCAGGTATCAAATATCCCCCGAAGTTTTACTTCTCATCTCACAGATCATTCAAGACGAACAAGATATCTGAGGCACTGAAGGTGACTTAGGGTCTATTTCATAAGGGACGTTCTCCTGTGGACTCCTACGTATGGACACACCAGTATTAGCCGATCAACAAAATCTGACATTCATCAACTCTGTGCGAACAGGGATTGCCGTTTGAATTACCCAGCGCGATGCATCGGTAGGGTGTATGGCAAAGGAATCCTTATATTTCTTGATGGTGATAATAATGAATTAAGTAAAATAAGAAGTTAATATCAGAATTAGCTATTAATTGCTATCTCCCTTGAGAAATTGGTTTCATTCCGTTTTGTTTCGTTTCTTTGTTTAATAAGAATATCAACATTTATGGGCTATATAATGACAAATTCATCCTTGGAAACAAACGATAATTATACTATTTAGTCCATACCTGGGAAGATAACGGGTTTATACATTTCTTAAAAGGGATAGTCCGAAAGTAAACATAACAGCGTGACTGGGGTCCGAACTCACTTACTTTGAAGCTGTTGCCAATCACATTAGCCACTACGCCACGTGGACTCGCCTTTGAGAAATTCCCTCTATATCACTGCCCAGTCCGCTGAGGGTTTAGAATACACCGACAACGTGTCTGCAGATGGGTAAGATCCTCCCGCCAACTAGAGCCCTGGATATAACACGAAACAATCTGATGGTGAGGTTCCAATAATGCTGGAGCTTTGAGGAATGTTTAGAACACCTTTATTGCCATCGCTCCCAGGTCCACTCTGACCCGGTATGGTAGCACCTCATCGGATCCTACCTATGAGTCAAATAGATCTAAACTGTGTACTTATGCTAAACTGATTTGTTTGAAATAGAACAATTTTGACATTTAACTGAACTATTTTGACATTTAACTGTTTGTAAACAAAAACTATACTTATACTTGTCTGAATTTTCTAAATTTTAATTAGGCCTTAAATGACCCGAAAAGGATTGATATGCCGTTAAACAAAACAAACAAACAAACAACCTCTTGATTACAAAATTGACACTAATTTTCAAATTCGATTGGAAAATTATTCAATCTCTAGAATTAGTCAAATTTCATTGCTGTGTATATGATTCTCCTTACTATACGCCGGTTTTATTGTGTTCTAACAAACTAAGATAGAAAATTTAGATCATTACTATCTTATGTTTCATCAAATGTCTATTCGTCTATAACAGGGCTTTTCAAAGGGTTTCATATAGACTCCCGGGGATGAATACATTTTTGGCAGGTTAAATAAAAGCATTGGTGTCAATGGGGAGGGTTTGATTTATAAGATTGTATTTGTAAATCTCGATAATGCAATCTGATGAAAGATTTTTGGATAAGGACTTGGTTATCTCTATAAATCACGTTGAAAATTTACAAGAAGATTCTAAAGCTCAATTCAAGTATCTTGTAAACATGTAAATTTCTGAATGGATTATTTCTCCATTTGCTGTTGAACAGAATTTCCAAATTTAGACACATTTCTCAAAGAATTTATTAAAATTACTTTGGATCTTGCAGCGAATTCTGTGTATGTATTAAAAAAATTGGATATAACTGAATGAACAAAAAAAGAAAAAAAAAACATTGGAAAAATATCTCAAATTTTGTGCAACTGTTGAGATAATTTTCTAAAATTGAATTTCGGAAAATCTGGATTTAGCCATGTGCATTATTTACTTAGCGGAGAAGGATCTTAAACACTGAACCAGCTTGTTTGTTCCTCAACGTCACAAACTTAGAACCTAATGTTCGTGTACCCCTTAGAGCCAACCAAACCAATTTTTCGCGTTAAAAATGTTAAACAAGTGTTGTATGGCCGTAATACAAATACAAATATAAGCGGAAAAATAATCAAACATAATTCTCTCTCCAGCTTTGGGTAAATAGTAGGACAGACTAGGTTCTTCAGCCTTGGCGAGGCAACTTGTCTAGGAGAAGGAAAACTCTGAATTCAAACCTGTTAAACTAGTGGTGAGATTAGTCTTCCTGGAATATGCCACTTTGGAGTTAGGATTTGTCTTCCTGCTATCAATTTCACCGACCATTGTGCAATCATTATTTGTATTATCATTTACTCAATAGAGTTTTTCACATCAGTGTTAGCTGATGGTCTTTCACTGGAGTTTGAGTGACTGCAAGTCTCCTCAACTCTTCAAGACTCTTCTCAATATTCTGGCCGTTCTCAATAACGTTGTAGTTTGGATGGTCTCCACTCGTCTACCAACTTCCAAGTCCTCCAGTCCCTTTAGTAATCTTTTAGTTACTGTTCCAAACGTACCAATTACAATTGGTATAATTGTCACCTGCATGTTCAATAGTTTTTTTTTTAATTTCCTAGTAAGGTCGAGGTACTTATCGTTCTTTTCACAATCTTTCAGTTTTATTCTGTGGTCAGTATTTTTATTCTTATTATTATTTCGTTTTCAGATTTATTTTCATTTTCCTTTCATTCTTCTTCAGCTCTTTATCCAAGATATTGTGTGGAGAAAGTGATTGTATGCATTCACGCTTTTTTGCTGATTCCTTGGGCTGTTGTGTTTCTTATTTCATCATACACTTTGAATGACATGTTGGCACTGACAAATCAATTAGAAGGCCATTTTTTCTTTTATAGCCCTTAACTATTGTTCTTTATTTTTCTATCAGTTTGGATACCAAAATCCCAGAGAATAATAGTTTATTTGGCTTCTGTTATTGTTTAAGTTTGGTGTTTATACGATTTGTTCTCATCAAATATATGAAAAAAAAAAAGAAAATTATAATGGAAAATGAAAGTGATCGTTTACATATTCATAGGCTTGTTTTTGGCTTGTTTTTAGAGCATTAAGGTTTTCTTTTTTTTTTTTATTTTACGTTTTTAATGGGTCGAGTCATACCAATGACTCAAAAAATGGTACTTGATGCTGCCTTGTTTAGCGCTCAGCATTATAAAGTGAGGATTAAGGGTAAAGTGGGACAGTCCTGGGAATGGAGTAGCGCCCTTCCCTACACCTCGGTGTCGTAGCTATTGAAAAGGGAGCCTTCGGGTCACCCTTGACTAAGGTCACTGACTTTACATAACTGGTTTTAGCTTTTAAAATGAACTATGGAGTTTTCCAGGGTGCAAATACAACGATCGGATCCTAGACTGTGGTGCTGAGAAATGAAAATTTGATCCAAAGTAGGTATTTTAGCTTTTTATTTTTCTAACTTTGCTCTGCACGTGTTTCTGACTTCATAGTCGTCTTCAGGAGGCTAAGAGCAAATTTATGAAAAAAAAATATAAAATACAAAATTCACTTGCAGGCCTATTCATTTTATCAAATATATATATATATATATATATATATATATATATATATATCATCATCATCATCATCATCATCATCATGTCGTGCTGTTGGAACGGATATCCCTGACACTCTCTCGTCACTTCTCCCTATCATTCATCGCTTCTGGCAGGTCTTCAGGGCTACATCCCGTATCCTCACATTATATATATATATATATATATATATATATATATATATATATATATATATATATATATATATATATATATATATTACAACAGTCGACGGTTGTCACTATTTCACTAGGTGGGTTTAATGGCATACCAAATTCGGTATAATTTGGAGAGTGCTGAATATCTGTGATAGAGCAATTATATAATATGATAATAAATAAATATGTATTAGTTTTATATATATTTAATAGCATGTATGCTTATCTGTGACCTCTGGTTTGATGCCGTCTTTACGCGACAATCATCAGGCAGAAAAGGAAAGATTTTGGAGAAATCGGAAAAATCGAAAAGTTACTGTCAAAAGAACGTTTATCTTAGAATTGTGTATAAGACTTTTCTTTATATATATATATATATATATATATATATATATATATATATATACGCCAAAATACATGGAGTACTATTTAAGTTAAGTCGAAACCCGTAACTTTTTTAATTTTTCTGGACATGAACAAAATATCATCTACCAACAATTGAATCTGATATTTTGATAAACAAAGCCCACAACGTACGACCGCTTCATAATATAACTTAAACACATTGCTACCTGCAAATAAAAAGAGCCTAAAATTGATAAACAAAGCCCACAACATACGACCGCCTCATAATATAACTTAAACACATTGCTACCTGCAAATAAAAAGAGCCTAAAATTGATAAACAAAGCCCACAACATACGACCGCCTCATAATATAACTTAGACACATTGCTACCTGCAAATAAGAATAGCCTAAAATTGATAAACAAAGCTCACAACATACGACCGCCTCATAATATAACTTAAACACATTGCTACCTGCAAATAAAAAGAGCCTAAAATTGATAAACAAAGCCCACAACATACGACCGCCTCATAATATAACTTAAACACATTGCTACCTGCAAATAAAAAGAGCCTAAAATTGATAAACAAAGCCCACAACATACGACCGCCTCATAATATAACTTAAACACATTGCTACCTGCAAATAAGAATAGCCTAAAATTGATAAACAAAGCTCACAACATACGACCGCCTCATAATATAACTTAAACACATTGCTACCTGCAAATAAGAATAGCCTAAAATTGATAAACAGAGCTCACAACATACGACCGCCTCATAATATAACTTAAACACATTGCTACCTGCAAATAAGAATAGCCTAAAATTGATAATGATACAAAATCGGCATAGAATAACACATTTAACAATAGAGAAGTAAAGATTGAAATTTGCATAATTTACTTCTTATAATAATGACGACTATGATTGATGAATTGATTTTAATGGTATCTCTAACCATCAAAAGTTTTTTGTTTTGTTTTTTTATACCAAGAGGTTAACGAATATATTTCATAGTACGCTCATATCTAAATGTTTGGTGTAATTGTTTCTTAAGGATTTTTTTGCCGAGAATCAGCAATTTGAAATGAATATTTAGATTTTATTCTAGATACTATTGATTCTATTTCGAATTTCGTTATCAAGTTAGGTAATTATTTCCTACCACGAATCAGTATGAATCAATAAACAAACATACAACGATTGATTTATTTATCGATTGATTTTAACGACATATCAACCCGTGCACGGCTATGCTATACCGACTGTTTAAGGAAATATGTTTATAGCACATTAGTATTTACATTTTGTGTTTCATTTTTTATATAGTGTTATGAAGGAAGAACCACAAAACCTCTTTATAAAGGATATTACTCCAAAATTGAATGTAATACTGCAACTAGAGTTTGATCTCGCTTACTACGATGTCGCAGTCCATAACATAAGCCACTACACCGTGGATATTCCGCCTATGATATCAAGTATTCCTCTCTAATACGAATAACTTTCACACAGTTTTATGGCTTCAAGTATTGCTATCTAATACTGTATTGTTTCAATTAATTAATAATAACTGTCATTTGTTTTCGCAGTTATATGATTTCAAGTAATTTATTATAAATGTTAATAAATAATTATAGCTTCAAAATACGTTTCTTAATAGAAATAATTTATCAGTATATGGTATCAAGTATTCTTTTTAAATACAAGTAACTTAAAACAAATCTATTTGACCCATCGATGGGACCCAAACAGGTACTACCATACGTGTAATAGTGAACCTGGGTGTGATAGAAATGAAGGGTTGGTTGGTTGGTTGGTTGGTTGGCTGGTTGGTTTTATGGTGTATAAATTCTTTCGGGTCATATAATACCGAATTAAGTCATTTTGATAAAAGTTTCAAACCATTCATTTTAGTATAAGTACATTTTTATTCACACACATTTAAATGTCAAAACAGTTCTATTTCAAACAATTCAGTTCAACAAAAATACTCAGTTTTTTTGTTTACACACAGTTAAATTGAAAGACACTTAATTCTAAACAGTTCAGTTTAGCGTAATTATAGTTTAGTTCAATTCGACCCATCGATACCACCCAACCAGGTGCTACCTCTCCCGGCCAGAGTGGACCAATGAGCGATGGCAATAAAGGGGTACTACGCATTCCCCAAAGCTTCAGATTTACTGGAACCTCGCCATCAGATTGTTTACTGTGATATGTAGGACATTCGTTGGGGAAGTCGTATCCCTCTGCAGAGATGCAGTCGGTGTATTCAACAACCCCAGCCGATTGGGCCACAGGACACTCATTGGGAAGGGTCTTACCCCTCTGTAGAGGTGCAGTCTGTGTATTCTACAGTACCAACTGGGCAAAAGAAAATTAGGGTAAATAAAAGGGTACATCACATTTTTCTGATCTCTCAATCAGATGCATTTTAGTGTAACATCCATGCCTCTCCCCCTTTTTTAGGTGAGGTCAAGACGTAGTGGGGGATACAGTCAGCATGTTCTAATCCTTGATGACAGGACAAATAACAATAGAATGAATAATGTGGAAAATCATAGATTATTGTCTGTATGTATGAAAGTTTTGGATTTAATTCTTTTAATCATGTCATATTGTGGACAAAGGGAAATTAAAAAGGTATATAACACCGAGATCAGATTAAAACCAAAATAAAATCCGTACAGGGTGGAGAAGAAAATTATACGAAAAAGAAAAGAAGCCATTTTGATTATATCACTTTAAATGAATGGTTCGTAAATGGGGTTGAATGACTCTTGTCCATGTCAAATGTTTTAATATTAATTTAGCAATTATTTGGCTTCACTTTATATATGAATGGGTTTCTTTTTTTGTTCCACATTAAATGCTTTGCTGAATAAAACTGCCAGAAGGCAGAGGCTGTGATAAGGAAAATGGAATTATCAGAGCTTTGCAAGAAATATTTTGTCTTTATCACCTTCTCTTAATAATACAGACACGTGTCCCTGAGTACGAATAAGTGTTTCCATGGAGAGTAGAGATAACGTGTACCACGACTTTTGTAAGTTAATAGAAAAATAACTATTATCAAGACATGCTAACAGAACGTACTTCCTTGACTCTCCCTCAGAGCCAATCTGAATCATCCATAGCACTTGGAAGGTCGTATCGACCACATCCAGTGTCCAAACAGATTTTTGGTTGGTTGGACTTAATGGCATATCAAACTTTATAGGTTATTTAAGGCCAGAGCCTTTTTACACATATATTATATATATGATTTGTAAGGGCATATTTTCAGGTTGGGTTTTATGGCAAATTAACCTCTAAAGGGTCATTGAATGTCAAATTCTGATATATATATATATATATATATATATATATATATATATATATATATATATATATATATATATGAATATTAATTGTAAAAAAATTGTCCGGAATAAGTGTTTTAAAATAGGTGAAAGCTTTTTGTTTGTATAAACTTGATGGTCGAAGGTGTTAGTAACATAGTCTATATCTTTAATAGGAAGCCAATTGTTTTTAAGAAGTTGATTATGTTTTTGAGAGCAATCTTTTTTAAATAGTTCCTTCCTGCTGTTCGCCTTGTAAAACTTTTTCCTGGTATGATTGAGTTTTGTGCCTTCTATCAAAATGTTTCTGATAGAGTATTGGTTTCCACATGGACATTTTGGGGAAGGTTCTTCTTTAAGAATGAAGGAGTGAGTCAGTTGAGGGCGTCCAATGTGTAGAGTCCAAACAGAGTTGATATACATATTTACTAATTTGCTCCCCCCCCGGCAGGATTCGACATAAAGTCAAATTTTTGAGACGAGTTTAATTGGTTTGAATTCAGAGTGTTCCTTTCCTTACACTGGTTTCCATACCAAAGTTTAAGAATCAAGTTTGCCATACTATTTATCCACAGCAAAAAGGAGAATAACTGGTTTCATACCTTTCCCAAGAGTTTTAGCATTATATGAAATGCCGAAAGCCTCATCACGGATTTGAACTCGGGTCAACGTGTCATTTTCCTTCGACGGTATCCATTACACCACGAGCGCCTCCCGTTGAATCCTATAAGTCCTTGATAATCTGGCCAACACTGCCGCGCTGATCTGTAACAGTCTATAACAGAAAGTAGCTAATGAGTTTTCCGTACATCTTCAACAGTACCCCACATGTCTCCTTTGTCTTAGTTGGATGGTTCGTGGAATGGGAGGTAAGTGGCCGTACAGCTGTTGTTTTATAGTTACCATCCAGCTTTTTCGCCATTCATTTTGTTCGAGTGGTGCATCCAAACAGTAGTACTGACACAGCCACTGCTTGAAAGGAATCCGGTTGAGAATGTTGTTGTTTTTGTTTTTTTATTATTTCGTTGTTGAAATGCGTTCAACAGTCCGTTGATGGAAAAAGAAACATGTTTAAAGAAACAATTTTTCTCGGGAATTACTTTCTCGGTAAACTGTAGAGTCCTGAAATGGAATATAAATATTTCAAGAAAAATACACACATGTTCTTAAAAAATTGTACTGAGATAAATATAACCTCCTCGTTACTCTCAAAACTGAATTTATAGATAAACCAATCTGCCAGATAATTTTTTAGTGGTTTTCCAAGAGTAAATTAAAAACAAGGATACAGCAGCAAGGATTTTGACATTTAAAAAGATTTGGCAATTCAATCAAAAACTCTCCCAATTCAATGAAATTCATCAACCAAACACTATACTGTGAAGAGTTTATCATGGTTTGGTTTGCTAGCATATCAACCATCATAGTTTATTCATGCCAAATCCATTAAATTCATATAAACAGTTCTATTTCAAACAATTCAGTTTAGCATAACTATAAAGTTTCAATGTCAAATACAGTTCTAATTTTAAAAATTCAGTTTATCATCAGCATAGTTTTTTCCTACGCTTAGTTAAATGTAAAAACAGTTCCATTTTGAATAATTCAGTTTAGCATAAGTTTGCAGTTTAAATGCCAAAGCAGTTCTATTTCAAATAATTTCATTTAGACTAACTACAAAGTTTAGTTCTATTTGACTCATAGATACCACCCAATCAGGTGCTACCACTCCGAGCAAGAGTGGACCTAGGAGCAATGGCAATAAAGGGGGGGGGTACTCTGCATTCCCCAAAGCTCCAGCATTGCTGGATCCTCATCATCAGAGTATTTAGTGGAGAGTCTTACTCCGCTGCAGAGATGCAATCGGTGTATTCAACATCCCCAGCAGACTTGACCAATCAGAATGAGTTTTATGTGCGTCCATGTAGTGCATCCGTGAAGTAGTAGTGTCACAACCACTACTTCGAAGAAATCCCGTCTTATTATATCAGTCAGATCAGACAACCTATCGAGAGCAGTCCCTGCCGTCGCTGGGCGCATATTAACATCGCTTTCAGTTGGTAAAGCACTGATACCGAGGACGAATTTCAAAGAACCGTTATCTTGAGTGTAGATGTCTCATTGATTAACACAAATGTACTCCGTTTAGTTTGAGTTCACGTAGAGTCCAATGCCTTTTCCTACCAGCTTCAGGAATATATAAAAATATCTAATGCTAATGTAATATGATACTTGTTCTGTTTAAAGCCACTAATCGGTTGCAGATATGGAAGGTCTAAATGTTATAACTTAAATTAAACTTAAACAAATCAATACTATTATCTCTAAGTACAGAGTCTCTACAGGATTAATATTTCACGATAATTTTGAGTACGTATATGTTCTAGAATCTTATTCTTAGGTTCCAGTCCTGTGTAAAACACGATATATATATATATATATATATATATATATATATATATATATATATATATATATATATATATATATATATATATATACAAATTTCGTTGAACATAATAGACATTTTCTGTCTACATATTTTCTAGTTGATCCGTTCGTATTGCCGTATTGTTTTTATCGTATTCGGCGGGAATTGATTGATGCATTTTCAATAATTGTATATATCCCTTGTACTTTCTGGAAAATATATTAATCAATTCCCGCTGAATACGATAAAAGCAATACGGCAATACGAACGGATCAACAAGAAAATATGTAGACAGGAAATGTCTATTATGTTCAACGAAATTGTAATAATGAAGAAATGCCAATATATATATATATATATATATATATATATATATTGGCAGCATTTCTTAGTTATAGATACATATACTCCCCTACCCCCGTAGGGTTGAGTTCTCAAAGCGAATGACGTAATCGCGTTACCATTAGCGTTTGTTGCAAGGCTCTTTGTATATGAATTGAGTTCTCGGTAGCCGTTAAGCGGATGTATGTAAACAATAGTTAACGTTTAAAATTTACTTCGCTGCTACTGCTTCCTCGTGGCTGAGGCGTGGAAGCTTGGATTGGCGTTTGAGTCAACCGAGTTTCGATCCCAGCTACGGGAAACTAGTATGGCTTGCCACACTAATGAGTTCTGATAGAAGGAAATTGATCTGTCTGTGGATGACTTTATATATATGGAAAATCAATAGATTTCCACAGTAAAAATGTTAATGGTTGTGCAAAAATAATCTCTAAAAAGTAATTTTTGTATACGTATTTTTACATCTATTGATAAATCGGTGCTTACACGCTCGTTTTAAAATTCTTTGAGACACACACATGGAAATATTTGACTCACTGCGTTAAATTTGAAAGATAAAATCACAAAATAATTCAAGAAATATTTTCCTTCTTTGTAGATTAAAATCCATGTTTTACCTAATTAGAATCAAAGATGAACAATCAACTTTTTAATCTAATTTTGATCCTTCCTCATTCTTATTAATAAGTGATAAAATATATACTTATTTAATAGACTGATGAACCTATTCTGTAAATCTACTCAAAATTTTCGACTTTATTTCTTTTGTGAGAAAATCTAACATTCTTTTCCTTCAAGTAGGCATTTAATATTAACATTACTTAATTATTTGGAATTGAAAGAAAATATTATTTATATTTGTACTCAATAAACCGTTTCAAAACAAGAAAGAAAGACACAAACCTTGTCATTATGTATCTCTAACCTGTCGTTTTCTGTTGAAATTCTTCTTTCCTCACATTTTCAAAGGGAATGCCTGAGAGATATTCGTTATTTCTGCACTACGGCTCCTTCACGACGGCCTGGTTTCGAGCGCTGGTGTAGCCCGGCTCATTCACATACTTTTCGGCACGTCTTTCCATCAGGGCGACCGGTCTGGAATTGCCTTTTTCTATTTTCTATTCTGCGCCCACTTAATGACTTCTTGTTTGAGTTTGTTTTAGTCAATCACCACCCGTCGTGCCAATTGCGGCTGATACTTTCTATTTTTTGCGTGAAGGCTGGTCTGCTGCTACTATGGCTAGGATTTTGTGATTACATTCGGTTCACCGTCCAATTTGCTTCTTTATTATTCCTCTTATATCTTTTCTTACTCTCAGTCTAAAACCCTTTTCATATCCCCCCTCTCTCTCTCTCTCTTACAGACTTGAATCCCTTTCTAACATATGTCCCTCCTTTTTCACTGTCATCTAGTTGACCTCTAAGTTTGAACTCCAGGTTCCTAGCTAGAAAATAACTTAATACTAAAACTCCTCAACCGAAATCACTAAGTGTAATCGTCGATTTGTTAATAAATCTAAAAATACAGATCCAAAAACCACAGCTTTTTCAGCTTCACCCTTGAAACTTTTTGAACACATCTCGTATAAATGGTTTTGGTTTTAGAGATTTTTTAGCTGGATATGAACTACTAAAATCTTTAAATTGATTCCTACACCAATACGGATGATATAAGCTGACATTAAAGAAACACTGGGGAGAAATAAAATGCCTCATTTCGTCTTTCTCTTTGTCATTCACACCCTCAATTAGGGACTTCACTACAGATCTAACAACGCAAAAAAGGGAATAAAGTAAACGATGCACCGACGGACTCTCTCTTCGTTAATTCTTGATTATTAAATGTCCATTTTCAAGGGGAAAACATTCTCATGGAAATTAAATTATAACTAATACACACACACACACACATATATATATATATATATATGTGTGTGTGTGTGTGTGTGTGTGTGTGTGTGTGTACACATGTATATATATTTGATGATCAAATATCCATTTTCAAGGGGGAAAATGCTCCCATATAAATTGAATTATAAACATCACACACAAACACACGTATATATATTTGATTATCAAATGTCCATTTTCAAAGGGGAAAATAATCTCATGTAAATTGAATTATAGCCATCACACACACGCCCACATACATATATCGTTGATTATCAAATGTCCATTTTCAGCAGAAAAACTTTCTCATGTAAATTGAATTAGAACCAGTACACACACACATACACACACACACGTAAATATATATATATATATATATATATATATATATATATATATATATATATATATATATAGTTTATACAAGTTTGGTAAAAGACTTCTGAACTCAATTTTTCATAATCTTTGTTTTTTGGAAGACAGTTTGTTTATTTATTTGCTTTTTTTTTTTTTTGGTTCAGGTTTTTTTTGGGGGGGTGTCTCTAGCTTTTTGCTAGATTATTTATATCAGGTTCCAACTGATAAAGAATTTGCTCAAGGTTTGGCTCCCAAGTGCTTTCTATCAAATCGATTAATCGTCTTCCCGGGGATTATCGGTATTTCTTGTTTATGCAAAGCTTATATTCGATATTTGTATTGTTATATTGTGTTATTATTGGTGGACGTTCTTTATTTAGCTTTGGAATATATCAGCCAGTATTGAAACTAAACAACCAAACATACATAAAATTAAAATAGCATTCAACATCGGCACTAAAACAATGCTTAACATCTTCAAGAACTAACACGAACTTTATATAGTCATCCACAAACAGACTCTTTCATTTTATCACAACACTTCAGTAACTAGACACGCAGGACGTTTTAAGCTTCAAAAGAAACCCGCCTAACTTTTCATTAGACACGGCTTTGGAATTATAATAGATATGTAATGGCTTTCGCTTGTTTACATTTTGTGTCTAAACCAGAGTGCTCAATTCGTCAGAAAAGCTTTGTACTACGCGGGTGGCAACCGTTAATTCATTCGCCTTTCAGACCATGCAAAAGAAGATTTCTAACCTATTACCTGCTATTCTGGAAATTTGGAACCACTTTGTAAAAGAGTATTGCTTTTAATTAGTAAAATCCATGCTTGAAAGAATTAAGTTTGTTATAAAAACTTGCGGAGGGTCAAGTAAGAATCAACTCTAATAATTTCTTCTATATAATAAAGAATATTTTTCTTCATATCGCTTGAAAATTATACGGTTATTTCACATAATTCAATCTATTTTGTTTACGGAATCACGTCAGCTACAAATTGAAGTTTTCTTGTTTCCGATTTGTTATTGATTTATCAACAGGTGAATAAAGAAAAGGTAAATATGCTATTTCCACAATTCTTGTCTGGGTATTTTCAGTGGAATTAATTCGCATGGGTATATATTTAAAATAACTATTCAGCAGATGTAGAACTTACTGGGGTTATTAACCATAAAATCTAAATCAAATGTCCATTAAGGTACGTATCAGATCAGCTTAGAATACGTCCATTAAGGTACGTATCAGATCAGCTGAGAATACGTATCAGATCAGCTTAGAACAAAAGTTATTGTCCGAAATAGGAATCATTAAAATATCAACCTGGTTGCGAACAATAAAGAACTCTAGTTATTATGGTTGCTTTGAAATCTAAAGTTCTGATATTGATCAATTCTGTGAAGACGTTTTACGATGGAGTTTTTGTTTTGTTTTTCTGCAGCTTTCTTTTGTCAAAGACTCTCTAGCAGAATGTTATCGAGAAAAAGTGGTCTTGTACAGTGGTTTTCAAACATTTTGGAGTTGACAGAACTTTCATTTTCAAATTCTATCTGGTGGACCCCCATATCAATAAAAATGAAGTCTCGTGGACTCCCACATGAATAAAAATGAAATATATCAAAAGTGTTTTACAAAAATCCCATCCAATATTTGTTTAGAGTAATAACATTGCCTGAAACAAGTTATCAATCTTTATTATTGTCTACATCTTGTTTGTTATATTTACAACGTTTCGGCCAATATATCCTTCGGCCCTCTTCAGGTGTTTCTTATCGAACTCGGGAACCGACACGGAACGTCGAACCACGTCCTTTATTTAATCAACAGGATTCGCTTGCTCTGATTCCAGCGGGACACATAGCGTAAAGGATATCTAAGCTTGTAATAGACAATCATCTGGTGGTTGTAGGACTGATGGCGAGTAACAATACAGGAATACTCAACACTTGTACCCATTTATGGTTAACGGAATCAGAGCAAGCGACCCCCGGGGAGTAAACAAGGCATGTGGTTTGAAGTTCCCTGAAGGCTACTGAGTTCGATAAGAAACACTTGAGGAAAGCCATTAGACATATCAACCGAAATGTTGTAAATATAACAATATAACAATAAAGATGAAGACAATGGACGGAAAATCCTGAATGATAAAAATCATCAAGCAAATCCTCAAAAATTTAAACTACTAAATTTTCAATTGTCTGTGGTATTTTTGACAGAGTTATACGTAATTCACTTTGCACATCAAATCTAGATTTGTATTTGGTCATCATATTTATATGCGCTGAAAATTTTGTTTCGTATAAATATATTGTTGCATTTTGACAGCTATCTAAGGCAACAGTAGATACTCAGCAACCACTTTAAACGAACTTTTTTGGAGAGGTTTCAGTTCAAGTGAAATATTTAGAGATGTATATTACTTACTAGAATTACAAATTCTATCACTAATCGAATGTTATAAGTTTCCAAGACACCTTTGCAGCGTCTGTGGACCTCTGCAGGTAACGTTGTTGCTGACGTTGCGAATCCTCACGAATTCAAACCTGTTAAACACCACTTAAGATTTGGCCAAGCGTCACAACCTACCAGTGACGGAAGGGTTAGGCAAATATACACGCCGGATTAGAGTGAACCTGGGAGTAATGGCAGTGATTGAGTGCTCTCCACTCCATAGATTTAATGAATTAGATCATCAGAACCTCTTTGGGAGGGCTTAACTTTCGCTAAAGATAGTGGGTAGAGTGTTCGCCTAATGGTTCGGGAGACATGGGTTCAATTCCACGTTGCGTCATACCAAAGACTTTATAATGGTACTTGATACCTCCCTGCTTAACACTCAGCAATATAAGGTACGTATCAAAGGTAAAATGAAGCAATCTAAAGAAAGAAGGAGTGCCTTCCCTTACACCTCAGTGTAGTAGCTATTGAAAAGGGAGCTTTCTGCTCGCCTCCGACTACGGTCGCCAACTTTACTTACTAACTATTCTGAGTTCTTTATTTTAGGGGGATTTTTTTCTTTGTTATATTGTTTCATGTTTTTTTTTTGTTTTATTCTTTTTTACGTTCTTTAATTCGTTGCGCTAATGCATTCTTTTCTTTTCTTTTTTTCTTGTTCAAATCGTCCATTTTGTCTATTTTCTTTTGTGTCGTAATGGTAATATCCTTTTTTTTCTCCTTTAGTCACTGACATAGTCAGTGATAACTGCTTTATTGGTAATGGCTAACCTTTAGATGAGGAACGAGAAACCCCAAAACACAACTCTTCTTAACTCCAATCGTACACAAAGTTACGTTATAAATTGCAAAATAATTTGGCTCTCAGCGGTTTCAACACCTGTTTCATGACTGATATGCAAAAGGTTGAAGTTAAAAAAACCTTTTATGAAATCTGACTATTGTGTGCAGTTTCCAATATATATTTGCATATTTTACCAAAGCTTTATACATGACAATCGATGAGTTTCACACTAAGTGATTCTGTTTTATTTCGAGAAACACACATAAGACACTTGTATGGTTTTATTAAGAGACAATTCACCATGCAGCTGTTAGAGGTTATCGAGTCAATAAATTTAATAATCAGCACAAACTTCCTTCGCAAAGATAAATGATAAATTATCCAAAAATTGAACACTAGTTCCCAAGCCAATAATTATTGAATATTAGGGGGATTATATATATATATATATATATATATATATATATATGTGTGTGTGTGTGTGTGTGTGTGTGCGTGTGTGTGTGTGTGTGTGTGTGTAATCACAAACCCTTCTGCACAGGCAGGATGTGACATAAGATCAATTTTTAAGCGGAGTTTAACAGGTTTTAGTTCAGATTTTTCTTATATATATATATATATATATATATTATATATATATATATATATATATATATATATATGATGCTAACATAAGTAAATAAATAGTTTTTGTCAAAACAAAACCTACTAAGACTCTATTCCTTCGATTCCAACATTATACATAGTCAAAACAGATATAATTTGGTATGATTTACAACCAAACTCTATACCATTGAAGCAGTAACCAAAACTAGAATAGTCTGAGTATATATGCGTACTAATCTTTTAACTGTTATACATCCATTTTGTTTTTTGTTGATTTTTTTTTTGTTTTTTATTTTTTTTTTTTGTCTTTCTCACAGTTTCAATACTGTGGAGTTTAACAATGAATAATACTTGAGAAGATCCGTTTCCCTTATAATATAATTATTTCTTGTGAATTTTATACTGTCAAATGGGATATTATTAGGTATAATCTACTACCAACTTCTATTGCTCTGAAACTTTCAAACCAAAAGTAAAATTTTAACACTTCTGTAACCAAAAATAAAAATGCGTGATTATATATAAGAACTGAACTTATTTTCAAATTGTTAAATGTCCATTATAGAATCTCAATGCTGGGGAGTTTGGTAATAAAGATTACTAATAATAACCGTTTTGCACGTGTAATGTGCCACTGGAAATATTGAAATTCTGGTACGTTTGGTTTAGAAAAACGTAACCTTATACACACACACACACACGCACACACACACACACACACACACACACACACACATATATATATATATATATATACACTTAGGAAAAAACTAAATTTGCAAATATGTGAGGTAGCGATATTCGGATTTTTCCCATCCATCTTTTGTTTAATGGAGTATTTTAGTTTGCCATAGAATAGAATTGTTATAGATTCCAATTTCAACGCCACCGTTTCTGGCAGTAATGGCACAAACTTTTTTAACAGTATAGTTATATTGTTGAGGCTTACATAGTAGCAATCGTACATGATGATATCCATACATGATTTTTAAAATTAGCATTAATAAACTCTTGGCAACCCAGTTGGCTGGTTCTAACGAATACATAGACTGCACCTCTGCAAAAGGGTAAGACGCACTCCCAAACTAATGTCCTTGGTATAACACAAAATGATCTGATGGTGAGGCTTCAGTGCTGGAATTTGGAGGAATGTTGAGTACTCCTTCATTGGCATTATTCCCCTGTCTATTCTGACTTGGAGTGGCAGTACTTGTTATGGTCCCATCTATGAACGGTTTAATCATTTACTATGCTGGAAACCATTTCATTGTGTGTTAATAAATAATTATTCGCATAAGAATATATGATAAATAGAATTACTACTGTTAAATAGATGTACCTGAAAGGAGTTTTACTGTGAACAAATGAATGATTAATATTAAATAGAATTATTAGTGTTAAATAACAATACTTGAACCTATTCAACTATGTGCAAACAAATAATTAATGTTGAATAGAACTTGGAGTATTTGATATCAATACGTGAAACAATTCAATAAACAGAATCATTAATGTTAACCGTCAATATTTGAAAGCATTTACCCATGTGAAAACAAATGGTTGATATTAAATTAGATAGCAATATTTGATAAATAGAATTACTAATGTTAAATAGAAATACTTGAAAACATTTAACTGTGTGAAAACAAATGAGCTCCAACTAGTTTAAAGATAAATCTACATTTTGATCAATTCACTGTAAATCTTTTTACACACGCACGCACGCACACATACGTATCTATCTATATATATATATATATATGTGTGTGTGTGTGTGTGTGTGTGTGTGTGTGTGTGTGTGTGTGTGTGTGTGTGTGTGTGTGAAGCCACACTGAAGAATTGTGATACAACGAAACAGTCTGTCTGTAAATGACAATATATACGCTCCCTTCTCAGGGGTTGAGCACACTGGCGAAGAAATTAAAGGCTTTCACTTGCGTAATGCAAAGCTCTTTTGATGAACTGAGCACTTTGGTATCCAATAAGCCAAAATGAAAACAAGCGAAAGCTGATATATAATGCGTTGTGATTCCCGAGCTGATGTATGTCGCCTGTGGTTGTGCGGTAAGATAATAAGCCTAACGTAATGTTGGGCGGGTTTCCATCCCAGCTTGAAACTTCCTGCGTGTCAAGCCACATTGAAGAGTTTTTTTTACAACAAAATCGTCAGTCTGTGGATGACAATACACACACACGCACACACACACACACACACACATATATATATATATATATGTATATATATATATCATGCTGAACAAAAAAAACGAGGCTAATCTACTTACCGACATATCTCACTCCAATCAATACAACCCACATAGCGGCTTTATTCCACACCAGAGAAAAATTGTACAGTTAGTACACTTAGCGGCAGACACACACACACACACACACACACACACATATATATATATATATATATATATCCTTTCCTCTGAATGGCTTCGAAGAATTTATGTCATTAATTCAAATAATTTCATCGATTTTCAAATTGTTTTTAGGAAGATAGAATTTTAGGTATTGAATAAAAATGCCGAGCATCTTATCTTAAAGTTAAATATTAAAAAAAAACGAAGTTAACATCCTATGAGTATACAACCCAGTCAACTGGGGCTGTAGAATACACCGACTGCATCTTTGCAGAGGTATAAGACACCCACAACAAGTACCATGGATACGAAATTAAACAATCTGATTGCGAGGCGCCAGTAATGCTGGAACTTTGGGTAGTGCGGAGTACCCCTTTATTGCCATTGCTGCCAGGTCCATTCTAACTTGGAGAGATAGTACCAGGTATAAATTCTCAAACCTTACGTTGATTTGAAAACTGGTCAAGGATATGTCATCAGCCTGCCAAAAATTCAGGCGGGTTTCGATCCCAGCTTGGAGCGTCTCGTATGTCTAACCATACTGAAGAGTCGTGATAAAATCAAAAAAGTCTGCCTGTAGATGACAATATATATATATATATATATATATATATATATATAAACAAGACTTAGCATTAAAAAACCAACAGTAGTTGGCCGTATAATAAAACCAGATCAAACCTATCTCGTGTGCTAATTCAAAAATAGTTTGCCAGAGGAGTACACTGGAATGCTGCAATTCCCTCCTTGCTTAGCCATTAATTCCAGATCTCACATTTAAGTCTTTAACAATATTATATGTAGTTCTCCTTTAGAATCGAGGAACAGAAAAATTGAATCAAGCCTTTTTTTAGTAATATTGTTCAGTATATATATATATATATATATATATATATATAATTATAAATGCCTGCAGAGTCATAAAAATTCTATCTAGGTTTCACTTAAACGGACCATTGGGAGAATTCTTAGAGTCTTCGATGTCCAGATGACCCGTTTAAGTAAAACCTTGGTAGATTTTTTTCTAACTCGGCAGGAATTCATATTTCGTTCTACTTAATGTATTGAGCACTCTTACGTTTAGCTTAAAGAAATTTTGTCGGTGTTTTTTTTTCTTTTGGCTAGATATGTATTATTGCCTGTTTATCTTGAAGTAGTTCGTGGGCTTTTAGTCTTTGCATTTTTTATGGAATTTTTCCCAAATACAAGTTTGTGTAATCATATTTACCAACCCCTCCGCTCGGGCAGCATATGACACAAGGTCAATGTTTAAGCGGAGTTTAACAGGTTTGAATTCAGAGTTTTCCTTCTCCTAGACTAGTTGTCTCACCAAGCCTGAAGAACCTAGACTGCCATACTATTTACCCATAGTTGGAGGGAGAATAATTGGATCCATACCTTTCCCAAGGGTATTAGTGCCATGTGAAATGCAATCTCAGGTCCAGAATTTGAACTCGTGTCACCGTGTCCATTTCCTGCGACGATAACCACTACACCACAGGCACCAAGTTTGTGTGATATTTTTTTATTTGCAAATTGTACAACTTGTTTTTTCACCCCATCATAATTATAGAATAATTTATATAAAAATTAGTTACTTTATTAAATATATATATACATATATAGGTTAGTGGCTAATGTACAAGACGGTGATATTTTAGTAACCGGATTCAAACTCATGTTTCGTTATTACGTTTACTTAAAGACTAATACCCTTGGGTAAAGGTAAAAACATTTTTATCCACTGAACTATTTGTGAAATAGAACCACAACTACTCTTTTTCTTTGGAAATAAATATCCCAAAATGATTGATATACCGTTAAACAAAGAAACCAAATTAAACTATATTTATATATTCATATTTTTCTTTATATATCATCATTATCTTGTCGTGCCAGTAGCATGGATTTCGCCAACTCTCAATCGTCATTCGTCTCTGTCATCCATTGCTTTTGGCTGGACTTCTAGACCTGTGTTTGTACAGAGCTGTTGATGATAACTTTCTGTTGGTCGGCAAACACTTGCACGTTCGTGTGAAGGGTTACATAGAAGAAAGTCGCTCATGAGGTCGACTATACTTCTCCAGCAGTGAAGTCTGCATGTCTTGCTTGTCTTATTTGGATAGTTTCAGAGATGGGAGGTAGGTGGTCTTACAACTACTTTTTTGTACGATGTTGCTTCCCGGATTTGTTCAACATAGCTTGTAACATTGTTGTGCAATTTCGGGCGGGCTTTTTCTCAATACGCTTTGTCAGCAGTCACATGGTGCATTCATCTAGTAGAATTGACACAACCACTGCTTGGAAGAAAATAGATAGATAGATAGATAGATATTATTATTTAAACCTTAAAATGTTCGTCTTAGATATTTTGACTATCCACCTTCCAAATATCATCATCATCATCATGTCGTGCCGCTAGCACGGATATCCCTGACTCTCTCTCTCTCTCGCCACTTCTCCCTATCGTTTATCGCCTCTGGCAGGTCTTCAAGACTACATCCCGTATCCTCACATAGCTGCTGTATGTATGTTCGAGCTGGTCGTCCTGCTTTTGCTCGGCAATATGTGGGGGTCCATAGGAGTAAATCAATTATGGGCTCGTCCCTGCTTCTCCAGCGGTATCCTGCATGTCTGGTTCGTCTAACTTGGATAGTTTTCGTGATGGGAGGCAGGTGGTCGTATAGTTGGTGCCTTGTGGGGTGTTGCCGCTAGGACTTGTTCAATATTTCTCCCAACATTCTTGTGTAATTGCCGTCTAGCTTTTTCTCCAGCTGTGTAGTTAGCGTCCAAGTAGTGCATCCATACAGCAGTATCGATACGACAGCTGCCTAAGGAAATACGAAAAAATCTAGAAGAATGATCGATAATTACTGGGTATTTAAAAAGTATGTAATGCAGTAAAAAAAAAGGGACTAATAACATATTTTAATGAATGTAAGAAAAATATCTTTGTAAGTAAAAATCATCGGTTTCAATTTATTGTAAATGTTTTGCATTTTAAATGTTACAGATGTATTTAGTTTTTTAGTATATTTTATTTACAAATTCCATTCAGAGTGAAATTAGATTCTTTGGATTTAATGTAATCGACAGGAAATGTTCATTGCTGAGGATATCTTAATGTTTGGAAATGTTCAGTGTCCGATGTCCAAGCTGCAAATGGTCAATTGGATACGACGATGCTGAATCAAACTCTCAAAATGTATGGGGTCGCTTATTCATAAAGTCTCAAGATGTATGGGGACTCTTAATCATAGCGTCTCAAGATGTATGGGGACTCTTAATCATAGCGTCTCAAGATGTATGGGGACTCTTAATCATAGCGTCTCAAGATGTATGGGGACGCTAAATCATAGCGTCTCAAGATGTATGGGGACGTTAAATCATAAAGTCCCTACATATATACGGACGCTAAGTCACAAAATTCCAAGCTGTATGGGGACGCTAAATTACAAAGTTATCAAGATGTATGAAGACCTAAGTGAGAAAGTATGTATAGGGGCGCAAAATCATAAAGTCCCGAGATGTATGGGGACTCTAAATCAGAAAATTTCAAGATGAATGAAGACGCTAAGTCCAAAGATGTATGGGGACACAAAATTACAAGATTTAAGTAGTAATCTATATATATATATATATATATATATATATATACGTGGTGTATTCAATAGGTTTCTAGACTTTTTTGTACAGGAATTTAAAATTGTTGTGGACACATGAACATTCAGTATGTTATTGCTATACATCTTATGAGATGACTGACTCCACTAAGTAAATAACTATACTTGATGAAAATCTGTTCAGGAATAATAAAAATAACACATAAACCTGAGAAAACATTCATTTGATTAATATGAATTGTTGAGGCAAATCCCAAATCCCAGACATCTCCAAAAACACAAACGGGATTTTATGTTCATTCACAGAAAAACATCCATGCAATTTATCTAAGTTGATACATTGTACGAATACTTACCAATTACAGTCATACAATATTTTATTTTAATCGTTGATAAACGACATGTTATTTGGGGAATTATATTTTTGCGTTAACAGGGACAAACATATAGAGAAACAAAACTACATAAATATTACAGCTTCATTTCAAGAAAAACGATTTTGCTTATGACGTAATTAAAGGTCAAACTATTATATTCTGTCTTCAGTATATAACTAGATTTGAAAGATGTGCTATGATTTGGGAAATAGCACCGTGGTAAGTAAAGAAGGACGGAAATCAGATGTGTGAGGTTTAAATTGTCTACAAACAGGATTCTGAGATATGACGGGAATTAAATATTTGATACGAATGTTTGTAAATACGAAAACTAATTTGAATTTTGAAATAGATATTTAAGTTGTGAATCATTTCATACAATATATCAGAACATATCTATAAACGGACAGAGAATTATTTATTTAATTATTTATATATTTATTTGTTTTAACGGCATTTCAACCTGCCGTGGATTATTTTTCCCAGGGGATAAGGAATTGCGTGCATTTCATATTTATATTTACATTTCTGTGTAGTTGTTTCTGAAGATTTGCTTGCATATATATATATATATATATATATATATATATATATATATATATATTCTTTAAGAAAAACAACAAGCCGGTCACATTAGGATTATAAATTTATTTCCATCCTGTTACGCGTTTTTGAAAATTTCAAAAACACGAAAAAAATTTAACAGGACTTCTTCAGATCCTATGGATAAAAAAACTAGAATAGACACAGAAAAAGGTGGCAGGGGATAGAAGAGGGGTGAAGAGTTATCTCCTCATTTAGCCCACTTCCGTTTTTATTATAATTTCGGTTTGAAATGTAGTAAATTTATTTTTTTTAAAAATTTATTTTTTATTTTGATTTTTAAAATCTAATTAACTTTTGACTTAAAATACAGATTTAATATCAAATTAGATTTAAACTTTATTCAATAACTTTACGTAATGATACAGTAATAATTATATTAAATTAAAACCAAGATTTAATTAATTTTAAATTATTTTAAAATTTCAAAACTATTTAGAATCTATTAATCAGTTACACTTTTTATGTGTAGTACGTATATACGATATGTTTTTTGACAATTATCGATCTAACATTTTATTTTATTTATTCCTTTACATTAATTCTCAGTTTAACTCTATGCATTTTTTTTAATTTTTAAGTTAATTATCTATAGTTTAAATTTAGCCCTATGTCTACACCTAGCTATTAATTCACTTCTCTTATTTAATAATTTTTTCGGCTCTGGAAAAAGCAAAATGTGCAGGTATTTAAAATTGTTGTAGACTCATGAAAATTCACTATGTTATTGCTATACATCTTATGAGATGACTGACTAATTTTTATAATTCGAAGTTCAAATGAATAGCTACAGTCAGAAATGGAATACACCCTACTAAAGCTTTATTGTCACAGCTGGTGAATTTCAAAAAAGCAATCTGGACGTGAGGACATATTAGAAGAATGATATGTAATAAAATTCTGTTTTAAACTTGGAAAAAATGCCGCAAGAAACGTATGCTTCAGACTGCTTTTCGACCATATTGCATGAATCGAGTATCAGCTTTTGAGTGGCATAAGAGATTCAAGGAAGGCAGCGAGTCTGTGAGGGATGATGAGAGGTGTGGGAGGAGTAAGGAAGTCAGAACACTAGAGTTGATTGGCCAAAGGGTTAGGGTTAGGGTTACTATGTTGAGGTTTTAAGGTATTTAAGAAGAGATTGCATCGGAAAACCCCAGCACTCTTCAAATCGGGTCAGTGGTATTTCCACCAGGACAATACACTAGTCCACAACTTCATCCTTGTCACAGACTATTTGACCAAGATGGGCATCAAGACAGTTCCTCAGCATCCCTATAGTCCAGACCTTGCTCCCTGTGACTTTTGGTTATTCCCTTAGCTCAGAGGCTATCGTTATGAGACAATTGAGGAGATGTATGTGGCAGTGACGAAGGTCATTGACACGCTCACACCAGAGGACTTCCATGGGTCCTTTCATAGGTTGTTGGAACGGTACAACAAGTGCATTGCAGCTGGAGGAGATTACCTCGAAGAGGACTAGAGTTTCATGTGTGTACTATCAATAAAAGTGCCCATACCAAAAAAAATCTGGAAACACTTTAATGATTCTCGTATATATATATATATATATATATATATATATAGAGAGAGAGAGAGAGAGAGAGAGAATAGTAATAATAGTTTTTTTCTCTCTTTGATAAACAAGTGATTATTTAAAATCAAATTTTGATAGACGTTTAAGAAATGATCTCTGACCCCGGCTTAGATTCGTATGATACTTAGTATCAAATCAGACGGCATTGGCGAAAGTTACCACACATATATATATATATATATATATATATATGTGTGTGTGTGTGTGTGTGTGTGTGTGTGTGTGTGTGTGTGTGTGTGTGTGTGTGTGTGTGTGTGTATAAGATATTGGCAGGAGATAGGAATACTTGAAACCATACAATTGTATACAAGTTATTTGTATTAGATAGAATACTTGAAATCATGCTAGTTTATGCAAATCATTTGTATTCGATCGGAATTATTGATATATGCCCGTAAGCAAGAAACTTTTAACAAACAAGGACAAAAATGTAATTATAAATATACAATATACGCGAGAGACTACCTCTAAGCATAAAATAACCCCAGTTATCAATTATTTAATCAGTCATTGAAAATGCAATGGTGAAAATTGAGCCTAGCTTTATGTAGACAAATGATATTTTTTGCCATAAAATGACAAATATATTTATTTTTGTCTTCTGAAAATTGCCATATTTAAAAATATTCTTGCAACAAAATTGTCTGCTGATGCCAAAATAAGTTTACTGAGAAACCGTGCACGCCTAATCACCTACCAGACAAATTGTACAAAACTCGAGACACGGAGCTATCTATGTATTCATTCAGCAAAAAGAAGAAAAAAATCCAAAATGTTTTGTCCTGAATTTGTATCGTAATCAATATCTCACGCCACGTTGAATTTGGAAAAAAAAAAAAAGTTTTATCAAACGAAAAAAAAATCTAAATTGTAGAAGGTAGCCTGATTTCTCCTTTTTTAATTCAAGACTGAGTTTTCCTGTACGTCTCTCTAAGAACAAAAGGACATATTGAGCGTCTCTATCGATAAGAAAGCCTGTGAAGACTTTGAATTTAGAAAGCCGAAGAGGATCTGTGATCAGATAAAAATCTTATAAAGATTCGAAATGTTTTATGGGGAGAATGATTTATTGGAAATGTAAAGTCACAGTTATTTGCCCGAGGGCAAAATTGCTGGTATCTTATCGTTCAATATTCATGTATATATATATATATATATATATATATATATATATATATATATGTATATATGTGTGTGTGTGTGTGTTTGTGTGCTTGTATGTGTGTGCGCACTTTTAGGTATGTGCGTGTGTTTGTGTGTATGTGTGCGTGTGTGTGTGTGTACGTTTGTGTGTGGTAACAGACATATCAATTGGATTTTATTTTAAGTATATTGACAGAGATCATATTAGAAAGAAATTGTGTTTTTTTCCATTCAGTGAAGCACACACACACACACACACACACACACACACACACACACACACACACACACACAAACATATATACGTGTATATACATATATATATATATATAAATTTAGATATATATATATATATATGCACACATATACGTATATATGTTATATATGTTATATATACGTATATATATATATATATATATATATATATATATACATATATTACTAATCAAATATCTACCAGTAATCACGGTATCAGAAAAAAAACAAAAAACCCCTGCCCAGGGACAAGAGAAAAAATGTCTCGAGTCACGGTCCAGAGGAAAAAGAAAAAAGTTTTTTGGGTAAAAAAGAAAGAAAAGACCAACCTCGTTCTACTCCTTGAAAAAAATCAAGGGGTACTAAGTCAGTGGCCAAAAGAAAACCAAAAAACCCTCCGCGAATACTGCAATGCTACGATTACTAAAGTGCTCAACATTAAACAATGGAGCCAAATATAGAATTAACTTAAATCGCTAGTCGAAAATCTTCTACTAAAGTTTCACCTTAACGGATCGTCAGGAAGTTTCGCCTACGTCAATCAAAGGAGAAAATTGCTTTGCCTTTATTCACCAAAAACCTCCACCTATCCTAGAATTTGCATAAAAAAAAATAAAAAAATTAAAAAAAAAAAATAAAAAAAAAAAAAAATAAATAAATAAATAAATAAATAAATTCCTATGGTTCGAAAAAAATAAAAATTCCTATGGTTCGAAAAAAAAAAAAAAAAAAAAAAACCCTCTACTATTTCCTAATTATATAGTAACCACGCTCTTTTGTGTTTACAACTATTAAACACCTCCGATCTTTTGTTTAGCATATTCTTACTTTTACAATCTGCTATACACAATTTTTCCTCCATACAAAGATTACAGGTTCTATTACCTGCCCTATATTTGCGGCATTTCTTTATTACTTCCCATTTCATTATCGGATCTACTCCTTGTTTTTCCCTAAGCTCCCACACATAACTAGATAACGCAGTGCTATGCCTGTATCTTTCGTGCGCGAAACTTGTTCTATGATTATAGTACCTAGTTTTAAAATCCCCTTGGGTCGACCCAAAATATATCTTTTTATCAGTCTTATTATTCAGATCACTATATACCTCTACTTTATACACTACACACTCCTGTTTACACTTGCCCTCCAGAGGACACCTAACCTTATCCCGACAGCTGCATTTGTCAATCACCTTCTGCTTCTTTTTACCTAATTTGGCTATATTACTCCTATTTATTATTCCGTTAATATTAGGCATGCAACTGTAACTTAATTTAATACAATTCTTATTAAATATCTTATGTAATTGACTCCCACTAGGGAAGTTTCTTTTTAATATCTTGAAGAACTCCTTTCCCAAGTTATTAACTACTTCCATGTTGTAAGGGGGATTAAACCATAAGATTTTTCTAGGTCTATTTCTCCTACCTTGTGTTTCAATTCTACCCCTGTTCTTATATTCTAACTTGACCCTATATCCGTCATTTTTTAGAGCCTCCTCATATTCCTGCTTAGTTCGTTCAAAAATTTCCCTGCTTGAGGAGTTATTAGATAATCTATGCTCTATTCCTTTAGGTACATGTTTAAAAACCTGCATTGGGTGATTAGATCCCCTGTTTACATAACGTAGATCCTGGTTCCTTTTTCTAAATGGAGACACTGTTCCACTATATAAGTTTAAAGTAATATCAAGATAATTAGTTATTTTTAAATCCGTTGTTACATCTAACCTAAATCCAAAGTCATCAAACAGCTTATACAATTTTTTCCTAATCCCATCACACTTCCTCGGCGTGCTTTTATCCACTATAATCAGCCCGTCGTCTCTATACAATCCGTGTTTATTCGGGTCCATAATCTTATTAATGTTATATAGTAATACACATCCGACGAGTTCACAAATTTCCGCACCATCATATGCCCCGATCGAAACGTCAAAATTTCCCCCCTCCCCTTTTTTTATCCATACACTATCTTCATAATATAACAATGTTTTCCGACAATGCTTAATTATTTCTACCTTATCTAGAGGTATAACTATATATTCTTTAGCTAAATTTAACGCCTTATCCAACGTCTTTTCATTTATAGAAGGGTAAAAATCCTTTATATCATACTTAATAAAGGAGCACCTATTATCCTTCTCACACTCCTCAAACCACTTAATACAGTCATTAGTGCTCCTCCACTGGTTGATGCTCAACGCCCTTCTAAGTGATTCACATATTTCTTGTACGATTATCTTACTAATCCTACCTATTTGAGTCTTGGCCGGGTTAATGAGTCTACATTCCGGATTTGTCTTGAAATTACTTTTGTGGTCTTTTATAGTAATAAAACAATTCTTGCTATTATATTTTTCTACTCTATCAACAATGCCTAATTTATGCGCCAACATCTTTGCTTCCTCATTTAACTCTTTTTCTAAATTAGGTGGTGCCTTCTTATAATTCTTACCCACCTCCTTACGAATCATTTGTCTATATTTTTCCTTTTCTATCTTATATAAATTGCCCGACTTATCTGACTTTACAAATATTTTTCCGGACTCCTTAATTTTCCTCATATCCTCATACATTTTTTGTTGAATATTATTGCGCATCTTCCTAAATTTTATCTCCTTAACCATTCCTATCATCTCAGCCTCAAATTTTTCCATCTCTTTGATATGGGGGGGGTGTTTCGTGGTTTTAAACCCATATTTCTCCCTTCTAGAAGTTAATTCTATATATACATATATATATATGTGTGTGTGTGTTTATGTATGTATGTATGTATGTATACGATATTGGCAGGAGATAGGAATACTTGAGACCATACAATTGTATACAAGTTATTTGTATTAGATAGAAAAACTAGTAAGTAGCCATTGTATCACAAAAAGTGCCTTTATATATATATATATATATATATATATATATATATATATATATATATATATATATATATATATAAAGACACTTTTTGTGATACAATGGCTACTTACTAGTTTTTCTAGCAGATCATTACTATTGAAGATAGTTCCAAACTTGCTCTTCATTCTACGTGTGTAGCCTTGGACTAGACTAAGGTAAGTTTAGTAAATATCAAAACACATCTTGTAATATTTATCGGATAGATCAGCGTATTCTTATGTTTTCATCGGGAAACAAACAATTTTTTTATTGCAGCAAAACTTGCAAGTTTGGAACCAATCGTTAACTCGCATCAAGTTGACAAAACAAACAAAAGATGGGCGGAGCACAGAAAAAATAATCCTAACAAAAATTATTTCTTACACTTTCAGCCAATCAAAAGGATCAACATGGATGCTTCATTTTACATTATGATTCAAATTGATTCTTCTTAAGTAATAAATTTTTAAAAAAAGTTCTGTTCCAGCAAAATGTTAAGTCTCATATCTCGATATACTTCGTGGGAGTCTTGCTAGCTTAATGTTTAACCTGCTGGAATCCGACTTCATAGCTAGCATGTTCGATCCCCAGTTGCGGTAGTTCGTCCACTTTCAGAATAATACCATTGAGAAAAATATAAATCACCTTATCCTTTCAACTATAAGTTAAACAGCATAAATACTGGTCTTCTATAAGAAAGAATTTGGCATCAAATAACCCGCTAATATTTATATGACATTAAACCAAACTATCAATGTACTACTGATTTTTCTTTTTTCAGAATTTGACATAAGCTCATTTCTGATCAAATCTATTCTATACGCATATTACTGGGTACATTGAATCTATAAATATTTATTTTGTCAAGATACTTTGTGCCATTGGTCAAACGTTTGGTTGAAATTTGTTAATAACGAAATTAATATTAAGCTTATTTATTCAACTATTAGTGTTTTAGATTGAATTTTTTTGGTTGTATCGAAAAATGATTAAAGAAATGCAAAAAACTGTTTTCTTATTTAATGTTATAATAGCTAATAAACTCTTATATATATTTACTCTTCCAACTTTGGTTTTGGTTTGGTTTAGCTCTACGACACATCAATTATTGTAAGTTAATAAATACCAAATTCTTTTTTATCCATATAAACAGTTCTATTTCAAACAATTCACTTTAGCATAAGCACGAAGTTTAGTTTTATTTGATCAATCGATAGCACCCTATCAGATGTTCCCACCACGAGTCAGAGTCGATCTGAGAACGATGGCAATAAAGGGTTACTACGGATCCCCCAAAGCTCTAGAATTACTGGAGCTTCAGCATCAGATTGCTTTGTGTCATATCTAAGGTACTCATCGGTTTTTTTAGCCCATCTGCAAAGATGCAGTCGGTGTATTCGGCAGCCCCAGCCGACTGGGCCATCCAACCTTGGATATATATATATATATATATATATATATATATGTGTGTGTGTGTGTGTGTGTGAATATATATATATATATATATATATATATATATATATATATATAGCATGCCCTGGCAGTAAACGCTGGAGCAAACGAATTCATAATTCGTGCAGATACATGGGTATAGTAATTTTGAATAGTACCCTGTTAGCAGACAAAGCCTCCCTCAAATCTTTTGTTTTGTTTTCTACACCTTTTTTACAAACAATTCCTTGGATTTTTTTCATTTTCATCCTTATAACTTACACAGACTAGATAAATATAAAATCTTAGTAATATTCAATCAATTTTCACTATTCTGAACTCCAATAATTCATGTCTTCAATGTCACTTATTTGACTATTTATCCTAATCCCACAGATTAACACGGCGTCCCATTCATAATTCATATTCCTTGGACGGAGAATAATAAGATTTAGATATTTTTGTTAGATAAGTCTCTGTTACCTAACGATGGTCGATGATTGTCCGAACCTTCACGCTGTATTTCATGATAATGATCCAACTCCTATCTTGCCAGGAAGAATAATCTACTTTCGTGCAAATCTTGATTTATTATTTATTCTATACATAATACCTATGTACATCGGGGAATGGTTCAGTGAATGAAAAGGTTATGCACAGCCTTTATTATGCCTGTGTACTACTCGGTGCCTTAGAATCAAAGAAGGATATCTTTCCAACTTCTAGAAAGATTTGGTCCCTTGACCGAGACTATCCAATCCCATCTGCAACTTCAGATTGATCCCTGGTTCATATGCTGCGACTGAAACAAATGACCCAATGGCTTTTAGCGTATTTCCCAGTTCAAACTAACAAATTTCATGTCAATCATTGATTTCACCAATCGATTATATAACACTTTATAAAATAAAAAGTTATTTCATATCAGAAAATACGTTGTTTATTTTTGCTCTGGTTACGTTTCTTTATTCAGTGGCATATAAACCTTCGAGGGTTATTTAATGTCAAAGCAATACTCGTGGAAGATTCATAATGAAACTATACAACCGAACGCAAAGTGATTAGAAGGTTCCTACCATTCGCAAGAGTTATACTCTGAAAATGAACGTAATTGCTCCATTGGAATACAAACTCGATTATGACAAAGTCGCAGTCCAGCAGGTTACTCAATATACCACGGGGGCTCTCCCACTTTTTTTTTATATATTAAGTTTCTTACATCGCATTACCGGACGTTGGTATAATGGCTAGAGTGTTCGCCAATAGCTCGGGAGACCTGGGTTCAATCCCAGGTCGAGTCATACTAAAGACTCAAAAAATGGTACTTGATGCCTCCTTGCTTAACACTCAGTATTATAAAGTACGGATCAAGGGTAAAGTGGAGCAATCCAGAAAAAGGAGTAGCGCCCCCCCTACACCTTGGTGTATTAGTTATCGAAAAGGAACCCTTCGGGTCAACCTCGACTACGGTCGCCAACTTACTTACATAGTCATTAACTTTGAGAAGAGTCATTTACAGCGACAACAATTGAAATATCAAAAAATATACACCAATGTATTCAGAATACTGTTCATAAACTTTTTTGCTATTATAGTTAAAATTATTTCTTAAATTACAGCTTTCTTTTCTTAAAAAGCATTGTGAGTCTAGTTATCTGGTGTTAATGTGTTCCATCTGTTGATTGGGTAGCGTATATAGATATATATAGTCTGGTTCAAGAGAGAAAACAGCAGCCCATTCAGCTGGGGTTGTAGAATACACAGACTGTATCTCTGCTGAGGGGTAACCCCCACAACGAGAGTCCTGATATGACACTAAACAATCTAATGATGAGGCTCCAGTCTTAGAACTTTGGGGAATGTTGAGTACCCCTTCATTATCTTTACTCCTAGGTCCACTCTGACCCGGAGTAGTAGCACCTGAAAGAATCCTATTTATAGGTCAAATAAAACTGTTTGTCATTTACCTGAATACAAAAAAATGACTTAGGCTAAATTCAATTTTTTGAAATAGTCTTATGATTTAATTGGGCGTAAACAAATGTGTTATGGTCAAGGGGAGGTTAAAATGATGATACGACACAGAAATAAGTGGAAAGAAATATATTGAAGGAAAATAGTACATACACGAACGATAGCTGGGAGAAACCCCTCCTCAGCTTAACAATCAGGAATATTACCGCTCTTGGTAACAGCTCGCTGAGACTCCTCCGAGACTGAGTCTAAGACTGAGACGAGACTGCGCAGAAGAGAGCTCAGTTGGTATATGTTACATGAGGACGAGTCCCTCTGTAGGGGACACCGCAACAAAATTACAGATGGTTAATTGAATTATTATGGAAACATTGCAAAACTTGAAACCATTTAACCTTGTTGACTTATGCTAAATTGAATTGCTGGAAACAGAACTGGGTGATGATTTAGCTGACGGATGTTTAATTGAGCTGTTAGGGATATATAAAGTACATGAAAATATTTAATAGAGTGCAAACGATGAGTAATGCTGAATAGAATAATAAGTGTTAAATTACTGTTGTTGTATAGCCGTGATACAACTATACGTATACATATATATGCGGAAACATAATCAACAATAATGACGAACGAACACACTTCTTTAGAAAAATATACCTCTCACACTTTATTCTCGAAAGGGCTGCGAAAGGGTCGCGAAAGGGTTGTGTGTGAGAGGTGAGTTGGAGACGGAACAGACTGCAACATATTGACCCCAAGTTCCTCTAGCAGCACTTCTTTCTCATTCTGCTGGGCTGCTTAACCGGAGGTCACTAAGGGCCGCAAACCCTCTGTCTGGAACTGGTTCTCACTGCCTCGAACTGCAACTCGAACTCCAACTGACTGACACCAACTAACTCAAACCGTCTGTGGCACCGGGTTATATAATTGTTTGACATCCACCTGCTTCTTGTGGGTGTCGTATCTGCACCGAATTCAACCTGTCCACAGGTCAAGGTGATATCTTCGACTGGATGCACCTATTTCTTAATTGACGGCTCGGTCGAAGGTCAGTATGGTACACTGTTAAATTAGTGTTAAATCTTTGTAATTTCTTCAATGCCTGCAAACAAATGATTAATATTGAATAGAATAAAAGTGTTAGCAATAATTGAAAACATTTTACTATTTAAAAACAATAGCAATACTTGTGTGCAAACAAATTAGAATTAATTTTAAAATGAAATTACCAACAAACTATTCTCTTACAAATGATATGTATATCTATTTAAATGTGGGAAAACAGAGTGTTCTCCAATGGTCCAGCGGACCTGGGTTCAATCCCAGGTTGCGTCGTACCAAAGACTTTAAAAATGGTACTTGATACCTCTTTGCTTATCACTCAACAATATAAGGTATGCATCAAGGGTAAAGTGGAGCAATCCTGCAAAATAAGTAGCGCCCTTCCCTACATCTCGGTGCAGTAGCTATTGAAAAGGGAGCCTTCTGGTAGCCCTTGACTACGGTCGCCAACTTTACTTACTTTACTTTACATAGAAATGCTTGAAACCATTTAACTGTGTGCAAAAAAAAAATGAGCTCAGGTTCGTTTAAGAATCTTATTAAGAAAACATGTGTATAAATCATATATATTTGATATATATGTAAAAACAGGATATGGTATTAAATAAGCTACAATGGTTGATATGTCATAAAACCAAACAAAGTAAACCAAACTAGACAAAACAGATGAACATTTGAAACTAAATAACCTTGGGAGATTAAGAATATAAGATAATCTCAAAGTAGTGACAGCGAAAATGAGATCAATCTATTACCAAGGATTCGATATTCGTAAATTACCGACATCAACTGAAAATTAAAGAATGATCGAGTCTACAAAGGCACGCTAAGCGTAATGGTTTTCGTCGAAGGAGAAGAAATCGACAACCCAAGTTCAAATCCTGAACTAGATTAATGCACTTTGCCAAGTCATGAATTTATCTGTTCTTCGTCTGTAAAACTAGCTAAAGATAAATAGTACGTCAGACTGTGAGCATTATTATTGGTTTGGCAACAATCTAGGAAAAGGAAAACACTTGGATGAAATCAGCTTTACTCTGCTTCCAATGATCATGAGTCATAATCTACACGTGCTAGAGAAATTGAATAAATACATCTTTCTGCTTCAGTATGTTTCTATTTATGACAATGTGGTAATACTTTATATATATATATATACTTCAGTACAAAGAGAGTCCAGTCGGTTAGGGTTGTAGAATACTGCAACAGCATCTCGGTAGATTGATAAGACCCCCCCACATTGAGTGTCCTGTTTATGAAACTAAAACATTCAATCGTGAAACTTCAATCCTTTAATCTGACAAGAAGTGGTAGGGTCCTATCTTTTGGTCAAATATTTGACCATTTAACCGTGATCAAACAAATGGCTGATGTTCAATTGAATTATTGGTATTGCATATAAATATGTGGAACCATTTAACTGTATGAAAATGAATAAATATTGTAGAATAGAATTATTTGTGTTGATAGTAATATTGCAACCATTTAACTGTGTATAAGCAATAGCAATACCCAATTGTAAAGAAACAAATTAGTTCTTTATGCTTTAAACAAATGAAATTACCTTAACATATTCACTTACAAATCATACGCATATCCATTTAACTGTGTGCAAACAAATGACTGATACTAAATTGAAATGTTGGTGTTTGATAGAAATACTTAAAACTATTTAACTGTGAGCAAACAAATGAGCTGTTTTAAACTTTAAATAAATGCCAGAGAAAAGTATGGAATGCTTCAGACTGCTTTTCGACTATCTTGCATGAATAAAGCATCAATTTTGGAGTGGCATAAGAGATTCAAGGAAGGCAGCAAGTCTGTGAGGGATGATGAGAGGTGTAGGAGGAGTAAGGAAGTCAATACACCAGAGCTGATTGGCCAAAGGGTTAGGGTTAGGGTTACTATGTTGAGGTTTTAAGAAAGTTCAGCAAGAGAATCCGTTGGAAGAGGCCAGCACTCTTCAAATTGGGTCAGTAGCATTTCCACCGGGACAATGCACCAGTCCACAACTCCATCCATGTCACAGACTATTTGACCAAGATGGGCATCAAGACAGTTCCTCGCCCTCCCTATCGTCCAGACCGTGCTCCCTGTGACTTTTGGTTATTTCCTTAGCTCACAGGCTGTCATTATGAGACAATTGAGGAGATGAAAGAGGATGTGACGAAGATCATTGACACGCTCACACAAGAGGAGTTCCATGGGGCCTTCCAGAATTTTTTGGAACGGTACAACAAGTGCATTGCAACCGGAGGAGATTACTTTGAAGGGGACTAGAGTTTCAAGTGTGTACTATCAATAAAAGTGCCCATACGAAAAAAGTCTGGAAACTTATTTAACGTTCCTCGTATGTCATAAAACCAAACCAGCAAACCAAATTCAATACAAATATGTATCAAGTATAATCCTATTCGTCTTTTGGACATCTCATATGATTGACTGATAGATATGTCATTTTATTAAAGTTTTGATTAAATATCCACTCAGAATTGTTAATATTTCTAAAATCTGTTCAGAATGTTGAATTTAAATGTTAAGTCGCTTTTGTTGTTTTCATTGCTTTTCGCCTGACATACTGTACATCTTTCTTCAGATTCCCAATTAGAGTTTGTAATTGCCTGTGTCATTCAGTACATGATTATCATTATTATTAGTAGTAGTAGTAGTTGTAGTAGTAGTAGTAGTTGTTGTATTTTCCTCCTTACGAGTTTTTAACACCAACGTTAGCAATTGTTTTTTCACTGTATGTTACTTCCGTTCTCCAGGACTCTTCTCAGTATTCTGGCCTATTTCAACAATGCTATAGTTTGAATGGTCCCAAGTATCTTAAAAAGGGGTCCTATCTATTTTCCAGGAACAGACCGTAGCTTATTAGCAAGTAGTAAATCCGCCCCCTCCCCAATTTATACCGTTAGTATTTTCGACAACATCTGTTGGAAGGTTATAATTTTATAATTGTTGGGGGTGTTTAGTTTTTGGGGGTCTTTTTGGATTCGGTTGGTATTTCCTTTGGTCATCCATTCGGGTATGTTTGTTTCATTTTGATAGAAAGTCTGGATTTTTTTAAACCAGAATCCTTAAATGCCATAATGGACCGGAGTTTTCCTATTAGTTACTTTTTTGAGTGTTGCTTTGGGTGATAGATGTGTTTTTTCACATTAGGCCATTCTTTTTGTCCTTGAAAGTCTTTTTTCATGTTATTTGTCGATTTAGATTTTCTTTAATGTTCTCTTCGTTTCCATATTTTGCTCTAAACTTTATTTGGTTCCTTTGCATCCGGATGTTAGCATATGTTCGTACATTTTCTCCCTACTAGCTGGTAGATTTTTTTTCATTGTTTTGGATTGTCCTGTTTTGTCTCTATTATTATAACTTGTCTCGACATCTTTTTAGTTTTCTTTTTTTCATAATACCTTCTGACTTATTTTCCTCGAGTTGTTTTGTTTGTTTTGATTGTTGCATTGCTTTACTCTTTTCGCCCCAACATATTTCAGCATACAGTCTGTTTTGAATTTCTGTTTGTGTTCTTGTGTGCAAAACCGTTTAGATTTTTTTTATGGGTCGGATATAGTGGCTATACTGGATCCAGAGGTTGTTCATAATCTGCGCACCGGTCAGAGATGTAATTAACTTTTAAGTATGAGAGGTTTTAAGCGGGCCAAGGAAATTGTAAATTAATAACATTTTAATTTAATCCAGGGTTGACTTTTTCCATTTTTTTACTTTATCATTTAACAGATATTTTGTGTTTTAAACCCTGAGCTATTTGCGAGTATTCATGTATTTTGATTTTTGGCCCGGTTTTTAAAGAATGTAATGTTATTTGTGTTTACCTGTTACTGATAAGTGGTTTTGATTAAAAAGTTACTGACTAGGATGATTCTTCTATATTTTTCCTATGTTACCTCTTCTTTTCTGACTACTCCTTGCGCCCCGTTAATTACAGCTTCAAATCATCTTTTAAATATATTAAATTTACACTACTTTTTCTACTTAAAGTCAAACACTACAAATTTTTAAAGAAAAAAAAACATGAAGCATATTCAATTCCATAGTATAGGCCAGACTTTGAATATTTACCTACATGTCGTCTTTCAAAAATCACCACAGATAATACAGCAGAGTTTTCCTTTTCTTTCTGGCCATTCTGTTCTGTGACTATCTTTTGAAGGGTGGAATTTTTTAGTTCTCAGGAAAGATCCATGTGCGTCTTTCTCTTCTGGTCTGGATTAGGTCATCTGCTTTAATTATTATTATAATTTACTCCTTGAGAGTTTTTCACATCAGTGTTAGGTGTTGGTCTTTCACTGGAGTTTGAGGGACAGCAAGTCTTGTCAAGTCTCCAGGACTATTCTCAGTATTCTGACCGTTCTCAGTAATGCTGTAGTTTGGATGGTCTCAATTCCTCCTCTTATTTCCAAGTCCTCCAGTCCCTTTATTAACCCTTTGGTAAATGTACCAAAAGTACAAATCTGGTAACATTTCTAATGAGTTTTTCACATCAGTGTTACGTGATGGACTTTTACTGGAGTCGAAGAGACATCAAATCTCCTCTTATGTCCAGGACTCTTCTTAATATTGTTGCTGTCCTCAGTAATGTTATTGTTTGAATTGTCTCAATTTGTCCTCCAATTTCCAATCTTTTCCAAACTTTTTGAGACAGTTCCAAGTGCTTCAATTACAATTAGTATCAACGTCACCCTCATGTACCATAGTTTTTTTAGTTCTCTGACACGATACAAATATTTGTCTCTCTATTCATTTTCTTTGATTTGCAATTTGTAATCAATGGGGAGTTCAAAATCTACAATACGGCAACTTCTCTTATTATTTATTCATTTTTTTTTTTTTCTTAATTATCACTTCGTCTGCTCCTCTGGCCAGGAACTGTTTGTATCTCCAAATTTTAACGAATTTCATATCTCATTCTTCAAGATGGATTCTGGTTTCTACATATACCAATTGATAGTATGACCCAATTTGAGTTTTTTGCAGAATTTCGAGTGCCCGTGGTGTAATGGTTATCGTCGTAGGGAAATGGACACGGCGACATGAGTTCAAATCCTGGACGAGACTGATTGCATTTCACATAGCACTAATACCCTTGGGAAAGGTATGAATCCAAATATTCTCCCTCCAGCTATAGATAAATAGTAGAACAGACTAGTTTCTTCAGCCTTGGTGAGGCGACAAGTCTAGGAGAAGGTAAACTCTTAATTCAAAGCTATTAAACTCCACTTAAAAATTGACATTGTGTCATATCCTGCCCGAGCGGAGGGGTCGGTAAATAGGACCTTTCCCACTCATTAGGGTCTACTCACATTTTTTTGCGTTAGTTTACTAAATTCGCTTCTTATGTTGTTAATGGTTTCGTATCTATCACCACACAATCTACATCTTCTATTTTGTTGCGTATTAGCGATTTGGGTTTCAATAGGATTTGTCTTTATGGAAGTGTTTTGCACTGCCATTAGAAAAGTTTCCCTTTCAGTTTTCCTTTCGTAACCATGTTTAGGTCTTCCCGTGTGAGGTTTCGCAAGTTTGTCTCTTAAAATAGTACGCAGTTATTATTCTTCTCATCAAAGCCTGCGTTACCTTCTGGCTTCAACGAAGGTGTTGTGTAAATAAATACGATAGCTAAAACGTTGTGACTATAAAATTAAGATAGTTTTATGACTACATTGAGTGTAATAATGTTTATTCCTCATCCAGACACTCGGACAAAAATACCAAAAATATTTCGAACAACTGAACCTTGCGTTCGTATTCTCGATGTTATCTTAATGGACTGGGCGAAACAGTTAACAAGAAAAAGAGGATTTTTTTATATTAATAAGAATTAATAAAATAGAACATATCCCTTCAAGCAAATGTGTTCTGTAAATATCAAAGAATTTAAAATTGTTCTTCGCGAGTTGGAGGAATTCTATTTTGCCGTTAATTGTTCCTAATTTTAAGATGTTTGAAACACATCAGAGGAATGAATTCATGTTATTCAACTCGTTTTTATCCACAAGAACCGTGTGCAGAAGATGACAGACAAGAATTTAGCAGTCAAAGAATTAATCTTCGTAGCAGCAGGAGGTGGCCGGCGAAAAAAAAGAAACAAAAGTATTACACCTCGATACCATCATACCGAGAAACAATAATCAAAGAAAGAAAGTCACTGCTAAACTGCCAAAAACCTCAAGCAACAGATTTTGTTTTCTTTCCACTTCCAAATCCCCACCTAACCCCTAGTACGCTGTGGTTCCAAAGAAAACAAAAATATCCATCGCTTAAAATATATTGCTGTTAATGAGTCAATGTTAATAGTTCTAACGAGAAAGAATTCATTAACCCCAGGAAAAGAAAGTGGATAACTTGTAAGTGATGGACATTTATATTTAACCTTTTCAGAAAAGCGTCAAAGACTGAAATTAACAAATAATTTATAAGAATTTATGAAATATACTGATTGACCACGTAAGCTATAGTTTCGAAGCGAATGTACATACACTGACTTTTAAAAAGAAAATAGTTCGTTGATCTTACATTCAAATCAGGGTGCATGAGTTTATATAAGATTAACTTACCCAATCTGATATATCGGGAATTTCTTCCAAGCTGTGGCGGTGTTAATGCTATTGTATGGATGCAACGCATGGACTCTAACAAATACATATAGAAAAAAATAGATGGGAGCTACCCAAAAATGCTACAAGTAATTTTGTAGAAGTCCTTGAAGCAATCATCATCATCATCATGACGTGCGGCTAGCACGGATATCCTTGACCCCCTCTCTCTCCACGTTTCCCTATCATTCATCGCCTTCGGCAGGTCTTCGGGGTTACATCCCGTATGGAAGCAATAATCCACCAGCCACCAAAAAAAAAAAAAAAAAAGATGTACGGACACTTACCTCTCATCACATAAACCAACCAAGACGAACAAGACACACGGGACACTACTAGAAAAACTCATAATTGACGTTCTTCCATGGACCCCCACACATAGACATGCCAGTGTTAGCCGACAAGGAAGAACTTATTTATATCAACTCTGTGCGCTTACAGAATATAGTTTCGAAGACCCGCCGGGGGCGATGGATCATAAGAACGGATGGAGAGAGAGAGAGAGAGAGAGTCAGGGAAATCGGTGCTGTCACTGTGACTTGATGATGATGATGATGATGATGATAAAGACAATCAACTATGAAAGCCTTTTACGCCCCTTTATCATTCCTAACTATAGATTAAATTGTACCACTGCTTTTGGAGCATCTTGCATGAAACGAGCATCAGTTTTTGAGTGGCATAAGAGATTCAAGGAAGGCAGGGAGTCTGTGAGGGATGATGAGAGGTGGGGAAGGAGTAAGGAAGTCAATACACCAGAGTTGATTGGCCAAAGCGTTAGGGTTAGGGTTACTATGTTGAGGTTTTAAGGGAGTTCAGGAAGAGATTCCTAGGGAAGGGGCCAGCACTCTTCAAATCGGGTCAGTGGCAGTTTTAGTTGGACAATGCACCAGTCCACAACTCCATCCTTGTCACAGACTATTTGACCAAGATGGGCATCAAGACAGTTCCTCGCCCTCCCTATCGTCCAGACCGTGCTCCCTGTGCCTTTTGGTTATTCCCTTAGCTCACAGGCTGTCATTATGAGACAATTGAGGAGATGAAAGAGGCTGTGACTAAGGTGATTGACACGCTCACACAAGAGGAGTTCCATGGGGCCTTCCAAAAGTTGTTGGAGCGGTACAACAAGGGCATTACAGCTGGAGTAGATTATTTCGAATGGGACTAGAGTTTTATGTGTGTAGTATCAATAAAAGTGCCCATACGAAAAAAGTCTGGAAACTTATTTAATGATCCTCGTATCTTTAAAAACATCTATTCTCCCCACAGCCCTAGTATGGGTATATATTACGGTAGATTGTCTCGTTAGCGTTGATATGGCAACTGGTCAGGTCGAAAGAAATCTCTGAATTCTAAACAATGCTAGTCCGCTGAAAAATTGACCTTCTGATGCATCCTGTCCGTGGCGAAAGGCTCGCGTAAATATATAAAATTACCTGCTGGTTCACGATGACAAAAACCATCATCATCATCATCATGTTGCACCATCAGCACTGATATCCCAGACCCTTTCACACCACCCTTCTCTATCGTCCATTGCTTCCGGCAGGTCTTCAGGGCTAATGTAACAATTACATAAAAAAGAATTGTAGGTTTCGAATTGCGGAAAAAAAGTGATTCGAACATCTGTTAATTTGTTTTCGATCTCAGATAAGTTTTGAAGAAATTCTCCGGACATATTTTGACGTTTTAAAATATTTGCAGCGACACATTTGCATTTACATAGAAAGTTTATTCATTTATTATTTATGTGTGTTGGTTAATTGTGGAAACATCGATCCTTCTTTTAAGCCAAGCGTAGCGTAATGGAAAGCAAGATTAGTAAAACATTGTTACCAAGTTCGATCATCGCTAGGCGCCTGTTATTTCTGATATTGTGCCACTTCTAATCTTTATATATAATTATATATTTTTATTCCTTATCACTATCAAGTTATGCAGGTCGTAGGGATTCCATTGACTCTTTCATTCCTTATCATCTATCGCTCCTGGTAGGTCTTCTAGACAGCATCCAGTGTCTGAGTAGATGAATGTATCTTCTTGCAGGTCGGTCAACGCTATTGTGTCCATAAGAGAACGTCGCTTATGAGTCAGTCCTTAATTTTTCAGCAGTGTCCAGCATTTCTTGTTTGTTTTATTTGGGTGGTTTGAGAGGTGGCAGACAAATGACTGTAAAGCTGCTGTTTTTTTTTGTTTTGTTTTTTTTTTGCGGTGCTGCTTCCAGGATTTGTTCGAAACAGGTCGTAGCATCCTTGTGTAATGTCTGCCCAGCTTTCCTACATGCGTTTTTTTTTTAGGTCTATGTGATTCATCCATACAGTAATACTCATATAGCCACAATTTGGAAGAACTGTTTAATTTTATCAGAGATATGAGATTTCTGTATGTTCGAAAACCTGTCAATAACAATCCACTCTTTCTTTATGCGTAGTTAACATTGGTTTCAGTTGATGAGATGTTGCTGCCGAGGTATGTGAACTAGTCTACCGATTTCAGAGGCTTGCCACTTAAAGAAGAGATGTCTTCTTAATGGTTTTATATAGAGGGATAAACACAGGTGAACTTAGCGATCAGATTTCAATTTCTGGAAGAGAATGTTTATATTTCAGTTCTCACTAATGCTTGTGGGAAAGTCATGAACCCAACTGTTCTCTCTCCAGACTTAAAGAAATGAGGCATGTCTAGAGAAAAGAAAAAAACTGGATACAATCATATAAGTTTAGGTAGTACAGAAAATAACACAATAATTGCCATGATGTTTTAGCATCAATGCATATCTGTAAAAAAATTGGGGACACTGTTTATGTATGAATTGGCACTTCTGATACAAAGAAGAGCGTCTGTTTGATCTGTCCACACCTATAGATACATACATATATAGATATGTGTTTGATTAAATAATACAGAAGCATTTTGTCTATATAATTTTATTAGGATCCTTTCAATTTTTCTGCAAAGTGTCTTGGTTTCAGGTTGGGAATTGGTGTATGAATGTACCAAAATTGTCCCGACTGCTTTCGGACCTTTCACAGGCCTTCATCAGGGGTTGCTTGCATGTATAAAGAGTGTTTTAACCTGAAACCAAGCCACTTGTCAATAAATCTGAAGCGATACTAATAAAATAATATAAACAAAATGTGCCTTTATTATCTAATTAAACATGCTTAAATGAAATACTGCTGCACAACCACACACACACACACACACACACACACACACACACATATATATATATATTTGAATCCTTATAAGTTCTTTACACCAATATTATCTGGTGGTATATCACTGAAATGTAAGTGACAGAAAGTCTGAAGAATCCTGGGTTCTTCTCATTATTCTGGACAGTCTTAACAATACTGCAGTCTGGATAGTCGTCCTCCAATTTTCAACTTTTCCAGCACTATTTCCTAACCTTTGGTGAACGTTCCTTGAGTGACAATCACATGTGGTACCACTGTCAGCCTCAGGTTCTACAGCTTTCTCAGTTCACTTTCAAGGTCTTAGTACTTATCTCTGTACTCGGCAAAATCCACAATAAAGTAAGTTCTCTTTTTCTGATTTTGTTAATTATCACAAAACTGACCTTCTGGCTTGCGTCAAATGGTTTGCCTGTATCGCAAAATCCCAGAGAATTTGTTCAGTCTCATTCACGTGGAGAGATTCTGGTTTCTACATATACCATTTGGTTGTATAGTTGAATTTCAATCTCTTGCTCAATTCCCAGTGGATCCCCTTCCTTACAGTCATGTCTACTCTTATATTCCTTTTGGCACTGGTTTGCTACATTTGCTTATTATGTGATAGGTCATTTCTTCTATACTGGTTATTCTGTTGCGCATAATCGATATTGTCATTGATATAATTGACCCTTATGGCGTTGTTTTGTGATGTTATTAAAAGAGATTCCGTTTCTCTTTTAAAATGTACCTTTCTCTTTTAAAATGTTCCCAACTCTTTTCTTGTGTGATTTCGTTAGTTGTTACTTGAAATATCCATGCAGTAGTTTTTTTTTTCTTTCCATTTCTGCTTCCTAGTTTTTACTGTTATTATTATGAGGGTTTTTCACAGCAGCGTTAGCTGATGGTCTTTCATTGGAGTTTAAGTGACAACAAGTCTCCTAAAATCTCAAGTACTCTTCTCAACGATGCTGTAGTTTGGATGGTCTCCACTCGTCCTCCAACGTCCAGGTCCTCGAGTCTGGTTAATAATCCTTTATTTACTGTACCGAATGCACCAATCACGATTGGTATAATGTTCACCTTCATGTTCCAAAGTTGTTTTTTTTTCAATTTCCTAGCAAGGTCGAAGTACTTATCCTTCTTTTAACTTTCTTTCAGTTTTATTCTGTGGTCAGCCGGTTCAGCAAATCCACATTTTTTCCTGTTCTCTTATTATCATTATTATTATTATTATTATTTACAACTCTAGAGTTTTTCACATCAGTATTAACTGATGGTTTTTCACTGGAGTTTGAGTGTGTTATTATTATTATTATTATTAGTAGTAGTAGTAGTAGTAGTATTAAAGATGATAGATAAGAAAAAAGATTTTTATTAGCCTTTTCCTTAACCAGTATTTGTCCGAAATCTTTGGACAATTTCTAGATTGTCTTCACCAACAGTTGCGATATCACCTTCAAGGACATGAAAAGGCTAATATAAATTTCAACCTTAATAATCTGTCTGTTACCATTAATAAAATATTCCAAGAAAAAAAAGTTGCTGCCAAAATTCTCCTCCCCCACACACACAACATATATATATATATATATATATATATATTCCTGGAAGCAGTACTTCACAAAACATCACCTATACGGCAACTTGCCTCCCATCTCAAAAACCAATCAAAGAAGACAAACAAGCCATACAGGGAACTACATGGGAAGAAAGGACCAACTCATAAGAGACGTTCTGCAATGGACTACTACACATCGACACACCAGTGCTGACCAAGCAGCAAAGACTTACATACACCAGCTCTGTGTTGGCACATGATGCAGTCGTACTTGGAACGATAAACGATAGAGATAGATGGAGACAGAGAGACAAATAGAGTTAAGAGACTCCGTACTCTCAACAAGACTCGGTGTTGAAGATGAGGATATATGTGTCTATACTAATATAAAATAAAAAGAAAAGTTATTCAAACTTTACTTGTTTTAAGTTGATTGTTTGTTCTCAGGTGGGAGGCCTAGCCCTGTGTTGCACCTGCTCAGCAAGGATGAGTTTTTATCTCAGCGTCTGAAGTGTCCTAAAAGAAGAATACTGATGGTGAGAAGTAAGTTTGATCCCTTTACTTCTCTTTAAAATTGTTCTCTTTGTATATTCCATTGGTCGGAGCATCCTTGAACTTTCTCTTTTGAAACGATGTGAATCTATTCCTTTGCATTTCTTTTAATATCATCTATATTCTCAAATTTTATTTAAGGAAAGAAGATGAATAAGTAGCACGGAGGGATGTCTGGTTAGTATGGGGGAGTTGTTCGGCACTGACACAATACTGAGTTTCCCCAAAAACATTTTAGGCAAAAAGTATCGTTTTGTTTTAAATTGTTTATTTATCTTTTTTAAAATTATCATTAACTAATGGAGACGTTGTCTAGATTACTTGCTGTAAGATAATTAGGATGGTAACAAATTATATTGATTATTTGTTTGATAATTGATTATATTAATTTTTGTTTTAGGATAAAGGCGGTTACTTACCCACACAAAGAGAAAATAAGAGATATATAATAATAGCGAATAAGAAGAAAAATTAAATACTTGGTAATTGTATATGAACGAACGAACACACTTCTTTATAAAAATGTATCTCTCACACTTAATTCTCGAAAGGGTGATGTTTCTTGTTTGTGAGAGGTGAGTGGAGACAAGGATAGACTGCTACATTGACCCAGCAGTACTTCTTTCTCATCTTGGCTGGGTTGCTCAACCGTGGGTCACTGCGGGAGCAAAGCCCTCAATCTGCCGCTGGCTCTCAATCCGACATCTCGTCTCCAACTGACTCAAGCCGTCTGTGTGCTGGTTATTATTGTTTAATACCCACCTGCTTCTGCTCTTCTTCCGCTTATTTACACAGGTGTATCTCTTGATTGGCGGCTCGGTCGAGGGTCAATATGTTACATTTATTCTATGAGGAATTCATATACATACTAACTCCTGTCACTCTGCCAAACAGCTCTTTAATAAGATGAACACAACCATTCTTTTACGGTCAATAAGGGAGCTACAACATTCATTATATCATTATTTAGTTGGTGAGGTGGTGACTGTTCAGAGATCTTTTCGTTAAACTGTTTTCGGCACCAAGGTCGGATAGTACGCGTGTGTATGTGATAAAATATGACAGGCAACATCTGTCATCTCTGGACAGGAAGGCCAAAGGAAGATAAATTTGATAGGAATTAAATAAAAAACATAATGAAAGATAGGGACATGTGTGATGATCATGATGGTATGATGTAATGATTGAGTGAGATGACGTCACACCAATGAAATACTTTATTTTCGAATATATAATAATTAGAGACTTTGAAAATTAGTCATTTGAGATCCATAGAGCAGTTAAGTTGGTTGGGGTCGGCCACTTGGAAACCGAAAAGAGATGTGGGTCAGGAAGAGTGGTGGCAGTTTCTGTGTAGCGGCAAGCGAGATTCGTTCGTAGACCCTTACAATTTCTTCCACACTCCCTCGTGTTGCATTAGACTGCTTGAATAGAAGCAGTTTGAATAATTAACGTCTGTTTTCGTATCTTGTTAACAGAGTCACTTTTTTTATATTTAATATGCACGAATGGTATCGTATTACACTTGCCAACAATCTAGATATCGTCCTTTGATTATACGAGGATGGTTCTATAACTATAATAAATATTACCACAGAAGTTGGCTATGGGAAGCCTTGTTTACAGTTGACCCTTTTTCAAGGAAATCAATAATGATAGGTCCATTCAAGTCTCAGAACACTGTCAGAATTACTTTTTTTACCGACAGCTGCGCCCGAAATTTTGTTCTTTTACCTGAGATTCAGAACATTTCCACTCCACAGATTGTCTTTTCGATTCATGCTCGAGGTGATAAACTATAGAAAACTATATTATTCTAATTAAGACGGTTTTTAGTGGTAAAAAAGTTAAATAATTCTTTTTCTGAAAAGAGAAACTCTCATTATCGAAAACCTACAAGCGTAACACCGGACATGTATAACCGTTTGACTTTAAAACCAGAGATGTTAAACTCCACAATAATTAACTTACCCTTGCTTGTGAGTGGATAACAGTCTCTGAGGTATAAGTGTAAAGCAATGGAAACTATGGGATGCAGCATGGTGGATGTGAACCAAGGGGGAAAAACGGCTAGCGTCAGCAGATCCTGGGCAGAGGAACCTCATAGATCAACGGCCAGGATCAATTCGTTCAGTCAACTGATGTTGCTCATCTATAAGAGTGGTATGTATTGAAGTGGGGAAAAAAACAGCCAACAAGAAATTACCATTACTTTTTGTCAGGGAACTCCATGATATATGTATGAATTGATGAGTTGAGCAATTTAAGGATTAATTTTTAAACAGTATTTATATTCAAAACGGAAGAGTGTTATAAGTTATCTGAATTTTTGAAACGACGCTAGTTGATTTTCATCGTTCAGGGTTTTCGGACTATTGTCTTCATCTTTACTGTTATATTCCCAACCTTTCCGCCGATATGTTTTCCGACCTTCTTCAAGTGTTTGTCGAACTCAGGAGCCTATACGGAACTTCGAACAATGTCCTTTATTTAATCCGCGGAGGTCGCTTGTTTTGATTTCGTTAACTATAACCGGGTATAAGTGCTAAGTATTCCTGTATTGTTACTCACCTACAATCAGAATTGAACCTACAACCTGATTGTCTCTTTAGAAGCTTTGGGAACCAACGCCTTAAATCGTTACGCTATATATCCAGCTGGACAGTTCAGAATTAATTTTGGGGACTTATAAACTTAATGTTCTCACATCACTATGATTACTACAACAATGTATGATTTTTTTACCTTAGCTCATATTCCATTTTTCGGTTTTTATCTAACCATTTTGATTATTGGTTCCCATATTGTATTCATCTCTATACCTGGTCAATTCAAAATATGTGCTGACTCCTTAAATCGTCTAATTCTCCAGTGTTCCTCACTATCAATTATTTTAACTTTATACTATAAGGGCAGATGGTTTCGCTTTTCTTTCCATATATGATCCGCCATACCTGACTTTTCAATTTTCCCTCGTACAACTGCTCTCTGGTGTTCTTCTAACCTTATTTTTAGTGGACGGCATGTCCCACCTTTGTATACTTTACCACAACTGCAAGGGATGGAGTACACGCAGTTCTTGAACAAGGTGGAAAGTGAGACAAGCACTTGAGAAATCAAAGCCTCCTAAACCAAACATCTAAAAATCGGAGAGACTAGCCATCAAATTGCTATAGGACGATGATAATATCATAATGCTCCCAGACAAAGGCTATGCAACTGTCGTAATAGATAGGGTGGGACAAATTAGCAGACTTGCTTGACAATGTTGGCTATTGTAAAGAAAAGAAGGACCCGACCCTAAAAACAGAAAGGGAACTGTCATAGATCCTCAGTAAGAACAAAGATGTTAAACCCCTTACAAAATACAGACAGCTAACTCAATATTACAGCAAGCGAACTCACAGACATGGTCTTCCGAAAATACATAAGGATGGTATTCCATTGAGACCCATTGTCAGTAACCGAGATCAGTATGTCATCCATTAAACTGCCTCCTTGTAAAGATCATCAGCCCCCTAGCCGGCAAGTCCTCATCATATGTTAAGAACTCTGCCCACTTCGTGGAGAGAATCAGTAGTGCTCCGAAATCGTTACAACCAGATGGTGAGTCTGGTCGTAGTAAGCCTGTTCACAAAGGTACCTACTGATAAGACACTTGCTGTGGTACGGGATAAACTGGTTGAGTTTTTGAGTCCCCAAAACTCACCATGAACTGTCCACCAGTACATAGCGTAAGGGTTATAGGTTTTGGTTCCCTAAGCTTCTAAAGAGAATCATCTGGAGGTTACAGGTTCAATCCTAACAACAGGCGAGTAATAATACGAGAATACTTAGCACTAATACCCGGTTATGGTTAACTGAATAAGAACAAGCGACCCCCGTGGATTAAATAAAAGACATGGTTCGAAGTTTCGTGTAGGCTTCTGAGTTCGACAAACACCAGAAGAAGGCCGTTGGATATATCGGCCGAAACGTTATGAGCATAAGAATAAAGATGAAGACAATAGTTCGAAGACCCTGAACGATAGAAGAGTGTTATTTTATTCAGGGTCGGGTCCTTCTTTTCTTTACAATAGTCAACATTGCCAAGCAAGACTTTTGACTTCCCATATAGTGAATCTTCTAAATCACGACAAATTGAATAACATGTTGCAAGCATGTCAATGATTGCATCATCACAAAGAACCCATGACGTACAAACAACTTTTGTATATACATCACGAGTAAATATTACATCAATAACATCGGCTTAAAAATTGTGATCTTGCTTGATCTAAAAATAGTCAAAATGAAATAGGGGAACTTTCCTTGGTGAAGTGGCTAATGTGCTGAACTGAGACATCGTAGTTAGAGAGTTCGATCTCCAATCAAACTATTTTGTTCACGTTTAAACAAATAATTTTATAAGAGGTAAGAACCCCTTCATCATCATCATCATCATATCGTGCCGACAGCACGGATATCCCTGACCCTCTCTCACCACTTTTCCCTATCGTTCATCGCCTCTGGCAAGTCTTCAGGGCTACATCCCGTATCCTCACATAGCTGCTGTATGTATGTTCGAGCTGGTCGTCCTGCTTTTGCCCGGCCGTATGTGGGGATCCATAGGAGTACGTCACTTATGAGCTTGTCCCTGCTTCTCCAGCAGTGTCCTGCATATCTGGTTCGTCTCACTTGGATAGTTTTCGTGATGGGAGGCAGGTGGCCGTATATTTGGTGCCTTGTGGGCTGTTGCCGCCAGGACTTGTTCAATATTGCTTGCAGCATTCTTGTGTAATTGCCGTCTAGCTTCTTCTCCAGCCGTTTAGTTAGTGTCCACGTAGTGCATCCATACAACAGTATCCATACGACCGCTGCCTGGAAGAAACTGCGTTTCATTTTTTGGAAATCAGACCTGAACGATAAAATGAACCCCCTACCCTTCCCCAACTATTGGTTATATAGTACCACAATTTTGTTTTTTCAGATAACTTTTATAAAAAATGTTTTTATCTAATGATGTTGGAATTCATTCCCAGAAAATAATTCGTTTTATTTTATTCATTTTGTTTCGAGCGTTTTTTTATTTTACATGTTTGTAAAATAATTGAATGCTTAAGTAAGTGTCATACAACTGATGAAATGCTATGCCTGAGTGTTAAGTTTGAAAAATCCAATCTCCGGTGTCTCAAATTTAAAAATATCATTCAGGTAGCGTTTCAAATTATCTGCCTTTTGCGAGACGAATTAGAAAGGAAATTAAACTGATACTGTTTAAACGTATTTGATCTTTCTCCGGTTTTTCGTAAAGTTAAAGAAAAATCGAAATTTAAATATTTATAAAGTTATGGTCGTAACTTTTACCATAACTTTCATCAAAACTTTTATCATGACTTTTATTTATACACCATTTATAGTAGTTTGAACAAGCAAGTTCATTTCCAAAAGAAAAGGTGACACACTAGAGTGAAATAACTCCTTTTTATACGTAAGTAACAGACGTATTTTTATCCTGATAGTTTATTATTCTTGGGTGTCTGGTATTAGTATAAACCAAGTTAATTTTAAAATGGAAATCTCTAACATATAATGCAGAATATTAATGTTTGCGAATGATTCTCTTTTTACTGTCGTAATCAACACGACAGTTGTTTAATTCCCGTTATAGTAGTAGTATCAGTTGATAATAAAAAAAGGTATTCAATGCTATATTATTTTAGAGTTGTTTTCTAACTTGTTGCATATTAGCAAACATAAACAAAAGGGGAAAAACTCTTATGAACATTCTCTTTATTCATACTTTTTTTAAAATGATATAAACATTAAAATATCGCTTGAAATATTAAAAAAACTTGGCTTTTTTCGTTACCTGTGATACTGTAAAACTGTTAATTGTTTATCTTTAAGATATCGCTTGAGAACGTTTAAGCAAATATATTTTTATATTTTTAATGCATGTTAAATAAAATTTCTTAGATTAGATTTCTGGATTTTTAGATTTTTTTTTCATCTTGAAAACTGTTAACTTGTAGTGGCTGTATGTAGCGAGTGAGAGTGAGTTCTCGTCCATATTTTACGGGTATTACTTCACGCTTAGTTCCACTACAAATACAACACAAATTTTTACAAGCACGTGAAAGAAATGGAATATGACACCACGAACATTAAAAAATAAACAATTTAATATTCATAAAACAGGAGTGAAAATAAATGAAAAACATTATGTGCGAGTGGCCTTTGTAAAAAAAAAAAGGCTATGGCTAGTTAGATGAAAATAAGATTGTTCACACGTGTGTGTGTTTAAATGTTAATAGATTCTTTTAAATGAATGGTTCCATGTTTGGCCGAAGTCAGTCGGATAAAAATAATTGTCTTTACTCACATATGTGGGCATGCGTGAGTGCATATGAATGATGGACTGCGAGTGCGGGTCTTTTTTTTCAATAAGTCCACACTGTGTTTTTTCTTAAGATTTTGGCGACAGCGTGTCGCATTGATGAAAGGAAATTTGCATGTCTTTTCCTTTGAATCTTAATCCCGGCCATCTGCGGCTCGGTGATGAGCTATAGTGAAAAGTCTTTTTGGGTAGTAGACGGAATTACTTTTTGGCCGTGGAAGAAATGAATTGAATGACCGACTGCTGACTGACAACTGAGTTGATTTAATTATTTGTTATTTATACTTAGTAGTGAATCAAAAAATAGTTTTATTGCAGCCCTAAAATAGACATTTCTTGACCAATCAGATTCGTATTTTTACTTATTTATTTCAGAGCCTAAATATTTTCTGTTTATTAGTTTCTGATCCTGTTTTTCTAGAATGTTCTTATGTATGTTTTTGTTGCTTATTTTAATACAAAAAATATGTGTAGTCTTTAAACTGTAACGTCCAAATTTGCTAACAATCTTCATTAATTATAAAAATTAATGAAGATTGTTAGCAAATTTGAACGTTACAGTTTAAAGAATACACATTTTTTTAGTATTAAAATAAGCAATGTCAGAATTTATCTTTTATCAGCCTGATAACTTTTTACAGTCTAATCACATCTTTTTTTCTGCACAGAAACTATTTGTTTTCTTTGTTGAAAAATGTAAATAGAATTTACCAAATTTTGATTTAAAAAAGAATTATTTTATTTTGCCTAAAATTGGCAATAATATTTTTTAATTTTAATATTAGTAAAAAATTTCTACCATATTTTGATTAAAAATAGAAAATATTTACCACACTTTGGCATTAAATAACCCAGGAAGGTTAAAGTGCATTAAAGCAAATCAGTATTGAAATAAATATTCTGGCATATTTATTTTTTGTTTGTTTGTTGTTGTTGTTGCTGTTGCTTTTTTCATTTCTTTTTTTTTTTTTTGCAACGAATAAACAACTAATGAAACGCTGTTTGTATTCATAAAACCATTTTATACAGTTTTGTATTCATTCTAACAATCTCATTGTCGGTGTCTTTTTTTTCTGTCACGATTCACAGCTTGAGTCATTTTCTCATTTTTTTTTCTTTTTCTTTTTTATTTTTTTTATTTTTTTAGATATTCATTTAACTTTCTTACTCCTCAAGGAATTCTGATACCAGACAAAATCATTTATTTAATTTACTGGAGAAACATTTTTTTTTTAATTCTAAATGAATAAAGATGTAAATTTCAAGCTTTCATTTTCTTCCTAATATGGTTTTGTATTAGACTTATTCAAGTATGACACACGTTAACGAATGTAGAAGATTAACTCACAACATCTGTGACCTTACATTGATAGCATTCATTCTACAGTACCTATTTGGCTTCCATATTCCGCATGTAAAAAAAAAAAATTCAACCATATATTCCAGATTCTCATTGCAAAGGATATAGCATCATATAGCTTATTTAGGTATCTATCTATCTATCTATCTATCTATCTATCTGTTTAAGTCTGTTCATATCTATCTATCTATCTATCTATCTGTGTAAGTCTGTTCATATCTATCTATCTATCTATCTATCTCTCTGTCTGTCTTTCTAAGTTTGTTCATATCTATTGATCTATCCATCTATCTATCTATCTACTCAGCCACACACGCATACACACATACACTATGTGTGTATGAGTCTTCACTAAAAAGGAATTTATGTAAAATGATTTTTTTAATTATTTAAAAGCACCATTAAAATCATTTTTCTTATCACAGATGCCGACGTAACAAGAAACGAAGGTACCTATTTCGTAACTACCAAAATCCTAAAGGATAGATAGATATATAGATCAGAACTGATATGTAACTTTGTCACTTGGTCCGACACCAAATGTGATACTATCCCTTGGTCCTGCACTAAATGTTACACTATGATTGTGTACGGTACAAAATGTATCAATATCTTCACACAGTACCACTATAATATCATCGTTTTGGTCCGCGGTCAGTTACCAAATATACAGCACAGCACAACTTTAACAATATTGCGGTCTCCGATTCCATACGCCGATATTTACGCCAAATGATATACCATTGTGCATGACATTTGTGGTACCAAACGTAATAATGATAATTGGTCTTATCCTGGTAACGGCACCAAATGCGATACTATAGTTGTTACAGTACTTTTATTTTAGTCTTATAGTTATACAATTGCTGAAGGATTTTTTTATATCATCAATTTTTGTTTTGTATATCTTATCTTTCGGTTTAGTTAGGCTGAGAACCTTTCGGCTGAGTGCATGGGTTAGTTAGGTGAACACATTGAGTGCAGGTGTTCACGCGCGTGCGGGGAGGATGTGATAATCACAGATGTCACAAAAAAAAACAGATAGAAAATATGACTGGGGATGTGAATGACGTCTTGCCTGGAAGCGATGGGCTGAGGATTTTTGGATTTAAAAAAAAAACAGTTAGTTGTGATTAGACGCTAGAGGAATGTAGACGATTTTTGATCTGGGCGAGGCCAGACCAGTTTGGGTCTACGGGATGCCCGCGCGTTGGTTGAGTCAGTGAGTTGAGAGCTGATGATGTACGAACAGTCAGCATAGTAAGAAATTGTGTCTTTCTCTCCTCATATTGGAAAACCTTAAACTCAAAAAGGTAAATAAAAAGTTTCGTACCTGAAACAATTTCGTGTTTTTCGGATTCCTGATGAATATAAGTATGAACATTGTGAATGTTTTTTTACATATATGAACATTTTTTACATATATGAACATTTTCTGAACATATGTATATGTAACATTATCCTGGTAACGGTGCTAAATGCGTTTCCAGATTGTTTGTTTATAAATCCTCAATGTGCTCACGTTGTATTTGAAAGATCTACAGATAAGGAATGACACAATTCCACTGAAACATCTTCTAACGGTCGAAGTGATTTGTTGGAACAAATTTGCCTGGGTGTTGCTAAATCAAAGACAAGAAGGACTCTCGGTCAACAATTAACAATCATTATTTGGAACGTAAGCTCTACTAGAAAACATACACGAGTGAGTTCGAGTCTCATTGGGTGCCCCTTTCGTATGGCCTTGTGCCACATCTAAGTAAAATGCTTTGTAAATTACATGTCCAATATTTTCAATAAAAATTGTTGCTTTATTATCCAGATATACTGTTCGATGTTCAGACTGCATACAGTAGCAGGAGAGAGAAAGAGAGAGAAAATCTGTAAAGGTCTATGACCAGAGACATAAAGAGACCCCGCTCCCGCACCGACTGACGTCACTGGACTCCAACTTCTGACTGACAACCTTTTCAAAATTTGCTAATTTTTGTAAATTTAAACTAAGGATGTCGTTAGTTTTATGTCATTTCACTCAGTTATTGCGCCATCTCACACGTGTCTCTAAATCACTATTTTCATTTCTCCAATCAAACCTGTGACTAGACATGAATCCATTTTGTTTACATTTGATCTTCCTGTGTTGATCGCTGGTGCACTCGCTTGAACTTTCCAAATTGACTTATATTTCCGCTCAAAGATTTTAGCTACCTTACCAGCCAACTGAAAAACTCGCGGTCCGACCAAACCAGATAATAAAATAATTAATATAATCAACCATCACGGCAACTCGATCATAGATAGATAGATTGATTGATAGATAGATTGATAGATTTATAAGCATACACGTATATATATATATATATATATATATATATATATATATATATATATATGAGGGGATCAAAAATAATGCACTGAAACGTTTGATCTTACTGTTTAATCACATTGAAAATATTGGACATCATTGACCTAGCTGAAGCAACAATACACTGTCAATCCCTTTATATGACAATGAGATCTACGTAACATATCCCTACGCTTCACAATGCAATTTTTTAAATAAATAACAAGTGTTTGAACACTAATATGTGCGTGTGCGTTGTGTATAGGATAAACTCAATATCAACAACCAGGTCATTGTGACATTCTTAATCAATAGATGATCACATCGGTAGAGCGATATATGTGTTTGATAAAATAAGAAGTATGGGGTACCCCGCTATTTATCTTTTACATGGATCAGGAAAAAAATTATTTGTGGGAGATTTTTATTTACCAAACGTCGATTGGGTATATGGTTTGCTTGTGTCTCCAGTAAATTCAATTAGTCCACATTTTGGAATACAAAATGACAATAAAGATTTGTTTACATCGGATTTTATTTGTTTATGGAAGAATATACTTGATGTAAAACAGTGGGAAGTAGATTAGATAATACTTCATGAGGTCGTTTTTTGTTTTGTTTTTTTCAAATAAGAAATGTTTCATAGGAGAGGTAAGTTTAATAGCATTGTTTTGGCAAATCTCATCGGGTATGTATTGAAATAGAAGTTTAAATGAAACGGGATGTTGATTATATAAACAAAAAAACAAAGAAATTCGTGTAAACTTACAGGTCTCAGAAAAGGGAGATAATATAGATTGATAGAATCGATATGGCCGCTGCTTGAAAAAATTGTGTTGTGCGACACATGGACACTAAGAGAAATAGAGAAAAAGCTCGAGGGAAATTGCACAAGAATGCTACGAGTCATTTTGAACAAATCCTGGAAGTAACATCCCGCAAAGCAACAGCTATACGGACACCTACCTTGCATCTTCAAAATAATCCAAATAAGACGGACAAGACATGTGGGAAACTGCTGAGCGACATTCTCCTGTGGACCTCTTCACATGGACGAGCAAGTATTGGACGACCAACTAGAACCGATCGACAGCATCACTTTACAGACACGATGTAGTCTACAAGACCAACTAGAAGCGATGGATGATAGAGACGAATGGTCATAAAGAGTCAAAGAAATATGTGGTAGCAGCATGACATAATGATGATGATGATGATGATGATGATGATGATGATGATGATGATGATGATGATGATGATGATGATTGATTGGTATTATACGTGGCGCCTTTGATAAGTATCCAGACTTTTTTTGTGCAGGCATTTAAAATAATCGTAAACTCTTGAAAAATTAATATGTTTAATGCTATACATCTTATGAAATGACTGACCAATTTTTATGATTTCAGGTTCAAATGAGCAGCTACAGCAGCAATTGGAATACACCCTACTAAAGCCTGATTTTCTCAGCTGGTGAATTTCAAAAATGCAATCTGGACGTGAGGACACTTTAGAAGAATAATATGCAATAAAATTCAGTTTTAAACTTGGAAAAAATGCCACAGAAACGTATGGAATGCTTCAAACTGCTTTTGGAACATCTTGTATGAATCGAGTATCTGCTTTTTTGTGGCATAAGAGATTCAAGGAAGGCAGGGAGTCTGTGAGGGATGATTAGAGGGGTGGGAGGAGTAAAGAAGTCAATAAACCAGAGTTGATTGACCAAACGGCCAGGGTCAGGGTTACTATGTCGAGGTTTTAAAGGAGTTTAGGAAGAGATTACTTGGGAAGAGGCCAGCACTCTTCAAATCGGATCAGTGGCATTTCCACCAGGAGAATGCACCAGTCCACAACTCCATCCTTGTTACAGACCATTTGACCAAGATTGGCATCAAGACTGTTCCTCACCCTCCCAATAGTCCAGACCTTGCTTCCTGTGACTTTTGGTTATTCCCTATGCTCACAGGCTGTCGTTATGAGACACTTGAAGAGATGAAACAGGCTGTGACGAAGGTCATTGACTCGCTCACACAAGAGGATTTCCATGAGGCTTTCCAGAAGTTGTTGGAACGGTACAACAAGTGTATTGTAGTCGGTGGAGATTACTTCGAAGGGGACTAAAGTTTCATGTGCGTACTATCAATGAATGTACCCATACGAAAAGAAATCTAGGTTGATCCTCGTAAAAGCAACGTTTTTTCAATTTGTTCATTATTTGGAAGAGTTTGGTCCACTAGAGAAAAGGAGGATAGAAAAAATTATGAATGGCCAAATAAAAGTTGTAAGTAAAGTCGAGGGTGACCTGAAAGTTTCATTTTCAATAGCTACGACACCAAGGAGTAGGGGAGGGCGCTACTCCATTCTCAGGATTGCTCAACTTTACCCTTGATATTCACCTCATAGTGCTGAGTGCTAAGCAAGGCGGCATCAAGTACCATTTTTTGATTCTTTGGTATGACTCGACCTGGGATTGAAACCTGGTCTCCCGGACCACTGGCGAGCACTCTACGTATTAGGCCAATCCAAATAATAATGCCACTGCATGAAAAAGGTTAAATTTGTTGTGGAAATTACAATAAAGATGCAGACAATAGTCCGAAAATTCGTATAAAAATAAATTACCAATCAGTCACTCTTAACATGTATCCTTAAAAGTTGGTTTGAAAACACAAATTAGATTTTATTGGGGAAGATATAAATTGTAATCAACTTGGTTTTGTCAATGGTAAATCAATATTATATTATATTTTAGAAAGTATTGGTATTATAAATGAATATTTGATGGAAAGGGATATTGCGGATATCATAGATTTGGATTTTAGCAAGGCATTTGATACGTTATCTCTATATCACCTTATAGTGAAAATGAAATATTTAGGAACATATTTGAAAATCAAAGTTTTATATCAAAAAATATAAATTATTACATATTGGATCCCAAAATATTTGAGTTGGATATAAATTAAGCAAAAAGGAAATAATAAATAAGAAAATAAATGAGGACTATGATCTTGGGGTTGGTTTTGATGATTCATTTAATGTTGATAATCATATTTTGTCCGTTGTTTCGACGGCAAATGGAATGAATTGATGGATAGTTTGAAATTTTATTTCAACGGAAGCAAATGTTGTTTGCAAAGCACATTAAACCTTGATAAGACCTTATGTTGAATATTGTACGAATGCCTGGTCTCCAGTATCGTGAGAAATTGGAGTATAATATCGTAATTCAAGGGTAGACAAAGAAGAGTGACAGAAATAATAAAAATAGTCAAAGATTACAGTTAAAGAAAAAATTAGAGAAATTAAGATTAACAACTTTACAAGAGTTCGCCAATGACCCTGGACACCTGGGTTCAATCACAGGTAGAGTCATACCAAAAACTCCAAAAATGGTAATTGATGCTACCTTGCTTGACACTCAGCATTATAAGGTAAGGATCAAGTTAGGTGGAGCAATTCAGGGAAAGGAGTTGCGCCTTCCCCTACTTCGGGTCACCCTCAGCTACAGTCGCCAACTTTACTTTTAGTTACTTTAAAAGAAAAATATAACGTTATCTAATTGAAACTTTAAAAATAATTTATGGAATTTTTAATTATGCTAGACTTTTTTTTATCAATATCTCCTCTCGAATTGGAAATTAAATATGATGACAGATTTCAAAAATCAAATCTACTAAATAATTGGATTTTCGGTTTTTAGATTGATATATATTTATTTTTAAATTACCTAATCAGAAAAAAATATATATCACAAGTGTAAGAATATTAAATTCATTGTTTCAAAAATATTGCCAAGAAAAATAATTTAAGAGGACATATTCGGGAACATTAGAATGAAGTAAATGTCATTGTGATATATCCCATGACGTCACTGCATGGACCTTCTACAACTCTATAAATAGTGACTGACTCGATAAACGAGCTAAGAGAGTCAAGTCAGTTACCGGTAACCGTTACTCTCTGTAATTCCTGTAAATATATACTGCTGTAAACCTTACATCTCTTTGTGTTATTCATTTCTGGCCTTTCGAGGCCACATCATTAACATATTTTGATCTGTACACTGTACTTAAAGCGTATATGTAGTGTGAAAAGATTTTTTTCAATTTGATGTGAGAAGATAGTTGAAAGTAGAGATGCCTGGGGAGGGCAAACAAATCAGTAAATAAATATCAAATAAAGCTACTATCATACGTTTATAGATTTCTTATTACAAGGATTGATGGAATCCAACCATGGTTTCTCCAGTCATCTGCACCAAATATTGTGGATAATAGTGGTGTCATTTGGAACAAGCCAAGGGGATATTTTTAACTCGTTCCTTTATGAAAGGTTAATGATTCTCTTCAGTGTTGATGTCAGGCCAATATCCTCTCTATCTGTCAATTTGTCTTTTCAGAAATATTCACACTGAACATTTCTTTACCAATGAATCAGTCATCAAACAAATATTTCTTATAAGCAGTTTGTGAACCATTTGCGTAAAAAATACCGGAAAAAAATTGAGTAGGCAATGGGCTATCATTTACATTTAAGGTTCTCTCAACTGTCTAGTCTAGAGCAGACTTGCTCAGTCGGCTGGGGGGATATAATACACTGACTGCTTCTCTGCCGTGGGGTAAGACCAGCCCCAAAGGAGTGTCCTGCATATGACACTAAACAATCTGATGGTGAGGTTCCAGTAATGCAGGAGCTTTGAGGAATGCTGAGCGCACATTCATTCCCACTGCTCCCAGGTTCACTGAAGCCCGACGTAGAAGCACCAGATAGGGTCTAATCTCTAGGTCAAAAAGAACTAAACTGTGTACTTATGCTAAACTAAATTGCCCGAAATAAACAGAATTGTTTTAAATAGAACTGTTTTGACATTTAACTGTGTGGGGATAAAAACTATACTTATACTAAACAAAATTGTTTAAATTAGAACAGTTTGTCAAAACTGAATAGCTTGAAATAGAAATGCTTTTGATAATTAAACTGTGTACTTACATTTAAACTGCGTTCTTATGCTCAACTGAGTTGTTGGAAATGGAACAAAAAAAATCTGAATGTGAGTACAGGTAAAAAATCATACATAATAGTAAAAATCCTAGTCAAGTAAGAACATTAGGTTTATAAGTCGCAAAAAATCACTCTGAACTGTCCAGCAGGACACATAATGTAACGATTATAGGCGTTGGTTCCCTAAGCTTCTAAGGAGACAATCGTTTGGAGGCTGCAGGTTCAATCCTGACTGCAGGTGAATAACAATACAGGAATACCTAACACTTGTACCCGGTTATGGCTAACGTGGATTCAATAAAGGATGTAGTTCGAAGTTCCGTGTAGGTTGCCAAGTTCGACAAACACCTGAAGAAGGCCGGGAACATATTGGCCAAAACGTTGTGGAAATAACAATGAAGACAATAGTCCGAAAACCCTTAAGGATTAAAAAAGGGAACTGTTTTTGTGTGCTAAAATGAATTATTTAAAATGGAACTGATATGATATTGAAACTGTACTTAATCTGAAATGAATTGTTTGAAATAGAACCGTTTTGACATTTGACAGTGTGTAAATAAAATTTATACTTATACTAAACTGAATTCGTTGAATTAAAACTGTTTGACTAAACTGAATAGATTGTAATAGAAATGTTTTTGACAATTAAACTGTGTACTCATGCTAAATTGAATTGTTTGAAATAGAACTGATTATTTGTTTAATAACGGATACGGCATTAAATAACCTACAAAGGTTTATATGCCATAAAACCCAAACAACAAATCAACAATCTAGAGCAGACTGCCAGAGGCATCGGTATCCAAATGAACTCAATTAAAACAGACTTCACGTGTTTTAATAAAGATGGTGCCATCTCCTTATTAAATGGTAGGAATTAGTAGGGCAGTTCACATACCTTATTAGCAATGTCTTATCAACTAAAAGAAACGTCAACATATGAAGAGTAATAGAATAAACTGTTTTTTGAGAAGTTATCGACCGTAGGAAATCTGACCTCTCATAAAATGAAACGGAGATACTTCCTTACTATAACCGTACCAGTACTATGATATGGTAACACCACTTGGATTTAAACGAAATCCCGGAATAAAAAGCTAGATAGGAACTACACAAGGATCCTGCTTGCTATTTTGAACAAATTCTGAAGACTCTACCCTACAAAACAACTGCCGTGAGGCCACTTGCCTCCCATATTATGAACCATACAAGTAAGACGAACAAGATATGCAGGCCACTGTTGGTAAGTGAGGACAACTTCTATGGAATCCTACACATGGACTCACCAGTGTTGGTCAATCGGCAATAAATTTCATTCATCTGCTCTATACGGACGCAGAATGCCGTCTAGAGGACTTATTTAGAGCGATGACCGATTGGGGCAGATGATTAGAGAGTTTTAGTGAACAGTGCTGACAGCACACTTTGATAATTAGTAACGGGCGGAATGATAAATTTTCGTTAACTTTATTAATCTGTACTTTGGCTGGCAAACAAAACGTATTGTTTCTAATTTGTCACCCATGTCAGTACGGAACAAATGTATAGTTGCTTAACATCGGTGATCTAATAGGAAATAACGCTTTCAGAGTGATTTCACAGTGATATTCCATCAAAAGCGTATGCACATTTCTTTAAAAGTGATATATCCAGCTGGAAAAAAAAGACACCATTTAAAACTATAATCACACACACGCACACACACAGAGATGGCAAGATAGATATCGAACTGACAATCATCTGATACAATAGCTTACTAATGAATGCATCAACCGAGAATGTCATAAGCACTGATTCGCTAAAACTCTCTCGCCATCTGCCCCAATCGGTAATCGCTATAAATAAGTCCTCTAGACGGCATTCTGAGTCCGTATAGAGCAGATGAATAAAATTTATTGGCGATTGGCCAACACTGGTGAGTCTACGTGTATGAGTCCATAGAAGTAGTCCTCACTTATCAACAGTGGCCTGCATCTCTTGTTCGTCTTACTTGGAGAGTTCATAATATAGGAGGCAAAGTTTAGCTGAGTTTTTAACCAATGTCGAAATGATGTGTGACCAAGTTACTCAGTAAAAAGAAAATTTGAGCTAATGACCTTACTAGATGCTGCCTTACGACAAATGCCTAGATTAAAATTTTCCAAGCGTTAAAGATACCCCGAAAAAGTATTCCGAACCCCCAAACTCACAGCAGCACCAAAAGTACATGACAGATCATTCCAAATATTCTTTAAGCAATGGAAAAGCTCATTCTCACTCTTTGAGTATTCTCTTCGAACTCTCTTATCCAATTTATCATATTTTAACTCAGTGAGATAGGTCAGAATATTCATATGACCAAGACATAATTTCAAAAAATCTTTCTTTTTTTTTGACACGAGGAAATGTTGACATTATTTAGAAGTGTTTATGATCGTTGTTTTGTTAAAAGGGGAATTTTTTCCTCTCATGCATAAACTACATGATATAGCGTGGCTCTGAAAAATAAGAATATAAAGTAATTTTTCATGATTCTCTTGACTTGAATCAAATCTCTTCTAAGACACCCCAACACCATAACGGAACCACAACCATACTAAACTCTAGTCCACGCAGATTCGTAATTCAATATTTCTCTAGGCTTTCTTCTCACATAGCTAAAATGTTCATATTTGGACTTAGCTGTCCACAGAACATTTTGCCGCTCTTTCAATGTCCAGTCCCTATGCCTTTTCGCCTATAACAGTCTTTTCTACTTATCCACCTTCCATAACAAAGTTTTTTTTTAATGGCGACGAACCTCCTAAGCTTTGCTGATCCAAGTCGATTTTTCACCGTTGAGAAAAACTTCAGTGGATATCTAGAGGTACTAAAATTATCTGTCAATTCTGAAGCAGTTTTTCTTTGCTCTTAATAATCAAGTGTTTATCCTCAACAACAGTTGTTATTTTTGGTGCACCCATTGTTTTTCTATCAACATGTATACCAGTTTCTATCTGCTTCTGTAACGTATATTGCACCTTATATCTAGAAATCTTCAACTTCAAGGCGATGTGTCTTTGAGAGTCGTCTTATTTGAATAGATGTTTAACTTACGCCTTCGCCTCAATGCTTAGCGGCTTTGATGTTGCCATTTTGTTCAAATTACATCAAAATTTGAAAAAAAAAAAAAAAAATTGAAAATACTCTTGTAATATGCACAATTTTTTTTTTTTCGTCAGTCAAAGATAGCTAGGTTTTGACCAAAATGTGTGTTTCTTTTAAATAGAAACCAGTGAAACAACATGAGTCAGCGCTAAGTTAATATTCAAAACCGGTATTAACATTTAAACTAGTTTAAAATTTCGGTAATATGAAAAAGTCTACTGAAGATCATTAATTGCGGAAAAATGTTCATAACTTAGCAAAATGTATTATGGACAGATAATTTTGAACTTCGGTCGTAAGAGGATAGAATAAGTGAGAAAAAAGCGAGGAAAAAATTGAAAAACATAAGCAAACACACTGTACTTTTAAAAATGTTATCTTAATTTAATGAAATGGAAGACTACCTCATTTTAATGTATTTTCATACAAGGTTTTCTCAAACATTTTTATACGGGGTGTTCACAAATACTTTACCTGTAGTGCCGTATCACTTATCAAGAAGTAAACACCGAATAATATCGCACCACCTTTTTTACCATAAGCAAAATGACTAGAATATATATGAGAAGTGTACTTATTTTTGTATTGCAATATGTTCATAGTTTTGTTAGAGGGATTTCAATGCTATTGAGTTTGGCAATAAATAATACATGTCTATAAATGTATGAAAGGTTTATTTTTTATTTATAACATCCCTCCTGTATATAATCTGTGCTTTAAATGCAAAAAGACAAATACTGTAATTCCATGTAACAGTTGAACCTTGTCAAGAGAAGCTAACACTTTTGGATTTTATTAGAAATTGTAAACCAAAGTCAGACAAAGGTTAGAATAATTTTGGGAATTTTGAGTTAATGACAAAATTTTTAGAGAAAAAGGAAAAAAAAAAGGAAAAACGGAATAACTGAATTAACCTCCCGCGCAAGCGCTAGAAAACACATGTATATCTTTATAAAAGGAAGAAATATTTAAAAGCCTAGGTGACACGGACTGTGTTAAACATACTACCAAAGTACTAAACAAATCCACTCCAAATTTGGCAGAGTTCAAATAACAGTAAAATATATATTGTCTTTTACTATATCATATTTACCAACCCCTCCGCTAGGGCAGGATATGACACAAGGTCAATTTTAAAGCGGAGTTTAACAGGTTTGAATTCAGAGTTTTCTTCTCCTAGACTAGTTGCCTCACCAATGCTGAAGAACTCAGTCTTCCCTACTATTTACCCATAGCTGGAGGGAGAATAATTGGATTCATACCTTTCGCAAGGTTATTAGTGCTATGTGAAATGTAATCAGTCTCGTCCAGGATTTGAACTCGTGTCGCCGTGTCCATTTCCTACGACGATAACCATTACATCACGGGCACCTTCTATACTCACTCCCACAATATTGTCATTTTACAATACATGAATGATTTTATTCTTTATTCGTAAAATCACTGCTGTATATTATCTGTGCTTTAAATGCAAAAAGACAAATATTGTAATTCCAGATAAGAGTTGAACCGAGTCAAGAGAAGCTAATACTATTGGATTTTATTAGAAATTGAAAACCAAAGTTAGCGTAAAAATAGAATGCCTATAAGGATGCAAAGAACAATAAATAAGGACTCCGATGAAATTTTTCAAAAAGAAAGTAATTGTGGACATTTTCTAAATTAAAACTTAAAATTGGCAGAAGGTGGGAAGAAAGAAAGAGAGAAAAATATTTTTTCGAAAACTATGGGAAGCAGCATGGAGGACGTAAAGGCAAACGGATAAACCCTCTGACGATTTAACGTCATGCCTAACCAGGCCCTGGGCGAATTAATACTACGGTTCAAAGGTCAGGATCAAATAGTTCGATCGAAAACTACTGCTACTCATCTATAAGGGTGGCTTATATAGATGAGAATAAAAACAGCCATTGAAAGATTACCATGACCCACATTCAAACCACCTGTCCAAACCGCATCGCTCTTCGAGCGGGTGAAAAAGAAGCGCGTCCTGCTGAAGTTGGAGCCCTGGCTTCAGTGTTCGAAAAATAAGCTACGGCGCTCAAACTAAAACAAAAATGATTAAAATGCAAACGAACAATAGAAACGGTGACATTCAAAGTTAAAATTTTAAATAGAATAGGACAACTACCGGAGCTGACAGCATCGGCGATAGATCATAATATAGACATAATATGCATATAAGAACACAGGTACACTCATAGCGAAGATATTAAATATTGCGATACTGGCAATGGATGGACGATAGCCACTGCATCTGCATAGAAAAACTCTGTCAATTCCACGATAGGAGGTGTAAGTATGCTTATATGACCACGAACCCTAAAATCACTAAATAGCATCGAGAAAATACAACTGAGGATGATGGTAATTATTTTTAATGGCAAGCCCAGCGCAACAATCATCACCTGCTTCAGCTCTACCAATGTTAATGAAGAAACTGACCTCATCGACTTCTACAATGAACTATCCTCCATTGTTCGTAGCATCCCAAAACACCACAAATTCAGCTTACACAATACGTCAAATAGAAATGGGGAACATCTAACAGATATCACATTAGAAAATAGATTAACATGTCTCAATATAAAATTTCAGAAAAGGAAGGGAAAACTATTGACCAACACCGACGCAAAAAATACTAAAACACAGTGAGACTACGTCCTTATAAATAAGAAATGGAAAAATAATACATTGAATTGCGAGGTATATTCCTCTTTCGAGGGTGTGTCCTACAGTCACCGAAATGTCACAGTAAAGATACGACTAAGCATATGAAAGAATACGGCCCGAACAACAACCAATGTACACTATGACTGGTTCCTGCATAATATCAGGACTAATTGAGATAAATATGTGTTAACACTAAGAAAAAAATTCGATGCACTACAGAAGAAATCAGAAGCACATACTCCAAATCACAAGCATGAGAATTTCGTCAATGCCCACTTAGTAGCAGCAGCAGAATGCATACTAAGTAAACAAAGAGCTAAACATAGAGTCCCATGAGAGATGTTAGAAAAAAAAGTATGCAGACGGGAAAACTGCTCCCAAATGCAACAGAAAGAAACCAATTAATACCAATTCTCAGAAAGTTAAAAAGGCACAAAATGAATTATCTAACATATACCTAAAAGAACAAAAAGAATACATACAAAATCAGATCAATAAGATTAAAGACTTGATTGAAGATAGACAATCTAGAATAGCAGGGCAAATGGTAAACGAAGTTAGCTGGAGGAAGAGCACTGCCAAAGCTAAACTGAGAGCCACCATCAAGAAGAACGAATACAAGTATGGAAACAACATTTCGAGAATTTACTCGGAAACTCTCTGAAAGTTACACATGAACTAATCACGAGAATTATTAGTAAACAAATAGACATCAAACAAGGACAGTTGACGCAAGAAGAACTCAACTCAGTACAAAGAAAAATTAAAAGAGGACAAGCAGCAGGACTTGATGAAATACCCCCAGAAATATAGAAGACTAGAGAATTCTACAACATACTGCCCCGACACTGTAATCCCGTACATAATCAAAACGCAATAAACAGATGGACAAAGGGATGCATCCTCCACTTTCCTACGAAGGGCGACCTCGGATTAGCCAAGAACTACCGGGGTATAACCCTTACATCCATATCGGCCAAGATGTACAGTGCTTTACTATGCAATTGCATAGAATCTAAAATTAAAAACATTTTTAAGAAGAACCGAAATAACTTTCGGAGAAATCGATCCACGACATCACAAATTTTGACTATCCATCGAATTCTGGAAGGTGTACGTGCAAAAAACTAGACTTCTCCAAGGCCTTTGACTCCATTCACAGAGGAAGTATGGAGCAAATACTACTCACCTACGGTCTACCCAAAGAAACCGTAGTAGCCATAATGATGCTATATAGAAACACGAAAGTAAAAAGGTGTGCTGCAAGGAGTCACATTAGGCCCCTACCTCTTTATCATCAGTCTAGACTAATGTGCTTAGAGCGTCTATTTATAAAATGAAAGACAATGGTTTCAAGCTGACAAAGTAAAGAAGCAGAAGATACCCCACACATACAACTACGGACGCGGACTACGCCGATGACATAGCGATTCTGGCAAATACACCCGCTCAAGCCGAAACCCTGCTAAATAGTCTAGAACGAGCTGCTGCAGGCATAGGCCTCCATGTCAACGCAGACAAGACGGAATACATGTGCTTTAATTAAGGAGACGACATCTCTACACTAATCGGTAGTTCTCTGAAACTAGTAGACAAGTTCAGCTACCAAGTAAGCACTGTCTCATCAACCTAGACAGACATCAACACGCGACTAGTAAAAGCATGGACAGCAATTCATAGACTATCGTTCATATGGAAGTCAGACCTGACCAATAAAATAAAACGCAGCTTTTTCCAAGCAGAGGTCGTGTCGATAGTGCTATATGGATGCACTACATGAACAAAACGTATGAAGATAAAGCTTGACGACAATTCTATAAGAATGCTACGAGCAATATTAAACAGGTCCTGGTGGGAGCACCCCCAAAAGCCTCAGCTGTACGACCACTTACCACCCATCACCAAAACTATCGAAGTTAGACGAACCCGGCATGCGAGACACTGCTGGAGAAGTAGGTACAAACTCAAAAGTGACATACTCCTGTGGACCCCTTCGCATGGACAAAGGTAGGACGACCAGCTAGGACCTGTGCCAATACAGGATATCGCCTTGAAGACCTACCGGGAGCGATGGACGATAGAGAAGGGTGGCGGGAGAAGGTCGGGGAGATCCGTGCTGGCAGCGTAACATGATGATGACGATAAAATAAGAAAGTCTTGATACATTTGGTTTTGAAGTAAATTTATTATTTAACTAAAATTATCAGGGTATATATATATATATATATATATATATAGCGTATGTGTACATATATGTGAGAGAACACGCCTGTGTGTGTCAATGTGTATACTTATTCTAACGCAAAATTTGACAAAGATATTTTCGATATTTGAGAAGTCGTAGCTTTACATTGATATCCAATATATATTATATATGTGTGTGTGTGTGTGTGTATGTATGTATGTACGTGTATGGTGAGGAGCTTGTGTATGTGTATACTGTGTGCATCCTTATTCAGACTTACAGTTTTATTAGAACATTTCTGAGATTTGTGAAGCATATATTGCCATATGTATATTTATATATATATGAAAATGTACAGGGATAAAAAACACAAAATCTTCAGAGGATGATAGTATTTATAGAATCATTAGCCAATCATTATGGATTCCACTCATTATAACAGCAAAATATTCTAATTATTAAATGACAAAAATGCATATGAACAAATTTCTCCAAAAACCATAACTAAAAATATAGATGTCCAATAAAAAAACAACAAATCACATAGGAAGACAAATTCTGATCTTCATTAATTGACGGTCACCAATCAACCAATAAAATTTATGTTTCTTCGAAAGTCCATACACCTGGAATTTCTTTCTGACCAATTATTTCTGGGAGTGGATCTACACCTCCCATAACATCACAAAATCTTTAACCAAAATGTTAGCCCTTCTCTTAGGCATGATTAGCAATTCGAACATCAAGAATTCCAGTGATTTATACAGCAAAATCACGTATGGCACATTGAATAAGGTGTTTGATAGGAAAGTGCTTCTCATTGAAATCATCTGGAGGTTGCAGGTTCTGTTGTATAGTATCATCATCATTATCATCATGTCGTGCCGCTAGCACGGATATCCCTGACCCTCTCTCGCCACATTTCCCTATCGTTCATCCCCTCTGGCAGGTTTTCAGGGCTACATCCCGTATCCTCACAGAGCTACTGTATGTATGTTCGAGCTGGTCGTCCTGCTTTTGCTCGGACATATGTGGGGGTCCATAGGAGTACATCACTTATGAGCTCGTTTCTGCTTCTCCGGCATTGTCCTGCGTGTCTGGTTCGTCTAACTTGGATAGTTTTCGTGATGGGAGGCATGTGGCCGTATAGTTGGTGCTTTGTGGGGTGTTGCCTCCAGGACTTATTCAATATTGCTCGCAACATTCTTGTGTAATTGCCGTCTAGCTTCTTCTCTAGTCGTTTTGTTAGCGTCCAAGTGGTGCATCCATACAGCAGTATCGACACGACTGCTGCCTGGAAGAAGCTGCGTTTCATTTTATCGGTTAGGTCTGATTTCCATATGATCGATAGCTTATCGATAGCTGTTCATGCCTTCGTTAGCCACGAGACTATGTCTTTTTTGGTTACTACGCGTATACATATACAAATATACACGGAACATAATCAACTGATAATGACAACTTCAATAACGAACGAATGCAGTTCTTTATAAAAATATAAATCTCTCACACTTTATTTTCGAAAAGGTGATGTTTGTTGTGTGTGAGAAATGAGTGGAGACAAGGACGGACTGCTATATTGACCCAAGTTCTTCTCTCGACCATAGTAGCACTTCTTTCGCATCTTAGCTAGGGTTGCTCAACCGAGGGTCACTAAGAGCCCAAAGCACTCTGTCTGCAGCTGGTTCTCACATCGGCATCCTGTCTCCAACTGAGTTTGAAACGAAACACATGAAGAACGTCAAAGGACACATCGGCCGAAACGTTATAATTATAATAATAATAATGAAGAGGTCAATAGTTCGGATATTATAAATAATAGCAATATTCCTGTTGTAAAATGCATCAAACGTTTAGAACTCCATTTCATGAAAACAATTATCCCATTACCAATTCACAAAGTTATTCAAATTTGCACATTATACAAGAAATATTGCCTGGTTTCGATAAAATAGTATTTTTATGAACAAAGATCTGGTTTACCCATGGGTAAATCCTAAACTTTCAAGAATCTGATTACTTGAAACTTTTATACACAAATATTCTATGTCCGTTATGAGTAAGTAAAGTCGTTAACCTCAGTCGAGAGTGAGTCGAAGACTCCCTTTTCATTAGCTACTACACTGAGGTGTAGGGGAGGGTGTTACTCCATTCCCTGGATTGCTCCACTTTATCCTTCATCCCTACCTTATAATACTGATTGTTAAGCAAGGTGGTATCAAGTATCATTTTTTGAGTCTTTGGTATGACTCGACCTGGGATTGAACCCTAGTCTCACGAACTATTGGCGAACACTCTACTCATTAAGGTCAATATCCCGGGTATGTTCATTATACAAATGATATATTAATCATATATCAGCGGCATAATGACTTGACAAAAATTACGGATTGATTAAATATTATTGAATCTACAATGTATTTTACATATGAACTAGAAAATAATAGCACCTTAGTTTCCATGAACATTTCATTAATTATTGTTAATAACGGTAAATTAGAATCTAAAGTTCATCAAAAATCCACAAATAAAAATAACCATAAACGTTTTGAATCGAATCATAACATCAAAATAAATGGGCGAATAATCATAGGTTTTTACGTTTGATCTCTTGGAATTTGCACCCTCAAATCTTTGAATAATGAATTCGACTACGTAGAAAATTCCTTCATGCACCTTCTATATTCTAAATCTTTTATAAAATATTTTAAAAAACATGGCAAAATAAAGCTCTCAAAATCTCAAAATATTCTCTAGAAATTCAAAGCAATATTTTTTCAAATAAAAATTCATTACATAGATATATCATTTTACCCAACAACTGAATAGCATTCAACATCGAAAAAACCTAAGCAACATTGGAATTAAAACAGTCCCTAAATTTTTAACGACAATCTAATTAATGAAAACAAATTAGAACGCCCACATCTAATCCAGAGCAAGGGTTAACGAAATTTTATGTCTGGATTGTTGTTAAAAATTTCTGGCTGAATCTTCTGGTTGTCACAATAAACGAATTTATGAGAATGCAAGAGATTTAGAAAGAAAAAACATAGATAAAGGTTTGGTAAAACACAGTTTAGAAACTAACCACAATTTTAATTTTTAAGATTCCAAGATGTCAGTTTATATACGTAATAAAAAACGCGGAAAAAATGTTGAATCTAATATCATTTAAACCACAATACTATCAAACAGAAAGCGGTTTTTTTCAATATGTATCTTTATTAGGTCATATTGGTACTGAATAGTTAAAAAATAATTTGTCTTTATTGTTTATGTATATTTGGAAAGATAAATGGACAATTTGTCATATTAATCTGACAAAAGAGACCGAAAGAAATAAGTGAAGACAGAAAGACTTATTGAGAAACGGAATGATTAGGAAAGGTGAATATGAATTAAATGGTAGAAATGGTAACATAGATAGATAGATAGATAGATAGATAGATAGATAGATCAAACAGGCTGATATAGATAGACAAAACAGACTGGACTTGATAGATACAGTTAAGTTACGAAATGTTTGAAAAGTTAAGTTATGAAATGTTTGAAAAAGAATGATATGAACATCATATGAACATTAGCTAGCTAGCTAGCTAGCTAGATAGATAGATAGATATGATATTTTCATGAATAAATTCTCAAACACTAATAACATAAATCACCCAAATTTGAAACAGATTTTGAAACGGAAAAAAATGAAAAGTTTTAAAACATTCTATATGTTTTAAAACTTTTTCATCCTTTCATGTCATTTAATAACTCACACTGAAGGTCTAAAAACCAAAACGCTTGACGTTGGCTAATAATTCTATAAATAAATTAATTCTCTAAAGACTTAATGTTTTATTCTCTCTGTACACTTTTATACTGTCGGATTATTTCCAGTATATATATATATATATATATATATATATATATATATATATATATATATATATACATAAATATACATATATATATATATATACATAAATATACATATGTATATATATATATATATATATATATATATGTGTGTGTGTGTGTGTGTGTGTGCGTGCGTGCGTAAGGAAGTGTAGTGGGTGTATCAAATATAAACAACTGTACTGCTTGAAGTCTTCCTAAAATCCTCATGAATATTTGAAACCATAAAAATGTCTGTTCCTGTATATATATATATATATATATATATATATTCACGTCTGCATTAATCTAACTGTATGTATGTATGTATGTATGTGTCAATGTTGAAATATATTTCTATAAACGTAGTATTATGAATTATGAAAATAGATAACTGCATTTAAATGTTCTCCGGCTATAAAATATTTGTATTAAACATTCATGACATGATTTCATGAGAATCCTTAAGTTCGATCATGCATCTAATTTAAGATGTCATTATAAATACGTGGTTTAAACCTAAATGTGATATAACTGGTATTAACTACAGAAATGATTTCATAACTAAGTCATTCAAACTCCAGTAACAAAACAACCAGTTAGAGCTGCTGTCGAAAATTCGAAATAATGGTAATAATGATAAAAACCTGGACATGGCAAAGAAAAGGAAACTTTAAGAGAGAAACAGAATCTCTCCTAATGGCAGCACAAAACAGCGCCATAGGAACCAATCATATCAAAGCGAGGACAGATAAGACGCAACAAAATAGCAAGTGAAGACTATGCGGTGACAGAGATGAAACCATCAATCACATAATAAGCGAATGCAGCAAATTGGAGTACAAGGAGTACAAGGCTAGACACGATTGGGTGGGCAAGGTGATCCACTGGGAAATGTGCAAGAAATTTAAATTTGACCATGCCAACAAATGGTATATGTACAATCCAGCACCTGTCCTAGAAAATGACATGCACAAACTCCTGTCGGACTTTGATATACAAACGGATCACCTAATCTCGGCCCAAAGACCAAACCTTATAATAATCAAGAAAAAAAAAAAAAAAAGAAAATCCACAAAATTGTCGACTTTCCAGTCCCGGCAGACCACAGAATGTGAAAAGAGACCTTGCTAGAGAATTGAAAAAAATATGGAACATGAAGGTGACAATTATACTAATTATGATTGGTGCCTTTGGCACGGTAATTACATGATTATTAAAGGGCCTGGAAGATTTGGAAGTTGGCGACCGAGTGGAGACCATCCAAGCAACAGCATTATTGAAAACGGCCAGAATACTGAGAAGTCTTAGAGACTTGAGGAGACTTGCTGTCACTCAATCTCCTGTGAAATACCATCAGCTTACGCTGATATGAAAAATCCCAATGAGTAAATAATAATAATAATAATAATAATATTGGAGTTGGTGTGCTTGGAACAGTCCTCAAAAACCAGGAAAATAAACTGGATGAACTGGAGTTTTGAGAAAGAATTGAAACAATCAATCTCAGCACTACTAAAATCTATTAAGAATCCTAGAAAATAGCTGGAGAATTAAGGAGTCTCGTGTGAAAAACTCCCAAGGAGTAACTTAATAATAATAATGATAATAATAATTTTTGCCTCTTGCCACTTAAATCCTCTTCAGGAGGCCGAAGAGATAATAAATATTATGCCAGTGGGGAGGAAGTGAAAACCCCAAAGATCAAGTGGCTCAAAGAATAGTCAGTAGAATATTATGAGGCAGTGATACATGCTCTCATTCGTAGGTAAAACTATTGAGAGAAATGGTAACTTCTGTCATTGGATCAGATTTTGTTAATACTATGTGCGCTTTTTGCGGCTAATCTAAGCTCGATATCAGAAGTAAATAGCAAATGTATTAATGATTAACTATTTGCTTCGGTTAAAAAAAAAAAGTCAGCGCTTTTTTCTAAGAAAACTAATCACCCCTTTTTTATTTCACGCGTCTTAACATTGAAGAGAGAAATTCAATAGGTCTATTCACCAGGTGTGCCAGAGAGTGCAGGTTCAATTTTAACTCCCTTAACCTTTCCTCTCTTCTGGTGATCATGACTTACAAGTGTTTGATATGCCGCTGGGTGCAATTGAGTAGATCACCCTCGACAACTTGTCAAGTTTGATTCTGCACTCCATAACCTTGCTTCCATTGAGTCTAAATCGATCATCAGGTACTAAGTTTAGCACGAGGCTTCCCATTCCGAGCGCTTCTGTCTGCAATCCTAACTAGAAAACCAGATTCATTTTAATTTTAAATACCTGGAGCTTGCTAGAGAGCTGAAAAAGTAGTGGAACATAAAGTTGACAGGGATACGTGATGAGAACAACCCCAATACAATAAGAAAAGCGAATGAGGAACAAGAAATCCAAGGAAGAATTGAGACCGTATACATCAGAACATTACTGAGATTAACTTGAATATTTATAAAAGTCCAAGAGGACTGAGGAGACTCGGACTCCAGTGAAGGCAACCAATTACTATTGGTGATAACAAGCCGCACTGAGTGGGAAAGGTTATCTACTGGGAATTATGCAGCAGATAAAAATTTGACAATGATGACAAATGGTATAGACAAAAAAGAGATTCGGTTCTACAAAAGGAGATGCTAAAAACTCACTGCGACTTAAAGATACAAACGGATCATCCAATACTGATCAGAAGGCCAAAACTTATACTAATCAATAAGAACTTAGCGTGAAAAGAAAAAAAAAGTATAAAGACAGGTGAATACTTGGATCTTGCTCGAGAACTTAAAAAGCTAAGAAACTTGAAAATTATGGTGATACCAGTTGTAGCTGGCGCCCTTGGAAGAGTTCCCAAAGACATAGAAGAGACTGAAAGGATCGAATCCATATAGACCACGGCATCGGTAATTTTAGCTAGAATACTTAGAAGACTTCTGGATAACTCATCTGGTTTGGTTTGGTTTGGTTTTATGACATATCAACCATTGTAGGTTATTTAATCCCAAGTCTTTACTATACGTATATATTAAATACATGAATTCTAAATGTATTTTGCATAGAACATTTTTAAAGCCTGAGCTCATTTTTCCATATAGTTAAATGGTTTCACTTATTTCTATCTAATACTAATAATTCTATCAACTATTAATCATTTGTTTGCACACAGTTTAACGTTTTCAAGTATATCTATGCATCACTAACAATTCAATTCAATTGAATATCAATCATTTGTTTACACACAGTTAAATGATCAAACAGTTCTATTTCAAAAAATTCAGTCTATCGTAAGTATACATTTTTTTTACACAAAGTTAGATATAAAAAGACTTCTATTTCAATCAATTCAGTTTCGCAGAAGTTCACCTTTTAAATGTCAAACAGTTCTATTTGACCCACAGATAGTACCCTCTCAGGTGCTACCACTCCGGGCTACAGTTGACCTGGGAGTGATGGCAATGAAGGGGTACTGGTACAAGTTGTCGAGGGTGATCTACTCAATTGCACCCAGCGGCATATCAAACACTTGTAAGTCATGATCACCAGAAGAGAGGAAAGGTTAAGGGAGTTAAAATTGAACCTGCACTCTCTGACCTATTGAATTATTACTGGAGCCTTCCCATTAGATTGTTTAGTGTTGTATCTAGGACACTTTTGGGGAGAGTCTTACTCTTCTGCAGAGATGCAGTCGGTGTATTCTGCAGCCCCAGCCGACCAAACCACTATAATTAGTGTTCATGGGGCAGTTATCAAAGGATTGGTAAAAGGACGAGTGGAGACCATCCAAACTACAGCTTGTTGAAATCGGCCAGAATACTGAGAAGAGTCCTGGAGACTTGAAGAGACTTGCTGTGGGGTGTTGCCGCCTGGACTTATTCAATATTGCTCACAGCATTCTTGCGTAATTTCTGTCTAGCTTTTTCTCCAGCCGTTTAATTAGCGTCCAAATAGTGCATCCATAAAGCAGTATCGACACGACTGTTGATGATAGAAACTGCGTTTCATTTTATCGGTCAGGTCTGATTTCCCTATGATCGATAGCTTATCGATAGCAGTCCATGCCTTCGTTAGCCGCGTGTCGATGTCTTTTTCGGTTGATGAGACTCTGCTTCCTAGGTTATTGAATTTAGTCAAATATATCTTACTGAAAATTATTAGTATTTGATAGCTGTCCTTGATGTAACATAACTGTAAATTATTTATATGAAGAAGAGTTTTTTTCAGTATTTTTAACGATCTTAATATTACTGTAGTGTAGATGGTCTACACTTATCCTCTTATTTCCTCTTATTTTCTTTCTCTTCATCAATCCTTTAGGGATTGTTCCGGACGCACCAATCACAACTAGAATCACCGTCTCTTTCATGTTCCATAGCTTTTTTAGTTCTCCAGCAAGGTCTCGTGACTTATCTCTCTTTTCGTTTTCTTTTATTTTTACTCTGTTGTCTGACTATGGGTTATTATTTAACTCTTTGGAAAGTTTTTCACAACCAGCGTTAACAGATTGTTTTTCACTGGAATCTGAGTGACAACAAGTCTCATCAAGTCTCCCGAATTCTTCTCAGTATTCTAGCTGATCTCAATGATGATGTTTAGATGGTCTCTACTCGTCCTCCTATGTCCAAGTCCTCCTGTCTTTTCACTAATCCTTTGATGATTGTACTGTCATTTTCATGTTCCATAGCTTTTTCACTTCCCTAGCAAGGTCCAAGAATTTATCACTTTTCACCCTTCCTTCATTTTTACCCTCGGATTAGCCGAAATGCACAGTTAACTATTCAGAAGTTGGGTTTTTTTTTTCTTATTAACTATCACTAGGTCAGGTCGTCTGGCCGAGATTAGGGGACCCGTCTGTATCTCCAAATCCGAGAAAAGTTTTTTTGTCTCATTTTCAAGAGTTTATTCTGGGTTATGCATATACCATTTGTTCGTATGTTCAATTTAAAACTTCTTGCACAATTCCCAGTTGATCACCTCCCCAACAGCCGTGTTTATTTTTATACTCACTTTGCCCTAATTTACAGTATTCGCTTATTATGTGATTAATCGGTTCGTTTCTATCACCACATAATCTACATCTGTTACGTTTTGTCTATTCTAGCTTTGACATAGTCCTTATGGTTTGTGCTGCCATCAGAAGATATTCAGTTACTCTCTTAAAGTTTCCCTTTCTTAGTCATGTCCAAGTCTTCAGGTGTGAGATTTCGTTTGTTTGTCGCTTGAAATATCAATACAGTTGTTTCCTTCCTATTTTTGTTTTCTGGTTATTTTTGTTCTGATAATATTTGTGTTGTCTGTATTGTTTCTGGTGGCTGTAATCAGTCTTTAAAACCACATATTTTTTTGTAAAAGATGTTTATTATTAAGTAGAAATAATTACTTGAATCCATATAATGGTGTCAAAATTATTAGTATTCGATGAGATATTACCCCACCAAAAAAGATCTTAAGAATTAATATCACAAAATATGTAAATATAGACGTACAATTAATGGGAATATCTAACCTTTAAGCTTAAGATAAATATTGACAGATTGACATGCTGTTAAAATCAATTAATCAGTTTAACCAATCATATCATTACAATGTAAGTAGTAAAGTTGGTGACCTTAGTCGAGGGCGACCAGAAGGCTCCGTTTTCAATAGCTACTACATCAAGGTGTAGGGGTGGGCGCTACTCCTATCCCTGGATTGCTCCACTTTACCCTTGATACGTACTTTATAAATATATCAAGTACCATTTTTAAAGTCTTTGGTATGACGCGACTTGGGATTGAACCCAGGTCTTCCGGACCATTGGCGAACACTCTACCTACTAGGTCAATGAAAACCCCAAGTAACGATGAAAAACACCGTGAGGCCAAAGATAAACCAAAGAAATGGTTGTAAGTCTTTGCTGGTTGGCCAAAAAATCCTGGTGGTGTGGCTTAGAATGCGTGATTCTATCTCTGGAAGAGATATTAGACTTCACGAATATATATATACGATGTGCATAGAATAAGTTTCCAAACTTTTGTCGTACGGGCATTTAAAATTGCCGTAGACTCTTGAAAATTCACTATGTTATGGCTATATATTTTATGAGATGATTGACCAATTTTTATGATTTCCAGTTCAACTGAACAACTACAGCAGCAATTGGAATACACCATACTAAATTATTCCATTATAAGTAATTAAAGTTAGCGACCGTAGTCAAGGGTGACCCGAAGGCTCCCTTTTCGATAGCTACTACACCAATATGTAGGAGAGGGTGCTACTCCTTTCCCTGGATTGCTCCCCTTTACCCTTGATCCTTACCTTATAATGCTGAGTGTTAAGCAAGGTCGCATTAAGTACCATTTTTTGAGTCTTTGGTATGACTCGACCTGGGATTGAACCCTGGTCTCCCGGACCATTGGCGAACACTCAAATCATTAGTCATTTCGGTATTGATTCGATATATGGTTCAAAGTATTCTTTAGTATTTCAAAATTATAAGAAAAGCTGAGCAAAAGAACTGAATATTTACTGGTGACACGGCTAACAAATAACGCTCCTATGATATACAGGGTGACCCAAGAAAAACAGAACACATGTTACTTCTGCAAGGGCACCTCTGGTGGTGTAATGGTTAGCAAGTTAGACTAGCAAACATACACGAGTGAGTTCGAGTTTCATTGGGCGCCCCATTCATTTGGCCTTGTGCTACATCGAAGCAAAGAGCTTCGTAAATTACCAGGGCGTCTCGGGTAGCGTAATGGTGAGCAAGCTAGACTAGCAAACCTACACGAGTGAGTTCGAGTCTCATTGGGTGCCCCATTCATATGACTTTGTGCCACATCTAAGCAAAAAGCTTAGTAAATTACCAGATATTACTTCTGCAAAAATATATGGGAACTATTTTTTTTGGTGGGGAGGGTCAGCCTGTGTGCTGAGAGATTTAAGCTCTATTTTGGGAAGATATCAGATATGTTTAAATACAAATATTGATATTTTTGAAACCTAAAATGACGATAGATCTTGAAATTTCGAAAAGTAATGATAATGCTGAGGTGCCCGTGGTGTAATTGTTATCGTCGTAGGAAATGGTCAGGACACGAGTTCAAATCCTGGACGAGACTGATTGCATTTCACATAGCACTAATAACCTTGGGAAAGGTATGAATCCAATTATTCTCCCTCCAGCTATGGGTAAATAGTAGGGCAGACTGGTTTCTTCAGCCTTGGTGAGGCATCTACTCTAGGAGAAGGAAAACTCTGAATTCAAACCTGTTAAACTCCGCTTAAAAACTGACCTTGTGTCATATCCTACCCGAGCCGAGTGGTTTGTAAATAAAGATAATGCTGAGTTTTCTTAAGATCAACCCTCCTCAATAAGTTACTTTTGATACTCGTAAGTTTATTTTATTAAGTGTCATTCTTTTTAATCAGAGGTGGAATGTGGTTGGGATTGATGACTGAGGAGAAGTCACAGATGCTAATTGACCAATTATCGATCTGAAATGAAACATGATGTTCGCCAACTTCAAATACGACGAGATCACACGTTGGCGAAATTAGCATTATAGAAAAAAATGATACTAATATACTGACCTATTGGATAATCGGCTACTTCTTAATTGTAATTAATCGATAGAGAACACACTTAATCGATAAACCGGCAAACTTTATTTCTCTGAAGAAATTATTATTATAAACTAGAGTCATTCAATAAATAAGGTGAAATATTGCCTTAGAAGTTAGCAGTAAAAAGCACACTGTACAGTTACACATTTTTCAAGGAAATCAATAGTCATCGGTCTTTTCAAGTCTTAGACGACAATCAGTATGACCTTCTTTCCTGTATATAGATGAGATTTGTTTGATTTCTTTTTTAATGGCATATCAACCTTCCTGGGTTATTTAATGGCAATTCCGTCCTTGTAGAATAACAGTAATGGTACTATTTAAAGTTTCTTTGTTTAATAGCATATTAAACTTCATGGGCTATTTAATATTAAAGCCATATTTGCCGAAGAACAGTCGTGGTACTATTTAAAAGTTCTTTCTTTAATTGTGAGCTATCTAATGTCAAAGTCATCGTGAGCTATTTAATGTCAAAGCCATATTTGTCGAAGAACAGTCGTGGTAGTATTTAAAAGTTGTTTCTTTAATTGTGAGCCATTTAATGTCAAAGCCATCGTGAGTTATTTAATGTCAAAGCCATCCTTGTAGAATAGAAGCAGCATTATTTAACCCATAGATGAGAAATAATAGGGGGTTCATGCCTTTCCCAAAGTTGTAAGTCCAGAAGTAAACGTGATAGCGCGACTGCAGTTCGAACTCGCTGACGACGATACCATCGTCTAGCACGTAAGCCACTACGCCACGGGAAGTCTCTCTCTCTCTCTTTTGACTTGAAACAGCACCGTCGTATTTCTTTTTAATGTCCTCCACGTCGACAAAAATTACTCTTGAGATCAATTTTCCGTTCAAGAAACAATAACTAACAAGTCACAAGGTGTGGTGATTATGGAACATTCTCCACTCCCTCAAACTTTTATTTCACCAAAATATCAAAACTTGTTTTAGACATTTTAGCTAAGTTGTTCAGCTGCGCACACATTTAGACAACAGTCTAGACGTCTAGACATCATAACTTTATTTATTATGTAAAATGGTTTATGATATAAAAATAAAAAGTTTAAAAATTATTTTTTTCAAACCGTAAAATGCAATGACTTTTTCTCAAAAATTCCACCACACGACGTAATCATTTACGAACATATCCATCTGTAATTTTTTTTTTTTCATAAAAAACATTGTTTTGGCCAGATGATGATTTCCAACTAATATGAAGATTCATCTGATATGATTATTTTCTTTTTGCTGTACTCCCTACATAATAGACTCGCTCTCCTCCATAAATACACGTCAACTGAGCATCAGGGGACTTGACCAGACCCAGGCGAATGTGGCGAGCCAGGGCACCTTAGAAAATATAGAAAAGCATGACTGCTCCTTTCCCCTCTCTCACAAAACCATAGAGCCTTGTGGTCTCCATTTGTAAAAATGAAAATAAAGGAGTTGACCAGACCCACGTGTTTGATACGCCTCTCTAGTTGTTAGGTCGCACTTCGGCTGGCCGTGGTGTCAATTGCGCGGTTCTGGTCGGGTGTGCCTCAGCATTGGAGATCCCTCTGGCCTCAGGGGGCCGTCCCCACCAGGTTTAACCCTCTTCGTGGGGGTTAGGTTAATGGCCTGAGGCGCGCCTCTTTAGGGGAATGCCGACAGGGTCCGATGTATTTTTCAAAATGCTATGCGCGTGTGGGATGTGGCCTTGCGCAAGGACCCACCTTAAAAAGGCCTAGTGCAAAACTCATCCGGTTGATGGGCTGGAAGACAAATACAGTTGATCAAACTCACATGACACAACCACGTATGATACCACTCGCGTAGTGGACGGATAGTCGCTACCCCACTGGACTCTCAGCTTCCTATTAACAAACTACTGTTTAACCTGGTTCACTTGTATCTTGTTTCTGTTACCTGAATATATGTTTTCCAATGAAATTTTTGTGTTCCCGGTGTCTTTCTTTTGCCAGCATCACAACAATTTCTTACACTTAAAATGATTTTTATTGATGCTTCTGTATTCAGAATTTTGTAGTCCAAATGCGTTGGCATAAAACAAACAAAACAAACAATAATAAAAATTATCAAAACTACATCTATATATATTTTTCGTTCGTTTCTTTTTTTCTATATATATACCTTTGAGTATGTATATAAGTGTACGTAAAGTTTATTGCATTTGTGGATAGATAAACTAAATATATTGACATATTTATCTGAATATGTAAAAAGAACTTTGCCAGTTTTTTTTAGCTCAGCATTTACGAGTTGCTTACGATAAGTTTCCAGACTATTTTCGTATGTGCTCTTTTATTGATAGTACACACATGAAACGCTTATCCCCTTCAAAGTAATCTCCTCCGGCTGCAATGCACTCATTGTACCGTTCCAACAACTTCTGGAAAGCCCCATGGAAGTCCTCTTGTGTGAGCGTGTCAATGACCTTCGTCACAGCATCTTTCCTCTCCTCAATTCTCTAATAACGACAACTTCTGAGCTTAGAGAATAACCAAAAGTCACAGGGAGCAAGGTCTCGACTATAGGGATGCTAAGGAATTGTCTTGATGCCCATCTTGGTCAAATAGTCTGTGACAAGGTGGACTGGTTGACTGGTGTATTGTCCAGGGGGAAATGCCACTAAGCCGATGTGAAGAGTGCTGGCCTCTTCCGACGGAATCTCTTCCTGAACTCCCTTAAAACCTCAACATAGTAAACCTAACCCAAACCCTAACCCATTGGCCAATCAACTCTGGTCTATTGACTTCCTTAATCCTCCCATATTTCTCATCATCCCTTACAGACTCACTGCCTTCCTTGAATCCCTTATGCCACTCAAAAACCGATACTCGATTCATGCAAGGTGGTCGAAAAGCAGTGTGAAGCATTCCATACGTTTCTGTGACATTTTCTCCAAGTTTAAAACAGAATTTTATTGCATATCGTTTTTTTACAGTGCCAGATTGGATTTTTGAAATTCACCAGCTGTGAAAATCAGCCGTGTATTCGAATTCCTGCAGTAGGTGTTCATTTGAACCTGAAATCATAAAAATTGGTCAGTCATCTCATAAGAAGTATACCAATAACATAGTGAATTTTCAAGAGTCTACAACAATTTTAAATGCCCATACAAAATGTCTGGAAACTTATCGTATGCACCTCGTATGTGATAATAAAGCTTAGATTCAGCGACATCTTTGCAAAGAAGAATTAAGTAAATATATTTTGAAGTCATACTATATTTAACCGTGATCTAAGGTAAAGCTGGGTTTAATTCAACGTGTATCGATATTGCAATCAACGTAATTCTCTCCCCTGGTAAGCAATAGAATATCTAGAACTTTGTAAGAATCGATATTCATTAATAGGCATTAAATTGAGATAGATAACTCTTTGTTATATATTAACATAGTTCTTATAAAAAGACATTGTGATTATTTATCTATTGATAAATCTTATACCTACGCTTTATCCAGGATCGACTAGACGTTTTGTGGTAATTCTGTCATGAATAAGTGTAGTATTTCTACCGGTGAAAAATCCAACGATTATATTGGGTTGGTTGGTTGCTTACATTTTACGACATATTAACCCTTGCGGGTTATCTAATACCAATTCCTGTTTAAAGACATATATCAAATATATATGATTTTTAATAGAATAGTTTCTAAGTCACAATTTTTATGCAAGCCTGACCTCATTTCTTTGCACACAATTAATTTACTGCTATTTCAATTACTGCAATGCAATACTAATTATTCTGTTCAAGTGACATTTATTCTCACACAGTCAAATGCTTTCAAACATTGAAAATTATTGAACATTTCTATTTTAGCCATAAGTAGGACTAAAACGAGTATTATCACTCCAGACCAGAGTAGACCAAGGATAAATATCAATGATTGGGTACTCTGCATTCACCGAAGCTCCAGGACTGGAGCCTCACCTTCTGACGGTTTAGTGTCATAATCAGGAAACTCGTTAGGGAGGAGACTTCTCCCCTCTGCAGAGATGCAGTAGGCGTTTTCAACAGCCTTGCCTAAGTGGTCTGACGATTATTTCAAAAACTATATATATATATATATATATACGACGATCATTAAATAAGTTTCCAGACTTTTTTCGTATGGGCACTTTTACTGATAGTACCCACACGAAACGTTAGTACCCTTCGAAGTAATCTCCTCAAGCTGCAGTGCCTTTTTTGTACTGTTCCAACAACTTCTGGAAGGCCCCATGGGAGCCCTCTTGTGTGAGTGTGTTAATGACCTTTGTCACAACCTCTTTCATCTCCTCAATTGTCTCATAACGACAGCCTCTAAGCTTAGCAAATAACCAAAAGTCACAGGGAGCAAGGTCTGGACAAAAAGGAGGGTGAGAAACTGTCTTGATGCCCATCTTCCTCAAATAGTCTGTAACAAGGATGGAGTTGTAGACTGGTGCATTGTCCTGCTGGAAATGCCACTGACCCCATTTAAAGAGTGCTGGCCTTTTCCGACGGAATCTCTCCCTGACCTCCCTTGAAACTTCAACATAGTAAACCTAACCCTAACCCATTGGCCAATCAACTCTGGTCTATTGACTCTCTTACTCCTCCCACACCTCTAATCATCCCCTACAGACTCTCTGCCTTCCTTGAATCTCTTATGCCACTAAAAACTGATGCTCCATTCATGCAAGATGGTCCAAAAGCACTCTAAAGCATTTCATACGTTTCTGTGGCATTTTTTCCAAGTTTAAAACATAATTTTATTGCATATCGTTCTTCTTAAGTGTCCTCACGTGCAGATTGCATTTTTGAAATTCACCAGCAGTGGCAATGAGGCTTTAGTAGGGTGTATTCCAATTCCTGCTGTAGCTGTTCTTTTGAACCTGAAATCATAAAAATCGATTAGTCATCTCATAAGATATATAGCAATAACATAGTGAATTGTCAAGAGTCTACGACAGTTTTAAATGCCTGAACAAAAAAAGCCTGGAAACTTATTGAAGGCACCACGTATATATATATATATATATATATATATATATAGTTAAAAGTTAACGCTTTTTCTCCATAAAACCGTAACACAACTAAAACGCAGAATGATATTTAAATATACATTAAATATGGAATAATATGTAGATAATAAAATAGAGTAGTATTAACGGCCTCTAACAGTAAAATGGTTGGGAATTTCAGTTAATTATTTTTGTTATGAATTCTTCTTTCTTTCAGTTATACTGGGAATTTAAAGTTGCTGGATTCATTAGTGATCTAAGGTAAGGCTGGAGTGGGCATTTGTTTTACTCGAGGATGTCATGCATATAATAATAATTCGAAGATAGACAGTTGTTTTTAATCAACTGATATTTAAGATTTTTAGATAAACAGTTTTGTGGAATCAGCTGATATTTTGGGACTTAATAGTGACGTGTCACGAAAGGATTGTGTAATTATTAATTTTAGGGATGGGCAAAAAAAATGGATTCGAAGTAGATGGGACTAGACCTCCCCGTGATCCACAGAAGACACTTGACAGACGATATAGGAGTCTCGACGAGGAAGACACGGGGGAGATGAGGGGCGGTCGACGGCAGAAATCAAGCTTGCACAAAACAGCCGGGGAGCAGAAAGATAATAACACCTGTCTGTCTGTCTGTGTCTGTCTGTCTCCTCTGTACAACTGTCTGCCAATCTTCTTGCTGGTACACTCTCTTCTCTCAATCTCTCTATTGAGTGCTCCCGGCGAGTGCCCCGGGGCCTGTTCTGGACTTCGGTCCGGAGCGTGGCCCTGGAAAAGGAACAATGGCAGACTTGGGGCCTTTAATTAGGCACCTAGTTTCGACTAGGCTACCTTCGGGTGGGCGAGCTGCATTTTTGTCTCCTTTGTCCCCCTTGTACGGCACTAGACCAAGCGTCTAGTTTAAGCCGTTAACTGGCATACGTGCCCGGACCCACATTTGGGTTCGTGAAACCGCTTGCCTCATCAGGCTCACATTGCACTAAGTGAGCCGATGAGCAGCACTGACAAGCAGGGTTCGAGTCTCGGCTCCTTCCCGACCTTCCCCTCCCATTTATCCCCACTTTAATTGGCCTTCGGGCTTTTGACCTTGTGTGAAGTCGTGTCTGGTGGGAGGCAGCGACAAATACTACAAAATCAATTTTCGGATCAGCGAAACCAGTAGAGTCTAGTTATTTTTCACGCTCTTTTTTACGGTCAGATAGTGTTAAAACTTTCGATTTGGTACCATGACAAACGTACCGTTACATACCGCCCATCTCTAAAACCATCTAAGTAAGAAGAATAGAGAAAGAAGAATAAACACATAAGTGACGTTCTCTCACGGACCCCTACACATAGATATACCAGTGTTGGTCGACCAGCAAGAACTTACCTACAACAGCTCTGTGCGGACACAGGATGTTGTTTGGAAGACCAGCCGTGAGCAATGACTACATCCGTCCATATCGTCCATAGCTCCTGGCAGGTCTTCTAGAAGGCTTTCAATGTCCACACGGAGTGATGGATGTAAAACTTTACTGGTTGGCCAAAACTGACGTGTGTAGGAGTCCATAACAGAAAGTAACATAGTACATCCTGCTGGTCTTACGTCGATGGTTTCTAAGATGTAAGGTAAGCAGCCAATGACTCCTGTTGTTTTCTCTTGTCTATGGAGTAGTGATTCGGCTTGGGCAGATATATTTGAGTAAAACACTAAATCATCGGTGCAGTCTGCGTCCGTCATTGTTTCTGTGGTATATCATATGCTGTTCTTTTTTAACGCGAACCTATTTTCTTTCAATAGATCCATGGACTTTCGTAGCACACACACACACACACACATATATATATATTTATATATATAAGCCTAAGTTGAATATCTGATCAAAAAAGTTAAAACTTATTTGAAACACTACCTGTCCATGCTTTTAAATAGAGAGCTCAATGCCAAGTGTCTAGAATAGATGAGAATATATAATGGTCAGTTAGATACCAGAATGATAATGACAGTTAGATACCAGAAAACGAATGGATATGCTACGTTACTAGTTTATTTTTCCCTCTTTTTTCTTGTATATTAACTCTTTCAAAAATTATTCTTAAAGTTTCTTTGAAAAAAATATTTTCTCATAACCATAACCGAAAAAGATATTACGTTGGTTGGTTAGTTGGTTGGCTTTTATAGCATATAGGTTATTTGTCGGTTATTTAATGCCAAATCCAGTTTTATGTTAATAGTTCTATTTCGAACAATTCCATTTAGCATGATTATACAGTTGAATTATCAAAAACGTTTCTATTTCAAACAATTCAGTTCATTCCAAAGTTTTAATTCAGTTAATTCAGTTTAGTATAAGTACATGTTTTCTTAACACACAGTTAAATGTCAGAACAGTTCTATATATAACAATTCAGTTTAGTATAAGTACAGTTTCAATGTCAAAAACAGTTCCATTTCAAACCATTCAGTCCAGTACAAACACGCAGTTTAAATGTAAGTACCTTTTAATTGTCAAAAAAAAAATTATTTCCAGCTACTCAGTTTTAGTCAAGCGGCTCAAATTCTGTCTAGCATAAATATGCAGTTAGTTCTATTTAACACACAGATAGGGCCCTATCAGGTGCTACGATTCTGGGCTAGAGCAGACCTTGGAGTAATGGCAATGAAGGGGTGCTCCGCATCCCCCAAATCTCCAGCATCACTGGGACCTCACCATCAGATTGTCCAGTGTCATAATAATAATGTTGTGTCTTTTTCTGTTTCTCATTTGAAAATAGTATACTATAAAAACTATTAGAGAAAAATGTTTTACTTCACTTCATATTTGGAGACAAAATCATACAAAATTGTGCGGCCTTATAATTTAGGGTGTCTCAATATACATGTGACTCATGTAGCTGGTAATAATTCTACTACTAATAATGTGGTTTTCTCTTTTGTTTCATTTTGAAAATCGTATACGATATCAACTATTAATCCTCGATCAAAATGCCTTGAACAAGAATGGGGAAAATATTTGCGTCACTATTCATTTGGAGACGAAATCTTTAAAAACTGCCTCAACATAGATGCAACCCATTAATATGATAATGATATATTACTAAGACAAGAAACTCAGAAAAAGAGTGCATATCCTGGAAGCTGATATAACAATTGAGAAAAAACATTGTTTTGATGTCTCTACATCAAAGGTTATATTTTTTACAGGACGTGTTCTAAAAGACCGCCATTGCGATTTTCTCAGGAATAAATCATTTTCATATTAATGGGTTGCATATATTTTGAGATTGTGTTTACGTTTTCTCTATTCGATGTACAGAAAATAGACGTAGGCATCTATATTTTGTGATGACTTTTATGTTACCATCGCCACTTGCTTAAGTTGACTTGCACAACAGAGTTGGCAGTTTAAATTATGGGAGTTATTACGGTTTCACCCGATGTAAAACAAGCCAACCTCTTTTGAAGAGTGATCATAATGTTTTTGCGCATCATTATAAATATAGCAATTTTCTAAGCTTTTTGTTTATCTATAGCACAAGGCCAAATGAATGAGGCGCTCACTGAGAATCGAATTCACTCATGTAGATTTACTAGTCTAGCTTGCTAACCATTACTCCACCCGAGGTGTCTACATCATTATAAATATAACAGTGTGATTTTATACATATATTTATCGGTTATAGAACTGACCTCACAGCCGAGTAATAAGGATTCCCGTTAATTTTGAACCCAAGTCACAAATAGATTTCAGTTTCCGTCTCTTTTCTCTAATGACATATAAACCTTCATGTATTATTTAATGCCGAAGCCATCCTTTTAGAAGACGTTATCCTAACCTATATATATATATATATATAGGTTAGGATAGCGTTCACTGTTTATATATATATATATATATATATATATATATATATATACTCACATACAGACGAGGGATAGTGACAATCTATTCCTGTAAAGGTGGCAGAAGAAAATAGCGGTACAAAATTTGAGTAAAGCGACACAACTGAGAAAATCTGAGATCAGGCATTGACGGAAATAAATGCACTGCAGGGTATCCGCAGGAAGTCAACTAACTACCACTGATTCCTTAACCTCGGGGAACATTCTGTCAGAAAATAACTTAAAAGTTTATACTATAATCTCTGATCACCAACCTCAAGTTCTCCCCCCACATTGCCTCCGGGGGCGGGAAAAGAGACAATTGCTGTCTTACACTGTCACGACAAGTATCAATGTCAGCGTAATGAGGCAGAGACGAATAGATGGAAGAAAACGACGAAACCAGGCAGATTTTTTTCCACCCCAAAGAAATTTTTTAACAATTCTCTCTACTCTTAATGAATAAGAGTATGAAAGTATATATATATATATATATAGGTTTTTTTTTGTGCTGTTACACTTGCAAATCACAAAAGTAGGGATGCAACCGGCTAACTGACTGAGATACTTACATATTAGACTTCAGCGTTAGACTTCGCTGACAGCCCCCAGTAAAACCTAAGAATACTGATTTTCAATGCACATAGACTTTCTCTGTTTGTGATAATGCCGCAATAATATCTTCCAAATTTATATATTTGATCTTTTATCAGAGTTTGTAAATACATAAATATATGATTTTGTTGTGGAACTGTTTGGGGATTGAATTATTTCAGTTTTTTCGCTATAAATCTACGTCGGCCTCTTACCATGTACTTAAATCGATAATCTCCCCACGCCTAAGAGAATGGAGGCAATATGACATTCCTATTTTATAATCTTGTCTATGGCTTATCTAAGTATTATAGAATCGTTTGGTATATCTTACAGGTTGGGGCAGAAAACTCTCCATTTTAATCTCTCACCTGACTAATGTAAGTCAGCTAAGGCAAGTAGCCATGGTAGCTCGATTTAGCAAATGTCTTTTCCTTTTTTTTAGATATATGATCATCATGTCGTGCCGCTAGCACGGATATCTCTGACCCTATCTCACCACATTTCCCTATCGTTCATCGCCTCTGGTAGGTCTTCAGGTCTACATCCCGTATCCTCACATAGCTGCTGTATGTATGTTCGAGCTGGTCGTCCTGCTTTTGCTCGGCCATATGTAGGGGTCCATAGGAGTACATGACTTATGAGCTCGTCCCTGCTTCTCCAGCAGTATCCTGCATGTCTGGTTCGTCTAACTTGGATAGTTTTCGTGATGGGAGGCAGGTGGCCGTATAGTTGGTGCTTTGTGGGGTGTTGCCGCCAGGACTTATTCAATATTGTTCGCAGCATTCTTGTGTAATTGCCGTCTAGCTTCTTCTTCAGTTGTTTTGTTAGCGTCTAAGTGGTGCATCCGTACAGCAGTATCGACACGACCGCTACCTTTGAAGAAACTGCGTTTCATTTTATCGGTCAGGTCTGATTTCCATATGATCGATAGCTTATCGATAGCTGTCCATGCCTTCGTTAGTCGCGTGTCGATGTCTTTTTCGGTTGATGAGACACTGCTTCCTAGGTAGGTGAATTTGTCTGCCTGTTTCAGTGAGGTTCCTTGTAGTGTGGAAATGTCGCCTGCTTGGTTATACCAAATATATTCAGTTTTGTGTGACATGGAGGCCAATGTTCGTTCCCAACTATGCAGTAGTGTTTCGGCTTGGTTGGGCGTATTTGCCAGTATCGCTATGTCATCGGCGTAATCGGCGTCGTTAATTGTTTTTGCGGGGTACCTTCTGCTTCTTTTCTTTGTCACCTCGAAGCCTTTTTCTCTGATTTTATGGCTTGGAATGGTGACCATCGAGCCTTTGCTGTTGAAACGTTTTGTAAGACTTCTGAATCTGTAACACAAAGTTTATCCATGAAATGATAGATAAACCAAATGAAGTACTAATATACTGTGTTGTAATTGTTTTCATTCTCCTTTTTAATTTACAGCGAAAAAGAAAAAGCATGGCTCTTTGATAGAAAAGACTAAAAGCTTAGCGAGATTACGAACTGCTATGCTGCCTCTTCGTTGTACATTATCGGCCTGACTGATAAAAAGCTTTAAAAATCATCTTAAAAATCTATATACTGCAAATACAACAAGCGTAGAAATATGGCACCAAGAGAGATCAAGTAAAGGATGTGTTTTAAAAGTCTTATTTGGGCTCCTGCCAAACAGTTGTTCTTATGAGCGCAGCAGAAGCGTTTAACAAGACTACATCAAAGCAAATGTGACAAACTTTAGAATCTAACCAAGAGACTGATATATTATTGCAATTTACAAAGCGCTTTGCTTCGATGTGGCACAAGGCCGAATAAATGGGGCGCCCAATGAGACTCGAACTCACTCGTGTAGGTTTGCTAGTCTAGTTTGCTAACCGTTACACCACCAGAGGTGCCCAGAGACTGATATATTATTTCTTATCTGGTAGTATTTCATTGTTTTAGATCGACTTAGTTAGTTTCGATGAGAAAGCACAAAAAAATTAACATGAAAATTATCAGAAAATGCTTCATTTAAAAATAAAGATAGAGAAAATCTAAAAGCCAATGTACTTAACCTTTTCATCCATCTATCAATACATGCACACGCTTCTTATCAGGCTTTCTTAGGTCCATTTCTTCGTTTATCGTGTTACAACCCTCCCCACCTGAATCTCTCGTGTTTGATTTCTTCTATCTCACACCCACACACACTCTTCTCACTCTTGGAAGGAGAAGACGGAGAGAGCCGGAGTGTCCCGAGTAGGCCCGAAGGAGGACCGGAAGTTGGGCGCCAGCTTAAAAACAAATTTCAACAAGGTTTAGGTGTGCCATAAAACGGTCGAGATTGGACCATCTTCTGCGTTCGGCTCCCACTTATAGAGAAAGATTCGTAACCTCTGAAAAAGTGGTTGGTACTTTCTTTTGCCTTCTCTGTCTTTTGGTCGGTTTCCACGAGGGTTTGGCGATTTTTGCCCCTCCTCCTTTAATGTTGAATTGTTACTTTTCTGATTTTCTTTGGGAGGATTGTGTCCCATGTGGAGGGTTTGTCAGTGCTGAAGTGGAATGACCTACAAGTTAATTCGTTTTGTTGCGTTGTGTTGGGTCTGTTGTTCCTTCCACTGGTGTTCGCGGCTGAGTGACGACCCGTAAAATCTTTTTGTTTGTCCGAGCTGATACCACCATGGTGGTTGTTTTCCCCAGCAAGGATTAGGTACCCTATCCATCAATAACGGGAAGGCCGTGACAATCTATTCAGTGTTGGTCGTGAGGCTCCAGTACTAGAGTTTTGTAATGTGTGAAGTACCTCTGCCATTGTCAAAAGTCTCAAGTTCATGATTACTCCATGTCATAGTATATGTTTGAAATTATATGTGGATAAAATACACCTGTTTGAAGATTATTCGTATTGGATAAAAATACTTGAAGTCATACAATGTATGTGAAAAATATTATTATCACTATAAAATAGGAATAATTGAAACCGTAAAATTGTGTATACATCGGTCTGGTTTCTTTGTTTAATGGGATATCAACCTTTATTTAATGTTAAAGCCATCCTTGTAGAACAGTAGTGGTACAATTTAACCCATAGATGGAGGATAAGAAGGTTTATAACTATTCACAAGGATATTTGTTTAAAAATCAACGTAATCGTTCGACTGGAGATCGAACGTGCTTACTTCTATATAGCACTTCAGCACGTTAGCCACGGTGACGCCCCATGTCGATTTTCTGTCAGTTTAAAACCATATAGAAGTTTAAATATCTTAGAGTAGTATATCAGCCTTCTTTAGTTATTCAAAGCCAAATCCATTCTTCTAGAATAGCACTGATACTATTTAACCAATAGCTGTGAGGATAAGGATTCCATCCCTTTTCCAAACGATATTCGTCTGAAAGTGAACGTAATAGAGCAACTGGAGATCGAACTCACGAACTACGATGCCAAAGTCCAGCGTTTTAACCATTACACCACAAGGACACTCCTTTTATATTAGATACGTCTTTCAATATTATGTGAATATAAATTTTTTTAGCTCCTAGACTAGTTGCCTCAAGAAGGCTGAAGAACACAGTCTGACCTATTATTTACCCATAGCTGCAGGGAGAATAATTTGATTCATACCTTTCCCAAGGGTATTAGTGCTATGTGAAATGTAATCAGTCTTGTCCAGGATTTGAACTCGTTTCGCCGTGTCCATTTCCTAAAACGATAACCATTACACCTCGGGCACCTCCAAGTTTCTTAGTTTCTCATAAGCGATCAGATTTTCGATAACAGTCCATGCTATAGCTATGCATATTTTGGCAACACCTTTAGTTGATGAGATATTGCTGCCGAGGCATATGAACAGGTCTACTCATTACAGAGGCTTTCCAATTAAAGTGGAAGTGATACAATCTTGATTAAAACACATTAATTCTGTTTTATGTAAGTTTACATTCAGACCAATGCCCCTTGCTGCCAGTAGCGGCTATGCAGCAGAGATTCAGTTTAAGCAGGTGTATTTGTAAGAAGCGATAGACCAACTGCATGCTGCTTTGAGCAGATACTTAAAACAGCCCTCAACAAAATAGCAGATGTCCAGCCACTTACCACCCATCTCGCAACCATACAAATAAGATGAGTAAGTTATGCTCTACACTGCAGGAGAAATAAGGACGAACTCATAAGCGACATTATCTAATGGACTACTACCCAGGGATACACTTGTGTTGTTTAATAAATAAAAAAAAATTATTAATCAGCTATGTGCAGACACTGCCTGCCATCTAGACAACTTACCAAGCGCGATGAGCTATAGGACAATATGGTGAGAGAAATTCCAAGAAATTCATGCTTTTGGCACGCATTGATGATGACGATGAGTTTATTCGCTGAAAGGCGTTGAATGTAGTTATGTACTTTATTTTTCTACAAAAAGAAATCGTTGCAGACGATTCTAAAAGTGAGTTTGTTGTAATCATCTTGGATTTTGTGCCTTAAAAAGATAATGTAGGATACATTCTGTCTTATTGTCTATTGATTTATAATTGAAGAAATTCTGATTGTCTATCGACTTATAATTTACTAAATTCTTATTGTCCATCGACTTATAGTCGACGAAATTCTGATTGTCTATCGACTTATAGTTGACGAAATTCTGATTGTCTATCGACTTATACATGAGTAAATTCTTATTGTCTATCGACTTATCATCATCATCATCATCATCATGTCGTGCCGCTAGCACGGATATCCCTGACCCTCTCTCGCCACTTCTCCCTATTATTCATCGCCTCTCGCAGGTCTTCAGGGCTACATCCCGTATCCTCACATAGCTGCTGTATGTATGTTCGCGCTGACTAAATTCTCATTGTCTATCGACTTATAGTTGACTAAATTCTTATAGTCTATCGACTTATACATGAGTAAATTCTTATTGTCATCGACTTATAGTTGATTAAATTCCTATTGTCTATCGACTTATACGTGAGTAAATTCTTATTGTCTATCGACTTATACGTGAGTAAATTCTTATTGTCTATTGACTTATACACGAGTAAATGTTTCTGGTGAAATGGTAATTGTCGTAGAAAATAAGCACAGTGACCTGAGTTCAAATCCTTGACAACCCTGTTTGAATTTCATATACGTGTGGCTTTCAAAAAATTCTAAGCCTTATCCAGATTTTAGATTTGTCGAACACCTCTCACTTTTTCATTGGTCTCACCTGTACAGAACTTTATACAGCAAACTGGATTAGCTTTAACTATTTTAGAAGAAACTGTAGTGCGTTGCAACAACAAAAATGTTCAGTTCCGGCTCTTCTTTCTGAGATAGGCTTAAATCTTTGTGAATGACTACGTTGTACTTATACTCTAGAGAAAGGTATGAATCCAAATATCCTCCGCACATCTATAAGTAAATAGTAGTACACACAGAGATCGTTAAACCTGGTATGGCAACTTGTTTAGAAGAAGAAAAACCTGTTAAAACTCTGCTTAAATATTTACCTTATTCCGCATCCTGTGCGCGCAGAAGGGTTGGATTAATAAATATAGAAAAGAATCAAAATGGCCTCATCATGATGTTTGATTTTAGATACAAGCTTCCGTTTGCTTATTTTTAAAATCAAATATAAATATTCGTAAGAAACCAGAATGAATCACAAATACGACACAAACAAGCAAGAAAATGTATTTTATTTATTCAGATTGATTTGTCAGTCCTACAAAACTTTCTTTTGTTATATGAAAGTTTACAAAGTCCAGATTGCCAGGATAGCGAAATAAATTGGTCGAATGATTTTCATTGATGTCTACAACCAGCAAACAGCGTACAAGAAAAGTATAAACTACGGTATCATTTAATTATACACCCTCTGACTAAATGTTTAGTGGCTCGATTGTTTATAGAAAAATTTTAACAACAGTGCAGATGTCTGTTCTTGCCTTACTGTTGAATTCAAACAGGGATGAGTCAATTTTTCAAGTTTAGATAGCTTTCCAAATAATTGAAATTAATGATGTACATTGAATGGCTTGAATACACTTATTGAGCTAATTTTTCAACTGTCACACCGCCATTTTTATGGAGTTCTGACAAAAAGCGACTATTGTTCAACTGAATGAAGATATGTTCGTGGTACATCAAAGCAGAAATCACCATTTGAAAACTATCAATCTTCAGCAATGTCTGTTGTTTAAAGAATTTCTCCCCAAAACGCTTTCGAGTTGCTCTTTTAGCATTATAGTATTTTTTATATTTACATATTCTTAACATATTTTCAGAAATCTGTCGAGTAATCTAGAGGTGTGTATTAAATAATTATTGAAATTAACAGAATCATGGTGTGACAAATTTTCTCCGTTTAAAACTATAGAAACATGTATATGTAATGTGGTGGATCAATATCGCCTAGATCTGGTGTTGTTATGAACAGCAAGTGTACGGTTTGATGTGCTGATTATATGATTTACAAGTATTTCTATGTATCACTAACAATTCAATTAAATCTCAGTCATCTGTTTACACACAATTAAAATATCAAACAGTTCTATTTCTAATAATTTAGCAAAGGTCATTGTTTTTCACGTAGTTTAAATGTCAAACAATTCAATTTGACCCATAGATAGGCCCCTTTTCAAGTGTTAACACTCCAGGTCAGAGTAGACCAAGGAGCGATGGAACTAAAGGGGTATTTCGTATTACCTAATGCTCCAGCATTACTAGAGTCTATTCATCAGATTGTTTAATGTCATACCCACATTTGTTGGGGGTCTTACTCCGCTGCAGAAATGCATTCGGAATATTCCACAGCCCCAACCGACTGGGCTTCCTGATTATATATATATATTTGTATTTTATGTGTGCGTGATACTAATTCTATGGCTACTACAACTATTGCGACAATGACTGACGATGATAACAATAATAATAATAATAGAAAATGAGACGTACCAACTTTTCTTGGATGTTGATATACAAACGGATCACTTGAACTCGTTCCAGAAGAGTGGATCCTATTAATTAACAAGTTGACCATAAAATGAAAATAAAAGAAAACGAAAAGATAAATACTTGGAACTGTGGTTAATGGTGATACTAATAGTGGTTGGTGCGCTGGGAAATCAGCGGAAGAATCTAGACCACCCAAACCTAAAAATTGTTAAGACTAGCTAAAACAGTATCTCTCATAGCTAGTCTGCCGAACTGGTGCCGGTATATCCGCAGATGGTACACATGATTTTTAAAAATTTTCAAACTAACAAATAAGAAGCAGTCTGACTATGTACACAAAGGTTTAGTTTATATTGATGAGAAATTTCTGTATTAAATAAATCTAGTTTTAGTATAGATTCATGAATACTTTTTATTCGAATTTTAACAAATTCTTTAATTTTATACACCAGTCCGTCCATTGATCAAGAAAAAAAATGTCAACCGGTCCGCAACTTCCACAAGTTTGAGAAGCACTGTGCTAGAATACTCAGAAAATTTCTGGCGACAGGAAAAGACTTGCTGTTACTTGGAGTCCTGTGAAAAACCACCAGTTCACGTTGGCATGAAAAAAGAATTGCAGAGTTAAATACTAAGCAATATGTAAAACAGATGTTGGCAAGAAAATTAGAATATTAGGCTGCTTACAAACTGATCAATTTTAAAACTTAAGAGGATTACGTTTTTATCGTTTTTACTATGAGTTTCACGCGGGTAAAATGCCACAATGATCAGATAAGAGAAGAATATTTTTCTGCTCGAAAAGAGAGCAATATAAAAACTTAAGGGAATTACATTTTTTCGCTTTTACAATGAGTTTCACGTGGGGAAAAGTGTCACTATCATCAAACAAAAGAAAAATATTTTTTGCGGTTGGATGAACTATTGAATAGCTGTAAAAGTGTGCTGAATCGGATGTGTAAGGATTAGCATTAGTGATGCAAGGAATAGGTTGAGGGGAAAACCCAACTCGTTGGGTTAGTTTGGTTTCTGTGTTTAATGGCATATCAACTTTTGTCGGTTATTTAATGCCAAATCTACCCTTCTAGAAGAACAGTAGTGGTACTATTTAATCCATAGCTAGGAGGATATGGCGTTCATACCTTTCCCAAAGGTATTTTGTCCGAAAATGAATCTAATAGAACGACTGGAGTTCAAACTTGCTTACTACAATACAGCCGCCAATAGTGTTAACCATTACACCTCGTGGACACCCTCTAATTCATTGGGCTAGAATTATAAAGGTTTAGGAGGTAAAAAAGAAGGGATGAGTAGAATGATGACACTGGAAGCTTTAATTGAGGGAAAACACTCATTTTATGAAAAAGTATATATATATATATATATATATATATATATATATAAAGTATATATAGAGATATACGTACAAATATATGTGTGCATACGCTACAATAAATTCGCAAAAATATGAGCCTCATCATCATCATCATGTCGTGCTGGTAGCACGGATATCCCTGACCCTCTCTCGCCACTTTTCCCTATCGTTCATCGCCTCAGGTAGGTCTTCTGGACAACATCCCGTATCCTCATATAGTTGCTAAATGTATGTTCGTGCTGGTCGCAACACTAAATATAAAGAATTTAACTACAGATATGTAACGTACTGAACTTAATCACGTGACTTGTTTATTAACTAAAATTTAGATAATTGTTTACTAATAATAAGAATGAATCTATTGATTTTCTCTGTACGTTAATCATCGTTGTTGATTATACGCTATTAAAATGGCATGTGTACTCTCTTCGTTTTGTCGTTGCCTTTTTCGACTTTCAGTTTGTGTATGGGTCTCTTCTTCTTTTTTTCTTTTTTTTTTTTGCTACTTTTGGTCTTTCTTCTTCCTGAAAGTCAAAACAAGATACCCACTCCTTTCGAGAGGAAACGGTAATGCCTCATCCAACAAGCAAACAATACGATCACAATTTTTTCTCACATCTGTTTATTTCAGTGGCAATGTAGGAACAAAGGAGATAGATAGAGAGAGAGAGAGAGAGAGAGAGAGGGAGAGAGAGAGAGAGAGAGAGAGAGAGGCAATGTAGGAACAAAGGAGATAGATAGATAGAGACAGACAGAGACAGAGACAGACAGAGGCAAAGAAAGAGAGAGACAGAGAGATTTTGGCCCTTGATTAAAATTTGGTCAGCAACAATAAATTTTATTCTTTATTTGTGGAATTCTTTCTGGCCCGGCTATTCCCTGATGACTTGGCTCGCCTACTGCCTATGTCTCTAATTCTCTGACCGACTTGAGCCAAAAAAGGGTCTTATTTATCATCATCTTTTTAACTCATTAAATCAAAGTGCTTTTCTGTTTCGTATTTTTCTTATCCCAATTTCCCGTTTCCGATGCAGACAGTTAACTGATTTGCTGTAATGAGATTCGTATTTATTTTCATCGGTTACCCATAATTTTGAAAAGCAATTCTAACGTCTCGACCTAAAAAGTAATTTAAATGTTTTAACGTCTTTGAGTCACTTTAAAAGAGACAGGTCAAACATGTGGTCCCTAAATAACCAATATTAATTTTATAGGCTAAATTAAAAAATGAATAAATACCAACTCCTGCTCGCCAGCAGTTCAAACAGACAATCAAACATAATATAAAACTAGCTTAGACGAAAGTTTATGTTGTTTCCAGAAGATGTTTTTATGCCTTTTCCTACAAGAGAGCACCACTGTAACCACAATCTAATTATTTTTGGAAAGTTAAGGATAATGAAAGCACTCCCTCCTTGCAAACGAAATAGAGTAAAAGCCAAGTATTGGGACCAGATGTAATCTGTGCCATGTGGAAATCTACAAATATATATGTATAAGGTCAGTTACAAACTGTTCAACTACTGTACGAGACTGTTTGCTTTTCAAATAACGCTAATACACTGAGAAAGGTATGCATCTGTTCTCACAAGCTATAGGTACATTGTACGGCAGACTTGGTTCTTTACCCCTAACTAGGCAACTACTGAATAATAAGGAGTACTCTGAATCCAAATAAACTTTACCCTGCTTAAAAATTGACCTTATATCACATTCCTCCAGTGGTAAAAAGGTTGGATTGGTATATACAGACTTGTTGATAAATGCAGTGAATTACTGGTCAAATCTAATGTGCACAGTATATATATATATATATATTGTCATCTACAGACAGACCTGTTTCGTTCTATCAGAATTCTTCAGTGTGGCTAGACAGGCTAGATTCCTGAAGCTGGGATCGAAACACGGTTGACTCAGTATATATATATATATATATATATATATATATATATATATATATATATATATATACGAAGATCATATGATAAGTTTCCAGACTTTTTTCGCATGTGGATTTAAAATTGTCATAGACTCTTGAAAATTCACTATGTTATTGCTATATATCTTATGAGAAGACTGACCTATTTTTATGATTTCAGGTACAAATGAACAGCTACAGCAGCAATTCGAATACACCCTACTAAAGCCTGATTGTCACAGCTGGGGAATTTCAAAAATCCAATCTGAAGGATATGCAATAAAATTCTGTTTTAAACTTGGAAAAATGCCACAGAAATGTAAGGAATGCTTCAGACTGTTTTGGAGCATCTTGCATGAATCGAGCATCAGTTTTTGAGTGGCACAAGAGATTCAAAGAAGGCAGGGGGTCTGTGAAGAATGATGAGACATGTGGGAGGAGTAAGGAAGTCAATAAACCAGAGTTGATTGGCCAAACGGTTAGGGTTAGGTTTACTATGTTGAGGTTTTAAGGGAGTTCTGGAAGAGATTCCTTGGGAAGAAGCCAGCACTCTTCCAATCGGGTCAGTGGCATTTCCACCAAGACAATGCACCAGTCCACAACTCCAGCCTTGTCAGAGACTATTTGACCTAGATCGGCATTAGGACAGTTTCTCAGCCTCCCTATAGTCGAGACCTTGCTCCCTGTGACTAAGCCCAGAGGCTGTCGTTATGAGAGAATTGAGGAGATAAAAGAGGCTGTGACGAAGGTCATTGACACGCTCACACAAGAGGAGTTCCATGGGGCCCTCCAGAAGTTAGGGGAACGGTACAACAAGTGCATTGCAGCCGGAGGAGATTACTTCGAAGGGGACTTGAGTTTCATGTGTGTACTATCAATAAAAGTACCCATACGAAAAAAGTCTGGAAACTTATCGTATGCACCTTATATATATATATATATATATATATATATATATATATATATATATATATATTCTTGTCTTTTAAAAGCAGGAATTATTTGGGGTTAAAAATAAGAAGATTCAACTTTGGGTAAAGCAGAGCAAAACATTTTTTAAAAAAAGAAGGTTCACGTGAGGAGAGAAAAAATCTAATTATTAAATAATTGAATGACCCGGTCAATTGGCACACAAACAATGAAAGATACTAAACGAAATAAATAAATGAATAACTTGGTCAGCCGGCACACAGATAAAATAGATGACCAGAAATTACGGACAAATTGGTAACCATCCCTCGGTGAGCCTTTTATAAACTTATGTAGTCGGAACAGTTTTTACTTGATGGTCAGAGAAAATGTTTCCACGAAGGTAAGTTTAAAAAGAATAATATACTTAAAATCTGAAAAAGGCATCAGTGCCAGTTAGAATCAGGTCACTAAACATGGGATCGGTGGGAGATGGAGATTAAAAAAGATAATCAATAAATCAATGGTTATTTACATTTTCTTAATGTTGGCTATATATGCAAAACTGAGTCTCCATGTAGTCAGGGAGTATTTGATCTCCTACGTCGAATAGATACCATATACTTAAGGGACGATCTTTGAGTGTCTTGATATAATATTAGATAATCCGATGGCGAGATTCCAACTGGAGAGATTTGTGGAATGTCGAGTAACCCTTCATTGCCATTGCTCCGTGGTCCACTCTGTCCCGGAGTGGTAGCACCGGATAGGGTCTTATCTATGATTCAAAGATAACAAACTATGTGTGCAAACAAATGACCGATGTTAAATTGTGACTCATATGGCAATACTTGAATTCATTTAACTCTGTACTCAAAAGCAGGTTCGTTTAAGAATGCTACCAACAATAATATGTTTACAAATTATATATATATATATTTCATACATATGTATAAACAGGATTTGGCATTAAATAACCAACAATGGTTGATATGCCATTAAACCCAACCCAACTAAACCAAACCAATCGATCTTTGTGAAAAATCCAACAGTAAGCCAATTTCTCTGTTACTTCCTCCCGCTTTTCAGTAATTGTATTTGTTTGGTTATCAATTGACGAACAATAAAGACAGTAGCGAACTAAAATCTCTTGCGTTCAAGTCAGTTACCTTACCGTGAAGAGTAAGATCCCTTTTACCCAGAAGTGAACCGTGAACCTATTTACTTTTAAGGAAGCAAGGATTGAACTGACTTCATTTATCCTGTCACAGAAAAGAAAGAAGACAACGAAATATATTAATTCTCGACCACACCTAGCTCATAGAATGTGTTAGTTACAAGAATCTTGTAACGTTATACCGTAGGACGAAACAAAAAGGCCACGTCATATATGTTCCAGTAGCCACGCCAACAACACCACAGACGTTTAATCACACTAACAACACCACATAAATTCATTTGTCACTCATGATTACACAACGAACATTCAACATGAGATAACGCTACAACAACATAAACGTTACTTAGATCCTTTTTGTGCCAACCGTGTAACATTAATCGTATCTCTCAACCTTTGCTTGACATTTCCTGTTCAGCGCAACTTTACATTCCACGTGCAAATTTTTCTTCTTCTGTCTAATGATTGCGACACTTTTCATGACATGAAACTTATCGTAACAGCGATACCAACGTTTGTAAATCCTTTTAGTTTATATATATATATATATATATATATATATATATACTTTAAGAAAAACAACAAAACAGGTCACATAGGATTTTAAATTTATTTCCATCCTGTTACGCATTTTTGAAACTTCCAAAAACACGAAAAAAATTAACAGGACTTCTTCAGATCTTTTTGATAAAAAAAAAACTTATATATATATATATATATATATATATATATATATATATATATATATATATATATATCGCGTTTGGAGGTTGAACGACATGAATACAGTAACACGTGATAAGCACTCGTGAGAAGACAGAGACATAGCAGACGGTGATCGAAGGCGGAGAATCGAAGCTTACGTCGCCCAGAGGAACTAAACGTGGGTGCGGGACGGTGCGTTCTAATCGGAGTTAGAATAAATGATTGCCTGCAATTTCCTCTCGTCCAGACAAGTGACCTCGGGCCGTCCTCCGAAAGTAATAATAGCAGTTATACAATTGTTATAAAGACTTAGTGTCTTTTCCTTTACAACTACGAGTCGATCACCCTTTGTATCTTATGATATTACAAATTTATGACAACCATTTATGCATGTACCTTAACAGACCTATTATGTTTATGAATCTAAAATATTGGGAATTAATTAGGATTTTAATACACATATAACTTTTAAAATAACCCGATAGGGTGAAGGGTTACAAATGGTGGGCCAAATACCCCACTTGATATTCGTAGTTTAAATCCATTTTTTTTAAATGCCTGTCCATATTGACGTGCATCTAATAGAGAGTTAAATACGGTATTTTGAAATAAAGAAAATATTACTTAACCCACACTTTTACATTTTGGTTTTAAACGCTCGTAAGAAATATTGATTAAAAATATTTCTTTAGTTTCTAAACTTTAAACGTGGTAACAATTCGAATGATAGAAAGATTTCAAAATTCTGTTTATCGCTATTCTGTTTTTATATAAAACTGGGTAAAGTTTAAACAGAATCAGAAAGAGATCAAAATTTGCCAGATTTTAAACATATGTCTGCTAAATTTTAGGCTCAATAGATATCAACAAGCGCTGGGTCTGGGTGAAGATATAGAAGTTAGACATTCGTGAAATAGTTTTTACATGACCCAGTTATTCACAATATAACAAATGGAAATAGTGCACTAAAGATGATGTCTGATAATGTTAAAACGGTATTTATCAGGGGACGGTGGAGTCCATATCCCACTTATGATAAATAAAAGTCCATATCCCACTTATGATAAATAAAAGTTCAAATTTTGATGCAAAATATCGAAATACGTACTTTGTTAATAACTTCTGACGACAAAGCAATTAAGAATCAAAAGATTTGTTTGTTTTTTTAAATTTGTCTGAGTTTAAGAAAGAATGGAATGTTATAAAAAGTTGTATAAAAAACTGAATATATATATATATATATATATATATATATATATATATATATATATATAGTGCAGCAAACTAGAGTCAGTAGGGTATTGTCTATGAAGAAAGAAGCATCATGACACAGCTCACTTCTTCAGAAATTTTGAAACGTCAGACTCTACTGCTTGTCATTCTGGATGAAAGAATCAATTTGAAGATTTCACAATCTGAGGACAATGCAGAGAACTCGAGAAGAATTCGATGTGTCTCATTGTGATTCTGAAGGTAGAGCAGCTCGGTATAATCAGGATAAAACTCCCGAATTTATAACTGAAATCCCGGCCATGATAAACAACGATCCCAGCAAATCAAACAGCTTACTCTAGCCAGGGACATAGAAGTATCTTAATTTCTTATCAGGCAGGTAGTGCATGAAGACATTCACTATTTCCAATAAAACTCGAGAAAGGAATAATTTTTATCACAGGCTTTGAGGTACAAGAGAAAAGACCGCGCCTTTGACCAGACTCAACCGGTCTCACCAACTGAATCGGTTTTGGTTTTTCACAAATAAGAAAGATTTCTGCCAGGATCAGAAGGTGAAATCACAGAACAGCCGTTGGTTTGCTCTGTCCTCGCAAGATGTACCAAAATTGGTGTAAACTAAGCATTCCATCTGCATCATGGTGTTTGCGGTGGTCTCTAGGGATGGTAATGTTATGCTTCGATTCGTCTTCCCCCATGGCTTCATACTCGACTCAAAGTCTTACATTAAGGGCCTTGAAGAGTTAATGCTGACTGGTTTCAGAGGGTATCAACTGGAAGATGTTACTTTTGGCAACAGGACTCTCCACCATACCACACAAGCAGAAGAACCCAGTTTTGCTTTGAAAAAACTATTTGCTATCAAATTCCCACGAACATCTGTCCACCTGACTCATTAGATCGCAATCTACTTTATTAGGTGTCAAGCGCAGCTGAGCAAGAGATGTAAAAACACTATGCAACATCAGAGATGAACTCAGTCAGAGTACACCGACTGCATCTCTGCAGAGGGATAAGATTCCCCCCAACACGTGCCCTGGATATGACACTAAACCATTTAACAGTGTGGCTCCGGTCTTGGAAATTTGGGGAATATGGAATAACCTTTCATTGCTATTGCTCCCAGGTCCTCTCTGACCCCAGAGTGGTAGCACTTGATAGGATTCTATTTATGGGTCGAATAGAACTGTTTGATATTTAAACTATATGTAAAGTGACATATGGTAACTTGAATTGCTAGAAACAGCAATGTTTGATCATTTTACTGTGTGTAAACAAATCACTGATGTTTAATTGAATTATTAGTGATACATAGCCATACTTGGAACCATTTATTGCCCAGTCAGCTGGGGCTGTAGAATACACAGACTACACCTCTGCAGAGGGGTTCGACCCCCCCTAACGAGTGTCCTGGATATGACACTAAACAGTCTGATGGTTCAGGTCCCAGTAATGCTGGAGCCTTGGGGAGTACGGAGCACCCATTCATTGCCATTGCTCCCAGGTCCACTCTGACTCGGCGTGGTAGCACCTGATAGGGCCCTATCTATGGGTTAAATAGAACTAACGGCATACTTATGCTAAACTGAATATCTTGAAATAGAAATATTTTTTGACAATTGAACAGTGCTTACATTTGAACTGCGTGCTTGTGCTAAACTGAATTATTTCAAATAGAACTGTTTTTGACATTGAAACTGTATTTACACTAAACTGAATTGTTTAACATAGAACTGTTCTGACATGTAACTGTGTGTAAACAAAATCTGTACTTTTACTAAACTGAATTAGCTGAAGTAGAATTGATTGACTAAACTGAATAGCTCGAAATAGAAATGTTTTTTACAATTAAACTGAACTGACATTTAAACTGCGTACTGAATTGTTTTAAATTGAACAATTTTTGACATTGAAACTGTACTTTCACTAAATTGAATTGTTATATATAACTGCTTGAATAGTTTGAAATAGAAATGTTCTTGATAATTAAACTATGTATTCATGCTGAACTGAATTGTTTTAAATAGAGCTGATTATTTACATAAAAATGGATTTGGCATTAAATAATCTACAAAGGTTGATATGCCATAAGACCCAACAAACAAACAAACTTGGAACCATTTAACTATGTGCTGACGAATAAGAAATGTCGAAAAGACGGATTAGAGTTAAAAAGCAATATTTGTAACCACTTCACTGTCTGCAAACAAATGATAAATATTAATGGAATTATAAGCGTTAGATAGCAATAACTAAAAACATTTAACTGTGTAAAAACGATATCAATACTAGAATGCAAAAAAAAAAGCTCTATCCCATTTACAAATGAAATTACCAACAAATTATTCACTTACACATCATATATGTATATCCACCTAAATGAGCGCAGACAAATAATTGATAATAAATGGGTGCCCTTAGTGTAATGGTTATCGTCATAGGAAATGGACACGGCGACACGAGTTCAAATCCTAGACGAGACTGATTGCATTTCACATAGCACTAATACCCTTGGGAATGGTATGAATCCAATTATTCTCCCTACAGCTATGGGTAAATAGTAGGACAGACTGGTTCTTCAGCCTTGGTGAGGCAACTAGTCTAGGAGAAGGAAAACTCTGAATTCAAACTTGTTAAACTCCGCTTAAAAATTGACCTTGTGTCATATCCTGCCCGATCGGAGGGGTTGGTAATTATGATAAGTAGAATTATTCTTGTTAGAAATTCTTGAAACCATTTAACTGAGTGTTACAATACTCATAGGCAGAACACAACGACACAATGAAGACCACGACACAGTCTTTTAGAAAAATATACCTCTCACTTTATTTGAAAGGTTGCGTGTGAGAGGGAGTTGGAGACCGAACAGAATTGCAACATATTGAACCCCACTCTTATGGCCATCAGTGTTTCTTTCCCGTTCTGATGTTGCTCAACCGAAGGCCTGGGGGCCCACTCCGCTGGGTGCTGGCTTTCTCTACCACATCTTGTCACCAACGGGTCTGGTCTCCAAACTAACTGACTTCATGTCTTCACCGAGTTATATAATAGTTCAATCGCCCAATCACTATCTCCCCATAACTAATCATCGGGATGTGTCACTTCCGCTGTCCTTGGAATGGCATGTTTGATTGTCATCGAGCGGAAATAATTGTCATGGAGTTCACAGGTCACTCTCTTCCGGTGCATCAGTCTGACTGTACCGTGGGATTTTACCTCGTCTCATATTGTCAGCCAGACTCGCCCACGCCAATGGAATATGCACTTCCGCCGTCTTTGGAATGGCATGTTTGGCCGGGTAGAAGGTCAATATACAACATGAATGCAAATAAAAAAAATGATCCCATGATCATCTAAAATTGTTATCAACAAAATGTGTGGGAGTGTCCTAGTGGTGTAATGGTTAAAGCGATGGACTGCGGAATCGTAGTAAGCGAGTTCATACTCCAGTCGCGCTATTACGTTCACTTTCAGGCAAATACCTTTTGGAAAGGTATGAACCCCTCTTATCCTCCCAGCTATGGGTTAAATAGTACCACTGCTGTTCTTCTAGGAGAATAGCGTTGACATTTAATAACCTACAAACTAAACAAAAAGTGTTTACAAAGCATACATTGGATATATATATATATATACATATATATATATAAAGAGGACTTGGCACTAAATAAGATAAAATGGTTGATATGCCAGAAAATTCCAACCCAACTAACCACAAAATGATGAACTGACTGCAAGGATAACGGCACCATTTATCAATTTAAAGAAGGAGACTGTCCGAAAGGTTTGCTGAAAATTCCGAAGTTGTCTGGAGGCCATGGTTGAAGCCGATTTGGACTTTTTAAATAATTTATTTTTATATTATTTAAAGACATTTTCTAGTAATTTTGTTAAATGCATCTGATAAAGTGAGATGCTAGTGTTATTTTCATTTCGGTGTAATTTAGACCAGAATTTGTCAATAGCATCGATATATATATATATATATATATATATATATATATAAGAAGGAAGAGAACAGGTGATACTGATGAAGAACAAAATGGTTACACCCTGAAGGATGCTCTTGCTTTGGCCTTAGTAGAGTATGATTAGTCTAATTGAAAAAAGAGAAAAATTAATTAACTATGGATACTCAACTGCCAGATGCCAATCCAAAACAATTATTAATAGCAGCGACAAAAAAGAGGCGTACTCATTAGATGATATTGCTACAATGCAAATAAAAAAAAAAAATGAAACGTCAATAAAGAAGTAATTTTCCACTAAAAATAAAATATATAAATTAGCCTAGGAGATAAGAAAAATATAAGCAAAATTATTTCTAAACTTTTTTACTTTGCTAGAAAATTCTGAAGTGGTAGCCTATTTATTAATGGGATGACAAAGAAAGGTTGTTGGTATAATAATTCGGTAATCTTAGCATGGCACAAGGTCATTAGGTTTACTTTATTATACAATGGAATACTCTCTCGTGTCCTCATCTTGGTTGCTGATATACTTATATTTGTGGCCATTGTACCATCTTGCATAAATAAAATCCATGACAGCATTAGTACATGTAGGTTTTTGGGTTAGCAGCAATTCTTTATCTTAGAAATCCAAACATTAATTTTAGCTTTTTGGTCAAAGAAAAATAGTTGCATACTAACTGAATTTCCGGCCTCTCGTTGGGGCTTACAATACGCTGACTGCATGTTTTGCAGGAGGGCAAGTCACCCTCCACAAAAAAAATATATATATACCGGGGCTCGACAATATTTTTCGGACACTTTGAAAAAAGTACTTCAAGGTGGTCACTAGTGCCAAAAACTTTTGAGATTGTTAGTACGTAGTTGAGGAGTGAAAATCCACTACTAGTGTAATCATTTTTTTTTAGTTTGGCTTTGATAATTTTAGTTTTTTGTGAATTTTGCGAAAACTTGCGCGACACTATTTTTCGGACATGACAAAAAATCCTATTTTATTTAAGAGCAATGGTCATGTATATGTTGCTGTATGCAAATTTTCTGCTTGTACACTGTTCTGGGGCACTGGCGCCCCTACTACTATGTTAACATAGGACACTCTAACAGCGTAAATAGTCCGGACATTTCCTGGCAAAACAATTAAGTTTAATGAGGTAAATGCATTCAAAAGAAGTCGTTTGTTTGGCTCTGAAGAAGCGGGAAGATGGCCTCAGCATCAGAAGGATCGCCATGGATTTGAAGCTGTCGAAATCAACGGTCGAATACATGCTGAAGACAAACTCCGAGCGGAAAAAGAAGAGAGGTCGGAAAAGATCAATTGGCAAGAGGACTGAAAGGAGAATGAAGAGGACTGTGACACGGCTTTTGACATCTGGAGAAAAACTTACAGCAAGAAAAGTGAAGGAGAAATGTGAATTGGATGTAAACGTCTGAACATTACAAAAAACGCTGCATAGAATTGGTTTGAAGTATGCAAAGGCTAAGAAAAAAATTTCACTAACAAAGAAACACAAAGGAGCAAGACTGGAGTGTGCTAAAAGGTGGTTAACAAAGCATGTTGACTTTAAGAAGGTTATATTTTCTGATGAGAAGTGTTTCAAGTTTGATGGGCTCGATGGATGATGTACTTGGTCGAGAAGGGGTGAGCCTGTTGTACTGAAGAAACGACAGATGGGAGGAGGAGGAGGAGTTATGGTTCGGGGTATGATCTTTGCTAATGGAAATACATGGTTGGAGTGGCTGAAAGGACAACAGAATAGCGAAAGCTACAAACAGTTGCTGGACGAGAAAGCCCTACCAAGGATAAGAAGAGATGGGGAATGATTTCGTTCTACAGCAAGACAATTGCAGCATCCATATGTCAAAACTTATGAAAGAATGGATGGCTAAAGTGAATATGACTACTTTGTAATGGCCTGCAAGAAGCCCAGATCTAAATTTAATAGAAAATGTTTGGGAAATGCTTGCGCAACTTGTCTATGATGGACCTGAAATAACGAAAGAAGCTCAACTATGGGAACGAATACTAGGAGCCAAAAAACAACAAATAGAAACACGTAGAGATGTTATTGTGCATAACTTTGATCATTATGAAGAGAGATTGATAAAAGTTATTGAGAAGAAAGGTGATATTACAGACTATTAACAGTTTTTCAATGATGTCCGAAAAATAATGTCGCGTGTGTTTTGTAAAAAATGATGAAAATTAAATATTTTTCCTTACCAAATCGATTTTCTTCCATTTTTATTACAAGTATTGTCTTTATATGTTTATGCTATTCTATTGAAAGAATTTCGCCACTTTATGGTACTCGGAAAGTCGAATACTAAAGTGTCCGAAAAATATTGTCGGGCTCTTGTATATTGTTCTTTTGGGTATGAAACAAAATTACATCAGGTGGTGAAACTGCCTACATTAGCTCGGGAGAATTTAAATTTGGTTTAGTTTGATTTGATTTGATTTGGTTTTATGGCATATCAACCATTGTAGGTTAATTAATATCAAATCCATTTGTATACATATAAACAGTTCTATTTCAAACAATTTAGTTTGGCACAAATATACAGTTTAAATGTCAAAAACATTTCTATTTCAAGCTATTCAGTCTACTTAACAAAGTTGAATGGTTGAAAGCATTGCTATATATCACTAATAATTCAATTAAACGTCAGTCATTTATTTACACGCTGTTAAATGTAAAAACAGTTATATTTCAAGTAATTTTGTTTAGCATAAGTAATGTGGACCCAATTCGGGACAACGAAAAGATAACTCGGAACACAGTATAAGTTTTAGGATATATTGAAGTAACAAGATACAGAGAAAAGTGATGGCGTTAGCTAGGATTACTTGTCAGTTAAATATCCAGTCGAATATCCAATCTCACGATGACCAAACGACGACAGTACTTGGCTCTCGATTAATATAGGATTTGGAAGAATCCATAAATGGGTAGGTAACGGTTTATTTCTATTTGACCCATAGATAGGGCCCTATCAGGTGCTGCCATTCTTGATCTGAGTGGACCTGGTATTAAAAGGGTAATCTGCGTTCCCCAAAGCCTCAGTATTACTGGAGCCTCACCATCAAATTTTTTAGTGTCGTGTCCACGACACGTGCTGAGGTAGTCTTACCACTCTGCAGAGAAGCAAACGGTGTATTCTATAGCCCCAGCCGATTGGGCCAGGGGAATATGATGTACCCCTTCATTTCCATTACTTTTAGGTCAACTCTTACCGGGAGTGGAAGTACCAGTTAAGTACCCATACATTAGTCAAATGGATATCTTTAAAAACCATATAACAAATCTTTATAATTGAATTGAATTATTAACTTTTTATAGGAATAATTAAAAAAACATATAATTCTAATAATAGTTCTTTGAAGTCATAATGAAACGTAATATACATTTAGATTTTAGTTTAAAGAAAAAATGTATATATATATTTATATATATTGGAAGTGCTCTATATAATTTTTCAAATTTTCTTTGCATTTTTAAGTGGGTTCTCGTGAGTTATAATGGCATCCAAATCGAATTCCTTTGTTATTTAACCCCTAACAGAGCCGAGATGGAATCGGTCAAGTCATATTGCGCCAGTTTTAACGATTAAACGAAACGGAGGTACCCGGGGTGTAATTGTTATCGTCGTTGGAAATGGACACGGTGATACGAGTTCAAATCCTGGACGAAGCTGATTATATTCCATATAGCACTAATACCCTTTAGAAAAGTATAAATCCATTTATTCCCCCTCTAGCTGTGGGTAAATAGTTGGGCAGACTGAGTTCTTTAGCTTTGATTAGGCAACCAGTCTAGAAGAAAAACTCTGAATCCAAACCTATAAAACTTAAAAATTGGCTTTGAATCACATCTTGTCTGTGTGGAAACAAAGAAACAGGAAATGATCATACACTTCCTGTTTCTCTGAAGTTGTGAAATTTTCTTAAAATTTCTAGAGAATTCTATAAATTCGACGTGGATATAAAAGCCAGTCCCGTCCAAGAAGGAAGAGGAATGGATTCCAGCCGACAGAATAGAGCAATTATTGGCCCAAGGGTCGGAATCGGAATTTTTATTCGCCGAATTCGAAAAGAGACAAGCGGCAGCGAGGAAGAATGCAGTAGAGTTCTTCTTGGCGCTTCTGCATTTCCAGTACTCACCTTCAGTTGCAGTTACGTCACATACAGTCATTTTTGTGTTATGACCAGGATGTATGCCCGCATGTGTACATCTTTTTTTAGTTTTAAGGTACAAACTCCGATATCACTGAATAAATATAGACAACATAGTCGGCCCAAAGGTTGGAGAAACCCCAAAGTTAACCAAAGGAACGTCCATTCATCAAGTTAATAGTGATAGAGACATGAAATACCGGAACCGTAAAAAAAGGTTAGGACACACTTGAAGGCAGTACAAATGGCGACTATCGAATTGGGAAATTGAAGGTAATTGTACATACGTATGTGATTATTAATATGGAATTATCAAATGTTATTACAATTAAATAAGGGTCTACAAGTCAATTAGTTATAGGGCCTTAGCAAACACAGGAGCAGAGGTGTATGTAGTTAATAGCTGGGTATACTGTTCGCAAAACTTGTGATCGGTATTTGCAAACAAAAAAAGGAACTGGCAGCTCTATTCTGAAAATGAAATAACTTGCTACTCAACGAGTTAAAATGAGTAAGCACCTCACCCACACGATTTTTTGTAGGGAAAAATTTGAAAAGAAACATTATATTAGGGTGTGATTAGTTATAGCAGAATAGGTGGGGTCGTATTAGATTTTGGGGATTTTAGAATTGATGATTAGTAAATAGAATGAGAAGTAGATACGCACATTCCATCAATTGTTAGATTACATTCACCAGTAGTGGTGAAACTGCGACAGATACACACGTGCGTGGGAAAGACACGAATTACGAGGCCATATGGAAACACCTACTAAATAGAATATATAACTTCGGGCTTTTTAAGTAGAATAAATGGCGTATCTGTAGCTAACGTCAGGTAAATCACAAAATGTTCCAATATTAATAATGAACAACACTAACCCAACGATAACTCTAAAACGGTGTTATCCAGTAGCAAGGTCTTTAGATTTCGAGGACGAATTAATGGTTCTGATAAAGAAGAACAGAGATTTGTTTGCTAGTGAGGATAAGGATTTGGGGAGGAGAAACACAGTAAGAATAAAAAATTGAAACTAGAGACCATGAACTCAAAAAGAAACAGCCGTATCACTCTCCTCTCCAACAGAGAAAGTTAGAAGATGAGGCTATCAATGAAATGCATAAAGCTGGAATTATAGAACGCTCGAGGTATCCGTGGGGATTTCAAATAGTTTTATTTGAGAAAAGAGATGGTACCAAGTGATTCGGAGTAGATTTTAAAGCCCTGAACGAAATTACTAAAAATAACGCCCATCGCTACTGCTTATCAATGATATCTTAACATCTTTGGGGCCAGCAAGATATTTTTCAAAATTAGATTTAAAATCTGGCTAGTGGCAAGTTGAGTTGCATGAAAATAAAAAGGAAATCGCATCATTTACATGTCACCAAGTACTCTTTCAGTTCAACGTTATGTCTTTTCGACTTGCTAATGCACCTGGAGCATTCCAGGAAGTAATGTCCGTAGTTCTTGAAGGACAGAAAGACTAAACACTAGCATACGTGGTGAATTCAATAAGTTTACAGACTTTTTTGTACAGGCATTTAAAATTGTCGTAGACACTACAAAATTCACTATGTTATTGCCATACATCTTATGAGATGACTGGCCAATTTTTCAGGTTCAAATGAACAGCTACAGCAGCAATTGGAATACATCCTACTAAAGCCTGATTGTCACAGCTGTTAAATTTCAAAAATCTAATCTGGACGGGAGGACACATTAGAAGAAAGATATGCAATAAAATTGTGTTTTAAACTTGGAAAAAATACCACAGAAATGTATTGAAAGATTCAGACTGCTTTTGGAGCATCTTGCATGAAGTGAGCATCGGTTTTTGAGTGGCATAAGAGATTCAAGGAATGCAAGGAGTCTGTGAGGGATGATGAGAGGTGTGGCAGGAGTAAGGAAGTCAATACACCAGATTTGATTGGCCAAAGGGTTAGACTTAAGGTTAGGGTTACTATGTTGAGGTTTTAAGGGAGTTCAGGAAGAGATTCCGTCGGAAGAGGCTAGCACTCTTTAAATCGGGTCAGGGGCATTTCCCCCAGGAAAATGCATCAGTCCACAACTCCATCCTTGTCACAGACTATTGACCAAGATGGGCATCAAGACAGTTCCTCCTCAGCCTCCCGATAGTCCAGACCTTACTTCCAGTGAGTTTTGGTTATTCCCCAAGCTCAGAGGCTGTCGTTGCGAGACAACTGAGGAGATGAAAGAGGCTGTGACGAAGGTCATTGACACGCTCACACAAGAGGACTTCCAAGGGGCCTTCCAGAAGTTATTGGAACGGTACAACAAGTGCATTGCAGCTGGAGGACATTACTTCGAAGGGGACTAGAGTTTCATATGTGTACTATCAATAAAAGTGCCCATACGAAAAAAGTCTGGAAACTTATTTAATGATCCTCGTATAATTGTTAGAAAAACTCAACGGACCGTCATTTGACTCTTAATTTATTTCTACTGACCACAGATAAAAGCAACCACTCTCTTTAGATAGCCCTCACATAATAGATTGCGAAGGTAACAGTAATACTTGTTTTTACCTTCTTTTTAATCGGTTAATTTTTGGTGTTTTTTGTCTGACTGTTTTGCTTGTTTTGTTTTGTTTTTTTCGTTTTTTTAAACGTGTGTTGTTGGAACTTTCTCTCTCCATTTTGTGACGGCTATCTGAAGAGCTTGCTTGCTTTTGTTAGTGACCTGCTGAATTAGATTTATATCAAAATAATGGTCTGTTGAGATTTTTTTCTAATTATATAATTTACTATGTGATACCCTTAAATTTATACGTTCATAATCATACTTTGAGCACTCCTGGAGAATTATACGAATCCTCTGATATATTCTTAATTTGAATAATTCCCCACATATTTCTGTAGATGAACACACACACACACACACACACACACGCAATTATATATATATATATATAATGAAAATTAGGCAGCTTTCGATCCCAGCTTGAACTGTCCAGCGGGTCTAGCCACTCCAAAGTGTTGTGATATAACGAAACAGTCTGTCTGTGGATAACAATATTTACGCTCCCCTCCCGGGGGTTGAGCACTCGAGCGAAAGAATTAACGGCTGCTATGCGCGTAATGCAAAGCTCTTCTAACAAAATAAACACTCTGGTATCCTTTAGCACAAAAATGTATTATTTAATGCCAAATCCATTTTATACAAATAAGCAGTTCTATTTCAAACAGTTCAGTATAAGTACACAGTTAGATGTTTATTTTTTCTGTCTTAAATCGAGGAATTATATTGGGAATTGAATTACCATAAAATCCTGCGAACACCTACACACGACATGTGGAAACACAAGACGGCTGTTTCGACCTTATTACGTCTCATCAGCAGTGCATACCGTGGTCTCCACCATTGAAGATCGAACCAGCGACAACAGATTGCAGAGCTGTAACTCTACAACTGTCCCAACAGTCCATAGAGCACAAAAGAGACGCCAAATTAACTAGTCATGGTACGTAATTGCCCGGCCACTTAACCTTAATATGTCTTGTAAGTTACATCTGTACTCCTTACAGAGGACACGGTACCTCACCTAGTGTGCGATATGAACAGTTGGCTCAGTTGTAGAGTTTCGGCGCTGCAATCTGTAGTCCCTGGTTCGATCCTCAATGGTGGAGATCACAGCATACGCTGCTGATGAAACCTAATAAGGTCTAAACAACTGTCCGGTATTTGCGTAGGTGTTCGACGGATTTTTGCTCATTGTTATTCAGTACACAGTTTAGTTCTATTTGACTCCTACCACTCCGGGGCAGAGTGGAACTAGGTGCAATGGCAATGAAGGGGTACTCCGTATTCACCAAAGCTCCAGCATTACTGAAACCACACCATCAGAATTTTTAGTGTCATATCCGGGACAGTAGTTTGAGGAAAAATACTCATTAAATTAAAGCCTGCAAAATGTGAGTTATTTCTGAAATAAGCTCAATATTTAGGATTTTGGTTTCATGATTAGTAGTAAATGAATTCAGCCGAATTTATATAAGATTAAGACAATACAGGCAATTGCTAATCCCAGTATCGTAAGAGTTTTGGGGATTATCGGAAAGTCTTCGTACTATAGAAGATGTATTCCGGATTTTTCAAGTATAGCTGAACCATTAATTAATTAATAAGAAGTATGCCCGTTTAAAATAGTACCATACATGTCTGGTAACGTTTGACCCCGCAAAGAAAATGTTTTCGGCATGATTTCGTTAGCTTACCCTGACCCTAATAAGTATTAAAAATTGATCTTTTCATTGGTGTTTGCATAACACAGCATATTCACGATGAAGTTGAAAGTAGGGAAAACTGAAAAACCTAACGGTTTCCTATCACACAAACTGAATGACACTCAAACAAGGTGGTCAACGATAGAAAAGAAAACATTTCGGAGGTGCCCGTAGTGTGATGGTTATTGTCGTAGGAAATGGACACGGCGACACGAGTTCAAATCCGGGACAAGACTGATTGCATTTCACATAGCACTAATACTCTTGGGAAAGGTATGAATCCAATTATTCTCTCTACAGCTATGGGTAAATACTAGACAGACTAGGTTCTTCAGCCTTGGTGAGGCAACTATATCTAGGAGAAGGAAAACTCTGAATTCAAACCTGTTAAACTCCGCTTAAAAATTGACTTTGTGTCATATCCTGTCCGAGCGGAGGGGTTGATAAAATAGGATATATTACAGAATTGGAAATGGCATGGTTGAAAAAGCCTTATGTATATAAAGAATTGTAAATTTGGTCAGCACCGGAGAAGAGAGAAACCGACAGAAGAAAACAGTTTAGTGATTGTTTATAAGGAGGCGTTGGTAGCTAGGAGGATAATTGTAACATGACTTAATGACAAAAAGCCGATCGTAAAAAAAAAAAATTAGATTTTCCTTCTCCTAGACTAGTTGCCTAACCAAAGCTGAAAAACCTAGTCTGTCCTACTATTTACCCATAGCTGGAGAGAGAATATTTTGGATTCATACCTTTCCCAAGGGTATTAGTGCTATGTGAAATGCAGTCAGTCTCGTCCAGGATTTGAACTCGTGTCGCCGTGTTCATTTCTTCGACGATAACAATTACACCACGGGCACCTCCAAATTCTGTAATATATAAAGCGTTCTCAACAATACCTTCTCCAATTCCGTATATACATAAAACTAGCATGCTATTTCCAATTTTGTATATACATAAGCCTTTTTGTTGTATAGCCGCACACATATACAGAATGCAAATACAAATATATATATATATATATATATATATATATATATGTGTATCAGCAATAGTGACGACTTCAATGAACGACGAACACACTTCTTTATAGATATATATACCTCTCATACTTTATTCTCGAAAGGGTTGATGTTGGTTGTGAGTGAGAAGTGAGTTTGAGACGGGGACAGGCTGCTACATATTGAACCCAAGTTCTTCAGACCATAGCAGCACTTCTTTCGCATTCTGGCTGGGCTGCTCAACCGTGGGTCACTGAGGGCCGCAAGCCCTCAGTCTGCAAGCTGATTCTCACCCTGACATCTTGTCCCCCAACTGACTCCAACTCCAACTGGAACTGAAACTGCCTCAAGCCGTCTGTGGCACCTGATTATATAATTGCCTAACATCCACCTGCTTCCTGTGGGCGTACGTATCTGCCACCATCACCGAATTCAACCACGTCCACAAGTCAAGGTGATATTCCAACATCTTCGACCGGATGTACCAGTTTCGCTGTTCTTCCGCTTATTTACATAGGTGCATCTCTTGATTGACAGCTCGGTCGAGGGTCAATATGCAACATTTTTTTCTACTATGTAATTTTTATTTTTGTATTGACATAAGACATTTTCTACCATGTCATTTCTAAATCTGCTTATACATAAGGGATTTTTACAATGCCATGTCCGATTCTCAATATACATACCTTGCCATTTCGAATTCTGTAAAATCATAAAGTCTTTTCACTACACGATGTTTAATTCTATATATACAGGCTTTTCTACCATGTAATTTATAATTCCACATATATGTAAGTAAAGCTGGTGACCGTAGTCGAGGGCGACCAGAAGGCTCCTTTTTCAATAGCTACAACAATGAGGTGTAGGAGATGGCGCTACTCCTTTCCCTAGATTGCTCCACTTCACCCTTGATACGTACCTTATATTGCTGAGTGTTAAGCAAGGAGGTATCAAGAACCATTTTTAAAGTCTTTGGTATGACACGACCTTGGTCTCCCGGACCATTGATGAACATTCTACCCACTAGGCCAAAAATTTGACAATTTCTACCTTGCCATTTCCAAATCTGTATATACATGTCCTTTTCTGCTATACAATTCGCCGCTTGACTTTCATTTTAGGATTTCTGATACTTTAATCTATTTAGGCCACCAATCAAGTTACACTCACATTAAAAAAAATCAAGTCGACTCAAGAACGAGTATGAATTATCAGTATTGTAAAAGTTAGAAGAAAGATTGGGTCAACAACTGAGATATTAAGATGAATATCTGTCTTAATAATGGTAATAAATTCAAAAAGTTTTATAAGTTACATAACAGGTTCACGTATATTCACCTTTCTTCACCCTCTCTTATTTCCACAAACTTTCTATTTCTACACCCTCCTCTTTTATCCTCCATTTTCTTTTTCTATCCAAGCGTATTTAAAATGATTCACTCTCTTCCTACCACCCACCAATGATAGACAGATAGATAGACAGATAGATAGATACGAACAAATTAATCATTATATAGATATATTGATAGAACGGAATTAGGAAAACGCCTTTAAATCGACCAAAACTGCTAATGGAAAAGAAACATCTGTGGAATGAAGTCTGCTGACTCGTGTTAAAATAACGTCTGAGACATCTTGTAAGATGGGTATGTCTTTAAAAGTGTCTAACGTCATGGAAGATTTTTTTTTATTTTTAATAAATTAAATTGCTATTTGAAACATCTATTCCCAACTAAGATATCGGCTTCAAAGTTATGGAGCTTTCTTTTTAAAAAGTTGTAATGTTAATAAAATGGAATTCTTTTATCAATGACAGGAAATTATATTATTAAATCTGAAAGATAGAAAAAGGAAAAAATATTCGACACGACTTTTAGCTTGAAAAGAATTCGTGAATTGAAAAGATAATCAAATGCAAGGGGTCTCTCGTTATATTTCCGGAACACACTCACATACATAAATACACATACATACACACACATTCACACACACATACATAAACTCACACACACGTGTGTGTGTGTGTGTGTGTGTGTGTGTGTGTGTGTGTGTGTGTGTGTGTGTGTGTGTGTGTGCATATTCAGACACACAACTAATTCTTAAATTTAGAGAAAGTAGAAAAAGGAGGTATCCAAATATGTACTAAAGTGTTGCTTAGAAACAAACCCGACAGATGGTACATCAAACACGCGCACACTCACAAATATATATATATATATATATATATATATATATATATATATATATATATATATATGTGTGTGTGTGTGTGTGTGTGTGTGTGTGTGTGTGGTAGGAAAAAATGTTTGAAAGTTGACATTAGAATTCTTTTATCCCCACTTTGAGCTTTCTCTTTTTATAATATCAGTATTTCGAAAGACTTCTGGAAAAGTTTTCAACCAAAAAAACTTACTCACACTCATCTATTTATCCCATTTATTGTTTGAAAATTTTTATCGTATGATAAAGAAGGAAAATTTACTCGGGAAATTAAATAAATTTATACCAAACTCTTATTTTCATATCGTATTTCTCAGGATTTCCTCTGTTATCATACCAAATAAAATCATATATATATATATATATATATATATATGATTTTATTTATATATATTTTATATATATATATATATATATATATGTGTGTGTGTGTGTGTGTGTGTGTGTGTTTTGGAATTCAGGGTTTTACTTCTCCTATACCAGTTGTCTCATCAAGTCAAAAGAAAGTTTTGTTGACTTTAACCAAAATTGCATAAACATATATATATATATATATGTATGCATGCATAATTATTAGAAAAACTCAACGGACCGTCATTTGACTATCATAAATTTATTTCGGCTGATCACAGATAAAAGCAACCACCCTCTTCAGATAGCCGTCATATAATGGAAAGCGAATGTTACAATAATACTTGTTTTCACCTTCCCCTTGATTGGTTATTTTTTTGTTGTTTTTTTATTTGTTTGTTCGTTTGTTTGTTGGGGGGGTTGCTTTTTTGGGGTTTTTTTCTTTTCGTTTTAGTTTTATATGTGTTGTTGGAACCTTCTCTCTCCATTATTTGACGGCTATCTGAAGAGATTGGTTGCTTTCATTAGTGGCCTGCGGATTTAAATTTATATCAAAATAATGGTCTTTTGAGATTTCTTTCCAATTATGTAATTTACTCTGTGTTATATTCTTAAATTTATACGTTCATCATCATATATTGAGCACTTCTGGAGAATTATAATAATCCTCTAACATATTCTCAATTCGAATAATTCCACACATATTTCTGTAGATAAACACACACACACACAAAACACACACACACACACACACACACACACATATATATATATATATATATAAAGGTAGCAGAAAAACATAATCTAATTAGGTGAGTTTATTATGATGACACGTTTTTAAGACTTTTAAATTATAAACGCTATGTGCAAGTTTGTGTATCTTTTCGTTGTATATTTTTCATTTGCTCCTGTCATCTCAGCAAGCATCCATTGCTATGTGAACTATTCTAATACCCAAGTCCTGATGATGGTTACTGAAACCGAAACGTTAGCGTAGACTTTACATCATAATAAACTCACCTAATTGGATTATATTTTTCTGCTACCTTCATACTACCGGATATTGATCCATATTTACTTATATATATATATATATATATATATATATATATATATATATATATAACGTAAAATTAGGCTGGTTTCGATCCCAGCTTGAACTGTCCAGAATGTCTAGCCACTCTGAAGAGTTGTGATACAACAAAACAGTCTGTCAGTGGATAGTAAAATATACGCTCCCCTTCCGGGGTTTAAGCACTCTGGCGAAAGAATTAACAGCTGCCACGCGCGTAATGCAAAGCTCTTCTAACGAAATGAGCACTCTGGTATCCCATAGCGCAAAAATGTAAACAAACGAAAGCTAATATATATTCACTATAAATCCTTAGCTGACGTAGTCACCGAATTGGCTGAGCGGTTAGATACCATGAAAGTTGGGCGGGTTTCGATCCCAGGCTTGAAGCGTCCTACATGTGTAGCCTCACTTAAGCGTTGCAATACAACGAAACTGTCCGTCTTGGGATGACTATATATATATATATATATATATATAGTACAATTTGATGGAAACTCAAATACTCTCTGAATGTGAATTTTGTTATACCCCAGCGAATAGATAGCGAAGTATACCCATACATTGAGCACTCTCATAGATTTATATGATTTTCCTCATATATTCTATATAAAGAATAATCCACACCCACCGTCTTTTCGACACTGACTGGATATTTAAAAAAATACACACACACACACACACACATAAATATATATATATATATATATATATATATATATATATATATATATATATATATATATATATATATATATATATATAAAGCCTAAATAACTCTGTACTGTTGGTAGCAAAATAGAGTGAATAATTACACTGCCTACCTGAGCATTGATATTTATAGAATTTTGCTTGTAGGAAAATTTTCTTTTATATTTCATACTCAGTGTATATACGCTTGTAAAGTATCGAGGTCTTTCACCGTTTTTACTTATCATTTGATTATCATTATTGTTACTCCTTTGAGAGTTTTTCACACTAGCGTTAATTGATGATTTTACACTGGAGCTTGAGTGACAGCAAATCTCCTCAAGTCTCCAGGAGTTTTCTCAGTATTCTTCTCAATCTTAATAATGCTGTAGTATGGAGAGTCTCCGCTTATCCTCTTACTTCGAAGTCCTCCAGTCCTGTTACTAATCTTTTGATGATTGTGCCGAGTGAACCAATTATAAGTGGTATCACCGTCACTTTCATGTTCCACACTTTTTCTAGTTCTCTAGTAAGATCTTGGTAATTTTCTCTATTTTTGATTTCTTTCAATTTTTCTCTGTGGTCTGCCAGGACAGCAAATTCCACTATTTGGCTTGTTCTCTTTTTTTTCTTTTTTCTTTTTTTTTTTTTTTTTTTTGATGTTGCTGTTGACTACCCCTAGATCTGATCATCTAGCTGAGATTAGATGATTATTCTAAAATACATATCAACACACACGCACACACACACAAACACAAACACACATATAATTTTTTAACAATGAAATGAAATAACGAAAAAAAACATATGACTCTGTGTTTCACGTAATCAATCTTCAAGTGACTTAGTATTGACCGATCTCTCTATATAGATTCAGCTCACATTTTTCGTTTGTGTACATCGGTTAAGTTTGAAAAGTTTTTTCATCTTTGTAAAATACCACACCTGAAATATTTAAAAGTAAAACAGGATTTAAAAAATCAGTACCCAATACTGCTTTAAAAGCTGCTGTTGATCTAAATTGTTGATTAATCAGTCGATCTAGCTGTAAACAGGATGACATAGGAAACGGCATCTTTGAGTAATTATCTCTTCCATCAGAGAAAACACTTCTTTTTTTTTAAAGCCTACTATTCTGTAAGTCAAAAAGAATAAAAACAATAAGATCGTGATTCTCTTTTGAGAAAGTAAACGTATTAAACAAAAGCGAATAATATAAAATCTTCAAAGACAAAGTCTCTTATTAAAACTCTGTTATCCAACTCTTCTTGTTTAATTAATTATAACTAGTTTTGTTGGGTTTTTTTTTCTCGTCTTAATTTGTTACTGTCCATATTTAACAGACATAGCAGAATGATCTGAGAGCAAGAATAAGAAAAAAGACTTTAGGTATAAATAAGATGAATAAAAGACGAATCAAACATGAACTATAACAAAAAATAATTCGTGTAAGGAACTCGTAGACTCTTGTATTCGTTTTTTCACGTTGATACAGACATGATTTTCGCTTTGTGTTCTTTGTTATTTTGTTTTGTTTTGTTTTGTTTTGTTTTGTTTTATTTATTTTTGTTTTGTTTTGTTTTTTGTTTGTTTTTTCTTTTTTGCTTTGTCTTTTGTTTTTGTTGTTTTGTTTTTCAGTTTTCGTCTTCTATTTTTTCTTATTTATTTCTTGCAGAGGGGTGTTTATCCAAGTTTCGACTCCAGACAAAATTAACGTACATTTACACTGCGTAGAAAGATTTTTTTTTTTATGTAGTCACCTCCTGATAGGCAATTTGGATCAAAGAAAAATTCTTATATTATTGTTTATCTTCTTTTTTTTTTAATTCAAGACAATCCTTATTATTCTTCACGGAAAACAGTAAAACAATTTGATAAAGTTTTGGTGTTTTTAAGTCGTTTGTATTAAATGTATAAATAATTACCAAAGCCGCTTTGTTACTAATGTATTAATTACTAAATTAATAATAATAATAATAATAATAATAATAATAATAATAATAATAATAATAATAATAATAATAATAACGACAGCAATGCTAAGAGCGGCCAGAATCCAGAGACGAGTCCTGGAGACCTGAGGAGATTTGCTGTCACTCAAACTCCAGTGAAAAACCATCAGCTAACACTGATGTGAAAAACTCTAAAGGAGTAAATAATAATAATAATAATAATAATAATAATAATAATAATAATAATAATAATAAGAAGAAGAAGAAGAAGAAGAAGAAGAAGAAGAAGAAGAAGAAGAAGAAGAACTATGACCTTCCCAGAGAACTAAAAAAGCTATGAAACATGAAGGTGACGATAGGTGCACTCGGAACGATCCCCAAAGGTTGAATGAGGGAGCTGAAAAATTCGGAAATTGGAGGTCAAGCCAAGACCATGCAGACTACAGCATTATTAAGATCGGCCAGGATACTGAGAAAGGTACTGGAGACATAAGGAGATTTACTGTCACTCAGACTCCAGAGAAAGACCATCAATTGACGCAGGTGTGAATAAATCACACATAATAATAATAATAATAATAATAATAATAATAATAATAATAATAATAACCAACCCCTCCGCTCGAGCAGGATATGACACAAGGTCAGTTTTTAAGAGGAGTTTAACAGGTTTGAATTCAGAGTTTTCCTTCTCCTAGACTAGTTGCCTCACCAAGGCTGAAGAAATCAGTCTGCCCTACTATTTACCCATAGCTGGAGGGAGAATACTTGGATTCACACCTTTCCCAAGGGTATTAGTGCTATGTGAAATGTAGTCAGTCTCGTCCAGGATTTGAACTGGTGTCCCCGTGTCCAGTTCCTATGAGGGTAACCATTACACCACGGGCACCTCCACAATAGTAGTAATAATAATAATAATAATAATAATAATAATAGAATTAATTTAGATAGATCAACACTTTCTAAATGAGAGCAGGACCAGACGAAAAAATCTGGCTATGGCCTGGATTGGCAACAAGAAGGCATATGACATGGTTCCGCATAGCTGGATAATAAACATCCTCAAAATGTACAAAATATTACATGAAGTTATAAATTTTATCGACAAAACCATGAAAATCTAGAAAGTGGAATTGACAGCAGGAGGAAGAAGATTAGCTGAAGCAAAGATCAAAAGAGGTATTTTCCAAGGAGATGCTCTATCACCCTTACTCTTCATAATTGCCATGATGCCGTAGATCATAGGAAAAATCAATCACCTAATGTACAGGGATGACATCAAATTAATTGCAAAAAATGAAAAAGGACTGGAAACTCTAATACATGCAGTTAGAATATACAGGAATATAGGAATGGAATTTGGCATAGAAAAATGTCCTATGGCTGCAATGAAAAGTGGCAAACGACATCTAACTGACGGAATGGAACTACCAAATCAAGACAAGATAAAAACGCTCGGAGAAAACGAAACCTACAAATACTTGGGTATCTTGGAGGCTGACACCATCAAACAAGGGGAAATGAAAGACAAAATTCAAAAAGAATATCTCAGGAGAACAAGAAAACTACTCGAGACAAAACTCTCTAGCAGAAACCTTATCAAAGGAATAAATACCTGGGCTGTACCACTCGTTAGATATTCTGGACCCTTTCTCAAATGCACCAGAGACGAACTCAAACAAATGGACCAAAGAACAAGAAAGCTAGTGACAATGCATAAGGCATTACATCCCAGAGACGACGTTGACAGATTATATGTTACAAGAAAAGAGGGAGGAAGAGGACTTGCCAGCATCGAAGACAGCGTTGACGCATCGATACAACGACTCGAAGATTATATACAAAAACACGATGAAGGACTCATTACAACCATCAGAAACGATAATGAAAAGACTATGGACAACAGATTGACAATAACTAGGAAACAAAAATGGGAAGGAAAGCAACTCTATGGACGTTTTAAACGACTGATAAACAACATCTCACACCAGAAAACTTCGACATGGCTAGGAAAAGGAAACTTTAAGAGAGAAACAGAATCTCTCCTAATTGCAGCACAAAACAACGCCATAAGAACCAATCAAATCAAAGCGAGAATAGATAAGATGCAGCAAAATAGCAAATGTAGACTATGTGGTGACAGATATGAAACAATCAATCACATAATAAGCGAATGTATCAAATTAGTGCAGAAGGAATATAAGACTAGACATGACTGGGTCGGCAAGGTGATCCGCTGGGAGATGTGCAAACAATTTAAATTTGACCATACAAACAAATGGTATATACACATCCCAGAACCTGTCTTAGAAAATAACACACATAAACTCCGATGGGACTTTGACATACACACGGATCACCTGATCTCGGCCAGAAGACCAGACTTAATAATAATCAACAAAAAGAAGAGAACTTGCAAAATTGTCGACTTTGCTGTCCCGGTTGACAACAGAATAAAACTGAAAGAATGTGAAAAGAAGGATAAGTACCTTGACCTTGCTAGGGAATTGAAAAAACTCTGGAACATGCAGGTGACAATTATTCCAATTGTAATTGGTGCGTTTGGTATAGTAACTAAAGGATTACTAAAGGGACTGGAGGACTTGGAAGTTGGCGGACGAGTGGAGACCATCCAAACGACAGCATTATTGAGAACGGCCAGAATACTGAGAAGAGTCCTGGAGACTTGAGGAGACTTGCTGTCACTTCAGACTACAGTGAAAAACCATCAGCGTTAGCTTATGTGAAAACTCTAATGAGTAAATAGTAATAGTAATAATAATAATAAACTGTGGAACATGAAAGTGACGTTTATATCAATTGTAATTGCTGCTCTTGGTACAGTCACCAAAGGAATAATAAAGTGATTGGAAGACTTGGAAAAGAGAAAACGAGTGGAGATCATCCAAACTACTGCATTATTGAGATTAGCCAGAATAGTGAGAAGAGTCTGGAGACTTGAGGAGACTTGATGTATCTCAAACTCCAATGAGAAACCATCAGCTAATGCCGGTGTGAAAAACTCCCAAAACAGAACAAATAATAATATATTTTTATAGGGCAATACAATAAACTATAGAAGGGACTGATGATCAAGCACAAAGTCTGTTCTCCTATCCTAAGATTGAAGTGACGAGTAATGAATTTTCAGTCTGCATGTTCCAAATATTCTTGTATGGCGATACTTAAAATTTAACATTGATTGATCGACTGATTGCTTTAAACAACGTGTCAACCTGTTTAGAGTTATGTTATGCCAATGGCATTCATTATGCGTTTACAATTTTTACGCAATTGTTTAACCGTTGTTTTTCGGGGGGGGGAGAAGGTAACACGAGCCTGACTGATACGAATAATCCTAAGATACATCTATTTTACCGATACAATGGATCCTAATAGGTATTAGTATCTGTGTCAGTGTAGACCTATGAGTAATAGCAACAAAGGTGTACTGCACACTCCACAGAACTTGAACCACACCATCAGCCTCAGATTGATGAAATATCCAGTAAACGCTTTTTTAAGAGTCGAGGATCTTACCCCTCTACAGGGAATACACTCAGCATATTCTAATCCCCGCCAACAGGGCAAAAATAGTAATCGGAATTAACTTTTTCAATCTCTTTCATCTAACAAAATTTTAGAAAAATAGAAAAACTTTTTCTTTCGTTTTCGGACAAATTATATATATATATATATACATTGTAAAATAAGTAAAGTTGGCGACTGTATTCGAGGGTGACCCGAAGGCTCTCTTTTGATTAGCTACTACACTGAGGTGTAGGGGAGACACTACTCATTTTTCCTGGACTGCTCCTCTTACCCTTGATCAGTACCTTATAATGCTGAGTATTAAGCGAGGAGACATCAAGTACCGTTTTCTGAGTTTTTGGGATGACTCGATCCAGGATTGGCGCATGGCCGGGAGAACTAAATCAAAAAGAACCATTTCAAACTGGTTTTGTTTTGTTTTCTCTTGCTTTAGGTGTTTGTTTGGTTTTTTTGGGGGGGGGTGTTTTTTTTGCGGTGATGCATTTTTTATATAAATCAATCCAACCTCTGAAAGCTGTCCCTTCTAACAACTCTTGTACATACCAAAAATGGTCAGGTATATTGGCCGCCGCCCATTGTGTTCCCAAAAATAAGCAGTGTTACCCGCTTGGAAAGTAAATAGACCACTTTATGACGAAGAACTGTTGGTGTTTATTTTCTCATAGGTCATTAGAATATCGGATTGTGTAAATTACTCATAGCTTAAGATAAAGGAATATTTCGTGCTCGGGCGACGTGATATTTTTAGGTGAACTTTTGAGGAATACTTAGGAGGCACTTTTTTCTTCGACGTTTCTTTCCGGTCTATCTGTGACTGTTCCACAGAAACCTGACTCACTCTTTCATTTGTCTATGAGTGTCTGTTTGATTTCCCGTCTTCCCCCTATCACCAAAATAGCAAGCTATATATACACACCCACAAAATTTCTTTCACGCGTCCGGCTCGTGTTTTTACGCAATCTCAATGTATTTATATTAGAAATATCGATACATTTTAAGTTTGATTTGCTTGGTTTCTTTGTTTTTAATGGCATATCAACCTTTGTAGGTTATTAAAAGCCAAAACCATTCTCCTAGAAGAACAGTACTATTTAACCCATAGTTGGGAGGATAAGGGGGTTCATAACTTTCCCAAGGGTATTTGCCCGAAAGTGAAAGTAATAGCATGACTGGAGTACGAACTCGCTTACTACGATTCCGCAGTCCATCGCTTTAACCAGTACACAACGAGGACATCCAAGTTTGATTTACAATATAAAGATCTTTGTTCACCAATTGTTCTCTGTCAACAAGTGATCTGGCCATTTCTTTCAAGCATTTCAATGAAATATGATTAAAAATCCCACTGCAAGACTTAGTACGAATATTTCCAGCAGAAAAATGTCATCAAATCAAAAGTGAATATTCTGTTCGTCAAATTACTAAAGTTATATCAAATCTTAACCAGTTCCGACTAACTGATTTATTTATGTTGGAGAATAAGAGAAATTTATTGAAGAGTAATGAAGACGAAAATTTTGAGCTGAAAAAAAAAAGAATCTACATTTTTTCTTTTTCATTGCTTTATTTATAGGATTTATCTTGGTGCCAAAAAAAAAGGATTGATTTATCTTTGATTAGAAATGATTGAAAAGGGTATTTGCCACAGTCTAGAAGGAAAAAGATTTCTTAAATTATTTTCAGCTTCTATCTTTCATATTTTGGGATGCAATTCAAGTATAATCGTCTGCCTACTCAAAGAAATTTAAGAAACGAAGGTGTCGATTGCACAATGAATTCAAAAGTACAGATATAGAAATTACAGCTTCTCGAGCCAATTTCTTAAATACAAAAATTAACTTTTTTTTGGTATGGAAAAAGAGTAATTATATATATATATATATATATATATATATATATATATATATATATATATATATATAATCCGACCAAAGTCGTCTAAGGATTAGTTATAATCTATGGAGAATAGGAATATCCAATTGAGTGCTCAATGTCAACGGCTATCGATTGTTTTGCCTGAAGCAATGTAAACCCGTCTACATTATATTCAAATATATAACAATTTTTTCGGTCATATGAAGGAAGCCATTTCATAGGGCTGAAATAAATAAATTCATAATTGAACAACAAAATTGAATCATTTTTCATTTAATTATATATATATATATATATATATATATATATATAATATTCTTTGTTTTGCTATATTTTGAAAGAAACAAAGTTCAATTTCGATGATAGACCATATATATAACTTACAGCCACATCGCAAATCACTGTAATCATTGTCTAAGAGAAAATATATAGCTAATTAGCATTTCAGAGCAAAATTAATTTTTAAATAACCAATCGAAACTCATATCCAAATTTGAACATTAAAACAAATTCCTTCTTAGCCACTTGAAAACTAACGATTTCAAGAAAAATAAATAATAATAATAATAATAATAGTAACTATGGAACAATAAAAACTGTGGAACATGCAGGTGACAATTATACAAATTGTAATTGGTGCGTTTGCAGCAGTAACTAAAGGATTGCTAAAGGGACTAGAGGACTTGGAGGTTGGCGGACGAGTAGAGACCATCCAAACGACGGCCAGAATACAGAGAAGAGTCCTTGAGACTTGCTGTCACTCAGACTCCAGTGTAAAACAATCGGCTAACGCTGATGTGAAAAGCTCTAATGGGTGAATAATAATAATAGGACCACAGAATAAATCTGAAGGAAAGTGAAAAGAAAGATAAGTACCTCGACCTTGCTAGAGAATTGAAAAAGCTGTGGAATATGAAAGTAACGATTGTGCCGATTATGATTGGTGCGTTAGGCACAATAACTAAAGGATTATTAATAGGCCTGGAAGACTTGGAAATTGGCGGACGGGTAGAGACTATCCAAACAACAGCATTGCTAAGAACGGCCAGAATCCTAAGTCGAGTCCTGGAGACTTGAGGAGACTTGCTGTCCCTCAAACTCCAGTGAAAAACCATCAGTTAACACTGATGTGAAAAACTCTAAAGCAGTAAATAATGGTGATAATAATAATAACTGGCGTAGTCAACAAAAGAAGACAACGAGCCGAATAGGGGCCTTTGCCGTCCCGGTAGACCATAGATTAAAATTCTAAAAAGCGAAAAAGAGAGATAAGTGCCTAGATTTTGCCAGAGAACTAAATAAGCCGTTGAACATGGAAGTGACGGTGATAGAATAAAGGGACAGGAAGACTTGTAAATTCGAGGACAAGTGCAGACCATCCAGACCACAGCATTATAAAGATCGGCTAGAATACTAAGAAAAGCCCTGGAAACTTGAGAGGACTTGCTGTCACTCAGACTCCAGTGAAAACCAACATGTAACCCTTGTGTGAAAAACTCTAAAAGGAGTAATAATAACAACAACAACAACGTTTGAAAATAATAGATTATATATAATTGTTTAAGTAAATCAACCAATCACTAAATTAATATATGATCGCCTACATAAACTGTGTGACCCTCTTTAGAATGCTCTACAAGCTAAATGGTTCTACCGCCCAATATTGTTTCAGTAACTTCTGAACCAAATTTGATAACTCTACATCAAACCATTAACAAATTCCCCGGTAAAACATGCAACGTTTTAAGATGATAACTGATGTCCACAAATAATTTTTATGCTATTTCTTTTAATTTAAGCTGGACATGAAACTTACATTCAAAGTTTCATATGATATTTCTATTACGACAAAAACTTTGGATATACAACATTACTAGTGATATACTTATTCACCTTCTTTGATTAGAAAAAAAATCTAATCATCTGTCGGCCCACTCGGTTGTAGAATACACCGACTGTATCTCTGCAGAGGGGTAAGGCTTCCCCCACACACAACGGATTTTCTGGTTATGACATTAAACAATCTGATGACAAAGCTCCAGTAATGCTGGAGCATTGGAGAATGCGTATTATCCATTTGTTGCCATCACTCCCAGGTCCACTTTTGGCCGAAGTGGTAGCACCTGGGGTCAAATAGAACTGTTAATAATTTAAACAGAGTGCGAAAATGACTAATACTAAATTGAATTGATAGAAATAGAACCGTTTGATCATTTAACTGTGTATAAACAAATAACTGAAAATTAGTGGTACATGGCAATAGTTGGAACCATTTAACTTTGTTGACTTATGCAAAATTGAATTGTTAGAAATAGAAGTGTTTACCATTTAACTGTCTGTATCTACAAAATATGTTTAGAAATTATATATTCAATAAATATGTAAAAACAGAATTTGACATTAAATAACCCACAATGGTTGATGTCCCATAAAACTAAACCAAACCAAACTAAATGTCTGTGTTCTAAGGAGTCTATTTTTGTCTGAAAATTTATTTCAAATGACAATTTTCTTCACTTGATTAAAATGATCTTCATTTCTTTTAATTTTTTTCTTTTCTTTTTGAGAACAATTAAGTTTAAAAGTGCAAACGAATGAAAGGGCTCTAAAGTATGGCTTAATTTTATATCATTACTAGGTCTCGAAGATAGTTGTCTGAGACAAAGACAAGATGACGACAAATACGCATCAGGGATGAAAAGAGTCAGATACGTGGTCACAAAAATACCTCACTTCTTATAATTGATGTTGCAGCTTCCCCCCTGGACCGGTCTCAAAAACAAGACGAAGTGTGTGCGAATTCTCTGCGATTGCTCTTCTGCTCCACTCAAGTATCATCGTCAAGAATAAAAATATAATCTTATACATTTATATATACCTGTTCCTCGCTGTTCATCAAGACACAACTGTAGTATAATACACTATGGCTTTAAATTTTTGGGTTACTCAAGTTTTTATTGCGGTAAGAAGCGATTTTGATGAGTAAAAAATAAAATAATCTTGATTGATTATAGTTTAGAATCTTTAGAGGAGTAACTCTAAAAGTTTTTAAAAATTTGGATGAGATCTAAAGAAAATGGCGGAGCCTTAGTAGTACTGAAAGGCTGACGAACATTTACTGAATTTTAATTAGATATATCCTTATTATTCACAACAAATAGACTGAGGAAGACACATCTATTTAATTTAAAACAGCGTTTTCTGAATCCGTGCCATTCTTAACCATACAACTGTCTGAACCGCTATGATTCTTTTTCAGATCTCTATCATAATCTCTTAAAAGAATCTTTGTAACCATTCTCAAAGTACCATTAATCATCGGGGCAAAAGTGACCTTCTTATTATTCTGTTTGATCTCATTGAATTTCAGTGTCTGCCGATTATGGCAGCTTTTACGGGCGATCAAATGATAGAATGTGCCTGAATGGTTCGGCACGTTCGTCTGTACACTTTCTGATTTTAATATTGCTGCTGTTTCAATTATTTCTTTCTCTAATACAACTGTTCTTGGATGAGATAAAACTCTCAGTTCACAACCCGAGGAGTGGAGTTAGGGAAAATCGGTGGACACATTGATGCTATCAAGATCATACAAAAAAGGGTTCTGACTCCTGTACAAGCCCTTAAAACTATCAACAAATCCCCTGTGAAGGTTTTTCAACGATTAACATTTTGCACCTAATTGTAGGGCCGTGATACGTTGAAATCGACGGAAGAGTTCATTACGTATATATATATATATATATATATATATATATATAGATGTTAGACAAAATAATGGAAACCCCTGGAAATTTCAAACAAATTTATTTATTATGGTTTTCTGATGGCAGCCCACCCGTGAAATCTGGCTTTGATAAAAAAAAAACAACAATTTTTGTTAAATAAGACGGGAAAATTAATAATGAATAAAAAAAACATAAACGTTTGAGGATTTTATAGGAGCTTCAAAATTATGATAGTTAGTTACTAGGTATTTCTATTATTTTCTCCAACCCCTATATATATATATATATATATATATATGATAGAAAGTGAAAGAGAGAGAGAGAGAGAGAGAGAGAGAGAAATCCAACCCCTCTGTCTCTGACACAAGGTCAACTTTTAAGTAGCGTTTAGCAGGTTTATTTCAGAGTTTTCCTTCTCCTCGACTGGTTACCATAACAATGTTAAAGAATCCAATCAGCATCCACTGGAGAGAGAATACTAGGATTCACCCTATTCCCCTGAGTATGAAACTAGTAGAAACAGAAAAAAATCACCATGACAGTCTTCTTGGAAACAAAAGATATATTACTTAAGATTTTCTTGAAAAAGGTGTGACTGTAAACAATGTTTCCTATTGCCAACTCCTAAAGCGGACTTCACATTATTTACTGTATGACCCTCGGATATATATATATATATTGGATGTATGTTAATGTATGTGAATATATCACAGATAACTCGTTGAGTTTCTGTTGTTTTATAGGTGCTTGGTAATTTAGTATGAAGTGAAGGATTCTTATGAGCATTTCAATATTATCTCCATTGTACTGAGAAAAAATGATTAGAAATGATTTCATCGCATTTATTTTCAAGCGTCTACAACAATTTTAAATACCCATACGAAAAAAGTCTGGAAACTTATCGTATGCACCTCGTATCTATCTATCTATCTATCTTGTTTGTAAACCTTTCTTTTGTAACTGCTGAGATTTTCTCATGCGCTCGAGTCGGAAAGGAAATCTGATGGTAATTTAAAGTCCACAAGATTGTAGATAGGAGTGAATTAAAAGTCCACTTGAATTGAGTATATTTTAGGGTGTGGGGCAAAATGGACTTTCAATTTGTTTCATAAAGAAGGGAACTCTCTCAAGGATTTTTTTCTCTTGGAGAATAAAGAAGATGGAAGAAAACCAAAGGTCATTGTTTTTGAATAAATTGCGTCATCGTGATTTTTTCTTCACAGACAAAACACTGATCATACTTTGCTGCACAGTAGATAAAACCTGAAATAAACAAAGCATATCGCGCCCAATATATATATATATACGTATACATGTGTGTGTGTGTGTGTGTGTGTGTGTGTGTGTGTGTGTGTGTGTGTGTGTGATTAGACAGCAGTCGTTCATTTAAGCATGTTTCATTAAATGATAAATTTTGTCTGTATAATTTAAGATCCTTTCAAGTTTTCCTATAAGTGTCTTAGGTTCAGGTTGGAATTGGAAGATGAATTTCCCCAAATTGTCCCCAGTGCTTTTCGCACACAAAATTGATAAGCTACGGCTACAAATCCTAGACGCCCTACATATAAAAACAAAAGAAAAAACTAAAATCAATAGACTTGATTTTGAAAATAGCGACAATGTTTTGAAATGCTTTTAGTATTTTTTATCCCGTATTCCTATAGTATTCAATTTCTGTTAATAGCGTTCCCTTTTTAAAATATCGTTTCCTTTTTTAAATTCATCAGTTACCTCCTTTTATCCAACCCTGCGTTCCCATATTTTTCTTATGGTATAAACTTTCAAAAGCTTTCAACACTTTTTTAAAAAACAAACACACCTTACAAAAGCAAGCAACTCCTGATGATAGCCAATGAAGGGTCCGAAAGCGCTGGGGAGAATTTTGGGAAATTTATCTACCAATTCCAACCTGAAACTAAGACACTTATCAGGAAACTTGAAAGGATCTTAGATAAATCATACAGACAGAATGTGTCCTTATTATATATATATATATATTATATATATATATATATATATATATATATATTGTCTACTTAGGCAGAAAATCATTATCTAAACAGATTTGGCTTAATACGCGGATTGTTTCTTTTTTTAAATCTTCAAGTGAAGACGTTCAAGTCTTCTAACTAGTCTTCTTACTTTTGGGTCAAGTTGGTAAAGACTGAACCCTATATTATCCAAAACGCTTTCGACCATTGCGCTGGTCGTTTCGGAGGTCGTGTTAGATCGTTTGTTGCAGTGAGTTTTATATTTATTTGGAGTGGCTTTTTTTTTATTTATAAATTATTGATGGGGTTTGTTTATTCTGTTACGATGGGTCGTTAGTTATTGAATACCTTTAATATGTTTATACTTGTAGTGAATGCTCTTTTATTCATAGTTGGTATTTTTTTTATAGTTAGTGCTTCTAGGATTTGTAAACAGTTTTTATTGTTATTTTTTATCAACTTGACCCTGAAGTAAAATACTTGTAAGAAGATTTGAACGTCTTCACTTAAAGATTTTAAAAAAGAAACAATCTAGGGTATTCAACCAAACCTGTTTATATATATATATATATATATATATATAAGAAAGTTAAGTAGATACAAAATTGGATAGATGTAAAGTGAGATGAAGATAGTAAGATTGAAATGTGTGAAAGGGGTGAAGTAAGAATATAAGATCGAATGAATAGTATGGTTTTTCGTTATCTTGTTTTTAATGGCATATCAAACTTCATGGGTTATTTAATGTCCACCTCATCTTTGTAGAAAAACAGCAGTGGTACAATTTAAACCCTAGCTAGGAGATAAGTGGGCTCATGTCTTTCCCAAGTGTGTTAGTCCTAAAATAAATGTTATAACGCGACTGAAGAACAAATTCGCTTACTATGATATCGTTTTCCGGCACTTTAGTCATTACATCTCGGGCACTTCCTCCGAAAATGCTGACTGATATATATATATATATATATATATATTGTTACGGCCATCGGCCACGGTAGAGTTAAAATGTAGGAAACCAAGGACTATTATAAGGACCAGAAGTAAGGCAAGTGATTGGCGGGTCTTCGAGCCCTAGCAACAATGAAGGACCAACCGAGAAGGGGCAAAGGTCTTGAGCCAGATAGGGAAAAGACATGCGATATGTCGAGGCAGGGAGGACGTTTTACTGCCAAAAAGAACGAAAGCCAAAAAGTCAGTTTCGAAGTTTGCCTAGGAAGAGAAAGGTCGCCTTTTCACGTGGTCCGGTGGAAGGTGAAATTCTAGTTACAGAATGGCCTAATAGAAGCCGTCAACTCCGTTGGGTAAGAAACTGAGGCTCAACGTAAGAGAAAAAAAACTGGTGCCTTGCGACTTGTTAATAAGAAATTAAGAAATATAAGAAAAAAAATAACAAAAGAAAGGAAAGAAAAAAGTTTAGTCAAAAAAATTTTATTACAAATAATACACGTAACCTAAATAAAGGTCCGTATCAAGGCTATCCAAAGAAACATTTTTGCAGTTGTTCATTAGCAGCTAGTTTCGGCGGAAAAAATATTTGTTTAAAATTGTATATTCACTTTAAAGAAGAAGAGAAGAGACTTTCGTCCTTCGATAAAAGAAGGGAAGAAAAAAAAATAAGTGAACAAATGTTGGAAAGAACGAGTAAGTTCCCTCCCTTCAATTGTAAAGGGAACAAGGAGATACGGGTGTAATTTCAAGACAGGTTGAAAAAAAAAAAGAGAAAAAAAAGGAGAACTTTGTCTTATTGGAAGGACATAGTCAAACACTATTGGGAG
>OY757917.1:98150020-98200020 GCA_963585895.1 Sepioteuthis lessoniana
ATATATATATATATATATATATATAGTTATATATCAAGACGGATTTTGACAGTTAAGGCAGTAGGTCTCAATCCACACTCTGGCAGTCATTGGAAGAGGTTGTCTCGCAGGCGGGGCAGGAGGTTGGTGTCCCTCAACTATCGTGTTACGTCTTTTGGGTTACTAAAGATTAGTATTACATTTTCAAATGCACATTTACTTTTACTTTGTTATATTTTCAGATTCTCCAATGGCTTCAAGCACGTCAAAATATCGAGGATGCCTCAACAAGGCCAATGCTTTCTGCTACGTGTATTGGGAATTCGCAACAGTAGCACAGCGTCGAACCATCACTTTCCTCCTCAGTACCGCCTACTTTCACTATTTTGACTGTAAAATTGGTGATCAAGACAAGTCTTGGGCTCCACACATCTGTTGTAAACCCTGCTACAATGGACTAACTGCATGGTTTAAAAAGGCATTACTACCGAAATAAGGACATTCTTTCTAGACTCTTACCCATGCGCATGCAAGCGTTAGCGTACGAGAAAAAATATATTCACAAGCTCTGCGTGGACGCTGGATACCGTCTAAAGAACTTGCCTAGAGCGATAGCGGATAAGGACAGATGGCGAGACGAAGATAGATAGATAGATAGAGAGAGAGAGAGAGAGAGAGAGAGAGGATTTGAGTGGAAATTTGATAAATATTCATATTTGTTGTTTGTTATTTATTATCAATGCATGAAAAAAGTTTTGTTTGTAATTTTTTCGACCCATTTATTTCAATCATGATATTTTTCAATTTTCTTGTTATTTGTGGAATATGAATTCTAGAATGTTATTGTCTATTCATCCGCCTAATACGTATAAATCCTTTCTCTGAACTGGAAAATTTAAAAGTGAAACTATTTTTAAAGTCACTCAATAAATTAATGAAACTAAAATGAGGTCAATAGTTTCAAATTAACAAGAAGAAAATAACTTATAATTTAGGGGATTTTGTTGTTCCAGCAGATCACAAAGTGAAAGTAAAAGTATACGAAAATAAATAAATGGATGAATACCAATACTTTGCTAGAGAGCTGAAAAACTATGAAACATAAAGTTGACGGTTATACTTTTAGCGAGGAGATATTTTTATGTTTTTAGGAGAGAGTTTTTTAGTGGAGTTATTATTTTTAGCGAGGAATATTGTTGTTATGCGTGTTTTGGTTACGTTGTTTATGTTGTTGTTATTTCCTTGCTAAATGTTGTCAGAAAATAAAGGCGTGAGAGAAGACGAAGATGCCGTAAGGTTTTATATGAAGGTTTTAATGGAAGCATGGAATGAAGGGTTTACGCTTGTTTGCTGCAAGTCTTGTAGGAAAGAAAGAAGTAAGGAAGGAAATGGAGTTGCTATAGAGTTGAGAAGGGATTTTAGCAGCTAAATGCTTGAGCGAAAAGTGCATCGTTAGGTTAAGGCATCGTTGAATTTGTGAGTGAGATATGTCGCCATAAGTTGCCCAGTGATGAAATGACTGGCTGTCGGAGTGGTATTTTGTGTCGAAGTCGACATAGCCAAAGTTGAAGGGGACTTGTTGTTGTACTTGTGTGAGGCGTATTGAATTCATCTAATTCATTTTCAACTGGGAACCCTTGGTCTAAGAGACTAGACTCAAGAGGTTCATACTTTAGATGGCTTTACTAATGGTGGTGTGATTCTGCTGCTAAAAGGAAAGCGGCCAGTAATTACGTTTGCCCAGTTTGAAGGCTCCTGAGGAAGAGAGCGTTTAGCAGGCTTTCCCCAATTAGGTACTGCTCAGAAAAATGGTTCGTGCTGAATAGAATAAGTCATCCTGATTGGGTGAAAATATGTGTCGACCCAAACTGTAAAACTAATTAACGCGCCAAACAAAAATACGAAGTTCTTTCTGCTATATACTAATTGTACTTGGTGCGCTTGCAACGGACCCCAAAGAGGTGAAAGGATTGAAAATCAGGAGAATTGAGACCATTCAGAATACAACAATCGTTAGAACAGCTAGAACACTGAAAAGAGTTCTGGGGACTTGAGAAGACGTACTGACGCACAGAATCTAGTAAAAGATCACCAACGAACACTGACGAAAAAAAATTTCAGGGAGTAAAATAACAATAATAATAATGATAATAATAAAAACAATAAACATGGACGTGGCTATGAAAGTGTTGTGGTCTTCAGATAAGACCGGTGGAAGAACAACTCAAACAACGGGTGATAGGTGAACGTTATTGTATTAACAGAAAAAAGGAAGTCCTACAAAAGAAGTACTAGCCGTTCTCGGCTTGCAGTCTGTCTGTCAAATATCTCGTAAGAAACGAGAAGTCGTCTTTTCCGGACGAGCTAAGCTCGGTGAACATGCTTAGGTTGGACGAGTCCATCTTTGGGGTATGTTAGGATATGTCCTCATAACAGAAAGGGAACGCTTAAGAGAGAAACAGAATATATTCTAATAGTAACACAAAACAACGTCATAAGGACCAATTATATCAACGCAAGAAAAGATAAAACGCAACAAAACAGCAGATGTAGGTTATGTGGAAATATAATCGAAACCATCAATCACATAATCAGCGAATGCAGCAAATTAGCACAGAAAGAATATAAAACTAGACACGAATTGGTAGGAAAGGTGATCCACTTGGAATCGTGCAAGAAAATGTAAATTGATCATACGAACAAATAGTATATGCACAACGTAGCATCTGTCCTGAAAAGCGAGATGCAAAAAGTCATTTGGATTTTGAGGTATGAATCACCTAATCTCGGCCACACGACCAGACGTTATAATAATCCCCAACAATGAGAATTTTCAGAATTGATGACTTTGCTGACCCCGCTGACCACAGAGTAATATTGAAAGAAAGCGAAAAGAAGGATAAGTACCTTGACCTTGGTAGGGAATCAAGAAAACTGTGGAACATGAATGTAACGATTAAACCAATTGTAATTTGTACTATTGGTACTGTCATCAAAGGATTAATAAAGGGATTGGAGGACTTGGAAATAAGTGGACGAGTGGAAACCATCCAAACTACGGCATTATTGAGATCGGTCAGAATACTGACGAGAGTCCGAGACTTGAGGAGTCTGGCTGTCACTAAAAATCCAGAGAAAGACCATCAGCGTTAGCTGATGAGAAAAGCTTTCAATGAGGAATAATAATAATAATAATAATAATAATAATAATAATAATAATAATAATAATAATAAGAAGAAGAAGAAGAAGAAGAAGAAGAAGAAGAAGAAGAAGAAGAAGAAGAAGAATAACAGACCTCATAATAATCAACAAAAAAAGAGAATTTGCAAAATTGTCGACTTTGCTGTCCCGGCGGACCACAGAATAAATCTGAAGGAAAGTGAAAAGAAGAATAAGTACCTCAACCTTGCTAGAGAATTGAAAACGCTGTGGAACATGAAAATAACGATTGTGCCAATTGTGATTGGTGCTTTAGGCACAATAACTAAAGGATTATTAAAAGACCTGAAGGACTTGGAAGTAGGCGGACGGGTAGAGACTATCCAAAAGACAGCATTGCTGAGAACAGCCAGAATCCTAAGACGAGTCCTGGAGACTTGAGAAAACTTGCTGTCACTCAGACTCCAGTGAAAAACCATCAGCTAAAGCCGATGTGAAAAACTCTAATGAGTAAAAAAAAATAACAATATTAATAATATGCAACTGAATAGTAAGTGTTACTTAACTGTTGAGACAAACTCATAATCCTGGCCAGAAGACCAGAACTAAAAAGAAAAGTCTAGTGAATTTTGCCGTTGAAAATATAAGAAAGCAGAAAGATAAACAAATACCTTAACTTTGCTAGAGAACAAAAAAAAAAGCCGAGGAGCATGAGGGTGATGATGATACTAATCGTAGCTGGTACGCTTTTAACGGTTCCCAAATATTTGGAGAGAGGAATTGGCGGAATTAGAAATCAGAGAAAGAATGGAGACGAGATCCAGACGAGATAAGCCAAAAGTCTCAGAAGATTTCTGGAGACCTGAGGAGACTTGCTGTCACTCACCCTCCAATGAAATACAACTAGCTAACGCTGGTGTAAAAAATCCCCAAGGAGTAAAATGATAATTATAATAATAATAATAATAATAATAATACCATACACCGTGGTGTAATGGTTATCGTCGTAGGAATTGGACACGGCGACACGAGTTCAAACCCTGGACGAGACTGATTGCGTTTCACATAGCACTAATACCCTTGGGAAAGGTATGAATCCAATTATTCTCCCTCCAGATATGGGTAAATAGTAGGGCAGACTAGGCCTTGGTGAGGCAACTAGTCTAGGAGAAGGAAAACTCTGAATTCAAACCTGTTAAACTACGCTTTAAAACTGATCTTGTGTCATATCCTGCCCGAGCGGAGGGGTTGGTAAATAGGATAATAATAATACCTTACTTGAGATTTAAATAACAATGGCACACGAAGTTGACGATGATACCATTTGTGGTTGGTGCCCTTTGGACAATCCGCAAAGGATTAGTAAAACGAACTGATAGACTTGGAAATAAGAGGACAAGTAGAGACTATCCAGAATACATCATTACTAAGGTCGGTCAGAATACTTAGAAGAGTCCTGGTGACTTGATGAGACTTGCTATCCCTCAGACTCTAGTGAGAAACCATCAGCTAATGCTGTTGTGAAAAGCTCTAAAAGGTTTAAATAACAATAATAATAATAATAATAATGATACTCAACTGAATAGCAAATGTTAGTTATGCGGTGACGATAAAAAAATAAATTACGTAACAAGCGAATTTAACAAAGTGATAAAAAAAGCTATTTAAGAGTAGACATGACTGAGAAAGAAAGGTAGTTCACTAAGAATTGTGCAAAAGATCAAAATTTGATGGCAATTCCCGCCAGACAACCAAACCTAATATTAATGAAAAATATGAAAAGAAATTTTCAATCAGTGAGATGAAACGTTTATGAAGACTATAGAATGAAAATGAAATAAACGGTAACGTTAGACATATATATATATATATATATATATATATATATATATATATATATACGAGGATGATTAAATCAGTTTCCAGGCTTTTTTCGTATGAGCACTTTTATTGATAGTACACACATGAAACTCTAGTCCCCTTCGAACTAATCTCCTCCGGCTGCCGTGCACTTGTACCGTCCAACAACTTCTGGAAGTCCTCTTGTGTGAGCGTGTCAATGACCTTCGTCATAGCCTCTTTCTTCTCCTCAATTGTCTCATAACGACAGCCTCTGAGCTTAGGGAATAACCAAAAGTCACAGGGAGCAAGGTCTTGACTATAGGGAGGGCGAGGAACTGTCTTGATGTCCATCTTGGTCAAATAGTCTGTGACAAGGATGGAATTGTGGACTGGTGCATTGTCCTGGTGGAAATACCACAGACCCGATTTCAAGAGTGCTGGCCTCTTCCCAAGGAATCTCGTCCTGAACTCCCATTAAAACCTCAACGTAGTAACCCTAACCCTAACCCTTTGACCAATCAACTCTGGTATTCTGACTTTCTTACTCCTCCCACACCTCTCATCATTCCTCACAGACTCCCTGTCTTTCTTGAATCTCTTATGCCACTCAAAGACTGATGCTCGATTCATGCAAGATGCTAGAAGAGCAGTCTGAAGAATTCCATACGTTTCTCTGGCATTTTCTTTTTCAAGTTTAAAACAGAATTTTATTGCATATCGTTCTTCCTCATGTCCAGATTGGATTTTTGAAATTCACCAGCTGTGACAATCAGGCTTTTGTAGGGTGTATTCGAATTGCTTCAGTAGTTGTTCATTTGAACCTGAAATCATAAAAATTGGCCAGCCATCTCATAAGATGTATAGCAATAACATAATCAATTTTCAAGAGTCTACGACTATTTTAAATGCCTGTACAAAAAAGTCTGGAAACTCATTGAATGCACTATATATATATATATATATATATATATATATATATCTTATTAGAGATCCCAAAAGCTGTGGAACATGAAGATGACGGTGATACTGACTGTAGTTGGAGCACTTGGAAAGATATCCAAAGTTCTGAAAAAGGAGAAGAATCGAGACCAGAGAACTCTCAAAATCAGCGAGAATACTTAGAAGAGTCGGAGGGACTGAGTACACTTGCTGTCACTTAGACTCCTGTGTAAAACAATCAGTTAGAATTGTTGGGAAAAACTCACAATAATAATAATAATAATAATTAGAAGAAGAAGAAGAAGAAGAAATTCCGAACGTCTGTGAATCATAAACGATGAATCGTGGCAGCAGATGGAATAGAATTTACGTATCGGAAATCAATAAGGGCATTAAACACAAATGACCGTTAAAAATACTTTGGCTTATTTGAATGTCATTCAGGAAGTTTGTTTTTTTTTTAAGAGAGAATATGTCTGCAAATAAGGAACTTTGTTAAAGCGAGCTGGAGTGTGACATCGTAGGAAGCGAGTTCGAATCCGGTAACGTTATTACGCTCACTTTTGAACTAATACCTTCGGGAAAGACGTAAAACCCTTTACGCCTCCAGATATAAGTGAGACAGGACTACCGGTAATTTTCTATAAGGATGGGTTTGGCATTAGATAATCTGCAGGAGATTGATATTCAGTTTAGCATAAATACGCAGTTTAAATGCCAAAATCAGTATAGTGAAAGAAGTACGGTTTAGTTCTATTTAACCCATAGATAGGACCCTTTTCAGGCACTACCACTCCGGGCCAGAGTGGACCTGGGAGCAATGGCAATGAAGGGGTTCTCTGCATTCCCCAAAGCTCCAGCATTGCTGGAACCTCACCATCTTTAGTGTCATATCCAGAACACTCGTCGGTGCATTCTACAGCCCCAGCCGACTGGGCAACAATTTAGTACAAATAACTTTCACATCGTTATAGGGTTTAAAGTATTCCTACCATTTATAAGAGTGATGTCTATTGATAAGATAAAAAAAAAATAGCCGCTAAATATTACGATGATTTGAATTCTTGACAAACGTCCAGACTGCATTGCCCTTCACTCGGGTCAACAAGAGTCGCGTTCTACTGTGTCAAGTGCTCAGATCCCAGTGTTCGAAAAACAAATAACAGAGCCCAACCAAACTTACTTGGATTCAAGATCACTAGCAACATTGCATTTTTAGCGTTAGAACACGATACAATAAACCAGCTGAGCATTTTGTGTCTGCAGTCGTAGAGATTTTAGCCATCATATTCGTACAGAAACATAGATAACTTGAACATAAGAACCTATATTCCAATAATGGATAGACATTTATGTTGCCACCTGCATGGAAAAATTACATCAATGTAGCCATTGGAGGTGCAGTAACGTTTCTCAGTACAATGGCCTTTTTACTCACAATATATCATGGATGACATCCAAATGAGTATGATATGTGCGATATTTACTGGCTAACTCCTATGCAATCATCGTCTCCTGCAACAGTCCGACTAATGTCTGTGATGAAATGGACATCATCACTTTCTGTCTTCACTTATTTGACACACTCCCAAACACAACGTTCTGATAATTAGTGGTGACTGAAATGTTCATATAAACAATTGCGAAAATAATAAATTCTGCTAAAACAAATCTCCCAACAGAAACGGTAAATATGTAACAGATTTATCTAGAGAAAAAGCTTGTATGTCTAAAAACAACCCCTAAAAGGAGTGAAACTTGTGGATCTACACCTACAATAATTACTCAAAAACAAAGGTAGATTATATATCTATAAACAAAAAGGGGATAAACAACGCTTTGAACTGTGAGCCATACTCACATTTTTAAAGAGTATCTTCCGATTACATATTTGTTACAGCAAAGATTAATGGTCCTCCCTTGAAAATAGTGGTATAAGTAATCAATACACGGGAACTGTGAAAAAAATAGTTTAATACTTTTAAGGGGATATCTTAAAGACATTCTAAAACATTAATATGAAAACTTTGTAGCCGCCCACTTAGAAGAAGCAGTCGAGTGCAGATCAACAAACCAAAAATCAACTCAAGAATTCCCTGAAAGTCAATAACAGTTAAGTAAAAACGAGATAACATTAAAAAGAAACTCTTACTTAATAAAAAGAAACCCAACAAATATCAATGTCCAGAAATTTAAGAAAGCCCAAAGACAACAAACTAAAATATAATAGAAAGAACAATTACACTTCATCAAAGACTGAATCAATAGAATCAAAATTCGGATAGAGATAGAGAATCATGATAAGCATGACAAATAGTAAATGAAGATGCAGGAAGGAAAAGCACCACAAAATTAAATCTAAAGGCTGTCAGTCAAGAAAGATTACAGAAATTGAAAGAACATTTTAAGAATCTGCTTAGAAACAATCCTTTAAAACATATAAACTTAGAGAAAATATTATTAATGGCCAAGTAGACATCAATGGTTGACGGAAGACTTTAACGCCATCCTGAAAAATATTAAAAGAAAGAAAAGTAACAAGCCTAAATTAAATACCTCATAAATCATGGAAAACAAGGAAATTTAACGACATGCTTCGATTTTGCAACGCTGTGTATAAATACAACACAAGAAAGAAATGTACGAAAGACTGCATCCTCTCTTTCCTCAAAAAAAAGGTGACGTCGGAATCATTTAGAATTACAGAGGTGTATCTCTTACTGCTGTTGCTGCAAAAGTTTTTAACGCCAATCATCTCAATCGAATGCTTAGAAAATCAGAATTGTTTTCGAAGAAATTGATCCGCATCTTAAATTCTGACTATTCGTCGAATAATCAAAAAGGTATGTGCAAAAAATCTTGAGGCAACAATATAGTTTGTAGATTTCTCAGAGGCATTTGATTTCATACTCAGAGGAAAGAGCAAATTCTACAAAGAGGGTCTTCCCAATGAAACTGTTCCAGTTATAATGATGCTATACAAAATCAAGAAAGTAATAATTCAATGGTGAGACTGACTTGATTGACATTGTCACTGGAGACTTGCAAGCTTATAGATTATCACCATATCTATTCATAATCTGTCTAGATTACGTATTGCCAACATCAATAGATCTGACGAAAGAAAAAAAGAAAATGGTCTCAGACAAGATGCAGACCATATTCAACGGAAACTATAGTTGATACAGACTACGCAGATGATCTAGCGCAAATACACTTCCAGGAGTTAAATCCCTACAGCATAGGCTAGAACAAGCATTAAGAAGCATTGGCTTCTATGTGAAATTAGAAAAAATAGAGTTCATGAGTTTTTAAAAAGAGAGGAGCCATCTCCACATAAATGGCAAGACCTGAAATTAGTCGAACAATTCACATACCTCGGTAGCCATATCCCACCTACAGAGAGCGATGCTAAGATACGATTAGGTAAGAAATGGATTGCTATTAACAGGTAATTGATCATTCGGATATCTTATCTAAATGATTAAATAAAACAGGATTTCTTTCAAGCTGTGCGGGGTCACTACTACTGTATAGTTGCATTGTCTATAATTTAACCAAACATTTGGAGAAAATGCTAAGTGGGAATTATAAAAAGATGCTGCTTGCTTTTCTGAACAAATCCTGGAAACCCCATCATTCAAAACAGTAGCTGTACGGCTACTTACCTCTCATCTCGCAAACTATCCAAATAAAACAAACAACATATACTGGTGAAGTAAAGACGATCTCATAAGAGACGTTTTTCTATGGCCATACCAGTATTGACCAGCTAACAAAGACCTGAATACATCAACACTATGCGAATACTAGCAGGAGTCTAAAGGAACTGCCAAAAACAATGGCTGATGGGACGGATAAGGAGAGATAGTTTATATTTGTCTCTGTTTCCCACCACACAGGGCTTGACACAAGGTCAATAACAAGAAAAGTCGATTATAGTGGGGATTTAGGGGAGGGGAAGGTCGGGTACAAGCCGAGGCTCGAGCCCTGCAGGACTACGATGGTCAATGTGGGCCTGAGGAGTCTAGATGGACTTGGACCCAAATCTGGGTCCGGGCACGTATGCCTGATTATAGCTTAAACTGGACCGCAAGTTCCAGTGCTATACAAGGGGGACAAAGGTGTCAATTATACAGCTCACCCACTCGAAGGTAGTCCAGCCGATGTTGGGGGCCTTTCGGCTTCAGGTCTGCCATGGTAAATTGGCGGTCCGGTACGGATGCCAGACAGTCCGCTGAAAGGCCTCTGCGCAAAGCTGTGGCTTATCGAGAGAGAGAGAGAGAGAGAGAGAGAGTTAATGCATCCGTGTTGTCAGCACGACAGGATGATGATGATCATATTTAGACTTCTGATTGTCTGACTTTTCTTTTGTTAATCCTCACCAAATTTTAGACATCATTTTATCAAGATCGATTTAGGATTTTTTTGCCTTTTCTGATCTACACATGTCAACTCTAGATTTCTCAAATCTGTTATTTTTGCATCACTGTTCTTTCGCGAAATCAACCGAGGTTTACAGTTGGGATTAGTATTAACTCTTCGGCTTCATGGTCATATAGGAGTTACCAATGTAATACATTCCCAACTAAAGAATAATAACTGGTAACGGGGGAGAAAAAACATTACATATATTTTCCCCCTTTTTTTTTTAAACCAACAATCGGTTACATAAAAATAAAGGATAGAATCCATTTTCTTGTTTGATCTGAAGAAGTCCTGTTAATTTTTTTAGAGCAATATCAATGCTTTTAATTGGATGGAAATAAATTTATTATCTTAATGTGACCAATTGTTGGTTTTTTTTTTAAATAATTTGCTCTGTGGATTTCATTTGCATTGAGCTCTTGACCGGGATTACTTAAATTTAATATTCTATTTCTAAATATTTTACTTGTCCTACATGGAATTGTTCCCAACTCCGGATTTACGGGATTAAATACTGTCTTATATACATGTCCGGGAGACTAGGGTTCAATCCCAGGTTGCGTCATACCAAAGACTTTTAAAATGGTACTTGATACCTCCTTGCTTAACACTCAGAATTATAAGGTACGTATCAAGGGTAAAGTGGAGCAATCCAGGAAAAGGAGTAGCACCCTCCCTTACACCTCAGTGTAGTAGCTATTGAAAAGGGAGCCTTCTGGTCACCCGCGACTACTGTCGCCAACTTATATATATATTAAGTAAAAACTCGGACAGAAACACCGTGAGCAAAGTCTGAAGTTCGATTTGAAATGTGTTTTGGGGTTTACTCTAAACACCATTTGATATCGAGGTTATTGTTCTACAGATATGAGGAGATTAAAGTACTCCTTTATTAGCATTGCACTCATATTAACTCTGACCCTAGTGATGTCAGCGAATAAATGTGGCTCGTTTGTTTAAATAGAAAATCTAACACTCCGATTGGTCCACACACAATGACAAAATACAATGACACAAAGTCAAAATAGCAAAGGGGCTGTCCTTAGAAGTCTTGTTAAATAGTAAACAGATACATTACAGATGGGAGGTCTGGAAGTACATTCTACTATTAGATAGAGTAGACGACCGGTATAGTGAGCGTTTGAGCGAAAGAGAGCAATACCCGACCATCAACCCAGACAGCACAGGGGGTGTCATCATGGTGTAATGGTTAAAGCGATGGACGGCGGAATCGTAGGACGCAAGTTCGTACTCTCGTCGTGCTATTACGTTCATTTTCGGGGAAATACCCTTGAGGAAGTTATGAACCCCTTATCCTCCCAGCTATGGGTTGAATAGTACTACTACTGTTCTTCTATGAGAATGGCTTTGGCATTAAATAACCTAAAAAGAGTTGATATGCCATTAAACAAACACACCAGACAGCACAAAAGTTTTGATCACCCAAATTGAAGTATCTAGTTGGTATTAGAAGACAGCCGTGGAAAATATTAAATGTCAGCATCTGTGTTTTCCCCTCTTTCTTGTTTCTAAAATCGGTCGTACTTTGATTAATTATCGACGGATAAAAGTAAAACCGAAATCCTTTGCGATGGTTGTTAGTGAATCTTACATAGAACAAGATAAATATCTTGCATAGACAAAGAAATTCGAAACCTGCTTACTTCTCATGAAACCAAAAGAAAGCGAGAATTCAATTACCCTTCACAGAAAAGTTAGGTAAAGGGCCGCTCTCTGAAAAACCCTCATCCAATATAGCAGTCCTATGCAGTTACCCATTACACACTCCTCTGACAAGCTACACAGCCTTCTGTCCTTGCGGCTATTGAAGTACAGACATAATTCATTTCAGGGTATTTCTGTTTGGTTTCAATTTATGGAATAAATGAATCTGTAAGAAAATTGGTTATATAAATACTTAATACAATATACTCATGCGTAAATTATTCATATTAAGAAGTGTTACTTGAAGGTACTCAGAATTATTAGTCAGCTGAAAGTATAAACTGTGAATAAATGATTATCTTATAGAAAACATCATGGAATCTCTCACTCTCTCTCTCTATCTATCTATCAATCTCTCTCTTTCTATCTCTCTCTCTCTCTCTCTCATCCCTATAGGCTATAGAAGATCATTTAAATTCAGTAGAAATTTATGTTGGGTAAATTGACCTTAATTTTATAATATTGGTCTCATAAGATTTATCTATTTATTGCGAACAAGACTGATTATGAATGAAAAATTCTGTAGATTTATATTTATAATGCGGATGCGTTCTGCATTTTACAAGTTCATCAATACATTTTGTAATTATGAAATCTGTGAAAGTATTAACATCGTTATTCGATAAATCATTTCCTCGTTTAAAACTTTCACGTAGATATAATCATTTAATGATTTCAGCTAAGTTTGATGCAAGGTTAAAAACATAGAGCACTAAAAAAAATAAGATGGTAACAGGTTTGTTTGATAACCACGATACCGGGCAAAAATCCCTCTAATATATATATATATATATATATATATATATATATATATATATATATATATATATTATTTTCGTGGTACACGAAACTTTGTATAAACAAGTAGCGAAATTATTGGTTACAAGTAGAAAACTATTTTAAAACAATAAAACAGCGAGGGCCCTTTCGTCCGGCAATTGTCAGGCTTATTCGCCGGAAAGAATAGTTAAAAAACGGGAGAAAACTAAATAATTGGTTCGTAGGGACAGTGTGGAGGGAAAAAAAATTAAGTCACACCCGTTTCCAATATTTCCCCAAATATATTTAAAATGTGACTGCTTCACTGTCTACATAGAGAGGGGCGATCTATAGTGATATATATCACCTCTAAGACATTGACATGAATTTTGTCTCTAGCTCTATGCAGAACGGAACAGCAGTCATCTTGATAGTTGGTCCTGCAACAATTTATGGCAAGCAAATGCTCGCCAATAGCAGAGTCCATTGCCTAAGAATATCCGGATGTTTGTTGACCTTTAGTTATAATACCTCTGGGTAAATGCTGTCTAATTCTCACTTCTAGGCATTGACAAGTCGGACCTATATATGTCAAACTACATCGACATTCGAATTTATACATCAGCAAACTTTGTTGGAAGATAGGCAACTTGTCCTTACGTGTGGAATTAAAGGCTGTCCAAGTAGTGAAAATTGGTCGAACATTAACAGCGTAATTACAACGGTACGCAGAGGAGGCAACCTTCTCGGCAAAGGACTGGCTAGCCGGACCAACCCAAGGAAGTCTAAAATAAACAGGACATTTCGGAGGTCCAAAAATTTTGTTCTTATTTTTGAACCTGCTCACTGTTAACTTGATATTATCGTCAATGACTTCCTCAGGATACCCGTTATTAATACATATTTCTTTGATTACCTTGAGTTCATCTTCAATCTTGCTATCATAACAAATATTCAAAGCTCTATAGGAAAGACATCTGATTAAATTTAGTTTCCTAGATCCGGGAGCAAAAGAATCCCAACTTAAATACAACCCAGTAAATGTAGGTTTTCAATAAACAGATGTGAGGAAAGAAGAATCACATCTTTCAACTAACGCATCCGACAATGGCAGTTTATTATTATTTTCTTCTTCCATGGTAAATGATAAAGATGAATGTAACTCATTCAATTTATCGAAGAATAACAGTGCATCGGTACGTGATCTAAAGGAAACGAAACACACATACACCCACTAACACACACCCAGATATATATATATATATATATATATATATATATAGGAGTGTGTGCGTGAGTGTATGTGTGTTTGTTTTCTTGGGGTTTTTTTTTTGTTTATCTTAGATTCTTTGTTTTATTGCATATCAACCTCCGTGAATTATCTAACAGCAAATCCATCCTTGTAGAAGAACATTGGTTGGTTGGTTGGTTGGTTGGTTGGTTGGTGATTTTATGATATATCAAACCGCATCAGTTATTCATGGCCAAGTAAAACGTTGGCGACCGTCGCCGTGAGCGACCCGAAGGCTCCCTTTTCATTAGCTACTACGTCCAAGTGGAGGGAAGGGCCCTAGTCCTTTCCCTGGATTGCCCTAAAGATCTGTTGCATTATCTATGGCACTGTTTGGTTTGGTTGGTTGGTTGGTTGGTTGATTTGTTTTACGGCATATCAACACTTTTCGGGTTATTTAACGCCGAATTAAGTCATTTTGATAAGATTTAAAACAATCTTGTTTAGTATTTGGATAGTTTTTTGTTTACACAAAGTTAAATGTGAAAACATTTCTATTTCAAACAATTCAGTTCAGCATAATTACACAGTTTAGTTCTATTTGACCCATAGATAGGATCCTATCAGGGGCAAATACTATGAGCCAGAGTGACCCTGGGAGCGATGGCAATGAAGGGGTACTCCGAATTCCCCAAAGTTCCAGCATTACTGAAACCTCACCATTAGAATGTTTAGTGTCATATCCGTGACTCTTACCCCTCTGCAGAGATGCAGTCGGTTTTTTTATACAGCCCCAACTGACTAGGCAAATATATATATATATATATATATATATATATATATATATATATATATATATATATATATGTTTGTGTGTGTGTGTGTGTGAACAAGCGCATCGCCTAAAAAATTATCAAGAAAGAGCTAAGTTTTAGGGTAGCAGAGTAGGGTGATACCGAAAAATGATCAACATTTCACCACTATATGTTGTTATTATGACTAAATGCATTAAAAATACAAGTATCAAATTGAACAATTAAAAATACAAATATCAAGTTAAACAATTTAGAATACAAGTATCAAATTGTAAAATCAAAGATACAAGTATTAAATTAAACAATAAAAAATGCAATTATCAGATTAAACTCAATAATAATTAGGGCCAAATATAAAATGGGGAAACATATTCTCTATCTCTCTCTCTCTCTCTCTCTCTCTCTCTCTCTTTATCTATCTATCTATCTATCTCTCCCTCTCTCTCTATATATATATATATGTATATATACATATATATATATATAATATATACGCTCCCCCATGGGGGTTGAGCAATCTGGTGAAGGAATTTTCGGCCGCCGCTCGCATAATGCAAAGCTCTTCGAAAGAATTGAGCACTTTGGTAGCCGATAGGGTATAAAAATGTAAACAAACGGGCGCTTAAAAACAAACGGACCTTAAAAATTCCCTTTGCCAACGTGGTACGCTTGTTTGCCGAGCGGTCTGAGACTTAGTCTAACGTAAAGTTGGATGGGTTTCGATCCCGGCTTTCAGCGTCCTACGTGTCTCGCCACACTGAAGAGTTCTGATAGAACGAAACAGTCTGTCTGTGGATGACTATATATATATATATATAGAGAGAGAGAAAGAGAGAATGAGAGAGAGAGAGAGAAAGAATGAGAGAGGGAAAAGAAGTTCAAGTAATTGCTGTTCCAGCTCATATATTTCCAAGGTATCTAATACTGATTTACCAAGCCAGCAAAGTCGCTTCATTTAGGAGATTAGCGTAAATAATTGCTTTCATTTTTCATATCTCTTAAAATAAATTAAGAAGCTATTTCACTTTCTATAGAGATCTAAATCAAATTCTCAATTGGCTCAAATTAGTATGGACATTTGAAAATCTGACGTTATAATAAAAGCCTCACTAAAATGCACTGAAATCCCAAATGAATTGCGATAATTGTAAAAAAAAAAGAAATTACATAAAAAATAAATATAAATTGCTCAATGAAATCAAATTTTAGAACTGCTTCTATCTTCCCAACTTCCTCCTCTTGAAATTACAAATTGGATTTTAAATCTTTCTCAAGTCATGTTAACATGAATATTGTAACACACGATGCGCAATTGTCTTATTGCATATTACGTATCACAACTCATATATGTCTCTTTTACTTGGTGGTATTTAAGAAAATATTTATATATTTTGATTCAATATTTATATATATATGTATAAATAGGCATTTTTTTTTCTTGAAGCACTGATCAAAAGACAAGCTTATCTTTTTAGAATTCCTGATTTAATTTGAATAATAAGTGCAATTCGAACTGATTAGTTTATCATAGAAGCGATAATTCTTTTAGATTAAAAGAAGATATTTTCTTATGTAGTTTGGCTTATTCTTATTTCACAAAATAACAAGGAAATTATAATGAATGTTATTCTTTTTTCTTTACTTGTAAAGCTTAATGTTGTAAAAAAACGATAAGCACGTACAAATATGTTTCATGGGGATATAGAGAAACGAAGAAACCTACAAGAAACACGCTAACGTCGTTTTATTGTTTGATAAATGTTATTTATCAAAATAATTTATAAATATTCCCATATGGCGTTTGCTTTACTTGTTTGTTTGTTTTTTTTTTGCTTAATGGCATATTAACCTTAGTGGACTATCTAATGCCAAAGCCATCCTTGTAGAAAGAACAGTAATGTTACTCTATAACCCATAGCCGGAGGGATAAAGGGGTTTATGCCTTTCCTGAGAATATTAGTCATAAAGTGAACGTAATAGCGTGACAAGAGTTCGAAATCGTTTACTACGATGTCGCAGTCCAGGATGATGGCAAATAAGTGACTGGGACACCCCAAATATATCGATTTCTAATGATCATTCATATATATATATATATATATATATATATATATATATATATATATATATATATAAGCATGTTCTGTTGAAGACCGCGGAGTATTTTCTTTTTTGGAACTTTAAGAGAGGAGGTTTAAATCTTCATAAATTTTCCTTGTATCTGGGTCGCAGTGATGATGAAAGTGCCCTATACTAGCCCAAGAGCTTTCGTCCATTAAAAGAAACTACTCCAAATAAATATAAAATCTTCCAGCAACTCACAGTAACAAATAATCAAATACAACCCCAGAGGACGACTAGCGAAATGGTCGAAAACGTTTTGGATTTCTTCACCACTTTATTCATCCAGACATGAAGACTTAAACATCTTCACTTAAAGATAAAAAAAAATATTATGCTGTCTTCATCAGAACATGGTTAAATAATGATTTGCTGCCCAAGTACACGATATATATAACACATCACTCACTAAGTCCCGGACATAACATATAGATGGTGCGAGTAAAAATCCATATGATTTTTATAAGGTACTAACCATCAAATGGTATGTGTCAAAATTTAACCCAAGCAGATTATTTATTCACAAATTACAGTTATTTAAGTGAAGCTACCGTTGCAAATTTTTAAAACAATGGAAAATTTTGAATTTCGTATATTGATAAAGCATTACTTTCTGATGGGAAAAATACCGTTCAAGCAAAGTAATGACTTGATAAGTATCATTCGGCCTCGGCTCCGTCCGAAACAATGGTTAAAAGGTGGTATGCTGACTTTAAACGAGGTCTTACAGGCACAAATGATGCTGAACGTTTAGGTCGTCCGAATTCGGCAGTTGTCACGGCAATCACCAAAAAACTCCACAAACTCGTTTTGGCCGATCGTAAATTGAAGTTGTGTGAAATAGCAGTGGGGTTGAATATATCAGAAGGCAGTGTGTTCACCATTTTGCATGAACATTTGTCAATGAGAAAGCTGTGTTCAAAGTGGGTGCTGCGTTTGCTCACAGTCGATCAAAAACAACAACGCGTCGACGATTCAGAGCGTTGTTTGTAACTGTTTCAACGCAACAAAAAGGATTTTTTGTGTAAATAAGTGACAATGGATTAAACATGAATTCACCTCTTCACTCCAGAATCAAATCAGTTGACAGCAGCGGATAAAAGGCGTCGAAAGTGACCAAAGACACAAACGTCAACAGGCAAGGTTTTGGTCTTAGTATTTTGGGATGAGCAAGGTATTTTATTCATTGATTACCTCGAGAAAGGAAGAGCCATAAATAGCAAATAGTATTTAGCAATACTGGTGCGTTTGACGGAAAAAAGCGCCATAAAACGGCCACAAATGAAGAAGAAAAAGAGCTCTTTCTCCAAGACAATGTACCGTATCACAAGTCGTTCGCAACGACTGCAAAACTACATGAATTATACTTCGAATTGCTTTCGCACCCAGCCTATTCTCCAGATCTGGCTCCCAGTGACTAGAGGATGTTTGCAAAACTCAAAAGAATGCTCCAGGGACGAGAGATTAGACTCCAATGAAGAAGTGATATCGAAAACTGAGGCATATTTTGATGCCAAAAACCAATCGTTCTACAAAAAAATGTATCGAATTGTTAGAGAAAATTTGGAATCAGTGTATCACCCTAGAAGGAGACTATCTTGATGAATAAAGAAAACTTTTGCCTACAAGTTGTTTAGGCCCGGGAATCATTGAGTGATGTATTATATATTTATATATATATATGATTATCTTTCGACGGCTGTTTTTATTCTCATCTATAGAAGCCACTCTTATAGATGAGCAGCAGTAGTTCCCAGATCGAACTGACGATTCTGAGCTTTAAGCCGCAAAACTCACACGTCCAGGAAAAGGTATGCATTGCGTTTGTCCGTCAATGAGTTTATTCAAATACCTTTACATCCATCATGCTGCTTCCCATATGTACGTTAAAAAAAAGTCCTGGCAGCAACACCCCACACAGCACCAACTATACGGCCACCTGCCTCCCATCACGAAAACTATCCAAGTTAGACGAACCAGACATGCAGGACACTGCTGGAGATGCAGGGACGAGCTCATAAGTCATGTACTCCTATGGACCCTGACATATGGCCGGGCAAAGGCAGGACGACCAGCTCGAACATACATACAGCAGCTATGTGAGGATACGGGATGAAGACCAGCCAGAGGTGATGAACGATAGTGGCGAGAGAGGGCCAGGGATATCCGTGCTAGCGGCACGACATGATAATGATATATATATATATATATATATATATATATATATATATATATATTTAACAAAGTTTCTTCCAAGCAGTGGCTATGTTAGTACTTATGTAGGGATGCACTTTTTACACCCCAACGAAATGCTTGGACAAAAAGAACTCAAGAAGTCAATGTGTTCCTTCGAAGACATACCCCATAAAAAACAGCTCTATGTCCACTTCCTTCCCATCTCACAATCAACATAAGACGAACAAGAGATGCTGTGTCCTGCTGGAGAAGTAAATAATGAATAAGCAATGTTTTCCTATAGTCTTATGTGCATGCACTCACCAGTATTGGCCGACGAATAAAAGCGTACATACAATAGCTCTATACGGACACTGGATGCAGTCTAGAGGACCTACCAGATGCAATAAACGATTGTTGGGAAAGAGTCAAGGGATTACATACTGTCAGTACGACTTGATGATAATGAATATACGTATATATTTATTGGAAGAAAGAAAGAAAGAAAGAGAGAAAGAAAGAGAGAGATTGTAATAGTATCTATACGCGTTAAAAGATTATCCGCTATATTATTTGTCTCTGTTACCAATGAGTATAAGATACTCTTGAAAGTCTTTGATCAAATGTTGGATACACTTAAAAGTTGTAATTTACTAAGGTTTTTGCTTAAATATGACTCAAGACCATATGAATAGGGCACCCAATGAGACTCAAACTCACTCCTGTAGGTTTGCAAGTCTAGCTTGCTAACCATTACACTACCAGAGGGGCTCAGGATTCTCTTAAATGTTATTGACCAAATATACTCTAAAAATCATTTATTAATTATAGAATATTCGTGAAGGTTGCTGATAAATTTGCATGTTATTTTAATCTTTTTAATTATTCGCTCCAATACATATTGATAAGCAGTTCTCTCTCTAAAAGAGATCCCTATACACAGAGGGACTCAAGTAATTATTCTTCTACCAGAGGAACATTAGAACAGCATTTAGATAAATTTTCTACTACCTTTGAATAAGTTTGCGTGAGTTTCATACCCTTTACCACTTACACACATGATGTTCCATTCAGCAGAGAATATATTAATACCAACGAAAAGTACAAACACAGGATATGGTTTTGTACAAAAAGCTTCAGTGATACTGATACTATCGAATACAGAAATACAAAATAGGTCAGAAGGGTCTAATATGTATGAATACCAAATATGGTACGTGATGCTTTCAATAAGTTTCCAGACTGTTTTGTACTGGCATTTAAAATTATCGTAGCCTCTTGAGAATTCAGTATGTTATTGCTATACATCTTATGAGATGACTGACCAATTTTTATGATTTCAGCTTCAAATCAACAGCTACAGCAGCAATTCGAATACACCCTACTAAAGCCTTATTGTCCCAGCTGGTGATTTTCAAAAATGCAATATTGACGTGAGAACACTTTAGAAGAACGATATGCAATAAAATTCTGTTTTAAGCTTGGAAAAAATGCCACAGAAACGTATGGAATGCCTTAGACTGCTTTTGGAGCATCTTGCATGAATCGAGCATCAGTTTTTGAGTGTCATAAGAGATTCAAGGAAGGCTGGGAGTCTGTGAGGTATGATGAGACGTGTGGGAGGATTAAAGCAGTCAATACACCAGAGTTGATTGGCCAAAGGGTGAGGGTTAGGGTTATTGCATTGAGGTTTTAAGGGAGTTTAGGAAGAGATTCCGAGGGAAGAGGCCAGCACTCTTGAAATCGGGTCAGTGGCATTTCCAAGATAGAAATTGAATAGTGGATAAGTGTGGGTTGGCATTTCCACCAGAACAATGCACCAGTCCACAACTCCAACCTTGTCACAGACTATTTGACCCAGATGGGCATCAAGACAGTTCCTTACCGTCCCTATAGTCCAGACCTTGCTCTCTGTGACTTTTGGTTATTCCCTAAACTCAGAGTCTGTCATTATGAGACAACTGAGGAGATGAAAGAGGCTGTGACGAGGGTCATTGACACGTTCACACAAGAGGACTTCGATGGGGCCTTCTAGAAGTTATTGGAACGGTACAAGAAGTGCATTGCAGCCGGAGGAGATTACTTCGAAGTGGACTAGAGTTTCATGTGTGTACTATCAGTACCATACGAAAAAAGTCTGGAAACCTATTTAATGATCCTCGTAACTCTGCTATCTGGAACGGACAAACAAACTCCCTATTGATTTAGATATTAGTTTATTCAGTGTGACAGCCTCTTTTAAATATATCTAGATTAATATGAGATTTCCAGAACAACGGTAAAATTGTTGTCGACTTCGAAAACTATAAAACCTTTTATTGAAGTTGGCAAATATATTCAAAATTAGCATTCCTATAAGTAAACATGCTTCTTCTTGAATAAATTTACTTTTATTTGCATTTCATATTTTGTAGAAGAGAAGTTATTAAATCTTTTAACAGAACAAGGGGTTTTTAGACGTCATTTCCGTACTTTCATGCATAGTTGTATTTACACAAACGAACTTCTTTATTAAATAGTTATATGCAAATATCTATAACAATAACAAGCGAGCTAACTAGATAGATAGATAGATAGATAGATAGATAGATGAATTGATAGATAGATAGAAACAGACGTAGAGAGAGAGTGTGGGAAAAGCACATACATACATACATACATACATACATGAATAAATCGGGACAGATTCATTTGTAAATGAACAGTAAATTTCGCCTGTGTATACCTGTATCCTTTTATTTTCTATTTCTTTATATGCTTTAATAGATTCGAATTTATTCACTTGGTTCGGATATTTATTCCCTCGAAGAGATGTTTGCTTTCCCCGAAAGGAATTATTTTTACCATTCCCTTTTCGTTTTGTCTTTTCACTATATTTTTCATCAATTTTGTCATTTTCTAATCGGCATTGATTATATTGCAGGAAGCCAGGATGAGAAATGGTTGGTGATTTCAAGCCACGTGCAAAGAAAGTTCTTTCATCTTTAATGTAGATCAGATTAAATCAGTCCGAACGAGATTTGCAAGAAATAGCCGCTGGGTTGAGCAGGTAAGATAGTTTTAGTCGAGTGGTTTTCCAAAATGCTTATTCACTCTCACCTGTATCAATCATGATTGCATTTCAATGAGGAAATATTTTCTCATGATATCTGTCGGTGGAGTAGAGCGTGGGGAAGATTGGGTTCATGCATTTTTCACAAGTAAACAGGCATTGTCTTCGAATGCTTTTTACTAATCTGTCAGCATTTTGCCAGCCATTCAATGGAGTAAGGTCACTTCCAAAAAAAGTGGGTATCCCTGGTATAATGCTAAACTGATGGTGAGGCTCCAGTTTTAAAAACCTGATAAGTGTGGAGTATTCCTCATTTGTAATTACTCCCAGATCAATTCTGGTTTAGTTTCTTTAATAAATGGCATTTCAAACTTCGTGGGTTATTAAATGCCAAAGTCATCCCTGTATAAGATCGGAAATGATACCATTTAAACCACAGCTGGGGGAATAAGGGGGTTCATAAGTTTCCTAAGGTTATTTTTCCTAAAGTAAACGTAATAGGGTGACTTGAGTTCGAACTTTTTAGCTTCTAAGCCGCAGTCCAGCACATTAGCCTTTAGACCACGGGGACTCTCCTAACACTTTCTTATCTGGGGTGTTTGTGCTTGTTAGGGTCTCATCTCTGGGTCAAATATGCATGTTTAAAGATAGTTTTCGATATGAATACTTGATACTATATGAATTTAAGTTATTTTCCTGGAATATATAAAACCAAAACCTACCTGTTGGGGTCACGTATACTGGTCACTACCAATATATCATAACCATCTCACTCCAAACGCATCTTATTTCTCGTTGACACGCTGTTTTTTTCGAACCCTGTTCAAACAAATATATATAAATTCGAACCCGTAAGGTTCAGAAATCTCAATTTCTACACTGGTTAAAATGGTGGGGAATTTGTAATACGAAACTGACTGGATGGCTCAGCTTCAGTAGCAGATCATCAAGATTGATATTTCTTCAGGTGATTGGATTTTTATAGCTTAAAGAACCGATTGTTTCCTCAAACCATAAGTTGGGATTATCTTCTTTAGGGATTAATGATTTGAACAGGATAAGTCAGTCTCTTTTCCGAAAGAACGATAATGCCAGTTGATTAAGTATTAGCAGTTTAAAAACAGTATATTAAATGAAATACAATCAACTATCGTATTGAATCTATAGAAATACTAGAGAGAATACATCATCTTGACTGGTTATATTAGTGCTGGTCATAAGTTAACTTTAACAACTTAATGAAATGCTTGCGTCATTTACTCATGAGTGTGTGTGTGATTTACTAGGCTATTGCATGAATAGCTATGCGGAGTTAGACTTCGGTCAACTGCCATCAGCTTGTGTACGGACCCTGTGTTTTTCTCAATACGAGTTGATCCGTCCACTTCACAGTCCAAACACCAACTAACTTTTGACAATAAAACGCTGTCATTATATGTACCTATCATCATAATCCAAATCTATTCCCTCGCATGAAATACATCTCAAATTCGCTATTGTTCAAATAAAGTTCAAAGGGTCATTCCCTTAGGTATCAAGAATTCTATTTCACACCTGGGTTGTACTCACCAAACCAAAACAATATTTGTAATATTTTCAAAACATATCTGGCTATTTCCTCTAGCCAACTTCTAAATCAACAACACAGTTTGACTTCTCCCAATACGGGGTCACAGCTGTGTCTTCCCAATAATCATCTAGTTTGTTTTTTTTTTTGGGGGGGGGGGTAAATTATGAAAACCTGTCTTTAATGTTTAACCCAATCCAGAAAGCTGTATAGAAAATGAGGACTACAATATTCTCAAGAACAAGTTAACCTTGTTACATAAAAACGACTTATATCATTACAAGTGTACTTACATGGACCTATTTATATTATTGCCCAGTCGGCTGGTGCTGTAGAATACACCGACTACACTTCTGCAGAGGAGTAAAAAAAAACCGCCAAAACGAGTGTCCTAGTTATGACACTAAACAATCTGATGGTGAAGTTCCAGTAATGCTGGGGCATTGGAGAATACGGAGCACCCCTTCATTGACATTGCTCCCAGGTCCACTCTGGCCCGGCATGGTACCATTTACCAACCCCTCCGCTCGGGCAGGATATGACACAAGGTCAATTTTTAAGCGGAGTTTAACAGGTTTTGAATTCAAAGTTTTCCTTCTCCTAGACTAGTTGCCTCACCAAGGCTGAAGAACCTAGTCCGTTCTACTATTTACCCATAGTTGGAGGGAGAATAAGGGGGGTTCATACCTTTCCCAAGGGTATTTGCCCGAAAGTGAACGTAATAGCGCGACTGGAGTACGAACTCGCGTACTACGATTCCGCAGTTCATCTCTTTAACCATTACACCACGAGGACACCCTCCGGCCCGGCATGGTAGCACCTGATAGGGCCCTATCTATGTGTAGAACTAACGGCATACTTATGCTAAACTGAATTGTTTGACTAAACTGAATAGCTTGAAATAGAAATGATTTTCACAATTAAACCGTACATACATTTAAACTGCTTGCTTATGCTAAACTGAAATAAAACTGGTAGTTTGAAATAAAACTGATTTTTTTCATAAAAATGGATTTGGCGTTAAATAACCTACAAAACTTGATATGCCATAAACACTAACCCACCAACCAACCAACCAACCTTTTTATGTTAGTTTGGAATACATGACATCATATAAATAACTGTGTACAACAAATTCTTGCGAAACAGATACACAAAAATGTTAATATACATTTACAATGAACGCAATTCCCTGTTCTTTAGGCATAAAATAACCCTAGACATATTGACATGCCGTTAAAATCAATCAATTATAGTTGATTTTTCTCTTGTTCTAGGTATAACGTTAACTGTATGTAGTGGTAAGGTGTCAGTTGTGAAGCTCTAGGTTATGTGAAGTACGCATTTATTGACATTACTCCCATGTCCACTCTGACCCCGAGTTGTTGTACCAATTATGGTCCTGTCTACGGGTCAAACAGATCAGTTTAAAAATTATTTGTTTTGGATAGGAATACTTGATATAATATAACTGTGTGCAAATAAATTTTTATTATTTTTCTATTTTTATTTTTATTCCTTGAGAGTTGTTATCAAATTTCAATTTCTGAACAATTCCCAGTGGATCACCTTTCCCACCAATTCGTGTCAAGTCTTATACTCTTTTTGTGCTAATTTGTTGCATTTGTTTATTATCTTTCTCCACATAATCTACATCTGCTGTTTTGTTGCGTCTTGTCTGTTCTTGCGTTGATATAATAATTGGTCCTTGTTTTGTGCTGCTATTAGAATAGATTCTGTTTCTCTCTAAAGGTTTCCCTTTTTTAGTCGTGCCCAAGTTTTCTAGTGTGAGATGTCACTTGTTAGTCGCTTAAAATGTCCACACAGTTGTTTTTCGTCCCATTTTTGTTTTCTGGTTATATCCGTTCTGTTGTTCCTCGCGTTGTCAGTATTTTTCTGGTGGCTGTAATCAGTCTTCCTCCGCGCTTTTCTGTGGAGCCTTCGAGCCGTAGTATCGATGCGTCAACGCTGTCTTCAAAGCTGGCAAATCCTCTCCCTCCTTTTTTTTACACATATTGTCTGTCAACTTCATTCCTGGGATGTAACGCCTTATGCATGATCGTCAGTTTTTTGTTCTCAGGTTCATTTGTTTAAGTTCTCTTATCAACTTTAAGTATGATCCCAAATATTTTACGGGGCATACTGCCCTGGTATTTATATCTTTGATAAGGTCCCTGCTATATAGTTTTGTCTCGAATAGTTTTTCTAGTTTTACTGAGATACTCTTTCTTATTTTTTTTTTTCTTTCATCACCGCTTGTTTGATAGTGTCAGCTTCACCCCCACATATGGCCGTGCAAAAGCAGGACGACCAGCTCGAACTTACATACAGCAACTATATGAGGACACAGGATGTAACCTTGAAGACCTGCCGGAGGCGATGAAGGATAGGGAGAAGTGGCGAGAGAGGGTCAGGGATATCCGTGCTGGCGGCACGACATGATGATGATGATGATTTGCACGTTTCCTTTTCTCGGAGCGTTTTTTTTTAAATTTGGTAGTTCGATTCCTTCGATCATTTGTCGTTTCCCGCTTCTTATTATCATGGATCATTTTTCTATCCCAACTTCTATCCCTATGTCCTAACTGTATATTCTCAGTGCGTGTATTAGATTTTCTCATTCTTTTCCATTTTTTTAAAACAGTTTGATGTCATCCGTGTATATTAGGTAATTGATCTTTTTCTGCGATTTACTAATGTTGTATAGCCATGTGCAACTATACATCTACATCTGCATGCAGAATCATAACGACGACACAATAAAGACGAGCGAAGACACAGTTCTTAGAAAAACATACCACTCACTTGAAAGGGTTGTGTGTGTAAGAGAGAGGGTGTTGGAGACCCAACAGAACTGCAACATATTGGGGGTCAATATGTTGCAGTTCAATGGCCATCAGCGTTGTGTCTTTCTCGTTCTCCAGGGCTGCTCATCCGGAGGTCCGGAGGCCCACTCTGCTGGATGCGGGCTTACTATACCACATCTTGTCACCAACAAGTCTGATCTCCAAACTAACTGACTTCCTGCCTTCACCGAGTTATATAATAGTTCAATCGCCCAATCAATATCTCACCATAACTGGCCATCGGGATGTGTCACTTCCGCTGTCCTTGGATTGGCATGTTTGATTGTCATCGAGCGGAAATAACTGTCATGCAGTTCACAGGTCACTCTCTTCCGGTGCATCAGTCTATGACTGTACCATGGGATTTTACCGTGTCCTATATTGTCAGCCAAGCCCGCCTACGCCAATGGAATATGCAACTTCCACGTCTTTGGAATGGCATGTCTGGCCGGGTCGAAGATCAATATACAACACTAAGTTTGTATCCGATTGAGCATATCCTGTGTATGTCATTAAGTAGCATCATCGCTATTAGAAAAAGTCATGGTGATAGAGCATCTCCTTAGAATATATCGCTTTGGATCTTTGCTTTGGCTTAGTTTTTCCCTTCTTCTGTCAATTCCACTCTCCAGGTTTTCATGGTCTTCGCGATAAAGTTTACGACTTCATCTAATATCTTAGACAAAAAATGCGACTGAAACATTATTGCAACAGAGTGATAAAATGCAATTAGTTAAAATTACACTCAAACACTTACAAAGGAATGAAATTCCTGATCAACGTGAACCTGGAAGTAATGGTAATGAAAGCTACTCCACATTTACCCGAGCTACAAAACTAGAACGTCAATATAAGATGCAGTTCTGTTTCAGGGGAGGTAACCGACTACTGAGGATACATTCAGCGTATTCTATGCCCCGCTGAAAGTAGGAATCTTGTCAAGCGAACCTGGACGAAGGGTAAAAGAGATATGAGTGGATCAGGAAAGAGATTATGAATAGTCACTTAAAGATGCAATATCTCCAAGTGACAGTTCACGGCCATTGTTCCCACAATTCAACTTTTTCAAGATCAGATAGCAACTTACCAGCCATTAACAAAGAACTAAGCAGAAATTGGGATATAAAATAAAAGAAGAGAAAATTCAAAGAAATTTTTTTCATTTTGGTATTTTTGGAAATTTTCTTTTTAGAAAATTATAACTTTTTGAAAGAAGAAAATTATGACTTCCTTGCATGTCTTAAGCCATTGAAGTTTCATTAAAACTTGTGGCAATAAAATGGTTAACTTTTTCACTGTCTTGGTAATACTATATATATATATATATATGAAATTGAGAGAGACTGAGAATTGAACAGAGTATTATTTTAATAGGTTAGCTGTGGGCTTCTATCTCACAATGACACTTAATAGTTCCATTGTTAAGCTAATACACCCAACAGGATTTTTTTTGTAAATCAGTCGTTTTTGCGAAACATTTAGGACTTCACATACTAAGATTATATTACTTTTTGATGAGAAGAATAGCTAATATTTCACTGAATAAAGTTAAATTCTGTAAAATAATAATGAACTGGAAGCTGCACTGTGTTGTAATGGCTACGAAGCCAGTTGTGTATTACTTATCCAAAAACCTCCGCTCCAGGCAGGGTGTTATACAAGGTCCATTTTAAAACGGAGTATACCTAATTTGAATTCCAAATTTACCTTCTAGACTGATTGCATAACCAAGACTAAAGAACCCAATCTACCCTGCTATTTACACATATCTGAAGACGAGAAGAGATAAGTTCCCTAAGGGAATAGCCCCAAGTAAAATACAAATAACTTCATCCTGGATAGGTGGCGACATATGCGATATACAAACTTTAAGTCCCATTTCTCTATAAATATAGGAAAATATGGAAAACCTCATTGTGTAGTGGCTAACGTGCTGGGCTGTGACATCTTAGTAAGCGAGTTAGAACTCAAATCACGCAATTACATTTATTTTGAGACTTATAACATTGAGAAAGGTACGAGGCCCTTTATACATCAGCTAAGGTTTCAATAGTACCACTAATGGTATTCTATACGGAGGACAATTGTATTAAATAGTAATTTACTAAGCATTTTTTACTTAAATGTGGCACATGACCCAGTGAATGAGACACCTAATGAGACTCAAACTCACTCGTGAAAGTTTGCTAGTCTAGCCTGCTAACTATTACATTACACAACCCGAGACGCCCCGGGTTTTGGCAAAAAATAACCCACGAAGGTTGATATGCCATTAAAGAGAGAAAAAAAATCAAACCTCAGAGGAAAAGGTTTTAAATTTTATGTCGTGTCTGAATATGAAGATAGATAGATCTGATAGGTAAGATATTTACCTAACCATTTCGCCATGGGTGCAGGGTGCGGAAGCAAATATGGAATAATTTTAAAAGGTTTATTTTTTGTCTGATTAGTCTAATTATCTTTTAAATGTGATAAATCTAAACTTTCATTATTAGATCTATTAGTCAAGGACTTATTTTAATTAGAATTCAGCCCAATATAAATGAGCAAGAAAAGAAACGACAAAAAATCTATGATTTCCTTAACGGCGAAACTAAGCCAAAGCAACAAAAAAAAAACATTTCTTACAGAAAAATTTTTTTAAGAAAAAGTGGGAGTAGAAGAGGAAACAAAACGCGAAAATAACTTTGAAACTTAACTGTTCTCGCTACGATGAATAGGAAAGACCCCACAACGTCAATAAGAATGCACGCTTATGAATTGAAAGTCCATTAGAATACTATGAAGATAGCAATTAAACGATATTCCTGCGCAGATCTTATGGGGTGTTTACATTTGTTCACTTAAGACTGTTATTGTGGAGGAATGGAATAAAATGTCTGAAGAATTCCTTTTGAAGGCATGCAAATCGTTTTGAAGATGTTTTGATACAATTACTGAAAAAATCGATGGCCATATTGAGTAAATTTTCTGTTTTGTGTCTACCTTTTTATTTTATTGCTTATTTTTAAAATCAAAATTGATCTTGTTTTATAATACAGTCGTTTATTATTATACAAGAATATTCCTAATTTTGTTTCCACACGCTATAGTAATCGGCACAAGGTCAATCTTGAACCGGAGTACTGTTAATTTGAATTCAAAAGTTTTACTTGTACAAGACTGGTTGCCTAAGTCTATTGAGCTTGTCTGCTTTCCTGTTTACCAACAGTTGAGAGAAGAACAGAACAAGCTGAATATATTTACGATTTTACTGACATTATTTTTGTATTCGACAAAGCTGATCTAATGAAACACTGAGAATAACGCCCAACTAATTAAAGACAAAATAATCTCGAGAAAATAGCAGAAACGTGAATCCATTTCTATGCATTTTTTTATCAAATGCAGATGTCAATGTGCCAAATGTTTGGTCGGGGAATATTTGTTTGTTTTTAATTGATGTTTGTTTGTTTGTTTGTTTGTTCTTTTTTTTTTTTTCATCTGTTTAACTTTCAGACGATGTTATAGTCGAACATAAACTGCCTTCATCTGACAATAGATTTTTTTTCGCTGACAATTGTAAAGATTGAAAAGTCTCGTCACCTTTTTGTCTGCATATAATTAACTTATATTAAGTGATGATTTTCAGTTACAATAAACGTAATGGTTTCTTTCATTTTTTTGGAGGCGTAATTGTACCAAACAATTAAAAATTATGCCGTACGTATAAGAATTCTTAAAAGAAAGGATGCCTCTATCTTTTAAACCTCTTCATAATTATTGGAATAAATCTCATTTGCATATTGGTTATCGTTCAGGACAGTGACATCTTCGTAAGCCAGTTCGAACTACAGTAATACTTTTACGTTTCTTTTCGAACTCATAACCGAGGAAAGGCATGAAAGCATTTACCCCTCCAGCAATGGATTTAATAATATCACTGCTGTTCTTCAACAAGGATGGTTTTTTGCATTAAATAACCCACAAAGATTGATATGCCATTAAACAAAAAACCAAACCATTTCCTCCAAATTAAGGAACTATTTTCCTGTCCTAGGACTACCGTAAGAATCTGAAAGTTGATTATCCGACATAACAAGGTCACAGAGTAGAATGAATGAGCTAAAATATCTGTAGTCAAGATCGAAATTAAACTAAAAGGTCGTAGAACGGAGATTAGAAAATATGATCCCTCAAATCCCAGGAGAAGTAATTTCAGCTCTAAAGGGGCGAATTTTAGTGGGAAGCAATTTTATAAGTCATAATAGGATGATGAAAAATTATTCAGAAACAATTCAAAATTGGGGGAAATTTGAATAAATCTCGAATCGTTAAGAGAGCAAACATGTGACGTTGTATCTAGCGGTCTTAGAATCTCATATCATAGTATAACGATCGCTATATGACAATCAAAACATCTATATTTAAGGGTTAAAATGCTGCCTATATGCCTTTTGCAAGATGTAGTATTTAATTATTCTAGAATTATATGTCTTTTGGAAGTATCTGTTCAACTAACTTTTTCAGGTAAAGCATGGTTTTCTGAACGACCAATCATATATAGGACATTCCACACAACAAAAAAAAACAAAACAAAAACGATCACGTGTCATCTTTGTCAAAGTTAAGTGACAAAACTCTCAGGAACTACCGTCAATTTTGTTGACATCTGACGCGGAACAAATGCAAAATGATTTAAGCATTGTGATCGGAGAGATCTGTCTGACAAGTACTAATTTTTCCTTAGATGAGTGAGAATGTTTTAATTATACAGAGGTTGACAGATATACCGCTTCAATTCAAATTGCCACTTGTATGCAACAAGAAAATTTTGGCAAGTGGTGATGGTAGGTTAGATACAATGAGTTACGATTATAACTCGAGGTAGAGGTGGCCGTGGTGTAATGGTTATCGTCATAGGAAATGGACACGGCGACACGAGTTCAAATCCTGGACGAAACTGACTGCATTTCACATAGCACTAATACCCTTGGGAAAGGTATGAATCCAATTATTCTCCCTCCAGCTATGGGTAAATAGTAGGGCAGACTGAGTTCTTCAGCCTTGGTGAGGCAACTACTCTCTCACTTTCAATCTATATCACTGTTATCTTTCTATCTGTCTTTTTCTCTTCCAATTTTACTCACTCTCTCTCTCTCTCTGTATTCTTCTTTTTGTCTCTTTTTCTTTTTGTCTCTCTTTGTCACTCTGTTTCTCTCCCATTTTCGTTCATTTACTTCCTCTGTATGTCCTTCACCTTTTCTCTCTCTTTCTTACTCTCTTTCTTTCTCATTCTTTCTTTCTGCCACTTTTTCTCTCCCTATGTTTTCTCTCATTCTCTTTTCCTCTCTTTCTCCCTTTTCTTTCTGTCTCACTCACTTTCTATATATTTTTAATCTCTTTCACTTTCTCTCTCTCTCTCTTACATTCTCTCTTTTTTTTCTCTTTCTCTTTCTCGTTTTATATTTCGTTTTATCTCTTCAGTTTTCTCTCTCTTTCATTCTTCTATAATATTCCTCTACTCTTTCTATCTCTCACTCGCTCTCTCTCAATATATATATATATATATATATATATATATATATATATATATATATATATATATATTAAATCTCTTTTGCTTTCTCTCTCTATCTATCTATCTCTCTATCTCTCTTTCACTTTTCTGTCTTTCTCTTTCTCTTTCTATGTCTCTTTTTATCTTATTCTCTCTCTCTCTCTCTCTCTCTCTCTCTCTCTCTCTCTCTCTCTCTCTCTCTCTTCCTTTCTTCCTTGTATTTCTTTTTCTCTTTCTATGTCTCTTTTTATCTTTTTTGCTCTCTCTCTCTCTCTCTCTCTCTCTTCATTTCTTCCTTTATATTTCTTTTTCTCTTTCTATGTCTCTTTTTATCTTTTTTGCTCTCTCTCTCTCTCTCTCTCACTCCTGTTCTATTTATCTATCAATCTCTCAGTCATCTTAAATACCTGAGTGGCCCTTGTATAATTGCAATAAGACGGACATAATAATATGCTGTATACAAATGTTTACAGTAGCAGGCGTCAAATCGTCTTTACTTTAAAAACCTCAATGTAAATGAGGTCATTCAATCTTAGAATCTCTCACGAAAAACGTCCTTGTGCCGTATCTGGTATCTGATGTAATGCAAAATAGATACATTAACAGAGTTATGTAGTTTACCTTAGTAACAGCAGACTTGATGAATGGAAAGAATTTTTGGTATTCTTTGTATTAGAAAATTTCGCATCGGTTTTCCTTGAGGAAAAGACTAATTGTCTTTGAAATTCAAGTTGAAATAAGAAAAAGTTTAAAGAAATAAAAGTTTGAGGATTAATTATTTGTTGATATTGTCTTTAGAGAATTTTTTTTTTCGGCATTGCCCTCGGCCTTGGCCAGTATATTCCGAATATAAAAATATTAATTTCCTTTAAAATAAATGCTGATTGACCATTTTTTTTTCAAATAAGATATTTTGAACTCGGTCAGCATTCTCGCCATTATGTTTTGTTTTTTTTTACATTGTGTTGTGTGTATCTTTCAAATTATAGTTATTGAAATCAAGAACAAATGTAACGCACGAATTCAGTCGAAAGATGTTTACCGTCTATGATTTCTTTCTTCCAGTATTATCCATGTAATAAGAAAGAGAAAAATTATTGTTTCTAACACAAAAGCCCTGGGACTTTTCAACTTTAAGAAATAAAACTGTGGTTATATCTTGAATAGGATTATCGTATATATTCGTGACGTAGAAGGGAAAGAAAGTCAAAGTATGGAAAGTAATAGTAAGAGAGGAAATAAATAAAAGAGACAGAGTGAGAGCAAAAGAGAGACAGAGGTTAAGTAGTGTAGTTTAGCAACTTTTTATCCGTTAAACAATCATGGATATATATATATATATATATATATATATATATATATATATGTATATATATATGAACGTCTAAAATACCTCGTGTTACCATAACACAAGAAATTTTCAAACGGAGTTGCCGGAGCAATATATATATATATACATATATACGTCGGAAGTTGAAAACGTTCTAAGCCTCATCCAGAAAGAACAGAATACTTGAATTTTTTTGTAATGGAAGCACTCTATTACATTCTTGTAAAATTTGAAAAATCCGATTTCTTTTTTCTTAGTTTTCTAAGAATCAGTTGTGTGTTGTCACATGAAAAATGTCATGCTGTGTTCTTTTTTTCTTGGTAAGAAAATTTTGAATGATATATATATATATATATATATATATATATATATATATATACGTGGTGCCTTCGATGAGTTTCCAGACATTTTGGTACAGGCATTCAAAATTGTCGTAGACTCTTGATCATTCAGTATATTATTGCTATACATCTTATGAGATGACAGACCAATTTTTATAATTTCAGGTTCAAATGAACAGCTACAGCAGCAACTGGAATACACACCTACTAAAGCCAGATTGTCACAGCTGGTGATTTTCAAAAATGCAATCTTGACGTGAGGACACTTTAGAAGAGCGATATGCAATAAAATTCTGTTTTTAACTTGGAAAAAATGCCACAAAAACGTATGGAATGCTTCAGATTGTTTTCGGGGCAGCTTGCATGAATCGAGTATCAGTTTTTTGAGTGGCATAAGAGATTCAAGGAAGGCAGGGAGTCTATGAGGGATGATGAGAGGTGTGGGAGCAGTAAGGAAATCAATACACCAGATTTGATTGGAGAATTACAGACCGTACCTTTTTTGTAAGGTGGTAAACACAGAAAATTAGCAGGGAATGAAATATTTATTATCCCCGCGTATATATATATATATATATATATATATATATATATATATATATATATTACAACAGTTTATAGTTGTCACTATCTTACTTAGTGTGTTAGTGGTAACCCAAATGCAGTATAATTTGGAGAGTACTCACTACTGTAATATAGCTATTATATAATATGATAAAAACAAATATTTATTAGTTTTTATACATAATATAATAATGTTTGTCTCATGACGGCATTAAATCAGTGGTTGCAGAAAACCATCCATACTATCAAATATATGTAAAAACTAAAATATGTTTATTTATTAACATATATATATATATATATATATATATATATATATATATATGGAAGAAAATAATGGATTGTAATCCGAAAGTTTGTAAAGAAAAATTAAGAACAAGGTAATCCAAGTAGAAGGAGAGATTTATTGAGAAACAGAGTCGACACTATATCCTTTTGGTTCTTCTGATCCATCATCAGGACTATATATATATGTATATATAAGTGTGTGTATGTGTGTGTGAGTGTGTGTGGGGGGGGTTTACGTTGAAAAATTTCTCTAGGCGTTTTTCTCATGTTTTTATGATTTATAAAAATTACATATCTGACACAACACAAAATAATTGATGTATGACCTTTTCATTTCAGCTGCTTAAAAATGTTGTCTCTGTGTTACAAATAGAATTAATAGTATACTTTTACTTAACCTTTCCAAAATAGGCAGGATGTGACACTAGATCATTTTTAAGCGGAGTGTTTTTCTTTTCCCATACTAGTTGCCTAAACATGGCTAAAGAATCCAGTCTACCCTACTATTTACCCATAGCTGGAGGCAGAACTGACTAATTGATGCTTTTTTTAATGACAAAGGTGTGAAGTGAAACGTAGTCAGCCTTGTCCAGGGTTTGAACTTGGAGAGCCAATTCAAACTTCCTACAACGATAATCGTTACGCTCAGTGCACTTCCTAATTGCAGTTTTAATTCTGAGCCCAGGAAAAAATCTGAGGGGTAGTCACCGTAGCCATGTAAGTATCGTGCTGGACTATGACATTATTGTAAGCAAGTTCGAATTCCAGCAGTGTTATTACGTTCACTTTCAGAGTAATGGACTTGAGAAAGGTAAGAACCCCTTTATCTTCCACAGCTTTTAGTAAAGTAATGCCAGGATGACTTTGGCACTAAATAACCCACGAAGGTTGATATGCCTTTGAACAAAGGAACCAGACTAATCTTATTGTCCTCGGGAGTTATTCAGTATGTTTCTTCTCATATTAAATGACTTTACACGTTTTGAATGCCATCTACGAACGACAAAAAATGTCAACTCGACTTTTTTTCTGCTTGTCAACCTGTCTTTTATCATTTATGTAATGCTTCATTACTCACAACTTCTTCCCCCCTACCTCTCTCACTATCTCTCTCTCTTTCTCTCTCTCTCTCTCTTTCCAACCACTCTATCCTTCTCTCTCCCTCTCCCTCTCTTTCTCTTACATATACTTTTTCTCTTTCTTTCTAGTTCTCTCTCTTTCGTTCTTTCTATCATTTTAACCGATCCTCTTTATTTCTCTCCCTCATTCTCTCTTGCTCATTCTCTCTCTCACTCTCTCTCTCACTCTCTTATTTCTCTCCCTCATTCTCTCTCGCTCATTCTCTCTTTCACTCTCTATCTCCCTCTCTTATTTCCCCCATCATTCTCATTTCTGTCTCCTCTCACTCTCTCTCTCTCTCTCTCACTTTATCTGCTTCTCTTTATTTCTCTCTCTCTCTCTCTCTCTCTCATTCCCTCTCCCTCATTCTCTTTCTCTTTCTTTCCTTCTTTCTCTCTCTTTCGCTTTCTTTCTCTCTCGCGCGCTCTCTATCTCCATCCACCTTTTCTATCCATCTATCCTCTCTTCCCCTTCCACACCTATCTCTCTATCTCATATTTTTTAATGTTTCTCTTTAGTTCTAACCCTTTCGTTCTTTCTATTGCATTAACTGATTCTCTTCATTTCTCTCTTTCTCTTTCTCTCTCTCTCTCTCTCATCATTCTCATTTCTCTCTTTCCTTCTCTTCTCTGTTTCCTTCTCTCTCTCTCTCTCTCTCTCTCTCCCATTCTTACTCTCTCATTCTGACTACCTCATTCTCTTTCTCCCTCTTTCTTTCATTCTTTCTTTCTCACTCTCTTTCCTTCTCTCTCTCTCTCCTTTTTTCTTTCTCTTTCTCTCTCACTCCCTTCTAAAAGAAAAGAACGGAAAAAAGATGAATATTAGCAAGATAATAATGAATTGCATCAAATGTTTTCTCTATTATTCTACCATTCTAAGATTTTTCCGTGGGATTCGGAATTAATTTCGTTTGGCAGAAAATGAGAGTTCATTTGAATATATTCAAGGAATAAAAAAAATCACGAGACCATTTTTGAGTTCTTTTTTCTTCTCGGAACGAAAAAAGGAAACCAGATAATTCTCAGTTACAACAAAGAAGAATTATGCCTCTTATTGAATTAGATGCGTTAAGAAACAATACTAACGTTTCAAAGTTGCTGAGAATTGTATCTCTCGATATTTTCAGTTTACCTTTAGCATCATGGTGAGAGTGTGACGTCAAACTATATAATTATTGCTACTGATAATAATGACAAAGTTGATAGTGTTTGGCTTGATAACACTTTATTCTCGCGAGACTATGGGTCTGTGTCGAGATCTGGGAGACGGCCTAAGCTACATGGTATAAAGGATCGGCACTTGGCTATATAGAAAATATTCCACACACACTATGTAACAGTTGTTTATTTACTGATTGGTGGATTTTAACAGCATGTCAACTCGTCTTGGGTTATTTTATGCCTAAAGCTTGGTATCTCGCGTTCATTGTATATTCATATTTACAATTTGGTGTATCTGTTTCGGGTTATTTTTTGGCATACAGTCTTTTGAATACGTATGATTACTTAAACAAATCTATCAAACACATTGATGGGACCTTAACAGGTACTCTCGATCTGGATCAGTGTAGACCTGGGAGTAATGCCAATTAAGGGGTATATCTCCAGAACTAGGACCTCAACTTCAAATGCAGTTTAGTGTTATAACCATGATCTTTTATTTAAGTAGGAGGTTACCCCTCAGCAGTGGATATAGTCAGCGTATTATAGTCCCTGCCGATAAAGATGACATGGTGATGCAGTGATATCAAACACTATAATCATAGCAAACAATAGTTGCTTGTATTTGGTTTGATGGTATCCTTTATTCTCGTTAGACCATGAGTCTGTGCTGAGATCTGAGATAAGGCCTTAGCCACATTATTTAAAAAAGCAGTCACTTGCCCATGTAGAAAGTTTTTCCTTCCACTTGCATGATAGTGATTATCCGAAAGGATGAACTAGGGCCCATACAGATTGGAACCCGTGTCGTCGCAACAGTTGCCCGAATATGTCTGGAGAGAACATCTGCATACCTTAGGAAAAACTATTTCCCAGTTTTGTTTTCAGATTCCTCCTTCTCCTACTCTAGCAGTCCACAAAAGCCAAAAAGACTAGTTATAATATAATTAATGTATTCAATTAATTATATTAGTTAATAATTTTATTTTTAGTGATAAATTGTGAGCCTGGCAAAATTTTCAGTTGAAGTTTAAGTTCGCATTAAAGGTCAAAAACGTGCACATGTCACACAGCATATCAAAATAGGCTTGACAAATTGTTTTGAAGTCAGCGGTGGATGGGATATCATATTTACTAACCCCTCCGCTCGGGCAGGATATGACAAAAGGTCAATTTTTAAGCGGAGTTTAACAGGTTTGAATTCAGAGTGTTCCTTCTCCTAGACTAGTTGCTTCACCAAGGCTGAAGAAATCAGTCTGCCCTACTATTTACCCATAGCTGAAGGGAGAATATTTGGATTCATACCTTTCACAAGGGTATTAGTGCTATGTGAAATGCAATCAGGCTCGTCCATGATTTGAACTCGTGTCGTCGTGTCCACATCCTGCGACGATAACCATTACACCACAGGCACCTCCCGCGGTGGATGGGATATTAGAGATAAACACAGGGATGCTATGTCAGCAGAGATTAGGATGACGAAACACTAGAAAGGTTTAATAAACGTGTTATTATCAGATTAGTTCACAGGATAATTAGCCAAATATATATAAGCAGAGTTATTTAGTGGTCTGTTAGTAATTGGTTTAGCAGTGGTCGATGAGTCGGCGTCGAGCAGTTTCGAGTTCCAGTCCAGTCGTGTGTTGACACGAGCGGCGTCGTATGGTGTTGGGTCGGGTCGGTGGTGAAGAGAATGAAATCGGTGTTTCTTCGTCTGCCGTGAATGAAACCCTGTGCTTCTCTAATGGCACGACACATATCTTCCTATCTATTTCTATTTCTCTCGTTTAGTGGTGATAACTGTAAAAACAGAAGTAGCAAAATAAATTTTCGTATCGAACCAACCGGGTCCGGCTTGTATCTGTGTAATGTGACGACAATTTATATCGGGTCCCGAAATGTTATTCATATTCATAATGGCGTCGCAATGTTATATCGATGATTTCTAATGCTGTGGTCAGGCCGGAGATAATCTGAACCCGAATATAACTATAATCATAACACAGTATATGTATTTTTTATTATTACAGTAAGTAAATCAAAATCTACGACCAGGAAATCAATAATTGCAAGACCCAAACAGACTAGGTGAATATGAATAATCAAATATTTATTTGCCCAGTCGGTTGGAGCTATAGAATACACCGACTATATCTCCGCCGAGGCATAAGACCTCCCTTCCCTAACGAGTGTCCTGGATATCACACTCAACAATCAGATGCTGAAGCTTCAGTAATACTAGAGCTTTGAGGAATGCTGAGTACCCCCTCACTGCCGTCAACTGTGGCTCAGAGTAGAAGCACCTGATAGGGCCCTATCGATGGGTAACTAAACTGCGTACTTGTGATAAACTGAATTCCTTGAAATTGAACAATTTTTTATTTGAAACTATACTTACGCTAAACTGAATTGTTTGAAATAGAACTGTTTTAACAAAAACTCTACTTTTACTAAACTAAATTATTTGAATTCGAACTGTTTAACTAAAATGAATAGGTTGAAAGAGAATTTCTTTTACAATTAAACTGAGTACTTATGCTAAACTGAGTTGTTTGAAATAGAACTGTTAATTATATAAAAATGGATTCGGCATTAAATAACCTATAAAGGTTTATATGCCATAAAACCCAAACAAACAAACAAATATGTCTTTGTTACTGCGGCAATCGTAATAAATTTTATATTTTGAGTCAGATTAGATTTTTTTTTTTTCAAATTTTAATTCATTCCAAAATCAATTTTAAAAAGACTGTTAGATAGATTAACATGAGAACTTTTACATTAACAAGATAATTAATATTATAACAGAAATATAGAAACTGGGGCGGCCCTGTTGTGTAACGGCTAACCTACTGGACAGCGACATCGTAGTAAAAAAAATTTCGAACTCTATTTGTGCTATTACACTCACTTTCGGACTAATAACCTTAGAAAAGGCATGAGCTTCCTTATCCCACAGCTACGAACGGCTGGAGAAGAAGCTAGACAGCAATTACACAAGAATGTTGCGAGCAATATTGAACAAGTCCTGGCGGCAACACTCCATAAGGCACCAACTATACGGCCACCTGCCTCCCATCAAGAAAGCTATCCAAGTTATACGAACCAGACATGCAGGACACTGCTGGAGACGCAGGGACGAGCTCATAAGTGATGTACTCCTATGGACCCCCACATATGGCCGAGTAAAAGTAGGACGACTAGCTCGAACATACATACAGCAGCTATGCGGGGATACGGGATGTAACCCTGAAGACCTGCCAGAAGCGATGAACGATGGGAAGAAGTGGCGAGCGAGGGTCAGGGATATCTGTGCTAGCGGCATGACATGATGATGATGATGATGATGATGATTGTTCTTCTACAAGGGTGGCTTTCTCATTAAATAACTCACGAAGTCAAATAAGTCATTAAGGAAAGACAACAAACTAAACCAAATACAAGGACGGTTTGATTAATTACCCGAATTTATGATCGCCATCGAACAGGGTTATTTCTTTTTTCATAGCTGGATTTTTTTCTTGGAATTTTCTAACCCCAAAAAATGTTTCATAACCCGGTATACTTCACAGCGTTCAGACATTTGAGAATATCGCAATAGTGAAGGAATTCGTTACCAGGACTGAAATTGAGGTTGTCCTGGAAGTTAAGGAAAATCACTGGAACCAGAGCAAAGCATCTTGTGAAGCCATTTGGAAAATGTTCAGGCTGATGCTGTTGTGCTCTCAACTGATGAATCTGATTTTCATTTTGAATATTTAATCTTTAGAGTAAAAAATGGTAAAATTCAAACAGATGAAAGAGTAATATTTGTTCATATTTTAGAAGTATATTTTATATACAAGACTAATCTCTCCTCCTCTCTCTCCCCCCCCTCTCTCTCTCTATATATATATATATATAGTAAAAGGAATAATAATAAAAGAAAGATCAAATGTTGGTAAAAAATTTTAGCCATCCAAGGAACGTGTTCATTTTGAGACTAAAATCTTTGGGAAAGCAAAGAATGGGCATCCCATGTGAATTTGATTGAAACTTTAGCCGAACAACTATATCATCAAATTCTACATGTGTTTATCATTAATTTCAGCTTTTTTCTTTCAAAGTTGTCATTAAGTAAGAAGATCAGTCAATAAAATGTAATGAATTTAATAACATTTTGATAAGTGTTTGAAGGTTAAAAATACAGTGGGGTGAAATAAATATTCAACTGACCTGTTGGGCGTTCATTGAGGTCAATGGGAAAGCCCTTTTTCTCCCCTCTCTATCTATATACAGTGGGGTAAAATAAATATTCGTACATATGAAAATTTTTATTTTTTACCTTTCAAACATAGCCTGAAAAAAATTTTCATGTACATTTACTGTATAAGGATGTATTCTACAAATATGTGTATATAAACTTAGGTTACAATTAATTTTACAGAAACTAATGCCATTTATTCATTTTCATGAGTGAAAAAAGTAATCGTACAGGACAAAAAATAATGCATTATCTTCATTTGATACTTTGAAGAATACCCTTTATTCACTTCAACAGTCACTAATCTCTTCCCGTACTCCTCACTTAATTTCTTGCAATACTTCGGTATTTTGTACCCTTTTTCCTGGCATATTGTCTTCAGATTATTGATGTTTGCAGGTACTCTTTTTCGGATTTGAATTTTCAAAAATCGTCACAAGTTCCCAATTGGATTCAAATCCGGGAACTGACTTGACCATTGTAAAACATTAACATTATTTTCAGACAACCACTTCGTAGATTTAGCAGTATGCTTTGGATCAATATCTTGCTGGAAAATGTAATCAGAAGGTAGTTCAAGACTCAACTCTTGTACGAGCTTTATACACTTGGGCATTCATTTTATGTTTGTTACTGATATTTTGTCCACACCTTTCGCTGAAAAACATCCCCAAATCATTTTTTTACCACCGCCAAATTTGGCAGTTGGTACCATGTTCTTTGGTGAGTAGGCTTTGTCATCTTTCCCGCACACATGATTTCGATAATTATGATCAAATAACTCGATTTTAGTTTCATCTCTCCATAATACTCTTTCCCAAAATGAATTTTCCTTTTCCTTATGCTGTCTTACAAATTTCAACCTTGCATCTCTGTGTCATTTCGATTGGGGAGGAGTTATCTTTGGTCTCCGTGACTTCAGACCATTCCCCAGCATTTCATTACTTATTGTTCGTTTGGTTACACTGCATCCTGTGAACTCAAATTTTCCTGTAGCTCTTCACGTGTAACCATTGGATTTTGGTTAATCAGACGTCCTAATTTTCTTGATAACCTGGGAGAAATCTTCCTTGGAGCACCTGCTTCTGGCAGATCTTCAGGGCTACATCCCGTATTCTCACATAGCAGCTGTATGTATGTTCGAGCTGGTCGTCCTGCATTTGCTCGGCTATATGTGGGGATCCATAGGAGTACATCACTTATGAGCTCCTCCCAGCTTCTCCAGCAGTGTCCTGCATGCCTGGTTCGTCTAACCTGGATAGTTTTCGTAATAAGAGGCAGGTGGCCGTATAGTTGGTGCCTTGTGGGGTATTGCCGCCAGGACTTGTTCAATATTACTCGCATCATTCTTGTGTAATTGCCGTCTAGCTTCTTCTCAAGCCGTTTTGTTAGCGTCCAAGTAGTGCATCCATACAGCAGTATCGATACAACCGCTGCCTTCATTTTATCGGTCAGGTCTGCTTTCCATATGATCGATAGCTTATCGATAGCAGTCCATGCCTTCGTTAGCCGGGTGTCGATGTCTTTTTCGGTTAATGAGACACTGCTTCCTATGTAGGTGAATTTGTCTACCTGTTTCAGAGAGGTTCCGTCTAGTGCTGAAATGTCGCCTGTTTGATTAAAGCACATATATTCAGTTTTGTGCGCATTGATACGGAGGCCTATGCCCACGGCGGCTCGTTCCCAACTATGCAGTAGTGTTTCGGCTTGGTTGAGTGTATTTGCCAGTATCGCTATGTCATCGGCGTAGTCGGCGTCGGTAATTGTTGTTGCGGGGTACCTTCTGCTTCTTTTCTTTGTCAGCTCGAAGTCGTTTTCTCGGATTTTATCGATCGATGTTCTAAGCACGTAATCTAGACAGATGATAAAGAGGTATAGAGCTAGCGTGTTTCATTGTAGTACTCCTGCTACAATGTCGAAGTATTCTGTGTCTCCATCTGGTGAACGTACTTCCACTTTGGTGTTTCTATAGAAAATCGTTATTGCTGCTACGGTTTCTTTAGGTAGGCCGTATGCTAGTAGGATTTGTTCCATCTTTCCTCTGTGAATGGAATCGAAGGCCTTAGTAAAGTCAACAAATAGTAATGTCGCTTGTATGTTTTTTGCCCGTACACCTTCAAGGATTCTACGGATGGTCAATATTTGTGAGGTCGTGGATCTATTTCATCGGAAGTGATTTTGGTTTTTCCTTAGAATGTTGTCGATTTTGGGTTCTATGCGGTTTCGTAGTAGGGCATTGTAAATTTTGGCTGTTTTGGATGTAAGTGTTATACCTCGGTAGTTCTTGGCTAATCCGAGGTCACCCTTTTGAGGGAAGGGGAGAATGCATCCCTTCATCAATCTGTCTATCGGATTTTGATTAAGACGGCGTTGCAATGTCGGAGCAGTATGTCGTCGAATTGTCTGGTCTTCCATACTTCTGGGGGAATCTCGTCCAGCCCTGCAGCTTTCCTATTTTTAATTTTTCTAAGAACCGAATCAAGTTCTTCATGAGTGAACGGTCCTATATCAATGCCCAATTGTTTACAAATAATTCTGGTGATTGGTTCATGCGTACCTTTCGGTGGGTTTCCAGGGAGATTTTCAAAATGCTGTTTCCACAGTTTTATTCTTTCTTGTTGGTTTGCAGCTTTCAATTTTGCTTTGGTTGTGCTCTTCCTTCTACCCACTTCGTTTATTGTCTGCCTGGCTATCCTAGATTGCCTATCTTCCACTGAATCTCTAATCTTATCAATCTGATTTTGTATGTATTCCGTCTATTCTTTTAGATATATACCTGCTAATTGATATTGTGCCTTTTTTAGTTTTAGTGCATTTGTGTTTGTTGGGTTCTCCCTATAGTTTTTGTAGGCAGTTTTCACTTGTGCACGTTTTTCTCTAATCGCTAACGTTTCCCATGGGACTCTGTATTTAGTTTTATGTTTTTTTGGAATACACTTCGCTGCCGCCTCGACGTGTGTGTTGACGAAATTCTCATATTTGTCATTTGGGGTACCTTTTTCTGTCTTCTCTTGTAGTGTCTCGAATCTGTTTCTCACTTCTAATACATATTTATCTCTAATATTTCTGTTGTTAAGATGGGCCAAGTCATAATGTTTGGTGGTCGCTGTTCGTGTGGCGTTTTTTCGTAGGCTTAACCGTATTTTCGCCGTGACTATCCGTTGATCGGGGACACACCCTTGAAAGAGGAGTATGCCTCGCAATTCATTGCACTATTTTTCCATTTCTTGTTTATAAAGACGTAGTCTATCTGTGCTTTACTATTGTTCGCGTATGTGTAGGTCCATAATTTTCCCTCCCTTTTTTGATAGTTTGTATTGAGGCATGCTAATCTATTTTCTATCATGAAATCTGTTAGATGTTTCCATTCCTATTTGACGTGTTGTGTAGGCTGTATTTGTTGTTTCCGTTTTTGCCGATTTAGGCATTCATATCTCCACCAATGACTAGTACGTTGTGTTTCGGAATGGGGCGCACTAGAGAGAATAGCTCATCGTAGAAGGCGACTAGTTCAGTTTCTTCACTAACAGTGATAGGGCTGTAGCAGGAGATGATTGTTGCTCTGGGGTTGCCATTAAACGTAGCTGCCATCAACCTAGGTTGTATTCTCTCAATGCTATAAAGTGTTTTTAACGCTCTAGGTCCTATAAGCAATCCTACCCCTCCTACTGTGGAATTGACTAAGTTTTTGCATACTGAAGCTGTGGGTAGCGTCCATCTATTGCCAGTTTCGTGATATTTGATATCTTCGGTGTGCGTGTATCTGTGTTATTGTATGCATATTATGTCTATCTTATGTTCTACGGCCGATGCGATTAGCTCTGGTAGTCGACCTATTCTATTTAAGGTTATAACTGTAAATGTCGCTATTTGTATTGTTTGTTTGCATTTTAGTAATTTTTGTTGTTTGAGCTCTGTAGCTGATTTTTCGAACACTGAGGCCAGGACTCCAACCTCAGCAGGACGCGTTTTTTTTGTACCCGCGCGAAGCGCGATGCGGTTTATGTATGTGGTTTGAGTGTGGGTCATGGTTATCTTTCGATGACTGTTTTTATTTCTTATCTATAGAAGCCACTCTTATAGATGAGCAGCAGTATTTCCCCGATAGAACTGAAGATCCTGAGCGTTGAGCCGCGAGACTCATAGGTTCAGGACCAGGTTAGGCATTGTGTTTGGCCGTCAAAGGGTTTATTCGCATACCTTTACGTCCATCATGTTGCTTCCCATGTGTAAGTAAAAAAAAAGTGGGGGGGGGGCTTTCTTTACCCGTAAGTTTTAACTTAGTTAAAGTTTAGGACTAATGTATATTTATAAGAGTTTTTGGTATATTTTCACCTGTCTTCTGATACTGGCCCTAACATGAATTTTTTGGTGGCATTGGGACTTTTACTTAGGCTGTTTTTTGGCGGGTTGGTTTTTTTTTTTTTGTTTTCTATGGGGGGAAGCAGCTTAGAAAAGATTCAAAACCATTCGCCGTGTATACTAACACATTGGACCTAAGTCATATATTCAATTTGGATATACGGTAAAAGTGCCTTTACATTTAAAACACATTGCTCAAGCGGCATTTTACATAGTATAAAACTGCATAAAATTTTGTAAAATTTTCGGCATTTTAAATTAGGACTTAAAGACATTATACTAACCAGTAATGGAACTTTTGATTTTCTGGTGGCACATCTTTTCTAAAAGTTTAGAGTTCTTACTGCTCCCCTCATAGTAGTTTAGAAGAAAACAAAAAAGCTCAAGTAAAAGTCCCAATGCCACCCCCCAACAACCTCCCGAAATAATTAGTGCCCCCCTCTCCAATTAGTAGACCTTCCCAAACTATATTTAAATTCTTTAGTGACTAAACAGTAGAGCAGATCAGGAAAGATGAAGAACTAGCTTGTGCCACGTAAATAGACGAGTAAATTAGTGCTATATTTATTGTTGAAGGAAATGGAATCGTCAACAAGCATTCAAATCCTAGTCAGGCCAGATTGTTCTTGTCATTAATAAATGGTTTTGGATCAAAGTGCCACCCACCAGTAATAGGTAGATAGAGCATATTGGGTTCTTTAATCTTGGTTCGACAACCAGTCTAGAAAAAGGGTAACGCTGAATTCAAACCAATTCTATTCCGTCTGAAAATTTGATTTCTGTCATATCCTACTCGTGGTGTTACGGGTTGCACATATATGAATCTGCTTCATGATGGCAACTCCAACACGCATCTCTCTCGATAAAGCCCAACATCCCTAGCAAGAATTTCCCCTCAACTTGTCTTGCGGTTGGATGAATTTCGACATGCAAACGTTGTCAGAACGCCTACTGGTTACGGCTTCGTAGTCTCGTTGTAGCTGTCCATATCACATCTTACAGCCTTTACAGTTTTGACGGAATATTGAGCAGCAATCATGATGATAGGATTTTCATACTTGGCACGAATTATCATCATTCAGCTAATTCTTTTCCAATATTCAAATTGCTTCCAGTCTGCTAAATTTTTTCAACAACTTAAATCTTCATCCTCTCTAACGCCGTTATTGTTCATTCATACTATCAGTTATTCCAGATAAAAATAGGACATAATAATCAAACTGTGCCTGTACACCCGACATATATATATATATATTGTGCACTGGCAAAATTTGATTATATATATATATATATACGTATATATATTGCTTTCTTATACATAGACTCACAAACATGTCAACATTTGAGTGTATGTACTTGTATGTGTGTATGTATATATACTTATATTAATGTGTGTGTGTGTGTGTGTGTGTGGATCTTAGGTGACTGCGTAGACAAATACGTTTATTTGGAATTTTTTTTACCAACACTAACACAGGTCGCTATATAGCAATCTATCCACGAAATTGGATCAAAAAATCAGTAACCCGTCACTGACGAATTTTTTGGAATATAGGTTGGTTGGTTGGTTGGTTTTTGGTTTATATCATATCAACTCTTTTACGTTATTTAATGCCAAATCCTACTCACACACACACACACACACACACACACACACATATATATATATATATATTAAATTATGTGATTTGAAAAAAAATAGTTTGTAGGTAGCATTGTAGATGAGACAGAACTCATTTTTTGTACACAACACAATGGTTTCAATTATTCTGATTTAAAACGAATAATTCTGCTTAGTATCAATAATTTGTTTGCTCACAGTCATTTTTTGCTCATAGTTAAATTCTTAAAGAGTTCTATTTGATCCATAGAGGGGATCCTGAAAAGGTCTACCGCTGCGAGTGAGATTGAACCTGGGAGAAATAGCCATGAAGGAATACTCCATATTCCATAGAGTTCAAGCAATGGATCTTCACCATCAGATGGTTTAATATCATACCGTTGTGGGATTTTATCCCTCAGCAGACATGCAATCGCCATATCCTCCAGCTCCATCCATGGGTTTTTGCAATATAGTTCCAATGTCTTTTATTTCTACTCAAAAATGAATTTTGTTCATTGAGAAGTAAGAATATTTCTTTGAAGCGTAATTAGTTGTAAATGATATATATATATATATATATATATATATATATATATATATATATATTAAATAGGCAGCAGTGTTTCATTCAAGCACATTTAATTAGATAATAAAGACACATTTATATGTCTCTATAACTTCATTAAGATCCTTTCAAGTTTCCTGAAAAGTGTATTGGTTTCACGTTGGAATTAATGGATGAATATACCAAAATTCTCCAGAGCGCTTTCTGACCTTTCATAGACCATCATCAGGGGTTGCTTGCATGTAGATAGAGTGTTTTTAAAGAGTTTTTAAAAGAGTTTTCTTAGTTCTTTTTATAATTAAACAATATTACATAAACGCAGTGTTGGATAAAACTGAGATGCTGATGAATTTAAAAAACAGAACGCTGTCAACGGAAATAGAATATTATTAAAAAATATGGAATATTTAAAAAAAAATAAAAAAATAATGGTTTTCAAAACATTGTCGCAATTTTCAAAATTAATTCTATTGATTTTAGTTTTTTTTTTTGTTTTTTTTTCATATGTAAGGCTTCTAGGAATTTGTAGTGGTAGCTTATTAATTTCTTGTACTATTATAGTGGTGTTTTCAACTAGATTTTTTAAAATTTGGATTTGGAAATAGAATGGGTTTTAAGATGTACGGCTATGGAGCTAGAATTATTAAGGTGCATCGTAAGCCGTCTTGAAAGAGTTATTGTGGTAAAACCAACATACGTATTATTTTCTTTGGAGACATAGTCTCCCAAGGAACATTTATATAGGATGTTTGTCCTATCAAGAAGTTCAGTTGGGGGGAGAATTATTGGAAACAATTAGATTGGAGGATTTTAATTCATTGTAGTAAATGATAAGTCTTTTTTTTTTTTTTGGTAGGATCAGTTGGGAGAACATTTTTTTGGATAAGGTATTTTTTTATATTTATATACATATATACACACACATATATATACAGGGTGAAACGATAAAATTGTCGTCCTAGAGAAAACAACACTACAGCTTTATTTTAAAACTTTTATTGAAAAAATCATTTCAAGTAACTTGATTATGTATTAGAGCTGACATCTATTCAATGTATGTGCCTTCAGCCTCAATCACCGCCTCAATACGGATCCAGAACTGGGAGCATGCCTTGTCCACAAGCGTCGGCGGAAGCTCGGCGAATACTCGGCGGGTGGCGGCGATCAGGCTGGCTTTGGTGTTGTGGGAGGTTATGTTGGTGACCAAACGAAGTAGTCCAGCGGGTTCAGGTCGGGGGAGGAGGGGGCCTGACGGACTTGATTAGCCTGAGGTTCTTTGTCTTCTCAGTCAAGATCTGGCTTGTCTGGCGCCTGTAGGACCTACACTTCAAGTCATCCTTCATACATGCATTCACAGTTGTGTGTAAGACGCCCAAATCTCTGGCAATCTACCGAATAGGCTGCTGGGTAGTTTCATCAATGATTGCCTGGACCTTTTCGATGAACTCCTTGGTCCGGGCCTTCCTGGCGGTGTCCTTCCGCTCAACCACCTCCAAAGGGTCGTCCGATGCGTTGAGCTCTGTCCTCAAGCGTTGAACCGTCCGGATTTTCATTTTGAGGGTGCTGGCAAAGTTCCTGTTGTCATAACTTGGATCGGTAGAGGCATGAATTGTACAGAGGGCGCATCTCCGATATCGTTTGTTGAACATTGTGTCACTTTCAGACATGATAGAAGGCTCCTATCGCTCTTGGGATCTGTACACAACTGGCCAATTAGTAGATGGTCTGCAACAAAAAAAAGAAAACCATTTTTGATTAAACGGAAATGGAAGCATGTCGTCTTTTCTAAGGTGACAATTCTATCGTTCCACCCTGTATATATATATTGACATCCAGAGACAAACTGTTTCGTTCTATCAGAACTCTTCAGTGTGGTCTAGACACGTGGAACGCTCGAAGCCGGGATCGAAACCCATCCAACTTTAAATTAGTCTCAGACTGCTCGGCCAACAAGAGTATTACGTTGGCCAAGGGAATTTTTAAGGCAATTATGTAGCAACAGCAGCAGCAGAGTCCGTTTGTTTTTTACATTTTTATACCCTATCGGCTACCAGAGTGCTCAATTCCTTCGAAGAGCTTTGCATTATGCGAGCGGCGGCCGAAAATTCCTTCGCCAGAGTGCTCAACGCCCATGGGGGAACGTATATATTGTCATCTACAGACAGACTGTTTCGTTCTATCAGAACTCTTCAGTGTGGTCTAGACACCAGAGTGGTCAATTCTTTCGAAGAGCTTTGATTTAGGTCG